>CM060411.1:76465494-77715494 GCA_030545235.1 Helianthus tuberosus
CGTCAGAAATACAAGTTAACTCACCAGTAAGATACATTGTGTCAACAAATCTGCAGAAAGCAGTTAGACAATAGAATTGGAGCCTAGGTGTAGGTCCAACGACAAGAATACATTAAAACCCAAGAGTACATACAAGGGTTAACATATATACCTTTCGAAAGCTAAAATACGCACTAAAAGCACCCGAAACGCACTTTAAGTGCAGAATTTTATTAAATTCAGCTATAAATCAGCTTCTAACACATAAATATTATGCAGAAATCATTATTTATCATCCAGAATACTTCCCTAAGTGTCGGGAATTGAAACTGTTACAAAAGGGTACTTGAAAGACACTAAACGGTGCAATTTAGCACTTTAGCGAACCGGTACTTAACCGAGCAACCGGACATTACCCGGAACATCAAAATATTTTTAGAAGCATTGTTTTATTGTTTCTAAACTAGTTATGGTCCCCGAACACCATAACACCCCCTTATAATATAATAACACACTAGGCCCCTAAACCCTACACTTGAAAGCTTACTTACTTGGAATTAGGGAATGAAATTACACTAACCCCCCCCCCCTTTTTGGCTGATTTTCGGACCAAGCATGAGGTCCCACTTGTGATCTTTACTTGATCTCCCTTGATCCTCCTAGATTCCTTTTGATATGGATGAAGATTTGTTAAGTACTTAGGAAACACAATACATGTTGGACAATACTCAAAACTTGAAGTTATAAGCAACATGAACCATCATCATCACTCACCACATTTTCTTCCCCTCCCACAAAAGCTTTCGGCCGTAACCCCTCCACGATACCACCACCATCATTCAACTTCATTCATCCATTCCAAACTTGATTTAAGGTGCAAGGAGGTGACTAAGGAAGCTCGGTGCAAGTGGATCTTGAAGGACCATCTTCTTGTGCTTTTAACCAACCCATTTGTCATCTTCAACACATTGTGATCTTCCCTAGCTTCAAGCTAGTGGTAAGGCTCTCTTGATCTTGTTTACTCCATATTTAGAATGGTTAAAAGTTGAAGTATGATGAAAATAATAAGAACACTAAAAGACATACACATGAATCTTGAAACACAAAGTGAAATATGATGATTTAGTGATGAAATAATGTGGTTTAGTGTATGTGTGTTTCTTGCTTGTTGATTTCTAGAATTATTGATGTAGAACACTACATGGAGCTTGCTAGATTGTGATTGAACACTTAATCTAGCAAGTTAGAGGATGATTATGTGTTAACACAAGAAGATCATCCTCATACATAAACATGGACTTGAAGACTTAAAATGATTTCTTGAAAAATAATCATTAAAGTGAGCTAGTAAACTTATAGCTTCAAGATTTGTGAATGATTTTTCCAAAAGAACCAAGTTTAAAATATGATTTTTAGAAGATCTTGGTTTTACTTAAACTTACACTATCTTTGGTGATAAAATAAGTGTAAAGAATACTAGAGAAACAAGAAAATGTTACAAATAAACATTATTGTAAAATGTGATTACAAGTTGTAAAGGACCATCTTTTAATAACGTGATTTACAAACAAACAACCATGTTTTTAAGGGTAACTAAACCTACTAAATAACATGGTAAGTTACTACAAGTTTTTGAGAAAGAACAAGTTCATGTTGTCATGTAACTTACTTGATTTTAGCACTTGTTGGATGAGGAATGAGTTGTTGATTGTTGATGATGATTTAAAAGAAAATAAACACATGTTTTGAAAACATGGGAAACCTCCATTTTTAGGGGAAACTATGTCAAAATTTTTATAAATTTTGACACTTAGAAAAATATAAGTTCTCGAGAAACTTATTCCCTAAAAATGCATCTAAAAACAGTTACCAAGGTTTCCCTAATTTTTGCGTTAAGAAATGATGATTTCTTCAAGACTAAAATTGATATTAAATATGTATATTTTTGAGAAAAATATATATTTATTGATCACCATGTTTTGTGCTAAGTGTATGTAGTATGTACTATACGTGAATAGTGTATTAGGCCTTGAAAATACACTAAATACTCCTAAAGAGTAAGAATACAAAAATACACATACAACATGCTTAGACACATACAAGAAGATATATTTATGAAAATATATTACTTGGACAAGATACATAATTCGGGTGCAAAATACAAGATACTTATATTTATTTTTGAGAAAATAGTATAAGTAAGATACATAGTTAAAAATATAAATTATTTTTAACGCAAGAACACATATACAAAAGATAGTGACTTGTACTTGTGCGATACAAGTCTAGTGACTAACGTTAATAAACACGTTTAGGTCACGGCCCTAGATAAGCAAATCCGGTGAAGTTTACGACGCAGGAATGCAAAGTTGTGAGTTCATGCTCCCCCTTTTCTTTTAATTGTTTTTAGTTTTATAACTCTCGGGGGTGAAATACATGTTACAAATGTTACAATGTTTATAAATGGTATGATACAAAAACAAGAAGCACTCTTGGTGAGAACGAGTACCAAGTATGATGCGTTTTAAGGAATGATATATGAAATGCCTATGAAAGGCATGTGAAATACTAGATCATGTGAGCATAGACTAGATATTGAAATGCCATTACTACATAATTAGGGACGAGGATTAGATCTAACGGGTACGGCCGAACCCCACTCATGGTCACAACTAGTACCTAGTAGTGCTTCGGAGTCCCAGTCGAGGTTAATCGACACAGTCGAGGTTAATCGACACAGTCGAGGGTAATCGACACAGTCAAGGAGTCATAACAAGTACTCCCCATGTCCTCAAGGAGTCATAACAAGTACTCCCCATGTCCTCACATGCCTTAAAGGAGCCATTACGAGTGCTCCCTGTGCCTTAAAGTCCTTGTAGAACATTCATGTTCATACACATTTTTCATACCTGTTTACAAAGGAGTCTCTCAAAGATTTACAAGAATTACGATATACAAACAAGACGCATGAACTCGCTCAACTTTTTGTTGATGTTTTCCAAAATTACATGTATTTCAGGTAACAGGATGGATCTTGGGCACATGTGTCGTAACTAGAAGAAAACTCCAAGTTTAGATGTCATCCACTTTTGTTGAATTGTAACCTCGACGAAGGTCGTGTTTTAAAAACTTGAATAACCAGTGTTGTAATACTCAAATTTTATGAATGGATGAACATCGTTTTGATCATGTAGTTGTTTATTACGATTGAATGCAATGATATTAAACCAGTCACACATCATACGCTTCCGCAAAAGACAGGGTGTGACACCGAATACCTTAAATATTATTAAAATTAATTAAAAATGGAAATTTTGGGGTTTAGGCGGGCCGCGTAAGCCACACCTTAAGCTTACGCGGGCCGCGAGAAGGTGATGGCTGTCGAAACCCTGGGCCGCCACGTGGCCCAACACATGTCGAAGCTAGCTGATAACCCGGATCACCTAAACCCTACCCGGGCTACTAGGCGGGCCGCGTAACCCTTGGGTTACACCTTAGGCGGGCCGCGTAAAAAGCCATATCAGGCCCTATAAGTAGCATGCATTGGCCTTCAGTCAGAAATCATTCACGAATACTTTCTCTCTCGAATTTCTTAAGGAATAAGCATAATTTTGGGTCTAATACCCCCTAAATAACGAAGTTCTATTCCGTTGTAAGTATCATAACCCCTGGATACGTATTAGATACTCTGCCCGATTGATCTAGGGTTCCGTAACGGCTGTCGTGGTTCTGCCCGACGTAGTCGTTGGAATGCCGTCTCGGGGAGGGTATTACTAATGTTAAAATGGGTTATTATACTAACACGTGTGCATTTGTGTAAATTATAGATTGTCACCAGGAAACCCTAAAGGATAATCTAAGACAGCAATGTGAGTAATCTCCTTTTTGTAAACAGTTTTTACAAAACCTTAACTATTTTACAATGTAATTTAGCAGTGATTGAGTCTTTGTAATTCTACGATTACTGTCGGTATGTTGGGGTTTTGTATACAAAATGTGAGACACGTTACCATTGGACGAAGAGTTAGCCAATGTGTAATATGACCCACCAGTCAGGATTGACAGTACTGAATGAGTAATTGGGTAGATATAAACATTGTAATCGCTCTCAATACTGTTTAAATTAAATTAATGTTTCTAGATTAAACTGGGATTCACTCACCAGTATTTCCCACTGACAAATGTTTTTAAAACGCGTTTCAGGTAACACAATGTGAAAGCCAATTAGAAGCCAGCTGGATAGCACTGAAGGCTTGGAAAAGTGGCTATAAAAGTTACCTAAATAAAGAAGGCGTTTTATTTCAAATAAAATGGGATTTATCCCTATAAATCAGTTTGTAATGAAAACTTGGGTTTCATCCCAATATGTTTATTTATATAAAATATGGTGTTTTACTCTGATAAAATATTTCCTAACTACGGTCCTGATGTAATTTCCGCTGCCAAATTAATAAACACCGATACCACCGACACTGAGTTCGCGGCCGCCCGTTCCCGGGACAGATAGAAGGCGGGGGTTGCGACAGAAGGTGGTATCAGAGCTAAGCCACGGATTCAGCCACAAAAATGTTCCGCTGACACCAAAATTTAAATTGTTAGGAAATAAATTACGGGAATACGTGCATAATTGTATTTCTTGTTATGTGTTACTTGACTATTTGTTAGTTTACAGTATGAGCGACCAAGGACCATCTGACGCGTACCGTCAATTGTCTGGTTCGCCTAGAAGCGAAGGTGCCTCTTCTCAGCCTGCCCTCTCAGGGTACTCTGCTGATACGGAAGAAGGAATATTCGTGTTTAAAGCTCAGTCTGAGGAGCCATTCCCTTAGAAAAAGAGAGGATGGTTCAGTCGAGGGGCACATGAGCGTAGGAAGCGTATGAAAAAGTTACAAGACCAGAGAGAACTAGCAGCAGCCAAAAGAGAAACTGATGCCTATGCCCAGGATATGATTAATAGGGGTATAGCCAACATCCACATCCTAGAAACCACTGCAGCTGACCCTAACCTGGAACAAATGATAGAACCCCAACCACAACCACCAATTCCTGACCAACCGATGGAGATAGAAAACCCTGAAAATCAAGTAGAAATGCATGATTTCAACCCGGAGGAAATACCTAGGATACCAGCACCAAATCCATTAGACCCAAATTACGACCCATGGTGGGATGACAATAGGGACTATGTGCAACGTTACCCGATACACGAAGACATACCTATGCCAAACCAAGGAGCCTACCCAGGGTTGGACCCTCTAGATCCCTATTATGATAATGATGTATTCATTAGAGAGATTCTAGAAAATCATTACCCATACCAGGCCACTATACCTCCATACCAGGAACCCGCACCCTAGATTCCGAACCCAGTCCTAGAACCTGCACCCCCAATGAGTGCAGACAATGTACAAGAACTTAGGACATTTGGTGAGGAAATTTTAGAGAGTAGTGAAAGAATGAGACATGTGGGAGAGCGACTCGTCTGGAAGTACGACGAGCGCAATATGGATTGCTGGATGAATCCATATCCATGAATGTGATGGTGGAAACGGTAGTAATAATAAGATTTATAATAAAATAATATAATATGTGTGTAGGTGTATGAAAAAAAAAAACTACGGATGCCTACTACTATTAGTGTAATTTTATTTCAGTTAGTATTGTAATTTTAATTTCAGTACTGGTGTGTAATAGATGCATATTATATGAATAGAGTAAAGTCGCAATGATCGACGCTTTTGACCAAAGTGCGTGTCATGTGATTAACTATATTAAATATTATTTTGTGATATTAATACGTGGTAACTGTTTAAAATTCAGATGGCCGACGAAGGAAATCAAGAAAATCTGAATAAAGATAACCAGAGTAACATTAACTTGGGTAATGAGAATCCGAACAACAACAGTAACAATGGAAACCAAATGGATAATAGTGCCATCCAACACATAGTGGCACAAGGAATCATAGATGCAATGCCATTTATTCTTCAAACTGTTAAGGATGCGGAAAATAAAAGTAAGCATAGCAGTAAGCGACCAACTGCACCAGAACACAGCGTAAACAATGGACCTGTATTTCAAGTGCCCATTCCCAAAAGAAGAAAAACCATGCCTTATGGTTGTTCTTATAAAGAATTCTGGTCCTGTAAACCAATAGAATTCTCAGGCAATGAAGGAGCCATTGCAACTCTGCGTTGGATATAAAAGACTGAGGCTGTTCTGAAAATAAGCAAGTGTGCTGAAGAAGACAAGATAATGTTTGCTTCTAATTTATTTAAAAACTCATCCTTAGAATGGTGGAACACTATCCTCCAGTGAAGAGGAAGTGATAGGGTATACAACATGGAATGGGAGGAATTTAATAATATAGTAGAAAGGAAATTCTGCCCTCCTAATGAAAAGGAACATATCGCAAATAAGTTTCTGAACCTTAGAATGACAGGGGTAGATAGTAAGGGTTATACTACCACATTCTTTGAATATGCTAGAATAGTACCAACCCTTGCGTCACCTGAACCAGTATTAATCTCCCGTTATATCTGGGGATTAATTGGAGGAATTAGACATGTAGTCAAGGCAGCTAGACCTCAAACTATAGAAGAAACTGTAGAACTAGCAAACACCTTGACAGATGAATTAATCCGTACTAGAGAAGAAGATCAGAGAAGAAATCTAGCTCAAAGACTTACCCAGGAATTCCGATCTGGAAATTCCAACCGTGGGAAAAATGTAGGTCCCACATCTGCACCTTATTGCAAGTATTGCAAAAGGAAGCATTCTGGAAGATGCTCCATATATTGCAATTTCTGCAAAATATCAGGACACAAGGAAGAAGACTGCAGGAGGAAAGCCAACAACAGGATATGCTACAATTGTGGGGAACAAGGTCATATCAAGCCAAACTGTCCAAAATTAGCTCCAGCTACAAACAACAAGAACACTAAAAATGCTAGAGCATTTGTTCTGACAGCAGATGAAGCCAAAATGATTCCAGATGTGATAGCCGGTACGTTTTTAGTTAATGATGTTTTTGCTAAAGTATTATTTGACTCTGGTGCAAACCAAAGTTTTATTAATACTTCATTTTGCAAACTTCTAAATCAGTCATTAACTAAACTACCACAAGAATGCTTAGTAGAGACAGCAAATGGAGAAACGGTTAGGATTTCTGAAATCTTGCATGGAGCAAGAATAGAGTTTTTAAACCAAAAGTTTATTGCAAACCTTTACCCAATGAATCTGGCAGGATTTGATGTCGTTTTAGGAATGGATTGGTTAATAGCCAATAAAGCCAGTATTTTATATGATCAAAAGTCAATCCAAGTAAATTCACCAAAAGATGAAAAGATCATAATTAAAGGAGATAAACCATCTAGATCCATGAAATTCATCTCTGTGATGAAAACTGCAAGCTATATAAGAAAAGGGTCTATAGTATATTTGATTTCTATAATCACTAACACTAAAGGAAAAGAACTAAAGGATATTCCAGTAGTGTCTCAGTTTTCAGATGTATTTCCAGAAGAATTACCAGGACTACCGCCAGACAGAGAAGTCGAATTTAGAATGCACCTATTACCAGGAACAGCACCAATTGCCAAAGCACCTTACCGTTTGGCACCCGCAGAAATGTAGGAATTGAAGAAACAATTAGACGAATTGTTGGAGAAAGGATTCATACAACCAAGCTCATCGCCATGGGGAGCACCAATTTTATTCGTTAAAAAGAAGGACGGATCAATGCGTATGTGCATTGACTACCGTGAATTGAACAAAGTCACAATTAAGAATCGGTACCCATTACCGAGAATTGATGATCTGTTCGATCAATTACAAGGAGCTCGATTTTTCTCTAAAATCGATTTAAGGTCAGGATATCATCAATTAAAGTACAGGAAGTGGATATTCCTAAAACCGTCTTCCGAACAAGGTATGGTCATTATGAATTTACTGTCATGCCATTTGGTTTAACCAATGCCCCAGCCGCATTTATGGACATGATGAACCGAATATGTAAGCCATATTTGGATAAATTCATAATTGTCTTTATAGATGATATTCTAATTTACTCCAAAAGTAAAGAAGATCATGCAAAGCATTTGCACACCATTTTAAGTCTATTAAGAAGGGAAAAACTTTATGCAAAGTTTTCAAAATGCGAGTTTTGGTTAGAACAGGTACAGTTTCTTGGACACTTAGTCAATCATGAAGGAATTCAGGTGGATCCCACAAAGATCGAGGCAATAACCAAGTGGAAAACCCCTGAGTCACCAACCGAGGTTAGAAGTTTCTTAGGATTGGCTGGTTATTATAGAAGGTTCATTCGAGATTTCTCTAGAATAGTCATTCATTTAACTAAGTTAACCTGTAAATCCATTAAGTTTGAATGGGGACCAAAACAAGAAGAAGCATTTAGAATTCTTAAGCAAAGACTAACCCATACACCCATATTAGCGTTACCAGAAGGAACTGAAGACTTTGTAGTCTATTGTGACGCTTCTAAACTAGGTTATGGATGTATATTAATGCAACGCCAAAAGGTTATATCCTATGCATCTAGACAACTTAAGAATCGTGAAGAGAATTATTCAACCCATGATCTAGAATTAGGAGCCATATTTTTTTCCCTTAAGATTTGGAGACATTACCTTTATGGTAGTAAGTTTACCATATTCACTGATCATAAAAGTTTAAGGTATGTTTTCGGGCAAAAGGAGTTGAATATGAGACAAAGACGTTGGATGGAAATGCTTAGTGATTATGATTGTGATATCCAGTATCATGCAGGAAAGGCAAATGTAGTTGCTGATGCTTTAAGTCGAAAGTATCATGAAAAGCCAAAAAGGGTACGTTTTCTTAAATTAAATCTACAAGTAGATTTAAATGAGCAAATTAGAAAAGCACAAGAATCAGTAATCAAGGATGATACTGAAAAACTAAAAGGTATGATTAAAGAATTAGAACAAGGAACGGATGGAATTTGGAGATTCCATAAAAAGAGAATGTGGATACCTAAATTAGGGAACCTGCGTCATCATATATTGGAAGAAGCCCATAAGTCTAAGTATACAATGCATCCTGGAAGTGATAAGATGTATCAGGATTTAAGAAAGAATTTTTGGTGGATAGGAATGAAAAAGGACATAGCAACCTATGTTTCTAAATGTTTAACCTGTTTACAAGTTAAAGCTGAACACCAAAAACCTTCAGGTTTGTTACAGCAGCAGGAAAGGCCAGTGTGGAAATGGGAATTGATAACAATGGATTTTGTTACCAAATTACCCAAAACAAGGAAAGGTAGTGATACAATCTGGGTGATTGTAGATAGGCTAACCAAGTCAGCTCATTTCCTACCAATGAAAGAAACTTTCAATATGGAACAGCTAGCTAAATTGTATGTAAATGAAATAGTTTCACTACATGGAATTCCTTTGTCAATTGTTTCTGATAGGGATAGCCATTTTACCTCTCATTTTTGGTCAAGTTTCCAAAAAGCAATGGGAACCAAGTTAAATCTAAGCACAGCTTACCATCCTCAAATAGACGGACAAAGCGAAAGGACAATTCAGACGATGGAAGATATGCTTAGAGCTTGTGTAATTGATTTCGGAGGTAATTGGGACGATCACTTACCTTTAATAGAATTTTCTTATAATAACAGTTATCACACAAGTATCAACGTTGCACCATTCGAAGCACTTTATGGACGAAAGTGTCGAACCCCAGTCTGTTGGGCAGAAGTTGGGGAAGAGCAACTATCTGGACCTGAGATAGTGCAAGAAACAACCGACAAGATTATTCAAATCAAGGAACGACTGAAAGCAGCACGTGATCGACAGAAGAGCTATGCTGATAACCAACGCAAACCATTGGAATTTCAAGTAAGAGATAATGTATTGTTAAAAGTCTCTCCTTGGAAAGGAGTAGTAAGATTTATTAAACGAGGGAAGCTAAGTCCCAGGTATATTGGACCTTTTGATATTATTAGAAGAATAGGACCTGTAGCCTATCAGCTACAACTTCCAGAGGAAATGGCAGGAATACATGATGTATTTCATGTATCTAATCTCAAGAAATGTCTAGCCAATGAATCACTTGTAGTACCTCTAAAGGATATAAAGGTAAATGAAAAACTCAAGTTTGTAGAAAGGCCTCTACAGATTGAAGACAGGAAAGTCAAGAATCTCAAGCACAAGAGATTAGTTCTGGTCAAAGTGAAGTGGGACTCCAAAAGAGGACCTGAGTACACATGGGAGCTTGAATCGGAAATGCAAAAGAAATATCCACACTTATTCCAGTAGATCTCGAGGACGAGCTCCAAAACAAGGTGGGGAGGATATAACAACCCTAAAGAAAACCGACACCCTCATAAATTTTCCAACACCCTAAAAATATTTAAAATATCCCAATATGTCCTAAAATACACCCCATACGTGACAACGGGCCCCGAATACCTTAAATATTATTAAAATTAATTAAAAATGGAAATTTTGGGGTTTAGGCGGGCCGCGTAAGCCACCCCATAAGCTTACGCGGGCCGCGAGAAGGTGATGGCTGTCGAAACCCTGGGCCGCCACGTGGCCCAACACATGTCGAAGCTAGCTGATGACCCGGATCACCTAAACCCTACCCGGGCTACTAGGCGGGCCGCGTAACCCTTGGGTTACACCTTACGCGGGCCGCGTAAAAAGCCATATCAGGCCCTATAAGTAGCATGCATTGGCCTTCAGTCAGAAATCGTTCACGAATACTTTCTCTCTCGAATTTTTTAAGGAATAGGCATAATTTCGGGTCTAATACCCCCTAAATAACGAAGTTCTGTTCCGTTGTAAGTATCATAACCCCTGGATATGTATTAGATACTCTGCCCGATTGATCTAGGGTTCCGTAACGGCTGTCGTGGTTCTGCCCGACGTAGTCGTTGGAATGCCGTCTCGGGGAGGGTATTACTAATGTTAAAATGGGTTATTATACTAACACGTGTGCATTTGTGTAAATTATAGATTGTCACCAGGAAACCCTAAAGGATAATCTAAGACAGCAATGTGAGTAATCTCCGTTTTGTAAACAGTTTTTACAAAACCTTAACTATTTTACAATGAAATTTAGCAGTGATTGAGTCTTTGTAATTCTACGATTACTGCCGGTATGTTGGGGTTTTGTATACAAAATGTGAGACACGTTACCATTGGACGAAGAGTTAGCCAATGTGTATTATGACCCACCAGTCAGGATTGACAGTACTGAATGAGTAATTGGGTAGATATAAACATTGTAATCGCTCTCAATACTGTTTAAATTAAATTAATGTTTCTTGATTAAACTAGGATTCACTCACCAGTATTTCCCACTGACAAATGTTTTTAGAACGCGTTTCAGGTAACACATTGTGAAAGCCAATTAGAAGCCAGCTGGATAGCACTGAAGGCTTGGAAAAGTGGCTATAAAAGTTACCTAAATAAAGAAGGTGTTTTATTTCAAATAAAATGGGATTTATCCCTATAAATCAGTTTGTAATGAAAACTTGAGTTTCATCCCAATATGTTTATTTATATAAAATATGGTGTTTTACTCTGATAAAATATTTCCTAACTACGGTCCTGATGTAATTTCCGCTGCCAAATTAATAAACACCGATACCACCGACACTGAGTTCGCGGCCGCCCGTTCCCGGGACAGATAGGGGACGGGGGTTGTGACATTCACAACCAAGGTAATTCCAGTCGTCTTTGTCATCAATACCCAAGACGGTACCAACAACTATGACCTCACATGGCTGAAATTAAATGTAGGAAAATAGAGATTGTAAGTATAAATTAATAAAAATAGTGTCTTTACTGTATTTATTTAAAATATTTAAAATTAGATACATACCTGTTCAAACAAAGTAATATCACGGAAATTGGAAAATGGATGCTTAACTAAAAAGTCATCCGCAACACTAATGCTTCCAGATGAACCAATTGATTTCTGACCATTAGAGGATGTTTTACATATCTTCTCCACAAACTTGTTTACAATAAAATAAGAAATTAAAAGTTTAACAACATCAATAAGTAGTTCATATTAATTAAAACCATATTTACTTGGTTTTGAATGACCGAATCTCCTCTATGTCAGCATTGATAAACAGTCTTGTTATATGGAAAGCGTTAGAGAGCGTTGTCTTCCCTTAGTAAAAAAGTTAATATCAATTAATGGATATTGAATTTTAAAAATCATACAAAAAATTATGTAAAATTAACAAAGATTATAAACAGCAAATACCTTTATACTTGTTGAAACTACCAAACTGCACAAGAAGAACAACATGGACTTCCTCTTTATGGCTCTGAATGTAGTCAAACATCTCATCACAGTACTCGTCCCATAAGGTGCAGTTTAACTTGATACCCCTACATGAATAGAAATTTAAAAAATCAGAGGATATCATGAAAGAATAAATATATAATACTAAAGTTTCAATGAATTAAAATTAGGTAAATCAATGAACAGTCTCTTCATCCAGCAATTGCAAGTTTATGTATTTGCTATCTTTTCCCATCTTCGTTTTCGTCGCCTCTGGTTCAGACCATTCATCTACATATCCAATAAAATCTGTAAAAAAAATTGATCAAAACCAAATATACTCAGCACAAAAGCCAACATTTAAAAAAAATATATTTATATATATTATGTTAATTTCCGATGTGGTTGTTATATATGATGAAGTACAAACCAACTCGATAGTTGACATCGACTTCACCGGCTTTAATGGACTGAAACGATGCTAAACGGATACCGTGCACACTTCCATCAAAGTGCTCACACTTTTTAACAGATGTATCAAAGTTTAAGCTAATAGCATGTTACTTGTCAAAGTGTTTGAAATTTGACTTAATCACAGAAAGTTGAGATTTATAAATATAATAAGACTCATTTTCATTAAGCAAAATTTCATGTTTTTTCATAAACTTGTTCCAAACAGTAGCCTGCATCTTCGTCCCCTAATAAAAATAAATAAATAAAAGTCGTTAACATAAATAGCAACAAATATAGTAAAGTACATTTTTTAAATAAAAATGGCATTCAAACTCTAACCTGCTCATCCATCACCACCATTTCAATAGCAAATGTTTCGCCTTCTCTCTTTGGATTCACACGCATCCAAAGTCTTAAAACTTTGACCTTTATGGTAAACAACTTTGATCTCCAATCAAGATTGTTTAACATACTCACATTATTTTCATCCATTTCGATGAAATAGCACCAGAATATGATGAAACTGTTTTGAGGATGATAGAAATTGTAATTAGTAAGTAAATATATATACGAAATCAGTTAAATTATTTATATAAAGTTGAAAATTAAATTTATTAATAGAATAAATCATTACCGTAATTATATACTATTATTTATGGAAATGGATTGACTTTATTAAAATTTATAAAAATTTTTGTAAACTTGAAAATTTATAAATAATTACCGTAATTATGTACTATTATTAATAGAAAACTAACTTTATTAAAAAACTACAAATCATTAAAAATTTTGGAGATATTTACTTGTATTACACAATATTTCATACTGTAGTATTCACATATACATACACAATATATCGAAATACATACACAACATTTATTGAAAAGAATCATAAAACTATATTCTATTGGCATGCATGAAAAGGACACATACTTGCAGTACCAGCTAAAACAATAAACACATACGATAAATCAAATTAAGTATCTATATCTCTATTCGAAATTTTACTTTTCAACTTTACCCAACTTTTTTTAAATTTAATAATAGTTGTAAATTACGTTGGATCTGATAATAATGAAAATTTAAGAATTTTAAAATTTACTTAAAATTATGATACGATTTGTTAGTATATTAATGTAATAGTTTGGTTTAATTTGTTTTTTTTAAATAAAGTTAATGGATTAATTAAATGTGGCATGATTTTAATGGATTTTAAAAATCATTGATTACCAAAAAAAACATAATAGGTCAACCTCCGGTTTTTAAAAAACTTCCATATGAAACTTTTAAAATCTGTTTTTACTTTCCAAAAATAAATAAAACAGCATTAACAATTTTGATTATAATTCATATAAAACTTTCTTTTTTTAATTCAAAAACAGAAACTTCACAATTAAGAAACAGATTGAAAGGATATTCAATTACTAATCTACATATTGAAAGTCAAAACTGTTACTAAATTTAATTTACATAACAAATATTTGATTAAAGGAGAAATTAGAAAGTTTAAAAAAATATACTTACTTGGATCAGATTTGTATATTAAGATGATGACAAAGATTGATTTTCATGAATTAAATTATTTACCAATGTCATTCGTTGATTTAAACAATTGAATTTAACCAAACATAATCCAAAACTTTTGTTCAATATTTTCAATGCTTTAATTGTACCATAATCTAACAAACACACAATTTAAATCGTGTTTCATTTAATTTTAAAATATATAAGTCATCAAGCCGTAGGGAGGTTAATATAAACACCAAAATGTAGCAAAAAACTTAATCAACGTCAGGACACAGGCATCCTAAGTCTACGGATGATAATAGCCACACATAAAAATGGCCACAAAAAAGGTATCACCAATGTATATCAAGTCATAACGATCATCATAATGACCGCACCAAAAGAATACTACTAATCATTGTCTAACCACAACCTGTTTGTTCAACATATACTACCAACATCTACCACATACCTTCACCAGCTCAGTTGTAAAGCAACATACCTTGACTTTTAACATATATCATCTGAAACTGGGAACCATATACCAATTGTTTGTCTCTAACAAACTCTCTCATACTGGTGACATTGTAGCGTGGACATCCTTGCGAGAACTCCACACCAACAGCCACGTCCCAAGTTTGACCTGCGCCGTCCTTGATGGTCAAATCCATCTTTCGATCCAAGCCATGCGTTTGTGCCCACTTCTTCTTCAGACGCTACAAATAAGAATACAAATTTTTATAATATAATTCCTTAAACACTGGTATTCAAATAAATAGTAGGAATATAACCACAAATTTTACATTAAAAGTATGAATAAGTAAATAATAGAAACTTACAAAATGATTGCCAACAACAAAAGTAACCGGTACTTCGTCGTCGTCACTCTATTCAATAACAAGTTCAGCAATCGGATTAGGCACTTCATCATCAGACACTTCAATTAACTCATCAGTTGGTTCTTTTTTGATCACACAGAGTTCAGGTGGGAAAGTTAGAAGGGAAGGCTTACAGCTAAAAACACTCAAATCAAACGTATTGAAATCAACCATTTCAAAAACCAACAAATGATCATCCGTTATCGACATCTCCTTCTTGATTCGACTCCAACCTATAGTAATATAAAGCTCATGGTCTAACACATCCATCCAAACAAACCATTTACGATTTCCAGCCGCCCGCACCACGACAGGATATGATGGACAGGTATTCAGGAGGGAGTGATGAACAAACAATCTGTTCACATACTACACACAGTACATAACCATATATCAGTATCGATGCTATACATGAAATACAAAATAATGTATGAATGCAATGATAAAATAATTTAAAAGTGTATATGATCAAGTACCATGGAGTCGTCTCGGTCTTTTACATTTCCAGCTTTGTAGTAGAAGTAGTTAGAAGGCGTAAGAGAAATATCTTGATAAAAGTAGAACAGCCGGAACGAAGACAAAGCTTCCTCATACTGGAAAACAACCCACGAATAGTCTGGTAATTTCAATGACGTGGCCACATCCAACCAGCCGTTGTAAAGAAAGTAGTCGCCTGCAAGGTTCATCACTTTGACTTCAAGGATCTTCCCATTCAGTGTCCGAATGACTGCATTCTTCTCTGGATAAGCAAACTTCTTAATCCAGTCACCATAATCAGCAGGAAGTTTCTGTAAAAGGAAAAGGCAAACTCGTTAATGGCAATTATAATATCAGTGATTTTTTAAATGCTTATAATATCTATACTAACCAGCGATTTTTTGTCGTTCTTCCACACACGGGCAGCGAATCCGTACACCATCTCGCCTTCAAATGATGTACAGTAAATGATAGCATAAAATTTAATTTAAGTTAGGATCAATAAACCAACGTATATAAGATTTATTACAAAATAACAGTTCACATAAGACTTCCTTATAAAGACCGATTAGTATAAAAAATAAACAACAAAACTCGGCCTCTCAATTTCAATTTTGAGTATCCACATTCAATGTGTTCATCTAAAACCAAAAACAAACAGTCCATATAAACAGACTTTTCAAATAATTCATTAACTTATAAGCAAAAAAAAAAAACAAAACAAAACATAATCCGTCAAACTACGAAATCGTGTATCACATGTGACAACCGGTGATTTACGGCTCTTAATTACGTGATTAACAGGTGATTAACGCGATAATAAATAGTGTTTATAGCGCAAATTAACTTAATTAGGCCTTTGGAGTGCCCAGGAACGTTTATTCGACTATACAGTGCGCGTATGGTGATTTACGGGAAAATCTGCTGAATATTACGCGACAACGAACTAAAACCAAACAAAATACTGACAACGCCGACAAATACGGATTTTCTACGAATATTCTAAATGTATGAAATTAATTTTGTGAATTTATTGGGCTTCCGTGCGACACAAATGCAACGTGAACTAAAAACGTGATAGTAGGAAACGCATCGGCAACGAAACGGAAGCGACGGAGACGCCTGTCACCTTAAGAACCTACATTTGACGCTATCTTAAGCTCCGTAATAAAATTTTAGTAACTACAGTCGAAACCGGATCGAAAAACGGAATAAAGACGGCAACGATGTAAATTTTTTCGCGATTATTACCGTTATCGACGCACGAACGCGACTACGACGGATACCAACATTATTTTTACACGATTTTAACTCTGAAATATTATTTTACCAGGCTACGGTGATTTCGATTTTAAAAACGTGTCTCGTAGGAATTACGGGCCACTTACACATGAGATGGGCTTATGGGCCCTGGGCCCAAGCCCAAAACCCACAAGCCTAAGCCTACATAAAATATAAGATCTTAACAAATCTTTATAAGATCTCTATAAATCTTAGTAAATCTATACAAAATGTTATTAAATCTTACAAGAATCCTACAAGATTTATAAGATCCTGCCAAAATCCATCCTTATGAAATCTCATCAAGATCTCAAACTCTCTATATATATGTAAGACCTTAGGTCTCTTTGTTCTCATTCCTCAGGCAATACACACACAAGAAATAAGGTCCCCTCTCTCTCTCAATTTCAAATAAGCAGACAACATAATCATCCACCCCTCTCCTTGTTCACAACATACACACACACCCACATGTCTCCTCTCTCTCTCTCGGCATACTCACCGGCAACCGGAGTCTGAGTTCCGACCGAGCTCTGGCGCCACCCTCCTCACCGACAAGCTCTCTCACCCAAACACCCAACCCTCACCTCTTAAACCCCCCCCCCCCCCCTCTGATGATCTCCTGCGACGGCAGGCGGAGCCGCCGCCTCTCACGGCGGTGGCGGTGGTGATTTTGTTCAGCTCGATACCCCCCCTGCTCCTTTCTGCTCCGGCGAAGCAAGGTGGCGGATCTGGTCGTTTCTCTCTCTTCTCCGAGGATGCCGATGATGGTGGCAGTGATGATGACGGGTGAACACGGGTTCGAGCTTTCAAGTTTGGGTTGGATTATTGTCGTTCAGGTGATGTGAAGATGATGGTGGTGGTCTATGGTGGTTGATGCCGTGGTTGACGGCAGCCAACAACTACACAGGTGGTATTGGATGGTTTAGGGACCGAGTTCACGAGAGTAAAAGGTGTGATGCTTCGATTTTGGGTGGTTCAGTTCAAGTGCAGAATCAGGTTATGTTTTGGAGCGGTTTGGTTCGGGTTTCAGTGCAACGGGTGCGGTCAAAGCCGGTTAAACCCAGCTTCGGTTCGGTTGACTCGGTCAAACCGAGTCAACTCAGTGTTCAGGTCAGCGGTTCAGGACAACAGTATGGTTCGAGTCAGTCGGTTCGGGTCGGATACGAAGCGGTTCGAGTCGACTCGGTCGGACCGAGTCAACTCGGTCAACCCTGGTCAACTCAGCGGTCAAACCAGTCAACTGTCGGTCAACGGCTAATCCGAGGCTTGGTAAAATTTTAATGACGCGATTTATATATTAGATTGTTTTATATAAATATTATTTACCGTGGACCGAGCAACCATCACATTTAGTAACTTGTTTTCATTTGTGCAACTCGACAAAACATTATATATATATTGTTGAATTGTTGTGTTTTGAAAATAAATCGACACTTTAGTTGTCGGGATCGTCCAAAAACAGAGGAAACTTTGCCTGTTTTTCGAGAAAAATCCGTAATATACAACGCATTTTATTATAAAGTAAACTATCGGATTCGATTACCCTTTTAGAAAAACAAATACGAACATATAACGTCTTTTGACGTTATTTTACAACTCAATAAAAACGACGATTCGATGTTATTCACAACTAATAAATATAGTTATTATATTTATTTTAAAACCTTGAAAATTCGACGAAACTTTTATATAATCAATGAAATTATTTATATTTGTTTCAAATGACGAATATTACGACTCCTTTTCATAAAAATAAATGTAGATTGCATATTTATTTAGAATGTCAAGCTACACGACACTTCTTCTATAAGATAAATGTAGTTTACATTTATTTCAAACTTTCGTACAACACGAAATCGTTTTATAAAAATAAATATATTTTACATTTATTTCAAACATCGAACAATACGAAACCGTTTCATGAAAATAAATATAGTTTATATTTATTTCAAATATCAAACGACATGATTTCGTCTATCAAAATAAATATAGTTATTTCAATTATCGAACAACATGAATTCGTTGTAAAAATAAATATAGTTCGTATATTTATTTCACGTATCCAACAATACGAGTTCTTTTATAAAAATAAATATAGTTTTCTATTTATTTCGAACCTTAAGCAACTCGTACTCATTTACAAGAATAAATATAGTTATATATTTATTTACGAACACAACAACTCGATGACAAATCTTATGAAATAAATATAACTTTTTATATTTATCTCAAACGCCGAAACGGCATATACATATACTTTGATAAATATCATACGAGACGTAATATATGGTGCGAGTTTGTTATATGATATTTTCATATAAATATTCTTTTTATACACGTACGACTACTCGAGACGGCTAACGCAATTACAACAATATATTTATATATAAATATTTATTTATTTTTAAATCTCTCGAGAATCAAGTCTTTTCAAGACTTATTGGTTATTATCGACAATAAACGACACTTATCAAATATGACTTAATCATTTCCGATAAGTTAACAAGTTACCGTTGAATCATTCGGTTAACGAATCGGTAGAGCTCGATGACACGTAGTTTAGTTACTGCGTTTATTTAGAAACTTATAAGATATTCCGTGTTAGGAATATTGTAGAATGCACGCTAGCAAGTCAAGTCTTGGAAACAACATCACGAAGTCGTAATTAGCTAGCTTTACACAAGGCAATTCAGGTGAGTTCATGTCCCCCTTTTCTTTTACTGTTTTCAGTTTTATACGTCGGGGGTAGAATACATGCTACAATTATTACATACATTTTTATACATGGTATGGTTAGCCTAAGGAGGGTTTCCGACTAGATCATGTGAAGGGTGGGCACAACACTTAAGGCCATTAATCCTCGTCGTAGGACCGAGGGACATGAGTGATAGATCTATTTGGGTGTAGCGAGCCCACACCCATGAGGCCGGGGCGGCCCATAGTGGTGACTATGTCTTCCAGCCGGAAGCCCGGTACAAATTTGCTAGGTTTGAGTTCTTCCTGCACCATTTCACACATACCATTGGCTTTGCAACGCATTGGTTATCTCTTTTTCCTTATTGCTACATACCAGGGACATTTATACATACAAGACATACTTTAAAGGTTTATTCATACACTCACACATGAACTCGCTCAACTTTTTGTTGATATTTTTAAACTACATGTATTTCAGGGAACTAGTGGATCTGGCAAGGGTATGCATATGTTTTCAAGTTGCGCTTAAATAAAAGATGTTATCCATGGTTGTTGAGTTTGGGGGCGTATCCTATTCCTGGACGGGATACATGTTTCCAAACTCAGGTTTTATTCAAAGTCGTTTGTGGAGTCTTTTTGAACTCAGTTAGACAAGTCAGGGTTTGTAACGTAATTTGGTATCGATGTTTTCAAGACAAGTTGTTGTGGTATTTTCTAAACATAATTAATGGATGAATGTCTTTTAGTTTTGTCATTTAGCGTTGTTATGATTTGATGCTATGGTATTAAGAAGTCACACCAAATAACCATGCTTCCGCAAAAGTCAGGGTGTGACATTACAAACCCTAATGTTCAAACTGTAAAAAAAAACCAACATCAATCGGGGTTTAAATTTCTACAATAACTACAAACAGGGGCTGTGTTCATCAAAAGATGGAACCAAAATAATATAATCTAACCAAACGAAATCTTGTGCAAAAAAACAATAACAAACAGACAATATAAAATCAATATTTAACTAACATTCAATCACTAAATCAATATTTAACCCTAATATCGTCGATTAAAACCCTAACTATAATCATCATCAATCAATAATCCAAAAAATAACGTTCAAACAGTAAACAAAAACAACATCAATCGCGGTTTAATTCTCAACAATAACTACATTCCGATATGCTGTGTTCATCAATAGATGGAACCAAAATCATACAATCAAACCAAACGAAAACTTTTGCCAAAAAACAATACCAAACAGACAATCAAACATGAATCTTGAACTAACATTCAGTGCCTAAATCAATAAATAACGAAACCAACGATTATTCTTTAAACCAATCGGAAAAGAAGAGCATATGGGAATCCTTACCGTCGATTATCACTGATGAAGGTGTGGAGATTGATAAAGGCCGTAGAACAGGATCGATTGAAATGGTGAGAAGAAGAATTGCCGTCTAAGAAGATCGATTGAAGAGGTGATATTCAAAATCGCCGTTTAGGGTTTTGGGGGTATTCGGTTGATGTGAATGATTGAATGAGAGAGAGAATAGTTAACAAACGTACAAAAGAAGCTTCTCCAATACTTGATTTTTAGCTATGCCACATGTGTGCTGATGTGTCAGCTTATTTGGCATTAACCATAGGGTGACAAGTGTCCCCCAATGGTTTCATTTATTATAGATATAGATTTTTTATATATATTTTCTTTTTAAAAATTTATATTTAAGGGGCCCGTATTTTATGTTCGCACAGGGCCTAAACATTTTCGAACATTTTCGGAGATGGCCCTGTGCATTCGCATCTTCCAGATGAACTGCTAGAGTGCGTTGGTCCAACAGAGAATTTGGATTTGCAGCTTGGAATCACTGACTAAGCTTTTCCACTCCATAAGTATATACTTAACAGTTTTGACCCTTACACCTGTGAATGGGTTGCTTCTCGCTCCAGGTCATGCTAACATGTCAAATTGTTAAGGTTAAAATGAAACTAGCTAAGAAAGGAAACGGGTCAAAAGTTGTCGAATTGTAGGTTTTATGCATAAAACCACCAAATATCTTTTTATTATGGGTAGCTATACATTATTTAAAAAATTATAAATTTTGGCTAACAGTTTTAAGTCAGTCCAACCCAGTCGACCCATATTAACATGATACACAACCGATCTTGCTACTTTTTTTTTATTTTGCCACGTGGCTTAAAATATGGTTTGTACATGTTGTAGCTAAAACGTTGTCATGGGCGGGTCCAGAAAAGGACAAAATTGGTATGCTTGCGTATTTGAAGATGCCCGAGTTTGACCTAGTGAATCAGGCTACAAAGAAAGCAAATACATATGATTTCAATAGTTTATAGTTGGAATGGGTGGTATAAAAAAGATTGTATCTTTTGTTTGTTATGTTGTTGATATGCCCTGATTAGACACTACATTAGAGTCTATTGGTATCTCATTGTAAAGTGGTGATTCAGCCTTAGGGGTGTTCAAAAAACCATCGGCTCGCAGCTCGCTCAAAAAAAGTTGGAAAAAAGCTCGGCTCGAAATTGGCTCGGTTGTAAACGGGTTAGCTCGGCTCGGCTCGGCTCGGTTTATAAACGAGCCGAGCTCGAGCTTGGGCTGGCTTGGCTCGTGAGCTGGCTCAATAAGGTTTACATCGTTCATTTTTTTGTCCCATATCGCTCAGAAGACAAAAACTAAGAAAGTATCTCCTCTATAAAAGAAGGTAAAGACAATGTACAAGGTGAGCTAACTATTTATACTTGCGTATTTAGTCATTTGGTTAAATTAAATTGCAATTATGGCTCTTAGTCTATGAAAAGGTTTATTTTTAGGGCTTTTTAAGTAGTAAATTTTGTGGTTCTTTGTTAGTTCGAGCCGAGCCAAGCTAGCACGAATTTTAATCAAGTCGAGCTCGAGCCACAAACCTCAGCTCGATTTGAAATTCGAGCTCGAGCCGAGCCAGCTCGAATTGAGTTCGAGCCGAGCTCGAGCTTGGTTGAGCTCGGCTCGACTCGGCTCGCTTACAACCCTATTCAGCCTATTGCTATTTCTTTATTTCAAAATACTATTTAAGACTTATAACTTATGTATTTGACATTTTGACCCGTGTAGCATACATGTACTTATAAAGAATAAAACCAACGATGAAGTCAAATTACTAATATTAGACTTATATTTTTTGAGAGAAAAGGTATCAATTGGTTTTATAAGTACCGAGATAGTTGACTCTAAGAGTCAACTGGCTGATATACTTACTAAAGGTCTGAGCATAAATATTTCTGTGACAAATTGAGGCTTAGATCTGTTTAGGACAAATGAATGAAGGGGGATGTTAAAAAGTATCACTAAATGTGATTATCATTCATTGTGTCCTAAGAACATTTAAAAGGTCCGTTTTGATATTGATCATGTGATATTTATTTTACTAACTCTGTTGGTCTTGAATGTACAGTTTACATATGATCAGGGACTATTGTGAAAGTATCTAGGGACTGCGATCAACTTGAAGCATTCTTTGGAGTTCTGATTGTAAATAGTGTGTGCGGTGATATAAAAGGTGAACTGACTGGTTGTTCAGTTATTCTCCCCAAATACGTATAAAAACAACAAATATGATGTATATGGAAATTTTTAATAGACTTGTGATTTACGCAATTAGTGGAAAAATTTCTTTCATTTCAAATTTGTGTTTAGAAATAAAGTGAGCAGTTACACACCTAACTCATCATTGACTATTGTTCGTTCACAAACGAGCAGTTATCCACCAACTCTTCGCTAATCTCCTCTCAATTACTTCATCTTCACAGTTCATAATCAGGTATAATCTCTTCTCAATTCTTTCAGTTACGATGAATGTGTTGTTCCTACTTGATTACCTCTTCTTCAAAAAAACCTGAAATTGTTCTGTGTCGCAACGGATTCTGTTTAGTTTTTGTTTCTGCGATCGTAGTTGAGTTTTCTGTTAAATAAATGCCATTGATCTGATCTGCCACCATATGTAATGATGTTTGACTGTTTGTTGATTGCTAGTAAAAGTGTATATATAATATGTGTTTGTTGATGCTATACTTCGATTTATTTTTTATTTACCAGACGATATTTTCGGAGCAAATTTAATATTGTGATCTATGATTTTCATTTCAAGTTTGGTACTGGTTATCACAAGCTTTTTGTTACGGTTTTTCTTTGAATTTAAGTTTATTTCTGCATGATTGAAGACATGGTTGTAGAAATCGCTAGGTGCTATTTGAGCGGTTACTGGCGATTAATCAGGATTAATCGGATTGGAATTTTATATATCACTTTTTAAAATTATATATATATACATAAAATATTTCAAAATTTTATATATAACTTTTCAAACTTATTAATCAGATTGGATTAAGACCACACGGTGTGGAGGGTAGGGCTGTTCAAAAAGCTCGCGGCTCGGAGCTCGCTCGGATTTAGCTCGGAAAAAGCTCGCTCGATTTGGCTCAGTTTAAAAGTGAGCCGAGCCGGCTCGGCTCGGTTAGAAAGTGAGCCTAGCTCGGCTCGGTTCAGCTCGCTTTGTAGCTCGGCTCGGTTTAGCTCGAATTATTTTACTTATAATAAGTTTTAATTTTATATACATTATAATATATTACAAAAAAACTGATTATTATTTACATATATATAGGTTTGTAATTTGATATTTATGGCATATTTGAAGATTGATTACCATACTAATGAACTAATATTGTATTTTATTGAATTAAAACTTATTTTGCGTTGTTAAACTTAATTTTTGTTTGAATTGTATTAGGTTGAACTTATTTTGAATATATTCTTTTAAATTATTGAATAATATTTTAGGTTATTAAATTTTAAGAGGTATATATTAGTTTTTTTTTATAAAATCGAGCCAAACCAAGCCGAGCCGAGCTAGCTCGGTTTAAAACCAAGCCGAGCCCGAGCTTAGATTTTCAGCTCTGTTTCAAATCCGAGCCGAGCCAGCTCGGTTTATAATCGAGCCGAGCCCGAGCTTGGCCTGGCTCGGCTCGGCTCGGCTCATGAACAGCCCTAGTGGAGGGGCTTGAAGATGGGGCATTATGCGACACGTGGACCACGCGTCAGGGGCGTGGTGTTAAAACGGACGGTGTGGCCCGGGGCGTGGTAACGTGGCGTTTTCCGACACGTGTCATATACCTTTTGTATCATTTTATAATTAAAATTATATAAAATGTAAAACTTATAAAAATATTGCTAGTAACATCCACGTCCATTAACCACGTCAACGCCAAAAATTCTTCCACACCGGTGGAGATTCCCCTACCTAATCAATAACGCCGTCCTAAACGCCGTGGACGGGACGGTGTGAACGGCGTTGAGAAGCAACAACGCCATTTTTGAATGTCCACACCGTGTGGTCTAATATGTATAATTTTTCAAATACTTCAAAGATTTTGACAGATTTTTTACAGACTTTGACCACTTTTGACCGGTTACCGGTTTTGGGTCTGACTAGGTGAAATTTAATTTGTGAACCTGATCGAAGATAGAAACTGTGAAATTGATCAAAAAATGCAGTTATGCAGGAATTGTGTTTGTTTAACTGTTAGGGCCAATGGTTTCTGATTTAAACCGGTTATGATTGTGAAGCAGTTGTTAAATGTTGTATCTATGAGACCAATAGACTCTCTCCATCCAAAATTGGGTTCTCCTTTTAACTTTGATGAGTTACAAGGATTTTATTTGAATTCAAATTTAACTAGAACCATTATTAAGTAAGAGGTTTGATTTTTGAATAAAAGGTGGACTCTAAGTTTTGGAGTAATAATACATACAAATAGAACAGTGGACAACAAATTTGAGTATGGTAAGGGGAAATATTTACTTTTGGTTTAGTACTTTGAGATCCAGACTGCAATGTGGTGTGACTATGTTAAGGCGAATTGAAATCGACATTTGGTCAAACCCTGTTTATTAACTCCGTCTTTTGTGGTTATGTGTATTTCTTTCAGGGAATGACGATAAATGATCATGATGCTGATAGGGAAGCTTCTAATTCTACTATCATCGAGGTAGACTAGACTGGGGATAAAATGATTTTATTCTGTTGTTTTGTTTATTTTCATTGTCTGTTGTAGCTGTAGTGATTTCTTTTTTCTCTTAAAGGATTTTTTTCCCTGAATATTATTTGTGAAACGGTGTGTAACTGTAACTCTAGATATATATTGTAAAGGCATTATAGTCATAACTATTAAGTATTTAATTAGTTGGCTGCATACGGTTGTCCTGCATTGCAATCTGTTAATATTCAAGTTGTGGTAGGTATATTGTACTAACGGAAAGCGTTATAACTTAAACAAGATAATCTTTGTTAATATTCAAATTAATTTTTAAATGCAAATTGGTGATTCTCGCTCTCTCTCTAGGGTAAAGTTGATCCAGCAAAACTAGCATCTCTTACGTGGAAGAGGAAACTGAACACTGAGGAAAATCCTCTTTTATCGTTTGGCTTAAAGATCAAAGAAGTAATCCATTTGGTATGTATGCTATATCTCCTACTTTCATGATGTAGTCGTTTGATATATGAAAAGGTTTGCATGTTATGTTGTAAATTCTGGTCATTTATCATCTTAATATTCATTGTGTGCTTCCTTTGTGTAGGCTCCAATAGGGTATCGCTTATGGCGTTGGAATCGAGAAGATGCTTTGAAGGGAGATGGAAATGTAAGTATGTAACTTTATTTGTTCATTTAAGTATTTTCGGATGAATATTTTGATCATTGATTCATTGCAACTGAGTGATTTATACTATCTTGTCCCAGGGAACTATTATGGACCCTTTCAAGAAACACCATTATTCCTCATGTAATGGTGTTCCTTTAGGCGGTATTGGGTAAGCCATTGCTCATTTTTAAGGATATATATATACACACACACAAACTTACCTCCTCATATATATATATATATACACATCTGCCAGTGCAGGTAGCATTGGCAGAACATTTCAAGGTGAATTTTTGCGTTGGCAACTCTTTCCTAAAATATGTGAAGACAAACCAGTATTAGCAAATCAGTTTTCTGTAAGTTTTTCTTTGCATCAAATGATCACTACTTTCACATTCTTTAAAGCATTAAAGGTTACAAAAAGTTGTATTACTGTTGATTTTTTCGTTTTTCGTGCACGGAAATACTCTCTTACATTCTCTTATAAAAATTTGATATTCTTCAACTAGAAAGATTCTTCTTTTTGTTGTTGCACTGGTGATGGTTTATATCTCATTCAACAAGATATATCTAAATTCGGGTCAATTTCATATATACCTTTTGTTAAAATATCATCTATACACAAACATTGTTTGGCATTTATTCATTAAAGCTTGTCTATTGATTATATATATGCATGGTTGCAGAAGTCGCTAGGCGCTCTCACGTCAACCGACTGTGGAGTTGCGAGTACTCGGCGTAGGCGGAGAGTACTCGGGGAGTACTCGGACGTGTTAAATTATAAAGAAATTAGTTTTCGAAAAATTATATGTGTCAAATATCATAAGTTTACTAATATTTATAACAAAATACGTGAATATCAATATTAATAAAAAAATACATGTTCAAATAATAAAGCATTTCAAAAAATTGATATCCATTTTTTAGTATGATAGACATAAGAATTATGTTTTATTATTTTTTAAGTCAAACTTGACCCGAGTTGACCAACTAGATCCGATTCTGGTCGAAGTTGACCACGTTATATCTTTATGCAGGTGTTTATCTCACGACCAGATGGAAAGAAATATTCGACTGTCCTCTGCCCACCAAATCCAGAAGTGCTAAAGTATGCAAAATTTTCTTCTGTCCCGAAACTCTCTGAAATATACTATGTACTTACACAAGAATTCGGCTTTTCATCGCGGAAAATAACCATTTTGTCCTGGATTCATAGTTAAATTTTATATATCATAAATGTACATATCTTGACCCAAAGATTAAAGAAAGACATTGTTATTCTATTCAATAATAAAATACCAATCTTGCTATATTTTTTTCTGCAATATCACCATTTGCAACAAAGAAAACTTTCATAATATCAATGAGGAAAACAAATCAAAGGGATAGTTTTAGCAATATAACAATGTTGATATCCATTTAAATTTCAACTACAAGAGAAAGTAATGATTTATAAAAAAAAAAAAAATTGTTCTCATTTTGTATGATAAGTATGAATGAAAGTTAAACTGAAGATAGATTTTTTTTTAAATAAGAGATAAATCAGGTAATGGGATTGGATCTTGGGACTGGAATTTTAGTGGACATAATTCAACATACCATGCATTATACCCAAGGGCTTGGACAGTTTATGATGGTAATTCTCATCCTCGTTGTTTATTAAAAGACCCGCTGCGATGAGTTCGACTGTTTTGCTTCATCACTCATCATTCTAGTCTCTTCAATACAGGTGAACCTGATCCAGACCTAAAAATAGTTTGCCGTCAGATTTCGCCAATTATCCCCCACAATTACAAGGAAAGCAGTTTTCCTGTAGCAGTGTTTACTTACACAGTATGATACATCTCTTACAGTTTTTTAACTATTGTTCTGAGCTGGATGAGATAACATTAACCGATCATTCATTGTGATCTTCTGTAGTTGTCTAACATAGGAAAGACTGCTGCAGATGCTACCTTACTGTTCACATGGGAGGTAAGTAAATTTTTACTTTTACTGCTATCACTTCATTAGAATATTTTCTTCACTCTCTTATAGGCCTGTAAACGAACCGAACAAACACGAACGTGGGCATGTTCGTGTTTCTTCATTTAACTTTAACCGAACACAAACACGAATTTTTTGTGTTCATGTTCGTCCATTAAGAAAATGAGCATGTCCGTGATCGTTTAAAAATAAACAAATAGTTCACGAACGTAAATAAACAAACTTATAAGAACATAATATAATACACATAACGAACACAAATGAACATAACTGACTAAACATAAACATACATAAAGTAGTTTTTTTCATATATATAAATTAGTGATTAATTACGATGAGTTCAACTCGAAAGCCCATTTTTATTACCAGAAAGGCAGAAAGCCCAATTACTAATTAGTTGTTTTTATATTTGCAGTTAGAAATCACGTTTAGTGTTTATTTTTATATAAATATAACTACTTATGTATTTGAAAAAATGTAAACAAACATAAACGAACATAAACGGACGTTCACGAACATAAATGAATGAACAAAAAGTGTGTTCATGTTCGTTCATTTAATTAAATGAACTAAAAAGTTTGTTCATGTCTGTTTGTTTATTTAAATAAACGAACTTCCCGTGGAACAATTCATGAACGTTCGGTTCGTTTACAGGCCTAATCTCTTATAAATGTTAACTTGTTTACTTATTTCAGAATTCTGTTGGTGGAGTCTCTGGATTATCTGGTCATCATTACAATACAAAAATGAAGTAAGAATTTATATATTACAACCCCATATTGTACATCTGTATGTGCTCCCGATCATTGATCATTGATCACCTACCTATATATCTTTTTAGGGAAACTGTGTAATTTCATATTCTAACCTGTGCTGTTACATTACTTCTAAATAGGGTGAAAGATGGAATTCACGGTGTAAACCTTCATCACATGTAATATTTTCTTCTTGGATATTATTTGTTTATTCCATTGGTGGTATACATCTCATTCTAAGTCAACACAGGACTGCGGATGGTCAAACCCCAGTAACGTTTGCTATTGCAGCACAAGAAACAAATCATGTTCATGTTTCAGAGTGCCCATCCTTTGTAACATCTGGAGACTTCCAGGGCTTCACCGCTAACGACATGTGGCGCGAAGTTAAAGAGGTTTGTTTAACATTATTCCATACATCACTTGTTCGTTACACAGATATTTATTTTGTAATTTTATGATTCAGAATGGCTCCTTTGACCGCCTTGATTCCTCTCAACTGCCAATGGGTTCAAAACCGAAATCCTCTATAGGTGCAGCTATTGCAGCTTCTGTCACCGTACCCCCGGATGCAGTGCGTACCATCACTTTCGCACTGTCATGGGACTGCCCTGAAGTACGGTTTCGGAAAAGGACTTATCATAGGTGGGTCCAACACAATTATTTTGTGTGGAACTTTAGTTTTAATCAATCAATCTGACATTCTTCTTACAAGGGTTATTGTTTTGTATATAGGCGTTACACCAAATTTTATGGTTCTCATGGGGATGCTGCTGAAAAAATTGCACATGATGCTCTTCTTGGTAATGTTTTCTCATCTATCATAATTAATTTGGTATTTAAAAAGTCGTCTATATGTTAAAATTTCCAATATGCTTCTGTGAAAATTAGAACATGGTAACTGGGAGGCGCAGATAGAATCATGGCAGCAGCCTATCCTTGATGACAAGAGGCTCCCTGAATGGTAAACTTTGATTTTCTTTCTTTTTACTAGAGGGGGCAATATGGATGGGTTGGTCGGTGGTTCAAAATGGGTAATTCTTTCGTATACGTTGAACAGGCTGACCCACCCGTTTTGCCAGGCTAAATTTTATCCACATTGGTGCATTATCTCTACTTTTTACTCCCGATACTGTCTAATCCTGAAATCAGAAATTCTACTGGCTATCTGCAGGTACCCAATCACCCTTTTCAATGAATTATACTATCTCAACTCAGGGGGGACAATTTGGACAGGTAACTTAATATTATTACATAATTTTTGTCAAGTAAAACCAGCTCACTTAACATCATCTCCTTTTGCAGATGGACTGCCACCTGTACACAACATATCAAGCATCACAGGAAAAAAGTTCTCAATCGATAGATCTAATACAAACTCTCAGAATAACGGTGATATATCTCACCAACACGACACTGCTGTTAACGTTCTTGAAAGAATGACTTCAGTACTTGAAGAAATCCATAATCCCACATCAAAAATCTCAGCGTTTGGTACCAATTTATTACAACAAGGAGAAGAAAACATCGGTCAATTTCTGTATTACGAAGGAATAGAATATCACATGTGTAACACATATGATGTCCATTTCTATGCCTCATTCGCATTAATCATGCTATTTCCAAAACTCGAACTAAGCCTGCAACGAGACTTTGCAGCTGCAGTACTGATGCATGATCCAAGAGAAATGGATCTTTTGGATGACGGAACACGAGCCCCACGAAAGGCCCTTGGTGCGGTCCCGCATGATATTGGAATGATTGATCCATGGTTTGATGTTAACTTCTACAATATTTTTAATACCGATCGGTGGAAAGATCTGAACCCGAAATTCGTTCTCCAAGTTTACCGGGATGTGGTTGTTACGAAAGACAAAAATTTCGCACGTGCTGTTTGGCCTTCGGTTTATATAGCAATGGCGTTTATGGAACAGTTTGATAAAGATGGTGATGGGATGATTGAAAATGAAGGGTTCCCTGATCAAACGTATGATACGTGGTCGGTGACGGGTGTCAGTGCGTATTCCGGTGGATTGTGGGTGGCGGCATTGCAAGCCGCCTCTGCACTGGCGGCAGAAGTCGATGACAAGGGTTGTGAGGATTACTTTTGGGTGAAGTTTCAGAAAGCGAAGACGGTGTATGATAAACTATGGAACGGTTCTTATTTTAACTATGATGACAGTAACGGGAAAGCAAGTTCGTCCATTCAAGCAGATCAGTTAGCTGGACAATGGTTTGTTAAAATTTGAAACATTTTTATGTATTTATTTAGAGTAAAATGCGATTTTCGTCCCTGAGGTTTTGCTAGTTTTGCGACTTTCGTCCAAAGGTTTGTTTTTTCCGCATCTGGATCCAAAAGGTTTGAAATCTTGCCATTTTCATCCAACTCGTTAACTCCACCCATTTTCTCCGTTAAGTCAGGGGTATTTCCGTCTTTAGGCACTTTTTATTGAAATTAAAAATACTACACGAAATAAAGATCCACCGCTGGTGACTTTCTCCCCACCCAAACCCTTTAATCATCACAAAAAAATGCCTAAAAAGACGAAAATACCCCTAACTTAACGTTAAAAAATGGATGGAGTTAACGAGTTGGATGAAAATGGCAAGATTTCAAACCCTTTGGATCCAGATGCGAAAAAACAAACCTTGGACGAAAGTGGCCAAACCTCAGGGACAAAAACGGCATTTAACTCATTTATTTATTTCAAGAGTCTGTAATCAAACAATAAGAAAATATAAGCGACTTTCTTATAGGTATGCAAGAGCGTGCGGACTTTTTCCGATTGTTGATGAAGAGAAAGCGAGAAGTGCACTGGAAAAAGTTTATAGATTTAATGTAATGAAAGCGGGAAACGGAAAACGAGGAGCAATTAATGGGATGCTGCCAAGTGGACAAGCTGACATGTCATGTATGCAGTCAAGAGAAATATGGACCGGAGTTACTTATGGTGTTGCTGCGGGTATGATTCATGAAGACATGATTGATATGGCTTTTCAAACTGCAAGTGGAGTTTATGAGACTGGTTGGTCTGAACAAGGAGGCGGGTACGTGTTGGATAACTAATAGTTTTTTTCTTTTAAATATTGTACATGGGTGATTGACATGAATGCCCTTTTGATACTTGCAGATATGCTTTCCAAACCCCGGAAGCTTGGGACATAAATGGAAGATACAGATCTTTGGCCTACATGCGTCCTTTGGCGATATGGGCCATGCAATGGGCCTTAACACAACCCAAAACATCTAATCAGGAACCAAAGCCAGATGTAAAGCCCGAGTCTCTCCTTAGGCAACATGTCGGATATACAAGAGTGGCCCGTCTACTGAAGCTGCCAAAGGAGCATGACTCGAGGAGCATATTACAGATTATCTTCGACTATACTTGTAAAAAGAAGACAATGTGAGGTTTTATGTATTCAAGATTACATCACAGTTGTTGTTATTGGTATAGTAGCTTCATATTGATGACAGGGTCTTAATAAGACTTCAACTCGTCACTCATATTGTTAACGTGTTCAACTACACTTGAGCACGTGTATTGTAACCGCTGGTCAAAAGATTTTGGGGTGAACCTGCTTTTGCATGTTCGAGTGTGCATATAGCATATATACATGTATACTTGCAACAGTTATTGTACTTGAATTATGCACACACCCATTATTGGTTATTGACTTGTGATTAAAGCGACTTGGCGAGTGTTAAGACCGTTATTAATGCACATGTATGGTGTTAAAGTTAAGTAGAGCCAATTACTCGGATGGTTCATGTGATAAAGAATAGTTTTAGTCATAATTCTTTAGAACTACATCCAGACATGTTTGCTCCTTGAGTCCTTGGCATTGACGTTAAAAACTATTATTTTTTGTGAAATGACCATTGACCAAAATGACCAGTATACCATTTTCCTTAAAAAAAAATTATGGGTTCTGTATATTTTTTTTTATATTTAAAACGAGTAAACTGTCATTTTGGTCCCTGTGGTTTGTGCATTTTTGTCATTTTAGTCCAAATCTCAAACTTTTTAAATCTGGGTCCCTATGGTTTCATCTTTATTGCCATTTTAATCCAAAATTCAAAATCCCTCTTTTTTTGACTGTTCCAAAAAGTTTGAGATTTGGACTAAAATGACAATAAAAGTGAAACCACAGGGACCAAAATGGCAGTTTACTCTTAATTTTGGACTAAAATGGCAATAAAAGTGAAACCACAGGGACCCAGATTTAAAAAGTTTGAGATTTGGACTAAAATGGCAAAAGTGCCTAAACCACAGGGACCAAAATGGCAGTTTACTCTATTTAAAACCTAAAGTCAGTTTTGGGCGAAAGGGTATACCGGCCAATTCACAAAAACTAATAGATTGTTGTCATGATTTACAAAATCACTATATATTTAGTTGTATTTTTAATATAAGGATAAATAAGGATAACTGTATTGTATTGATTTTCATAGTTCTTTCTCTTTATAAGTAAGTGCTAACAATATCTTAATTTGTATCAAAGTTTATTAAGTTTTATAAAATAGGTATAGAATCATATACAAACAGGTATTTTTGTACAAACAGTAAGAACCAACAGTTTAATAACATATGTTCTCAATTAAAAAATTGATTTAAGGGTATTTTAGACTTTTTATACCCTTTTATTTATATCTAATTAAAAACAATAATTAAATTATCCTTAAATTCATGCAAGGTTGATTTAAATCCTAAGACCGTCCGTATTGGGCGTGTTTTTTTTAAAGCCACAAAAAACGCCCGATCATGCCGTAAGGCCACCCCCTGGGCGTGTTTCACCATTTTTTTTTGTTTTGGCGTGTTTTAAATCATGCTGTTGGGGCATGTTGTTGGCCAATCATATAAGACCATGTGTGTTTAAATAGATAGAGATGGAATTTTTGGGTTTGGGTTTGCCGGAATTTTTGGGTTTGGGTTTTGTGGTTAGCCGGAGTTTTTGCCGGCCAAACGAAGAAGAAGAAGGGATGGGAGGCGGCTGGTTTGATTTAAAAGTTTGCTCAGTTGTCACATTAGGCCCCTGTGCTTTTAAACTTCAAAATCTTTAATATTTCTAGTTTCAAAAATGCTATATCAGTCCCTAAAGTTTTGTTTATTAAATGTCTCATTTGAATCTTTTATAAAACCTAAAATTTTGCAATGTAATTTTTTAGTATTGTAATTTTTGTTTTATTTAATAAAGTATTATTAGTTTTTAATTTAAAAAAATAATAATTGTGTAATGATTGGTTGGGCATTATTCCACTACGCCCATTTTGTAAAAACGCCTAATAATGCCCCCTTGCTGACTGGACTGCCACATGGCAGAAAACGGCCAAGGGTGGGGGCATTATTCACTAAACCATTACACATGGTCTAAGCTCCTAGTCTATTCTTCATCATTGAATCAGCAGCATCATCATCATCAGCAATGTAATCAGCAATCAGTAGCACCGTAATCAGCATCATTGTCAACACCGTAATCAGCACATCGTCAACATCAGCACCTTAATCAGCAAGGTAACACCGCCGTCAACACATCCGACGGTAACATCCCACACCACCACCGTCAGCACATCTCGTAATCACCATAACACTGTAATCAACACATTAATTAGCACCGTAATCAGCACAATTTCATGTTTTTTTTTATTTTCTAAACAACAGATACTATCACATAACTAGTACAATTTTATTTTTTTTAATTTTATAAACAACACATACTGTTACATACTAGCACAATTTCATGTTTTGGGTTTAATTTTGTAAATAGCACATACTATTACATAACTAGTAGAAAACAAGTTTATTCCAAATATGCTCCCAATAACAACACAAAAGGAAAAAAATAGCAACACATAAGAATTACACAACAAAATAAAAACTTTTGTATAGATTTAAATCAACACAACATATTTTTCATATTAGCACATTCCAATTACATAACTAGCACAATTATAAAACATCTTTTTGTAATTTTTTTAAAAGTCAATTTTATAATCTGTAACACCCTGACCGTGTATATAAAAGAACTCGCAGCGGAATTGTCGGGGAGTCACGTTACAAATTGTTCACAACACACGGTACTAAAAGGTTTCATTGTATTAATAACATTGTTTTTACAACACAAAGAATACAAGTAATTGTTTTTTATTTAAATAAGTGTAAGGCTCGAATTCCTATGTGTAGCATACTTGAATATTCATCGCACATGTAAATACCTGAAACATATGTGAAAATATTGTCAACAAATGAATGCTGGTGAGTAACATAGGTTTTGTGGTCGAGTTCATGGCTTTGTGTTTGTATTGCAATACCTTGTCCGACTACGAGAGTCGATGAATGAGATCTTTGAAATCAACTTGTAATAAATGTGTTTGGTATTGCAACATGTTTTACCAACTATGAAAGTTGGTATGTTTAAAAGAAAAACTTGTAGGCATGAGACTCGACAAAATGTTTCTTTGTGAAATTGGATAAGTAATCAAAATGTTTTCTTGTAAATTGTAACCTACATTATTAGTAATCGTACATTACGTACGTGACAATCCTGACCGTAGGATCAAGGGATTAAAAGCGTGATTAAATAAAAGTTTAAAAGCGGGTGTAAAGCGTAATTACGGTAAGCAAAGGTTAAAATGGTCAATTTCCTATACCTATATACCCGGCTAAATCTCAGTATGTAATCAAAAAACCATATTTGAACACCAAAAATTACGGTGAGTTTCAAGACGATTACGACCGAGGGAGAACGACGACGACAACGGTGAACGACAAACGACCATCGATTTCAAGTGAGAATGACGAATACGGCATTAAGAGCTATCGATTAAATCATCTTCTAATCCCGTTTATTTTGTTATTCAGTCACAACTTTTTAGTTGAACTAATCGGCGGTTTCATTGTATTGTGAACAAGCTAAACGAGAGAGACGGAGCAAGAAAAGAAACGATCCGGTGCAGACGGTGCACAGTAGCGGCATAAATCCAGGTTTGATGTTGATTGAAGTTTCTTCTAGAAAAATCCGGTTTGGTAACTAGCATTATTTGATATGAAGAAGCGTAATTTGATGTTGATTCATTGATATGTAGTAGCGGTATTAGCAGGATTGACATTAGATGATGTTGATTCTTTTATATGAACTAGCGGTATTAGGTTTGATGTTGATTGAAGTTTCTTCTAGAAAAATCCGGTTTGGGTAACTAGCGTTATTTGATATGAAGTAGCGTAATTTGATGTTGATTCATTGATATGTAGTAGCGGTATTAGCAGGATTGACATTAGATGATGTTGATTCTTTTATATGAACTAGCGGTATTAGGTTAAATTGTGAAATTGGGGATTTTATTAGTTTAAATAAGGAATTTTTGATATTGGGGCTTCTGATCTAATTGTGAAATTGGGGATTTTGAGCTAACAAGCGGCATTAGCATGATTGATATTACATATGTTGATTCTTTGATATGAACTAGCGGTATTAGGTTAAATTGTGAAATTGGGGATTTTATTAGTTTAAATAAGGAATTTTTATCAGGAAACAGATGCATATGGTAGTATGCATTCTGTGGGGAAATCAGTGAAAGAAATGTAAAGTGCACATCCTGTGACTTGTTATCATGTGGACCAAACCAATATAATAACAACGCCTGATATTATAGGAAAAAACCTAATTTGCTAGATTTAATTTTTGTATTGAAATATGAATGTAGGGGTTGCTGATGATGATGATGATGATTTTGAGCCCCCGATTCAGCCGATGATGACAAACCAACCTCGCAAGTTAAACGTAAATAAAAAGCAAACAAAATTAAATCTTCAAGATGATGATGATGACTTTGAAGTACCGATTAAAGACTTGATAGTCAAAAGGGGTGAAAACACGAAAAAAGGCCAAATACTCCAACTGACCAAGATGATGATGACTTTGAGCCAGTAAAAAAGAAACCATCAAAAGACGAAAAGCAGATGGATCCTAGAAAGGGGAAACAGAAGATTACCGATGCAGAACCAATTAGGACAGAACCAAGACCGTACTATGATTATCATCATGATGTAATAAGCCTATGGTGTAGTCCTTCAGGTTTCTTGGATACATTTAAACACTTTACTAAAGCGCAGGTAGCGGTTGTGAAGAGCATTGGATTTGGTGATGTTCTTGATATAAAGCTTTATCATATAAGCACACGTTTAGGTTATTGGCTCGTACAAAACTATGACGAGCAATACAACACACTAAACATAGGAAATCACAAGATAGAAATCACCTGAGATTCAGTACATGACGTGTTTGGTATTCCAAAGGGGGATGTTATAGTACGGGAAAAAAATAAGCCTAGGAAAGGAGCGATAGTGGAAAAAAATACTGCTACTCAAGGCGCAGAAACAACCATTGATGAGTTCAAAAACCAGTGGCCAGACACCAACAAAATTACTCATACATTACTTGCAAAAACTATGAAAAAACAAACCAATGGCGGAAGATTATTCAAGTTAAATTTCCTAGCCTACTGGAACACTTTGTTTGTAGAGATAACAAAGTCAACAACTGTTAAACAAAGTTTTCTACTTGCAATTGACAAAGAGGAAGACATTTCAAAGCTGGATTGGTGCTCCTTTGTTTTAGAATCGCTCAAACGAACTAGACAAGGTTGGAAAAAAATTGACTCACAATACAATGGACCAGTTGCATTTCTAACGGTATGTTTTGTAGACATCTTTAAAACTTATGCTAATACAATATTGGTAGTAGTAATTTGGTTTTTTTCAAAAAACAATATGCAGCTTCTATACAGCCATTATTTCAACAAAAGACACAAAATTTTCGATGAAGTTGTCAAACTGCCTGTCATACAGTATGTAACATCTGGTATGATCGACGACGTGGAAGAATATTTATACAACAATGGGCCGCTAAATGTTGAAGATTGTGATGAAGTTGAAAAAGACGAAGAAACGAATGATAATCGCCAGGATCAACAACATGTTACTGCCTCGGACGTCAATGGCGATGATCATCAAAATGAAGAGGCTCCGACAACACCATTCGAAATCGTAAAACAACACACTTCGACGTTATTCACGGACCTTTTCGCTGACAACATCCCGTTACACGAGGCAACTGCGGTACAAGAAAACCTCACCGAATTCGATACATCAGATCAGCCTATGGCAGATACGGATGACTTCATAATACCACCAGTGGATACCACACAGGCCTACAAAAGAAGAAACCTGGCTGGAAACCTGGCTGGGGAAGATCCGATTGACGAAGGTTACATACCATCAACTACGGATTGGTTTGAGGGCTAGAATCCTAATGAACATATTTCAGATTTGAACATAGAAGAAATGGGCATAGGGACACAAACGCAAAAAGAGCTTGACTACTGCAACACTCCGGTTCAACTAACCGGGGTGATCTATGATCATGCTGCGCGGGAAGCCTCAAACAAAAATAAAAAGGTAAACTGGATTTTTGTTTGTGTTACTATGAATAACGCATGCTAAAATGCTTGTTTATGATGTTAGAAAAATAACTACTGTACATGTACATCTAGAAAAATCACGCAATTTAAAAAAATTAATAACGCATGTTATTTTAACAAATTAATACCGCATGATTTGATTCACTCTTTTGTATTAATACCGCATGATTTGAGTAACTACTGTGCTGCTTAGAACTGGGTGTTTACTGTTGGATAAATCTGGGTATAATGGGCCAGGTTTGGGCTGGTTTGTGGCTTCTAAGTTTGAACAATTGGGGTTTCAAAACATGAACGTATGCTGCTGCTGGTTTGGGCTGACATAAGTCTGAACTAAGCCCAAATATATATAACTGGAACAAAAGAGGCCCATTAGCATAAGTCTTGATGACATAAAAAGTGCAATGGGCTTCTAATGGTATTTACTACCCACTAGATTAAGCTGTTGGGCCAATTTATTAGGAGTAACAAATAGCCTGTTTGGAAAAAAAATGAACTAAATTTGCTTCGAAATCAAGCCCATTATTAACAACCATGAAATTGCTAAACCTTAAAATTACGCTAGTTGCCATGCAAATGACGCATGCTATTGAAAAAAAATGAAAATTACGCTTCTTAGACTGATAATCACGCATGATATTGATGAAACTCCAATTCTGCAGCTGTTGTTGAAAACAATGGACAAGAATATAAATAAATACATTTCTCTGGTTGCGGAAATGAATAATCTCGTTAAGGGCGTAAAGGAAAAGTGTTTCTGGGATCGAGAAATTATGGGAATGTGTAAAAGATGGGATGATGCGGTTAAAAATACAGTTCCGAGAACTGATGAAGTAAGCTCTGGAGGTGATGAGGCGTTTCAAAACAAAGTTGGACAGGGTGGCGAAACAATTCAAGAGTTAGGAGGCGATGGAGATGCAACAGTGGAACATGAAAACACAGGAAAAGAAAAAGGTAGATAAGAATTTGTGTTATTTGTTAATATTTACAGGAACTTATGTTTAATAATAACCAAAATGTTTGTGATTTTATAGGATGTGATGATGTTCATAATATGACATTTGATGATGGGGGTATTTCAGACTCATGCCTGGCAGCCTTACAATCCATCGAACCAGGCGTATACAGGCAGACGGCAGAAGGTAACAAAAATACGATCATTACTAAAAAAAATTAACAGTTTTCTAACTTGTGATTACAAAAAATTAACCTACTCGAACATACAAACAGTGACACAAGCAGATGTGGTAAACAACATGGACCAACCTGTAAATTTGGCAGAGTGCAGTCAGCAACAAGCACAAAGTCAGAATACAATATCCGAGTCGATGTTGATTGAGGTTGAAAAGATAAACCCTGACGTCTATGGTAAAGAAAAGCCTCCGACCACATCCGCTGATGAAACTGATGAAGTGACAGATGCAGAAATGCAGTCGGTTGAGACGCTTTTAAAATTGGCTCCCATCTTACAAACATCAAGTGAAAGTAATGAAAACACTCATGTGTCTGCGAACACAAAGAAAACAGATGACGAGAGACATACACAACTAGTGAGAACGCGTATCAAAATGTTGAGGGAAAAGAACGAAAAGCGGATGGCAGAATTAGGTGACGCATACAGATCACCTTACTGCAACAGGATAACCAACTTATATGAGCCACTTCTGGACCATGACCAAACGATCATCTGTTATCTCTTAGCTCCGGTCGGAGATATTGGGTAAGATTTTTATCCCTGATAATGAGTTTAAAATTTTCATCTCTTTTTAAACTGTTCTTTGTTGGTATTAAAAAAACAGGACAATGATATACAAGTAAGAAAGTGGAGTCGAAACGCTAAAAATCATTTTTGAAACCTTCCACCCATCGCAATACATATCTTATGGTGGAATGGACGCGTTTGTAGATGTGTTAAACTTTGAAGAGAAAAAAAGGACAAAAAATCATCACCCTACAGGCTGTTCTTGCCAACTACAATATTGGTAAGTTTTTCCACAATAATCACACATGTATGAAATATACTATGTTAATCACGCATGGTTGATGTTTTATATGTTACCCACACACATATTGAAGTTAAATGAATACATGTTTAAGGTTATCCCAACCATTCTATATTATAATCACGCTTGTTAAAGCTTAATGGAGCGATAGATTTTAATGAGAAAAATCACCAAAATTTTTGGAGCAAGACGAAATGTTTGGGCCAAAAATCACAGATAATGATCGATTGAAAGTATTCGCACCAAGCCTAGACGATATATTGTGTAAGTATCAGGTGAAGAAAGTTGACACAGTGGATCTCATCTTCATTCCATTACTACTTTCTGATCATTACTGGTGCCTATGCTTTCACTTGAAAAATGGCGATATCGAGTTAATTGATAACTCTAGGTTTGACGAATCATTTACCAAACGCTACCGTGGGCGCCCCGAAAAGCTGGTAATTCTAAGTAGCTTTATATTACTATAATGAATAGGTACTAATATGATTTTTTATCGTGCTTATACCGAAGAGTTCTAGTACTATACCTAAAAGGCAAAATTGGACAAAAAGAGTGGATAACAAAGTTGGAAAAAGCAAAAATAATTCGAAAGGAAATGGATTGGAGAACTCTTCAAAATGGTTGTGACTGTGGTGTCTTCACTATGAGACATATGGAGACATACAAGGGCAAATCTCCATGGAATCCAGGGTTTGATAACGAAGATAAAAAGAAGATTCAAGATTCACAACTACGGTTCTTGCGGTACCGATATCTTAGTAAGATTGTATTGTCCGACTACAATCTTATAAGGAAAGAGGTATACGACAAAGCTAAGGAATTTACAAAGAAATCGAGCACCGTAGATGTTTTGCGCGATCTAGATAACAAAATAAATGACCGATTGGATCAGTTCTTCAACCTTAAAAAGGGGAAACAAAATGATAAGTCGTAGAACTACTTTCTTGATGTTCTTTGTTCCAAACATCTTTGACATGTTGGATTTTTATTTTATTTTTAATTCTAATAATTTCTGGTTATAATCATAAACTAGTGGGACAAATTCATTATTCAACACACAATTTTCATACAAAAAATAAAACACTTAGATAGACATAAAAAAAACATGATTTCACTACCCAGATGATTGATGATACACAATAACCATCAGAAATAAGTCTCCAAAAACTGGATCTTCGTGTCCATAGAGCATCCTAAGACGGTTATTGCATCCGCAAGCTGTTTTAACTGTTTCTCATCCCGCTTGCCAAGATCAACCATAAACATCATAGCCACCTCTTTGACACTTGAATCTGACATACCAGACAACAAATTGAAAATCTCTTCTCGCCTTTTCATGTTCTCTCTGACCCTAGAAATGTTAGTTTCCAACAACTCTTTACAAGACTTGTCTTCAGCTATTTGATCCTCGATCCTCTTTTTGAGATAAGCACGCATACCGGATGACGAAGAAGAACCACACGATGAATTACAAGAATCTGCCATATTTTTAAGATAATAATTGAACGGTTTTCCAACAATATATAAAAGGAAATTGCAAAACAAGAGGACAGACTAAAATTATTAACCATGACAGCTGTTTTTTTGTAGTTTTCTTGGTCCAGTACAAGTACAGATATTATCTAACAAAAATCACGCATTATACAGATTATCACGCTTTTATATAAAATCACGCATGTATTCAGAAAAATGACACATGAAGAAAATAATTACGCCAGATATGAGCCCCTGAAACCAAATTGATGTAAAAATGACGCATGAAGTAAAAAATGACGCATGAATTAGATAATTACGCAACATTATCAGGATACAAATTGATATATAATATACTTATTTCTCCTAATAATGAAACCTACAACTAGACTGTAACTCGATATGACTAGTAATTATGTAAAATATTAAATTTTACTTACAAAAATATCTCTCAACTACCAAATTAATTAACAATCTATATACATATATGATTCACCCCCCCCCCTATTAGACATATGCAAAAACAAAAATATATATCACCTCTCTTCAAAAACAACAATGTCGACATATCCCGCAAGCGAAGCAATCAAGGAGCTCTTGAACACCCGCAGGTTAACAGAACTTGCTTCTAATGTTAACTCTTGTAACAGTATTCTGGATGTGCAGGGAAGGCTCTTAGAACAACAAAAAAAGAACCAAGAAGTCTGGGGGAAGCTACTGGAAGAACCAAAGTCTTTGTTGAGGGACAAAGGCATACAACTGATGCAGGATCAAGCATTTGCAGATAACTTGGTATACTCATATCTGAAAGATGCAGTGGAGACCGTTGAAGAGAAGATGGAGACGTCTGAGAAGGAGGTTGGGAAGATATTGTCACCGAACTAAGTGGTATGGCTGATTAATACACTTTTTTGTTGATTTTTGGGATGACCTAATGTGTTGTTGGTATTTTGAACAATGGTAGTTTTATGTGTATTAAACTCATATGTGGGTATATTTTGGTAAATCATCCATCCAGGGCTTATTTATCACATGATTTCAGACTTTTTGAATGTTGTTTTAGCAATATTGATATGAAAAAGTGCATGTTAATTAATATCACGTATGTGCCTTTTTTTATGACGCTAGTTATGATGATGAGAATCAGTGTTTGGGTATGTTTTGGGTGGCGATCGCTGTGAACAAGGGTTAAAACAGGTTATCTAAAAAAATGTAAAAGAGAGGGGTTTAATGGTCACTTAAGATCTCCATTTCAAATAGTCCTGTGTATAGTTATGATTAATCACGCAAAAGGGGTAAAAAGGAATCAAATGAGATATTTAATCACTTATATCATGGTAAAAAATGCTGTGAATGTCATAGATTACGTAAAGTTCTGTCTTAACAAAATCATGAAATATGGAATGTTTAACTGAATGCAAATGTTGTTCAAAAATTACTCGTCTTCCCATTCAAAATCACTATCTTCTGCTTCGTCAACCTCCTCATACTCCTCTTCGTCACCAGTTTCAACCTCCTCGTCCTCTTCGTCAACTAAACTAGGATCATTCTCTAACTGAATTGCTCTTCTTTTCCTCCTCTTCTTATTGGCATCCTTATCAGCAGCAGTAGCTTTACCCTTTAACACCTCGCAAGTTCGAATATCATGACCTTTGATATTGCAAACACTGCATGTCCGACTTCTCTTGCCTTTTAGACTAATAATTTTCTCTTTTTTTGATTTAATCCGCTTATGTGAACCGCGTCCTTTGTTTCTAATACCGGTTGGCACACGGACTGTAGGTGGAGCGCCAGTGTTTGGTTTCTCGTAACCAATTAATCTTGAATATCTATCAAACTTAGGGTCGATGGGCTTGGTTATGCGAAGTTCATCAACCATTTCTTTCATCTCCCTCATCCGATCCCTGACTATAAGTAGATGATCGAAATCTTTCATTAGGTTACCAATAAGATACTCTCCGGTCTGCATAATCTCATACGCAACCTCTTTGGCCTTTTTATGCGCATCATTATCATCAACACTTAAATCAAATGTATTATTAAGATCATTCGGTACCACGTCTTTAGTCCATCTTCTCATAACGTACTTGTTGGGAATTTCCTTCACTTTGAACATCTTGAACACAAAATATATATGTTTGCACAACAATCCATATTGTTCAAACCTGCGACAAGTGCATGATGCAATTACATCCTCCCCCTTCTTGAAACAAACCTAAACAAAAATAGAAAAAAAAAACAAATAAAAAAGGGCACATCGTTAAGCAATAACGAATATTAGCTGGTCTAGATAGTATTACCTCTAATAAACCGTCGCCATGAGCTTTCCAATCCTTCATACTTATCTTCAAAAACGGTTCCTCAATTTTAGTCTCCATAGGAAGGCACTCGGACAGTGTTCCTTGTAACTCTGACTGTTGATCAGCAAAAATTGACCTGGTGTAAATTTTCATAGCATCATCCTCTAGAGTAGATTCAGAAAAGTTATCTGGGATTGTATTTCTAGATATATGGTCATTCTTCCGATGGTTGAATCTTTGAACGTCCATTGCACCATCAAAATGGTTAAAGAACTCAACAAGGGTAAGTTGAGAATTCGCCACTTGACAGAAAAAATGGTTTTCGCTCTCTGATCTAGAGGTGGTCCGCATAAGCCCAGACATAGGCTCATGACGATAGAAAGCTGGAATCCATGAAGATCTCATGCCAAACATATCATCAATCCATTTATTCTCAGTTAGACCGAATTCAATCATTATCAGCTTCCAGTCTCTCTCAAACGTTTCTGGCGCAATCGAATCTGTCCATACAATGTCACACATACGTCTCTTGAACTCTTCGTTATTGCACAACTCATGTCCCACCTATTAAAACAAAGAATTGGAACTAATTGAACAAGAGAAATAAAAAAAATGAGTGTAGAACAAAATAACGCATGATGAATTTTTTTTTACTATGGGCAAATAAAAATAAGAAATCAATATAATTATTACGCCAGTTGTAATAATAATCACGCAGATTGTATTTGAGCCTAACCTTATCAGCAAGTTTCTTCATTATGTGCCACATACATAATCTGTGCCTACTCTTATCGAACACTGCTTCGATAGCTTGTTTCATCGCGGGATCCTGATCAGTGACAACCTGTCACACCCCGACTTTCCACGTGTCACCGGTAGGCCCGGTGGGGAGTATCGTGACGTGGTTGGCAACATAATAGTCAAACAACACAATATATAAATGCACAGCGGAAGCAAAAGATAATATATTACGATCCGAATATAAAGTTGATGGGATTTTAACATGTTTATCAAAGTAATTTCATCCATATGAAATAAAAACGCAGCGGAAAAAAAGTTTAAAACATGTTACTTTTATGAGATATAAACCCTTTTATATGCAAAATCCCAAAACCCAGATCCATATATGAGATGTATACTATCAAACACAACCATAGGATGTTTAGAAAAACTACCTTCTTGAAGTACAAGGAGTAATGGATATGAAGAAGGTGATGCTTCTTGAACGGTTGCCTTCAAGTGTAGAAGACCTCAAGCTTGTATACCCCAAGCCTTCCAACAAACACCTTGCGTTTAGCTAGGATTTGAACACTTGCAACTCACATGAAAGATCCCCTCTTGGAACCATCATATGGCCGAAAATTAGAGGGTCTTTTATTGAGTTCTTGCACTTGAAATGTGAACTTGAAAAAGCCTACTAGATCAACCATACATGACCCGATCTTTAGAGAGTCTTACACTTGATTTTTGAATCAAAAACCCTTCTTGAATGATCATGTTATGGCCGAAATTTTTCAGCCATTTTCTCTAGTCTTCTTCAAGTTCTTGTCATACAAATCTTTATAAAATATGTGAGAGAATGACCACCCAAATGAACCAATCATGTCCCATCTTCTCATGCAAAATGCATGTACATTCATTGGACCTTTCTTGCTTGGGAAGACCATCCAATCAAGAGGCCTCTAACTTATGACAACATGCATGGAACATTATTGGCCACTTTATGTCTTGGGAAGGGGGGGGGGGGGCGGCCTAGCTTTTTTTATAAAAAAAAACAAATTCTTTTATATAAAATATAAGTCTTACATATATATATTTTATAACTTTTATAAAATATAACATCATATGTTATAAGACTTATGCTATTTTATTATGTTATTTAACCAATTAAATAACAAAATAAAATATTCTCTCAAAATAAATTATCCATATAATTTATTAGTTTGTCAAGTGAAATTATTTAGAAAACCAATTTCTAAATATTCTAAGTGTTGATATTTATTTATTTGATCATATCATAAATAAATATTGTAAGTGTTTGTCTAGCTTGTTATTGGGTATGACTCGACTTGGATCATAACGTACTAGCCACATCAATTTAATATGTGTCTTGGGCATACAGAGTCCAACAATCTCCCACTTGCACAAGATACATAGAAGAGTGATGCAAGTAGTAAATGACGCCTAACTACGGTTTACTACCCACAATACGTATGACTATATTTGCCATTCAATAACATCATCCCTTTCAAGTCCCTTACTTGAACATGATTTAGGTGAATTTATCATTTATCCTTTCGTTACAGATGTCATGTCAAATCCAGAGACACAGAGTGATCACTCTCTGTTGATTTAACTTTAGCAGGCCTTTAGACATCTTACTCTCAACGAATAAGAGGAACAAATCCCATCTTGACTACATACGTCTCTCACAATCACCTTGTACCACACCTGAGCTTAGCCTTATGTACTGTCATATTATTGACAGCGAAGAAAAAGTCAAGGTATAATATTTGGTGAATATCAAGACCCAATATGTATCTCAGGTCTGAGGATACTATGATATTATCCTTTACTCAAATTTACTTATGATCAATCACAGATGATTCCATGCAGTAATATTTGAGAGCGAGTCAGTCCAATATTTGTATCCCACAAATATCTATGAACCTTGGCAGCAACGCCTTGCTCTATATTCATACTTCATGAATATCTACCAATCCAAGTTCATAATAGTCTTACATTCATATTTGTTCCCACAAGTATGATCGACTACGGACATTTAGAATAAGTAACTTATTCACGGATTTAAACATGCTAATATGGAACATAACTCAACATACCATAAAGAGTTATAATAACAATTGTTCCAATATCCAAATACAAAATAGATCAAATCCAATCACTAGAATATCGAAGTCCTAAGGCACAAGTATGACCCTTTCATGCTTTGCCCATTCAAGGAGCTTCGTGAGTGGATCCGCAATATTTTGATCAGTGTGAACTTTGCGAATACATATCTTTCTCTTTTTCAACTTCATCCCTTATGTAGTTGAAAGTCCGCTCAATGTGCCTAGTCTTTCGATGTACACGAGGTTCCTTGATTTAAGCAATCGCACCATCGTTATCACAAAGATCTCTAGGGGTCCTGAATGGTAGGGACTACCCCTAGATCGGCAATAATTCAAGTGGCAGATCCATATGAATTATCACAATCAATGAGGCGGCGATGTATTCTGATTATGTAGTGGACAATGCTACCCTGATTGTGATCGAGGACCATTTCGATCAGTTTGGAAACTCGTATCTATGTAACCCTTTACAACGAATTCCGAAACTCGCATCCTTGTAACCCTTTTACAACGAGTTCTTTTCACCAGATCCATATATTAGAAACATATCCTTAGTCCTTCTAAGGTATTTCAATATATATTTTTTAACAGTCACCCAATGACTGTTACTCGCTGGTATCTTTTCGTCATGCTTAAAGCGCATAACTTGTCCGGTCTAGTACATATCATTACATACATAATGAATCCTATAGCTGACGTATATGGGATTCCTTTCATTCTTTCTTGCTCATCCTTTGAGCTTGGACATTGAAACGCATTCAATATTGTCCACTCTTTGAATAGGTACCAAACCTTTCATAGAGTTCTCTATCTTGAACCCTTTCAAGACTTTGTCAATGTATGCACTTTAGTTTAAACCTATCTAGCGCCTTGACCTATCCTTATAGATCTTTATTCCTAAATATAGGCGACTTCACCAAAATCCTTAATGGAAAAACAACTTTCAAGCCAGGCTTTTACACCCTCCAAGGTTGGAATGTTATTTCCAAATAGTAGAATGTCATCGACATATAATACTAAGAAAGTAATAATGCTCCCACTAGCCTTCTTATACACAAGATTTATCAACGTTCTTGATGAATCCATATTCCCTAATCTCTTCATCAAAACGGTGATTTCAATTTCTAGATGCTTGTTTCAATCTATAGATTGATTTCTTTAACTTGCATACTTTGTCAGGATGTTATGGATCGACAAGACCTTCAGGCTTAACTATATAGACATCTTCCTCAAGATATCTATTAAGGAAAGTCGTTTTGAGATCCATTTGCCAAATCTCATAATCATATTGTGCAAGCATGGCAAATGATATCCTAGTTGACTTTAGCATCGCCACAGGCGATAAGGTCTCATCACAATCAACCTTTGAGTTTTGATTGAAACCTTTTGCTACAAGTCTCGCTGTACAAGTATCCAAGTTTCCATGCATATATGTTTTCTTCATGAAAACCCTCTTACTTCCAACCATTTTGAAGTTAAGAGGTGCTACAACCAATTCCCATACTTGGTTGTCATACATGGATTGCATCTCTACGTTCATGGCTTCAAGCCAATTGTCACAATCGAATTTTGAAATTGCATCATGGTATGTGGTTGGTTCACCCGAATCTACCACGTAGCATCCATCCATGAAAAATCCATATCTTTCAGGTGGACTACTAATTCTACCAGATTTGCGAACGCTTTGTGTGTGTTGATCAACCACTTGATCGTTTTTTCAACAACCTTTTGTTGAGTGCTAGTTTTAACCAAACATGTATCGGCACGTGGTTCTTGATCCTTATCAAGTTCCACTGTTCTACTAATTCCTTCCACAAGGAACTTAGCTTCCAAGAACTCAGCCTTTTGAGCAATAAATACCTTTTGCTCTGTTGGATCGTAGAATTAATATCCTATACCATCTTTAGGATATCCTACAAAGATACACTTAGTGGATCGTACTTTTATTTGGGGTGTATTGCTTCACAGAAGCTTCACAACCCATACTTTTAAATATGATAATGATGGAGCCCTTCCATGCCATATTTAAAAGGTGTCTTATCCACTTTCTTGGTTTGGGCCATATTTAATATACGAGCCACTGAGAGCAAAGCGTAACCCCAAAGTGATAGAGATAATGCGCTCCTAGCCATCATAGATCGAACCATATCTAATAGAGTTCGATTCCTCCTCTATCAAAACGAAGAACTTTAAAAGAGTTGATTTTGTACTTCACTTTTGAAGATTCTGAACGTTTCAAAACTTCTTCTTTGTGTCAAGTACACATAACTACTATAGTTGTCGGTTAAAGTAATGAAGTATCTTTCACCATACCTAGTCATTGGCTTAAAAGGATCACATACATTCGAATGTATGATACCTAAGAAATCTATTGCCCTTTCCCACTAAAGGGTTTCTTAGTCATTTTACCTTGTAAACAAGATTCACATGTATCAAATGAACCAGTTTCATTTGTTTCCAAAAGATCATTCTTTCGAAGTGTTTACATGCGACATCTGTTTATATGACCAAGGCGATAATGTCAAAGATAAGTCTCACTCAAATCCATTTTGAGTTTGTTGGTGATTGCTTGGTACATTGAACTATCAAATGATGTATTATTATGAACCAATTCATAACTACCATTTGAAGGCATAGTTTTAAAGTAAAACATGTCATTTATCGAAATATAAATGTCATTGTTTACAAACTTTAAATCAAAACATATTGTCTCAAAAGGGAAACTTAAATAATGTTCCTAGTCTAACTAGGAGCATTCAAGACATTTTAAAACAATTTCCAAACCATTTGGAAGTTTCAAAACATAGTCTCCTTTCTTGTAATGTTTATTTCTTTTGAACCTTTTGCAACGAATTGCAAACATGAGTTCCACATCCGGTATCTAATACCCATGTGTTAGAAGAAATAACATTAAGGTCAATATGTATCATTAAGATTGTACCTGAGGTTTGCCTAGCATCCCTCTTGTTTTTTCAACTCTTTGAGATAGGTTGGACAATTCCTATTTAAATGCCCTATCTCACCACACTCAAAGCATGGATCGTTCATGGCAACCTTTGCCTTCTTCTCTTTTGGTTTCGGTGGTTTCGCTTTAGTCTTTCTAATTCTTTCCCTTTGATGTGCCCCTTTCCTTTGGCAACATTTGCTTTGGTGTCGGGGTGATGCCCTTTCTAGTTGCCACCCTCATTGATCGTTAGAATAGATAAAACCCTTTTATCCATATTGAGCCTTTCGAGGTGATCAATGTGGCTTTTCATCTTAAAGACATAAGATAAGTCCGATTGGGTTTCCTCCATTCGACATGCATGAAGTGCTCAAACCGTTTCGAAGCGTTCTACCCATAGGAACATTTCCTACAATTGGTTAATCATGTCGTATGCTCATGATGTTCAAAACCTTTTTGAATCTCGGGAATCATAATTCCTAACATGAGGCAAGAGGCTTGCGTAGTATCCTCGATATACTTAATCCAATCGTTATAGGCATCCTTATCTTCCATAAGATGTTCATCGGGATTAGGATCGTTTTCTATGATAGGTTACGGACGGTTTGGGTAATATTGTTAGCGGCCATCTACAAAATTTAACAAGGTTCAATTTTAGTATTTTCGATATTATTATATTTTAATCATTAATACCCTTTTGTGTCTTAAAGACAATTAATAATTAAAATCTAGAATCCAACGTTACATTTAAATATTGGTTAGGTGACCTTTATCCCTCTATTTAAATTAACAAGGTAGTCAACGTTTGACAATTGCAACTCTTTGCAACTTCTAGCCATATGGGATCGGTTAAACATCTTTATGTTTAGTTGGCATGTTTAATCCCATCAACACCGTTTGTTCGCCATGCTTCGGTGACCCTAAGTTCATGGTTTCCAAATCAAGTCGTCCAACTTACACACACGTGTGAGTTTATACACATAAGTGGTTAGGTGACCTTTATCCCACAAACATGGTAAACCCACCTCGAATATACAAGTTCCCTCAAATGTGGTTAGGTGACCTTTATCCCACAAAAGAGTTCCCAAGTGTTTCGAGTGTTGTATAAAAGGATGGTGTTTGACTTGTTTTATAAAAAGGATTTTTGAGTTTTCAAAAATTCTAGTTTAGAAAACTTTATGTACCATATATTTGCATGCATTCAAATCCTTGGTACTTTAGTGAAAATCAATTTTCAAGGTTCTTTTTAATAAAACCCATTTTATTATAAAATCATTAATTTTTAATAACCTTTTATTAACCAATTTTAATGATCTTGTAAAGAACCAATTTTACACTTGTTGTTGATTATTAGTTTGTCAAGCATGCATATCCAAATATCATCAAAACAATATAAATAAGCAACCACACAAGCACAACACATATATCATTAGGTGCATAACCATAGCCAACTATTTTGACCACACTTGTTAGCCGAAACAAGTGTGCCAAAAGGTCCTTCCTAAAGGGTGAATATTGACACAAATAATGTGTCGTTGAACTCCCACTTGATCCCGCATCCAAATGCTTCAAGTCTCCCTTTTGTGTTGTGATTTCTCCACTTTCTTTGATCTTCCAAATGTCTTTTATATTCATCTCCAAACTCCTTTGGACTTCAAAAATGTGTTTTGGTTATCGGGCTAAAATCCCGTTTAGAACTATGAAGTCCTTTATGCCCGAAATTGGCAAAACCAAAACCGCATTTTTGTGTGCATCTTCTTTTACAAAATATATCCTAATACATTTTTCTAGTAAAATAAAATGCACCTAGTCTATTTATTTTACATACCAAATGAAAATAAATAAATTACATGTCTTTACAAATGGAAGACAAATTAATAATTATTACAACCTTTGAAATAATTAAATATAAATCACAACACAATTATTCAACACAAGGTCATGGCTAGGTTATATGCACCAAAATATATATCCACATATATATATATATATATATATATTAATTTCAAGAAGCATAAAAAAATGGTTCCCTTTTAATAACCATTTTCGGCTATTACCAAAAAACCGAAAAGGTGAGTTTTGTCCAAACAAACAAATCATCCATATGAAATAATTTTTCAAGATTCATTTATGCATGTAAGAATATAATCTTGAAAAACAAAGGGATAACCATACTTAAAATTTCGGCCATAGGGTTTTCACCAAACCCGAAACCCGAAAATTTTAAGTCTATTGAAGCATGCACTCATATAAGCGGCTCTGATACCATTGATGGGATTTTAACATGTTTATCAAAGTAATTTCATCCATATGAAATAAAAACGCAGCGGAAAAAAAGTTTAAAACATGTTACTTTTATGAGATATAAACCCTTTTATATGCAAAATCCCAAAACCCAGATCCATATATGAGATGTATACTATCAAACACAACCATAGGATGTTTAGAAAAACTACCTTCTTGAAGTACAAGGAGTAATGGATATGAAGAAGGTGATGCTTCTTGAACGGTTGCCTTCAAGTGTAGAAGACCTCAAGCTTGTATACCCCAAGCCTTCCAACAAACACCTTGCGTTTAGCTAGGATTTGAACACTTGCAACTCACATGAAAGATCCCCTCTTGGAACCATCATATGGCCGAAAATTAGAGGGTCTTTTATTGAGTTCTTGCACTTGAAATGTGAACTTGAAAAAGCCTACTAGATCAACCATACATGACCCGATCTTTAGAGAGTCTTACACTTGATTTTTGAATCAAAAACCCTTCTTGAATGATCATGTTATGGCCGAAATTTTTCAGCCATTTTCTCTAGTCTTCTTCAAGTTCTTGTCATACAAATCTTTATAAAATATGTGAGAGAATGACCACCCAAATGAACCAATCATGTCCCATCTTCTCATGCAAAATGCATGTACATTCATTGGACCTTTCTTGCTTGGGAAGACCATCCAATCAAGAGGCCTCTAACTTATGACAACATGCATGGAACATTATTGGCCACTTTATGTCTTGGGAAGGGGGGGGGGCCTAGCTTTTTTTATAAAAAAAAACAAATTCTTTTATATAAAATATAAGTCTTACATAAATATATATTTTATAACTTTTATAAAATATAACATCATATGTTATAAGACTTATGCTATTTTATTATGTTATTTAACCAATTAAATAACAAAATAAAATATTCTCTCAAAATAAATTATCCATATAATTTATTAGTAATTTATTAGTTTGTCAAGTGCAATTATTTAGAAAACCAATTTCTAAATATTCTAAGTGTTGATATTTATTTATTTGATCATATCATAAATAAATATTGTAAGTGTTTGTCTAGCTTGTTATTGGGTATGACTCGACTTGGATCATAACGTACTAGCCACATCAATTTAATATGTGTCTTGGGCATACAGAGTCCAACAAAAGTAATATCAAGTATTACAACGAAAAGTAAAGGATCCACAGGCGGATCTTAAAACATAAACATTATTCAACAGACTTTAGACGCCTAGAACTTGCAAGATTCCTTATTAACGTCCTGAGCCGCTTCCAGCCTATTACGTACTTGTACCTGTCACTTAGACTTTTGAAAATACGTCAGTTTTCACTGGTAAATACACTCAACCGACTCATTTTAAAATGTTTATGAAAATTTGTTTAGGTGCACAAGGCACGTAAATATTTCGACACTTGGATTAAAATGCACAAGGCAATATTAATCTTTTATACTTGGGAAAATTATTTGTATATAATCTTGTATACAGTTTTACTTATTTGTCGTCCATTAGGGCCGGTTAGAAGAGCCGGACAGATTAACTGACACGCCACAGGTATAATGCCTGCAGGCTATCATCCTCTAAGTGGATTACCAGTTCCGGTATAATGCCCACAAGGATGATACCTCGGAGTGGATTACCAGTTTTTACATAATGCAGCTGTCAGGTGTATGCCTACACCCCGTGCTTAGGTTGTGGCCATTTCTTAAAATGATGCCAAGGATATCCGGGACATGGTCATTTAACCCCAAAAGCCATACACCAAATAATACATATTAAACGGGTCCTGCAAATACATTAATCACAATCCGATTTAAATGATTTCATACACCCGACCAAGCGGTACTTTTATAGTGCCGTATCCCAAGCCCGTATAGGGAAAATAAGTTAAGAGTATTTACCTGAGCTAGCTCCTGTCTTAAATAGCAAGAATTATAATAACTCAGTCGTATTCACTTAAGTAAGCGTAGGTATAATTTACCGGAAGACTCTAGTCTGGAATGATAGTATAAATAACCAATTAGAATGCTAACGGGTCTTTAATTAAGCCTAAGCTTAGACCGGTTAGTCTTAAGGAAATATACGGTTCAAACGCATGATTAAGCGAAGACCGGAATAGAATGTGTTTTAGACCCGACAAGTTTGAAGACTTGTATAATATGGGTAATCTAAACACCTTCTGGATTTTGAGATAAAACCGATAAGGTTTGACCCGTTTCGGCTAATTTATGTAAACTAGTTACATAAACCGAACCGTACGCGTAATAAGCGTAACGGGTATTCATGAGAGCCATATACAGGTTTCCTAAGTTAATATGCTTCAAATATGTTGTGACATCAGTAAGATGTCTTTTATTATGCCCGAAAATAATTTAAACACGAACTATGCCCCGTAGGGGTAGTTTGGTCATTTAAAAGATTATAAAAGAGTTTAAGTGTTTACCTGAGTTACAGGTCTGATATAATCAGCAAAAATACTTATTTTACTAAGTTATAACAGTAGGGTAAAGTAGATATGTGAAATTTATCAAATATAACCAAACTATGCACCGTAGGGGCATTTTGGTAATTTCACATAAGCCGAAAAGCTCAAAACTGAAGTATGAGTTTAACAACCTTTGCTTACAGTTAAAATATTATAATTTACCTAACATATCAGTAGGTATCACCCTTGTATGTTTAAAAATAGTCTTAGTACATACTATGCGCTAAAAACGCTTAATAAGGCGATTAGAAGCCATTTCCGGGTTCTATATATATAGCTGATATTTTTATCATTCCAGAAGGCTTAAAATAATTTATTTATCATTTTGGATCAGTAGCAAAAGGTTTGGAGTCGATTAGATATGTAAAACTCATTTTATGGCCCGTAAGGGCAAAACCGACAATTACCGGATTAAGCCTACGACTAGGAGTTATGCTCAGCCTAAAATTAATTAAAAATCTTCAAAAATCACAAAATAATATATTACATCAGTGGGTAATAAGTTTGATATCAAAAAGTAGGCTTAGATAGGCCATACGCTAATTATGTCGTTTAATTAACATAAAGCTTTCAATTTACGCTAATGAGCATAACTCTCAAACTATACCTCAAACCGATGTCTAACTTTGGTTACAAGTTTCTATATCAGTAACTAAAGTTTCTACTCTTTTACATTTGCAAAAATCACGTTTTAAGGTGAAAAGGGCATAATGGTCAACATATGAGCAATTAACGGAATCATGCGTATTAATTGTGGTTAACTAATGAACCATGGTGTATAATCACAGAGGGTTATACTAGCATGTAACCTGGTCCAAATGAAGCTCTAAGGTATTTCTAAAACATACCATAACGGGTCAGAACTGAAGTCAAAGCAAAAGTCAAAGCTTTGCGGCTTTCGGTTCCGAACCGGGTCTAAATAGGAAATTGTCGGGTTGAACATGTTTAGACATGTTCTTACACTAATTACCAAGTTATAATAATGATCAAACAGGTTGTATGTGTTCTACATTACTAATCATGCATAAATTAGAAACTAAGTATCCTGTTGACTTTTTATTAACAAGTTTGACCCGACATTTGACCTAGTTAGAGTGGGAATCAGGGGGAACCCTTTTAAGGGTTTATTACCCACATAATTACCAACTTATAACTACTTTTGATTCGACTAATCACTGGACCATTAGTGATTAATCTTAAAGTCAACCGTTAATTACGACGGTTTGACTTTTAAGCTATAACTAAGTAAAAACTTAACTAAGGAAGGATTAGCAAACTTACTGAAGTCCTATGCTTGATTAGGAAGGTCTTGTGTCTGCTCTTAAGCTCCCAAAAGCTCCAGAATTGCACAAGAAGTGAATGATCAAATGGTTGCAACTTCATGGCCTTTTATAGTGTTTAACTCACCATAGATTGTTGACAAATAAGTCTACCACTGACCACAACTCATCAACAAGTGTCCCTAGTGTTCTAGGGGTTGTTTAGGGGCCAAGCAAGATGAGGAAATTCGTTTAAAGGTCGAAAATCGCGTTTAAACAGCAACCAGCCCCGTTTTCTGATACTGGGCATCCCTTGCGCACCGTAAGCATAAGTCTTGCGGTGCGCAAGGCTTCTGATCAGCCTTCACATTTTCCATTTTTCTCATAAATGACTCTTGGCCCTTCCGAAAGGTCAACTAACCTTTATATTTTGCACTTTGAGCCCTCCATATTTACCTACAAGGGCTTTAGGACTTATACCCACTTTATTTAGTCCTTGATCACTTTGTTATTACCCGAAAAGTCATAACTTTCAACGTTGACGATTTAACCCCTCTTACACGAATTTGATCATAACTTTCTCATACGATAACGAAACTCTATGAAATTTATATCGTGCATTCTAGTGAGCATAATTAACCGTTACAAAGCTTCGGGTTTGTCAAAAGGTCACTCAGAGATATATTTAAACATGTTGACACATTTAACCCCCGTAGTTTGTAATCTCTCACTTTCATTCACAATTAGCTTCGCATGATCCATGATTTATTCATGTAAGGGTATGAGCATCATGTAGGGTTACTGTAAATTATATTTATCCCTTGATGACATTTTAAACCCTTATATTCACATACTTTCCATGTTTGTCAACTTTAGTCCCTCTAGAGTATACTTTCACACGTTCAAGCTTATGACACGTGTCAATACATTATAGGACGTGAATTTTCGAGGTGTTACATCCTCACCCCCTTAAAATAAATCTCGACCTTGAGATTTGCTTAAAGTAAAGGAAGTACTTTTCTGTCATATCATGGATTTAATTTCCATAGTATATTTGGGCCTCCAAGGGTATCCCAGTTGACCTATACAAGAGGTGCATACTTTCTTTTGGAGCTCCTTAACCTATCGATCCTCAATCGATACAGGATGCTCATCACATCATAAATCTGCATATCATTATGTGATAGTGTTTCTTGACTTATTGGCGAAACACGTCCTTAACTCATTAGTGTGGGGTGCATTGCGCGTTCCACCGAGCTCCTTAATTAGGTCTTAGCTCGCAAGCTATTTAATCTTGATACATTCGAATCCTTTGAATGATTCTATATATTCCAAGCTTAACTAACCTGAAAATTACTACTCGGCACACCCTTCCAGGGTGTTATCTTTTGTTGAACCTTATCTTTTAACCAGAACTTAGGAGGGTTGCTATTTTCATAAATCATTGATTTCCTACCGTATACTGGCAATTTACAATCGATTATGTATTTGCGTGATCTTATTTGTTGCTTCTAATGCAACTTTCAGATCCTGATAATTGGACTTACCAATCTATTGTCCTATCAGTAGGCGTTTAACATTTCATCTGTACAAGGTCTTCAAAGGAGCCACCTTGATACTTATATACAACTATTTAGGAAAAGCTTATCTTAAGGTGAGATGGTTATCCCAACCATTGCTTAAAACTATTCTTAAGGAATAGCTAATCCTTATAGCTAGTTGAATAACTCGACGATCCTGGGTAGTTGATGGCGATTCTTAATCGTTGTTAAAATAGGGTTGCGGTAATGAGTGCATAAGCAAAATGAACCGTCTTTCTTATCTAACAATATCAAACTCTCGGAATATCGAGTTAGGCTATATGAACCCTCTATTTTAAAGCTTAGTTACTCAGGGTTTCGATTCTTCCAATGATGGTACTAGCCGTCATGGAGATTTCATAATAATACAGCCTTAAATGGGATATAAATCTTAATTCTACCTACCTTTCAGGGGTAAACAGGGCAATCTTATGAGAAGATAATCAAGATACAAGGAGGTTACAGAAATTTCCATATCTCAGGCTCCAGTTCACCCATCATTGCTTGTGTCAAATAAGTGACACCTTTATGTTACTAGTCCACGAATTCCTTAATCGGAAACAGTTACTTGGACAATTCCATTCTGGATATCTCCTTTGAATACCATTAGTTGACTTTAGTACCATATGACCTCTCGAAATATCTTTGTGGTCCCATGTATTAAACCTCCATACTGATCAGGCATGGAAGTAATCTATGGAACTTATTAAGATACACCAATCCTCATATGGCGCTTTTATCATACCATCTGGGATTCGGAATCGATAGAGATTAAAGAGATATCAACTATATATGCTGACGCACTTCCTCTTAGAGTGAGGACATTTCGAGAACTCTACGACTGAAGGTTTCTGATAGGAACAAAAGAAATGATTCTTTCGATTTCGTCTGTAACTTTTACCTTACACTTAATATCTGGGGTTTGTATGGGAAAATTTCTAAAAGATTGCTAAGCTTAAGATCTTATGAGAGACTTAGCAGCATCTTAACCCAAACGTATCTCCTTGAGTGGTCAAAGGCTCACCATAAGGAGTTTTGATAACTATTTGCTTCTTATCATCCACGATATGGGCTTGGCTACCAGACGACCAACCCATTCTTATCACTATATCGAGTCCTTTATTATATAAATGGAAACGAGGACAGCAGAAAAGAATGATTCCTAATGGATATGAAACATCCGTCTAATATTGCTGAAGCAGTCTCTGAGGTACCATCGGTCAATTTTACTTTACATTTAACGCTTAAAGTTTTAGCAGGCAGATTTAATGATTTACAAAATCTATTGTCTACGGAAGACTTATCTGAACCTGAATCAATTAATACTCTAGCATGAGCGTTATTAATAAAGAAAATACCTGTTGTAACATTGTCATCCTGAATAGCCTCCTGAGCGCCCATTTGAGAGCTTCCAGCTTCGATCTTCTTAGTCTCCCCAGGCTTCTTGGTTTTATTTGGGAAATTTGTCTTGATGTGCCCTATTTCATTGCAACCATAGCAGGTTGCGTCTCCCAATCTCTTGCAATCCAAGGTCTTACGTTCCTTGGACTTGCAGATTCCACAGGGTAGAGGCTGAGATTCCAATCTGCATTTCCCGAGGTGGTATTTCCTATAGGTTTTGCATCTGGTCTTTTCACCTGACCGCTGGTTGTTCTTCAGGTCCTTGCATTCATGGGTCTTGTGATCCATCTCCTTACAGATGACACATCCCCTGGTCTGATCATAGAAACATTTTCCAAAGTGCTTTTTCCCGCAGGTTCCACATTCGGGTTTTGCCTTCTTTGGCTTGGACTGGTTATAGCTCGAACTTGTCCTACCCTTTTTGTAACCTTTATTCGGGGTATTATCGTACTTTCGCTTATGATCCCTTAACGCTCGGTTCACGACCTTGTTTACAGCTGTATCTAACATAGCCTATAACTCGGCGCCCGTTAAATTCATTCTTGTATCATCATTCTGATTAACTGGATGATTGTGAGCTTCAGAGGAGTTAACCATGGTGAAGCTTTGAAGGCTACAAACCAATTAGTAATAATTGATTTAATTATATGGTGAATTGTCGAATTTGCTGATTAAATAGCTATGGTGTAAATAAACCATATAGGCCAAAAGGTAGTATTTAAGTTATTTGATTATGTTCTGCCTAGGTTTTTAAATGAACCATCCTTGGCGTGTAAACAGAATATAATCCTTCATATTCATTAGACAGGGGACATAAATCACGACTGTCAATGTCGTACTGACATTTTATATAGCACAAGAGTTTGTTCCCAAGGACTCTTGATGGCACAGGGCCTTGTCACTAGGGAAAAATCTAAAACATAATCGATGATTCCTTTGGATCGGAAAATTTCATAATTCATTGTCTTGACAAGAATTTATGAAATAAAAACTATCTTTTCATGTATACACCTTTTCCCGTAGGTATACACCCCAATGGATGTTTTGATGCGTACATCAAGTTCGACGTTTAATAGCCAAGATTCCTATTGATCATTTACGCTAATTAAGGGATTTGGAAAACCCTAATATAAGGATGATAAGTGTGATTTTATCGCATCACTGTTTTCGGGAGTGTTAACACATTTGCATATGTTAACGAGGATCTGAATCTCTTTTTAAACAGGTTTTACCATCTTAGCTAGGTCTTCAAAGACATTCAAGTTAGGTCAAACCTTTTAAGATTCTCTTTTAATATTTATACTGGCAGGAAAGGAAGGATATTTATTTCTATTCAGGATTTTTATTAATTATCATCCTGGATTTAATTAAAATATAACTATAGCACAAAAATCAAGTCACAAGGACAATTTTAATTTATAAGCCATGCTTTCAGAGAATCGAGGCAATTTATAAATTAGTAATAGCACAAAAGGCCTAGTCACGTGGACAAGTTTAATTTATAAGCCATGATTTCAGAGAATCGAGGCAATTTAGTAATAGCACAAAAGGCCTAGTCACGTGGACAAGTTTAATTTATAAGCCATGATTTCAGAGAATCGAGGCAATTTAGGGTGAATCAAGGTTCATTACTTTTTCTTGACAGGGAGTTGTAGGCTACCACTGTCTTTAGTCTCAGAGGACATTAACTATAGCCCGTAGGCATTTCCCTTCTAAGGGATGTTTATAATATGATCATCTTATAGGATGATATAAGCCATGATTTCTAAATCAATAGACTAGATAAGAAAATTGGAAGGATCCAATATAAGAATGACTGTTGGGATTTTCTCGAATCACATCTGTCAAGAGTGCTAACACGTTCTTAGGTGTTAACAAGGATTTGAATCTCTTGAATAGGTCCTACCATCTTGGCCTCGTCATATAGGCTAGGTTTACCTTTAAGATTCCCTTTTTAATAATAAACGCAGAACAATCCTAGATCGGGATGTTAATAAGGATCTGAACCTAAATTGAGGAACTGCCATCATGGCCGCGTCTTAATAATGACACCAAGCTAGGTCTTGTCCCTTTTTAGATTTTGCCATTTTATTATAACGGTAGATCTTATAATATAGGAATGATATTTTAAACATAATCGTTCCTTTAAAATTTAAGCAAGTATATAGTTGCCCTAAACGGGACTTCTAATAAAAATGACTTGCCCATGCAAGGGCTAATCAGAAAAATAATCAAGGAAGTAATTAAAAGACAATGAAACGAATTGGAATTTGTCCTATGTTCTTGTCTAGACTCAAGAATGTGCAACTGTGTAACTGAGATTAAACGCAAAAGGCTAGCGTTTAATTCACTCAGTGTTGGCTCTGATACCAACCTGTCACACCCCAACTTTCCACGTGTCACCGGTAGGCCCGGTGGGGTGTATCGTGACGTGGTTGGCAACATAATAGTCAAACAACACAATATATAAATGCACAGCGGAAGCAAAAGATAATATATTACGATCCGAATATAAAGTAATATCAAGTATTACAACGGAAAGTAAAGGATCCACAGGCGGATCTTAAAACATAAACATTGTTCAACAGACTTTAGACGCCTAGAACTTGCAAGATTCCTTATTAACGTCCTGAGCCGCTTCCAGCCTATTACGTACTTGTACCTGTCACTTAGACTTTTGAAAATACGTCAGTTTTCACTGGTAAATACACTCAACCGACTCATTTGAAAATGTTTATGAAAATTTGTTTAGGTGCACAAGGCACGTAAATATTTCGACACTTGGATTAAAATGCACAAGGCAATATTAATCTTTTATACTTGGGAAAAATATTTGTATATAATCTTGTATACAGTTTTACTTATTTGTCGTCCATTAGGGCCGGTTAGAAGAGCCGGACAGATTAACTGACACGCCACAGGTATAATGCCTGCAGGCTATCATCCTCTAAGTGGATTACCAGTTCCGGTATAATGCCCACAAGGATGATACCTCGGAGTGGATTACCAGTTTTTACATAAGGCAACTGTCAGGTGTATGCCTACACCCCGTGCTTAGGTTGTGGCCATTTCTTAAAATGATGCCAAGGATATCCGGGACATGGTCATTTAACCCCAAAAGCCATACACCAAATAATACATATTAAACGGGTCCTGCAAATACATTAATCACAATCCGATTTAAATGATTTCATACACCCGACCAAGCGGTACTTTTATAGTGCCGTATCCCAAGCCCGTATAGGGAAAATAAGTTAAGAGTATTTACCTGAGCTAGCTCCTGTCTTAAATAGCAAGAATTATAATAACTCAGTCGTATTCACTTAAGTAAGCGTAGGTATAATTTACCGGAAGGCTCTAGTCTGGAATGATAGTATAAATAACCAATTAGAATGCTAACGGGTCTTTAATTAAGCCTAAGCTTAGACCGGTTAGTCTTAAGGAAATATACGGTTCAAACGCATGATTAAGCGAAGACCGGAATAGAATGTGTTTTAGACCCGACAAGTTTGAAGACTTGTATAATATGGGTAATCTAAACACCTTCTGGATTTTGAGATAAAACCGATAAGGTTTGACCCGTTTCGGCTAATTTATGTAAACTAGTTACATAAACCGAACCGTACGCGTAATAAGCGTAACGGGTATTCATGAGAGCCATATACAGGTTTCCTAAGTTAATATGCTTCAAATATGTTGTGACATCAGTAAGATGTCTTTTATTATGCCCGAAACGAATTTAAACACGAACTATGCCCCGTATGGGTAGTTTGGTCATTTAAAAGATTATAAAAGAGTTTAAGTGTTTACCTGAGTTACAGGTCTGATATAATCAGCAAAAATACTTATTTTACTAAGTTATAACAGTAGGGTAAAGTAGATATGTGAAATTTATCAAATATAACCAAACTATGCACCGTAGGGGCATTTTGGTAATTTCACATAAGCCGAAAAGCTCAAAACTGAAGTCTGAGTTTAACAACCTTTGCTTACTGTTAAAATATTATAATTTACCTAACATATCAGTAGGTATCACCCTTGTATGTTTAAAAATAGTCTTAGTACATACTATGCGCTAAAAACGCTTAATAAGGCGATTAGAAGCCATTTCCGGGTTCTATATATATAGCTGATATTTTTATCATTCCATAAGGCTTAAAATAATTTATTTATCATTTTGGATCAGTAGAAAAAGGTTTGGAGTCGATTAGATATGTAAAACTCATTTTATGGCCCGTAAGGGCAAAACCGACAATTACCGGATTAAGCCTACGACTATGAGTTATGCTCAGCCTAAAATTAATTAAAAATCTTCAAAAATCACAAAATAATATATTACATCAGTGGGTAATAAGTTTGATATCAAAAAGTAGGCTTAGATAGGCCATACGCTAATTATGTCGTTTAATTAACATAAAGCTTTCAATTTACGCTAATGAGCATAACTCTCAAACTATACCTCAAACTGATGTCAAACTTTGGGTACAAGTTTCTATATCAGTAACTAAAGTTTCTACTCTTTTACATTTGCAAAAATCACGTTTTAAGGTGAAAAGGGCATAATGGTCAACATATGAGCAATTAACGGAATCATGCGTATTAATTGTGGTTAACTAATGAACCATGGTGTATAATCACAGAGGGTTATACTAGCATGTAACCTGGTCCAAATGAAGCTCTAAGGTATTTCTAAAACATACCATAACGGGTCAGAACTGAAGTCAAAGCAAAAGTCAAAGCTTTGCGGCTTTCGGTTCCGAACCGGGTCTAAATAGGAAATTGTCGGGTTGAACATGTTTAGACATGTTCTTACACTAATTACCAAGTTATAATAATGATCAAACAGGTTGTATGTGTTCTACATTACTAATCATGCATAAATTAGAAACTAAGTATCCTGTTGACTTTTTATTAACAAGTTTGACCCGACATTTGACCTAGTTAGAGTGGGAATCAGGGGGAACCCTTTTAAGGGTTTATTACCCACATAATTACCAACTTATAACTACTTTTGATTCGACTAATCACTGGACCATTAGTGATTAATCTTAAAGGCAACCGTAAATTACGACGGTTTGACTTTTAAGCTATAACTAAGTAAAAACTTAACTAAGGAAGGATTAGCAAACTTACTGAAGTCCTATGCTTGATTAGGAAGGTCTTGTGTCTGCTCTTAAGCTCCCAAAAGCTCCAGAATTGCACAAGAAGTGAATGATCAAATGGTTGCAACTTCATGGCCTTTTATAGTGTTTAACTCACCATAGATTGTTGACAAATAAGTCTACCACTGACCACAACTCATCAACAAGTGTCCCTAGTGTTCTAGGGGTTGTTTAGGGGCCAAGCAAGATGAGGAAATTCGTTTAAAGGTCGAAAATCGCGTTTAAACAGCAACCAGCCCCGTTTTCTGATACTGGGCATCCCTTGCGCACCGTAAGCATAAGTCTTGCGGTGCGCAAGGCTTCTGATCAGCCTTCACATTTTCCATTTTTCGCATAAATGACTCTTGGCCCTTCCGAAAGGTCAACTAACCTTTATATTTTGCACTTTGAGCCCTCCATATTTACCTACAAGGGCTTTAGGACTTATACCCACTTTATTTAGTCCTTGGTCACTTTGTTATTACCCAAAAAGTCATAACTTTCAACGTTGACGCTTTAACCCCTCTTACACGAATTTGATCATAACTTTCTCATACGATAACGAAACTCTATGAAATTTATATCGTGCATTCTAGTGAGCATAATTAACCGTTACAAAGCTTCGGGTTTGTCAAAAGGTCACTCAGATGTATACTTAAACATGTTGACACATTTAACCCCCGTAGTTTGTAATCTCTCACTTTCATTCACAATTAGCTTCGCATGATCCATGATTTATTCATGTAAGGGTATGAGCATCATGTAGGGTTACTGTAAATTATATTTATCCCTTGATGACATTTTAAACCCTTATATTCACATACTTTCCATGTTTGTCAACTTTAGTCCCTCTAGAGTATACTTTCACACGTTCAAGCTTATGACACGTGTCAATACATTATAGGACGTGAATTTTCGAGGTGTTACACAACCACCTTCGGCTGCTTACCAAATGAGTTGAAAAATGATTGTAAAAGCCACTTGTATGATTCAATGCTTTCGGATGCTAACAACCCGGCTCCAAGCGTCACATTCCGACAGTGATTATCAATACCAGTAAAAGGTACAAAAACCATTTTATACCTTCAAAATGTGGAATGAAAAATGAATAAAAAAACAAGAAGATTATAAAAAAAAACAGGAATAACATTGAAGTGATGACTAACTTGTTGGTTTTAAATGTAGCATCAAACAATATGACATCTCCAAACTCAGCATAGTTACGTTTGCACAACCCATCGGCCCAAAACAGGCCAGTTAATCGTTTGTTTTCATCGACTGAATGAAAGAATGAATAATCAACCATAAACTGCTTTTTATCGGTCAACCTATTGATAACCATATCTGCATCATAGTCCCCGATATAGCTATGTATCCTAGCTCTAAAATTCTTGCAATCGTCTTTAGTTGCGCCTGCATTTTCAAAACCTCTGTATCTTTGTCTCATTATATTAAAGGCTTTCACTGGCCCAAGATTCAATGTACCAAGCTCCCATATCATCTCTTCTTGTGTTTCAGAAAGATGTCTATAAGCTGGTAATAAATGCATATCTTTGGGGCACACGAATGAATGATTATGCGACTGAACAAACTTATCAACCTTATACAACACCCCATCCGTCGAACAAAGCTTAATTTGAGCTTTACAGCCGGTTCGAATAGTCGGTCTGTTCCTACGTTTATATGGCTTAGACAACTTCGAATAAGGATCATCAAATTCCTGTGGTTTATGCCCCTCCTTTGAACACACAAAATATTTAGTCTTGATAATACCACCAACATGATGTTCACCTCCTTTTCGAGCAGAGAACCCTGCCTTCTTGGCATATGTCTGATAAAAAACATATGCTTGTTCTATGGAAGAGAATTCCATTCCAATAACCGGAACACATGATGAAGCTACCTCTGGGATATACAATCTTTCATCTACACATTTTAAAAATGATAACAAAAAAAATTATAAGTATACAGGGAAAGAACAAATCACGCAAATTGAAACAAAAAATAACAAAGTTGCATGAAAAATAACGCATCAAATATAAATAACGCATCCAACATAATAACGCTTCAAAACCTAATACCGCACAAGGAAAAAACATCCAGTAATGTATACTTCTCTTGAATTCAAAAAAACATGCGTGATTAAAAATACATTTCAAAAAACTAATAATTGTCAAAATGATGCAGATAAAAAACAACACATCATACAACGATAATTTGGTTGAATTCTGGAAAATTGAATCCATTTAATTTACAACTTACTAGTCTGATCGTCTAAAAGAACGTGGTTGTCTGATGTCGGATTCCTATATTGCTCTGCATCATCATGACCGGTATCGACCTCAGCATCTTCAAATTCGATATCATCTATGTTTCGAGCATTACTAGTCTGTGGATCCATTACAAACAATAAGTGATGAAACCCTACTCGCCCACCAATCGCCCACCAATAACCGCTAATCTGATAATTTGAAAAATGGAAATTAATTGAAACTGATACGAATCGTAATTACCGGGATGCAGGAGATAACGAACTAGTATAATTTCCTTGTTCTTAGTAAATGTCCGAATTACCCTGGATCAAGAATTAAAAATGTATAATTTTCCCTTAATGATTAAATCTTCATCGCGCTTTAATCAAACAGATCTGACGGCCAGCCTATTAGCGTACGTGAAGTATGATTAACCCTTTTGTACATTACACTTTCTCTCTCTATATATATATGTATATATATATACACACACACTTGAAAACCCATTGTCATGTTTAGTACAAAACAATCGTCATGTGTAAAAATCAATTGTCATGTATGAGTAACCAATTGTCATGTATGTGTAGAGCAATCGTCATATATAGTAAACCAATTGTCAGGTATGTGTAAACCAATCGTAATGTATAAAAAACCAATTGTCATGTTTAGTCGTTCGGTCAAACCACCAAAGGGTTTGTCCAAAGTTTCAAGGGTTCTATCATTCCCCAGTGGGTTCTTCTTGATGATCCTTATTCGAAGCGGGATCGGTTGTTACACCTATAGCGCTATAATATACTACTGATCGTCTCGTCAATGTTAATGTATGTTCTCGTATCATAGATAATGCATTAACAAGTATTGTACAATATAAGCATGTTGTCTCATGTATATTGTTATATATATAAAACATATATATTAGTGTTTTGTAAACTTAGAAAAATGATAGTAGGCACATATGAATCACCCCAAAGCATTTGAAAAACGTAAAAGAGAGGAACTATGTACTCATTTGGATTGCGTATATGTCTTGTTTAATGATTACCCAAAGCTCAATGGTTCAAGAGTTTTCTAATATGTTGGATATCTATGTCTTCATCATCATCATACTCAGTACATCCCACCAATAGCAAAACTAAGGTAGGGTCTGAGGAGGGTGAGATGTAGACAGCCTTACCTCTACTCCGTAGGAATAGAGAAACTGCTTCCAATGAGACCCCCGACTCGATAGTAGTTTTGCATCAAGCCTTGGACAAAAGGCACATAACACTCAGCAATTGAGACAAACGCCGATTAGTGCATGTACCCCCTTGTCTTTCGGCTATCAACGCCACCACATGATGCATGATTAACCATCCCCCTCTTTTAACGTTATTTTCACGAAATGAGTAAAATAACGTTAAAATTAGTGCAATTTCACTTTTGCCCCCTGAACGCCCACACATATATACATTATATGAGCATACCGCAAGCGGGGCGTGATGTTGGATATCTATGTGTTCGTGTATAATGAGACTTTAAACGGAAGAATCAGATAGAATTAGGTTTATAAACCGAAAATAAAAAAGTATAGCAATGTGGTACTCATATTAAAGATAAAAAATACGTGATTTTATGGTATAATTTTTTTTTCAATAATTGAAGTATATAAAAGTTATTTTAATTTAAAAACTTGGTGGAATTAGTATTTAATGAGAAATAGATAAATAACTAAAATACGTCTAACATGATAGTATTAATTATTAATTATAGGGGTTTTATTTGTAATCAATACTCATTGATTTAAACTATCAATGGCTCAGATATGTTCTTACGGTTCTTACAATTAGCACTGTTTGTACAGAATCTTAACTCGTTCTTATAAAATATACTTTTGTACATTAGAATAATTTTCATTCAGTTTTATTAATGTTTATCAAACATTAATTATGATTTTTATCTTTATCTATGATATACTAAAAATATTTTTAAGTTAAATAAGTATTTAGTAACAGAAAACGAATGTAACATTCCAACTAAAAATTTATAAACATTTGTATGAACGAATACAATATGTAATTTTGCATTTAAAATGAGAAACAATTTTATGGCACTAACAACTTTACCCAAGAAAACAAAGATGACAACTTTGTTTATCTCAGTGAGGCACTAAGGAAAGAACTCGACTATATGCTTATGATACCAGAAACAAAGTTATTACAATGGTTGCACTGGTTACTAAAGAAGATTAACTGCTTTCTTTTGATATTAGTGCTGAATCGGAAAGCGGTTAGAAACGCTCCGATCCCTTCCATGTCGTGTGTACTATGTACGACCAACATTGAATGTGCAAATCACCTACTTGTTTCATGTGGTTATGCTCAACAAGTGTGGCTCTCAATATCTCTTTGGGTTGGCCGAGATACCTCATAAGTGTGGTGGAACTCCTGGCATTTATATATAAGCAACCATAAGATTACTAAACTAAAAAAGAATGCGGTTTATGTCATCTTAGCCTCTACTTGCTGGATTTTATGGAAGAGGATCTTCAACAACAAACTAACTCATGTTTCAAGGGCGATTGGCAACGTTAAGGCTATCTCCTACCTGTGGGTTAGCACGCGAGCTGGATTGGCGGACCTAGAGTGGAAGGATTGGAATGCATTTGTAATTGAGTTTTCTAGTAATAAAAAATGAAATTTTGAAATTTTTCGTAGATCGTAACTGATCAGTTACTTAATATATAGAGTAAATTACAAGTTTTGTCCTTTATCTTTACATCAAATTTCAGGCGCTGTCCTTTAGCCAAAAAGTTGACAGGCGGTGTCCTTTATGTTGCCAAATCTTGCAAGTTTTGTCCTTTTAGCCAAACTCAGTTAGATTTTTTGGTTAAATCTAGTCATGTGCAAGGCTCATGAGGGTACTATTGTAATTTCAGCATTCAAGGGGTTATTGTGTAAGATAAATTATATCAAGGGGCTATTATGTAAAAATAAAACAAAATAATTTAAGATATTATTTTTATAACCATACAATCACAATCAGACCAAATTTGCACCACTTATCACCACCATCCTCCACCTCCACCGCCACCCTTCACCGCCACCACTACCTCCCTTCATCATCTACAACCACCATACAATCGGACCAAATTTGCACTTTTTCGTCCTAAAATAAAATATTCATAGTAAATAGACCAACTTCAAAACAAGATGAACATGTTTGACCTTAAAAGTCTGATTTTTGAAGAGTCTGATCTTATTGTTTGGTAGACTGGGATCAGCTCGGGCTGTCAACAGGCGGTATATTAGCGACTGTGTGCCATCAAAACTAAGAATGAAAGCGTCTGCTGGGTTCGTGAGCGCGAGTGCACTTGGAATGGCTTGTGGTCCGGCTCTTGCTTGCCTATTTCAGACACAATTTAAAATACTTTGGTTCACCTTCAACCAAGATACTTTACCCGGGTGGTTCATGGCATTTGCATGGTTCATCTATTTACTACGGCTATGGTTGTCTTTTAGAGAGCCACCACTTGAGAAAGAAGACATTGTTGTGCAGCACGAGACATCTGGTACGTTTTATATTCTCACATCTTGTAACTCAACTCATTTATTTCTCAGTAGATAGATTTGGATGGGTTTTTTTTACTAGGGGTGTTAGATAAACAACTCAACTCATCAAATTAAGCATTCAATTTCACAAAAAACTCTACAAAATGTCCGATAAACAGCTTTCAATTTTTGTAATCTAGAATCATTTATCCCATTAAATTAGGGCACAAATGAAGATATCAATCCAAATTTGGGGAAAAACTAAAAACCAATAACAAAATGCAAAAACCATGAAGCCAATCATAGATTAGTGACAGTACTAACCCAACGACTTGACGTTGGCCTTGATTGTACCGCTGCAACTGGCGGCCGCTGCGAGAAACGGTGTTGATGGTTGGCGCAGTAGGGTTGGGGTGGTCGGTAGGTGGGGGTGGAGGCGGTGAAGGCTGAGGTGGGGTGGGTGGCGGTGGTGAAGGGTTTAGAGAGATTAGAGAGAGATTGGGTTCTCATGGTGGGTTCAGAGAGAAGGAGAAACAGTTTTAATTTTTTTATTTTTGAGTTTTATAGATTCAGTCCCTCAATATTAAGTGTGTACAAAATAACCCCTGTGAAGGTGTAATGACAAGTATGCCCTTGAGTGACCAGATTTAACCAAAAAATCTAACTAGGTTTGGCTAAAAGGACAAAACTTGCAAGATTTGACAACATAAAGGACATCGCCTGTCAACTTTTTGGCTAAAGGACAACGCCTGAAATTTGATGTAAAAATAAAGGACAAAACTTGTAATTTACTCTAATATATATATATATAAAACTACTTAATTTTAGTATTTATGAACCATAATTTAGATGTGTTTTCGGATATAAAACACTACTATATTAGACTTGTTTGTTTGTGTTCACTGATGTTAAATTGTGTTTGTTTATATTTGTTCAATTACGTTCATTTGTGTTCATTTATGTTTGTTCAATCATGTTAATGTATATTTGTTCAATTACGTTCATTTGTGTTTATTTATGTTTGTTCAATCATGTTAATTTATGTTTGTTCATATTTATTCAAATATGTTCAGTTAATTTTTTTTATGTTCGTGAAATGTTCGTTTAGGTTTTAAACGAACCCGAACATGCCCGATTTATTAACGAATGAACACGAACAAAAAGATGTGTTTGATTATATGTTCGTGTCGTTCAGTTCGTTTACATGCCTACTCACAATCTTATTGTGGAGGATCCATTGTCAATGCTCTTATCAACTTTTATAAACTTTTTCACTTGTATAAACTTGGTAATAACTTTACATAGCTCTATTAAAAAAAGTTGAGTGACTCATCTAGTTCCACCCGATAGGATCAATGGTCCTCAGACCCCTCTTAGTTCGCCTATGATCATGTTTCATTGAAATAGGCATAGCAAGTGATATAGGTGATAACAATGCTTAACAACATGAGTTAATTACACAATCCCATTTTAAGAATTTGGAGACGTTATTAAGTCCATCTGCAAATCCTTTCTATACTTGGAAACAAAAAATAAGAACCCTCTTTTAACTTCTATAAAACAATTCCATTTAAATTCTAAAAGTTGATGTGAATATCTCTTTTTAACTTTTAAAATACGACATGAAAACACATAAAAAATACCAAAAAATGAAAAAAGGGGTTAACCAACGAATTCTTGTCCAGAAACTGATCCGAATTATTTTAGACAAAACTCATATCCACGGATTTTGTATTTAGTTGTCATGTCATAAATTCCCACCCACGGTTTTTTTTTACTACCACACAAGATAGTCTAAAACCTCTTTAGCTATTGGATGTTTGTCCAGAAACTGATCCGAATTATTTTAGACAAAACTCATATCCACGGATTTTGTATTTAGTTGTCATGTCATAAATTCCCACCCACGGTTTTTTTTTTACTACCACACAAGATAGTCTAAAACCTCTTTAGCTATATTTTCCTAACGCATCAAGGGGTTAACCAAGTGTGTTTGGATGTTTGTCCAGAAACTGATCCGAATTATTTTAGACAAAACTCATATCCACGGATTTTGTATTTAGTTGTCATGTCATAAATTCCCACCCACGGTTTTTTTTTTTTTTCACTACCACACAAGATAGTCTAAAACCTCTTTAGCAATATTTTCCTAAAGCATCAAAACATAATCATAATCTATTTGACATTAAACCAAATCATAATCTTTTTTAGGTTTTTGGGGGGTGGGGGGGGGGGGGGGGGGGTTTAGGTTTTTTTTTTTTGGTGGGGGAGTGGTTAGGTTTTTTTAGGTATATTTGTAGAGTAACTTTGAAAGTTATTGATAATTACAAAAATGCCACCTTGTCTTTTTGAGTTTTCCTTCAATTTGTATGTTTAGTATGTTAAGATTATTTGTACAAGAACTTTACCCGTAACATATAATATCGTATCATCACTACATACCTGCAAATTTGAACTAGTTAAATATAAAAAATTTCGCCAATATCATAAAAGTTCAAATTATTATACAACATGATAGCAGTTTAAACATGATTCCGGTTTTCGTAAAACAATTTTGAAACAAAATAAAAAGCAACTAAATTACACAAAAAAAAATCATTAAAATGTAAGAAGAAAAACACTTTTTATTTCTACAATTTGTTTGAAAAAAATAATATATACAAATCTACACTTTAATTTTTAGAAATACATATATCATTTTTCGTTTGCAATAAGATTAAAAAATATATATACTTAACTATTACTTGACACTAGAAAATTTAAAGATTCAGATAAACTAATCAACCGACATGTGACAGTTTATTCTTTCATTTCATTGTAGTGAACAAATAATGTTACATATATATCTAATATCCAGTTTATGCCTCACTTATGACTTTGTATATAGTGACACTATGTATATTTATCATTATGAGTCAGAATAAAACGTTGACTTTTCGACATTCGGTCAGTTTCACCAAATTGTAACCATGCACAATGCCAAGAAGGTGGTGTACCTGCAGACGCCACTATCGATCTCAACATACTCAGAATCCGCGACTATGATTCAGAGGCCAATTTGAAAGTTCAAAAGAATTTCTGGTGATTGCAGATGATACATCACTGGTTCTTGAATAATTTGATGCAGATTCTGGTGTAGATGAGAAGTTTATAAGGCCATAACCGGATTCCGTTGCAGATGACATGTCGTTGGTTTTTGAAATTTTGGGACATGTGTGTTTTCCTAGATAAGTGATGTCAAATGTTGACGGGTCTTGGCTAGATCTTTGAACTTGTTTAGTTGCACAACATCCGTGTGTGTTTCGGTAGGTGCATCTGTAATATTCTCTGCAAGTTTGTAATGTAGAATGAATAAACCGTCTAATACGCAAAAAAAAAAAAGAAATGAAAAACGCGGGTCCGCTGCATAAAAAGGTAACCAACTTCAATTCAAGGTAATTTACAACATTTTGTGTGGGGCTGTAAACGAAACGAACACGAAAGGAATGAACGTGTTCATGAACGAACGACATTTCTTGTTCGTTCATTAAGGAAATGAACATGTTCATGAACACTTACCGAACTTAAACAAGCACAAACAGATGTTCATGAACAAAAATGAACACACACGAACGTTATATATTCACTTTAAACTAATATCTGCATTTTTTTTCATCAGAATAACCACGAAGAATCCAACAAAAAATATATAATTACTTAACATAACTATTCGAACATAGTTGACATAATTATCATAAACATAATTAACCCAAAAATTAAGCAGTTTGTCAAGCTTTACCACAAATTGGAATTGAAATGGTCAAACGAGGAATGTTAGTGGAGACGTATAGTATACGATGGTTTCAAATTTTAAAAATTAAAACCATTAAAATAAAAAATTAACATAAAAAACCGGACACAAATGAACATAAAAGAGCAAACATAAATGAGCACATTACCGAGCGTTCACGAACATAAACGAACGAACTCAGCCTCTGTTCATGTTTGTTTAACTTATCGAACGAATTTTTTGTTCGTGATTGTTCATTTATTAAATGAACGGACATAAACAAACTTCCCGCCGATCGATTCACGAACTGTTTATTGAACGTTCGGTTCATTTATAGCCCCAGTTTTGTAGGTTTGAGGGTGTTTATAAAGTTCTGAAATGATTAAAGAGAAACCTGGGGTATTTAGCATTAAGGATTTCCTTTTGGCCATACTTCCTCCACATGAAACCGTCATTTGGGGGCACTTCAAGTCCTATCTCGAGGTTCACTTTCACTTGCTGTTTCCACCTAACAACGCCACCACTGTCATATTTTCTGCGTTCCGTAAAGTTAATTCGTAAATTAGTATGCACCATGGGTGGAAACAAGTTTATGTGTGTGTGTTCACATATTATAAACGTCTACACATGTGTAGATTCACTATAACTCTCTGATCTACACATGTATATGAAACTTATTACAAGAGTGGAGAAAAAGTAAGAAAATTAATTAATTAGAAAGAGAAATCATTTAATCATATATGTATGTATATGTGTGCGTGAGAATATATATGTATATTTATTGTGTGTGTCTGTAAGTCTTATATCTTACTTCTTCCTAGAGGCATCAATTTTACTGGAATCCATGGTATCCGAAACAGAATTATCATTATGTGGCTTCCTATTCAACAGTTGGTATTCATATTCTGACCTCCTGATTTCTCTACCGGCATACCGTGACAGTGCCTCATCATCAGAGGTTGTAACATTTTGAGTCGACTCGGTTTCATTAGATGAGGCAGGCAAATTGAGATCTATCTCAAGCTTTTTACATTGTCCTCCACCGTTATATAGCTTGTTATACGGACAATTACTATTCCCTGATGAGTTCAGATCCATTTGCTAAACCTGTTACGCGAAACATAAAGTTAATTTTTCTATAAAAAGAAAATACGTTACATCTAATATTCATGATTGTACCAGTTATGATACGTTTTTGTTCCCGAAATCGTTTAAGGATATAAGATACAACAAGTTAAACTGGACCATTTTATCATAGTGGTCAATCAGCAATCCGAAAATGTGCACAAATTTAAAAACAGAATTTCTTAAGAGTCAAGAGAACAGAGGGAGTAATAAGTTATCCACCTCAAGGGTAACATCGCAAATAGTGTGTTCAACTTAACAGTGTGGCTTTTACGTTTAAAGCTGGTTCAAACGTTGTACAGTGAGCTTATATAAGTTCAATCATGCGCGTGTTTTCTTATGACAATGGATGTAATGATAAACTAGAAATTGATGGTGATGAGCCCTTTTCCAAGTACTTGCTTATAATTTGTTCGATTTAACCTATATTTTCATTCATTCCAAACAATAAATAGGCTTATGCTATAAATGTAGAAACCATAGTTGTCAACAGTGATCGTAGCGATCGCTATAGCGCGCTACGTAGCGTATAGGTCTAGTGTCGCTATCAGTGTTGTAGCGATGGATAGCGAGAATAGCAACACTTTATTATTATTACTTTTTTGTTTTTTTTTAATATAAATAGCAAGTAAATATAGCTATAAAATAGCTGGATTGTAGGTTTTTGTAAAATATACCCGTAAAATAGCATATATACCAGGGTATTTTGATATGATATACATATAAATTTTTAAAAAAACAATTCTACTGTATCGCTATTTATTAAAATAGCCACCCACTATTTATCTCGATTCGCTATGTACCTGTCGCTATTCGCCATTAACAACTATGGTAGAAACTCAAGAATTATGTTAATTTGGGTGTAAACAACTAAAAAATAATTATGAATATAGCAAATTATAATCAGTTTCATAGTTGTTAATATGAAACTGATAACATTTTTGAATCATTCTTTATCACACATCATATCAATTATCATCTCTAATAGAAAAAAAAATCACTATAATCTACAAACACCACACTAATCCAATCCAATTCAACGCAAACTGCTCATAAAGCGGACAAAACTCAGAGTCAAACGAACAGAAATACGAAAATTTCGATGACGTCACCTTAGAATAGAAGTTGGATGAGAGTCGGTTGAGGTCTGAATCTCAGCAGACGATGGATATTGAGGAAACGGTGGAGATGAAATCGGAATCCGGTGCGGCTGATCGGAAGATGATATGAGGTTTAATTTGATAATTTGTTGTTGCTTGTGCAACTCATTTATATGTTTGACTTTGATTAAACCCCAATGAAGTTTGACAATGAAAGCTTAAAATTTTATGATGAGTTAACTGTCATTTTCGTCCCTGTGGTTTGGTCACTTTGGCCATTTCAGTCCATTTTTCAAAAATGCGTCATTTTCGTCCCCCACGTTCTGGAAAGGTGCCATTTCAGTCCAAAAATCATAACCCAGTTAAGTCAATTTGTAAATAAGGACTGATTGTGTAAATTTGTAACATAAAGGACTGATTGTGTAAATTTGTAACACCACCACCACTAGCCCTGCCACCACCACCAATCCGCTGCCACCACCACCGCCACCACCGCCACCACCGCCACCACAGCCACTGCCACCACCACCACCGCCGCCGCCGGAACCACCACCATCAACGTCATGGCAAGACCCATATTTTCAGACCTTTGTATGTAATATAAAGTCAGAATATATTGTATTTAATCCGAAAAGTAAACGAGCAAAACAAAGGAACGAGAACGGTATACTGAAACGAAAAGCTTGCGGGTTACGGGGACGTCTTCGTCTTCTCCGGTCGTCTTCTCCGATGAACTCCGAACTCCGGCGAGTTGCAGAAATGAGCAGGGGTGGAACTAGATGTTTGGCACTGATTCATTGATTGCTTTATTTTTGGTGTGATTTACGTCAAAAATATGAATTTAATGATGCGAGGATGTGTCTGAGTGGACTGATGCAAGCAGTTGGGTCAAGGTTAGATGTCGCCTGCAATTTTTATGGTGTAGATAAAGAAACTGGTTGTTATTTTTTATGGTTTGATACTTTGATGAATATGTAAACAGTTATACCAATGGTTTCGATAATAAAAGATTTAATGGTTTATGGCATCAATCGGATGACCACTAATGCGTTTTTTTTTTTATTTCACTTATATTGTATGAAGTGTGCAGAGTTCTTGAAACTTGGATTTCAGGTGAATTTTAATTTCATAGATATTGAATGATAGCCATCGGGATTTATTCTTCAAAGACAAAATATTTTGAGTGAATCAAGGATCCTTTGTAATTGTATATTTCGGGCTACAACGCGCGGGTTGACATCTCATTACGAAAGCAGCGGCACAAAGTCTGGTAGTACAGCAGCACCACCGCTCCTGCCGCCGTCGCCATTGTCGTCGCCGCCATCAAATCAGCTCGGAATTTCGCTGATTCGTGACTTTAACGGATTTGGATCGGTATAATGCTCGATTGTTGTTAGTGTTGTGATAGATCAGTAATGATCGAGAGAGTTTGTTTGCGAGAATACGTTGAATCAAATAGATGAACTCCGAACGGTGACTGTTGATGAACAATGATGGATGGATTGGCTGTGGTGGCGGTGGTGGTTGTGGTGGCGGTGGTGGCGGTGGTGGTGGCAGTGGCTGTGGTGGCGGTGGTGGCTGTGGTGGCGGTGGTGGCGGTGGTGGTGGCTGTGGTGGCAGCGAAGTGGTGGTGGTGGCAGGGCTAGTGGTGGTGGTGTTAACTGCCATTTCAGTCCATTTTTCAAATTTACACAATCAGTTCTTTATGTTACAAATTTACACAATCAGTCCTTATTTACAAATTGACTTAACTGGGTTATGATTTTTGGACTGAAATGGCACCTTTCCAGAACGTGGGGGACGAAAATGGCGCATTTTTGAAAAATGGACTGAAATGGCCAAAGTGACCAAACCACAGGGACGAAAATGGCAGTTAACTCTTCAAAATGTGAAAATGGTTCTAAGGTTAGATTACGTTTTATTATTTTAGGGCATGTTTGGCTAAGCTTTTTGAAACAACACTTATTGGTTTTTTTAAAAGTTATAAGCTCCAAAATAATATTTGGCAATCAGATTGTATGTGAGAGGAAAAGTGACCTTTTCAAAAAGTCACTCCATACTGACTTTTCCAAAAAGCCAATAAGTCAATATCTTGTTTTCAAAAAGATTAGCGTCTAAAACTCAAACCTTTTAAATTTAGGTCCTTTGGTTTTAATTTTGTTCTCATTTTCATCCAAAATTAAAATCTGGTCAGATTTTTCAGTTAACTTCCAAATTTTATTTTGTCATTTTGCTCCTTTTTAATGAAGGTCAAAATAGTTTTTTAACGTTTTATTATAGCAAATTAAAAAATCTAACAATTTTGTCATTCAAATAAACGGAGGAAAAAGACAAAAAAAAATTGGATGTTAACTGAAAAATCTGACCAGATTTTGAATGAAAATGACAACAAAATTGAAACCACGGGGATTCAGATTCCAAAGTTTTGAGTTTTTGACTAAAATGACAAAAGTGACCAAACCTCATGGCCATTTTGCCAGTTTACTCTTTTGTTAATTAACTTTATAGAGTAAATTGCGCTTTTGGTCCATGTGTTTAGTGGTTATTGCTATTATTTAAAAAAATTCAAATGTCTTGCAATTTTAATAACAAGGTTTCTATTTTATCGTGGTTTTGGTCCACCACACTAACTCTATCCAATTTATAGGTAAATCCTTATCACATGATAGGCATGTAGAAGGTATTTTGGTAAATAACCATTTGAAAGGACTTATTTTTACAGATTTACATTATCGAATAACCTTAAGGATTCAATTTTAGCCCATAAAATAACTTTGGGTAAATTACACTTTTCGTTCTTTATGTTTGTATCGGATTGCAATGCATAGCCTTTAACTTCAATAATTACAGTCACAGTCATTTATTTGTAAAACTCATTACACCTTACGTCCTTTAGCACTAACCTTGTCAAAATTTTCAGTTAAATATGACATGTGCCTTGCACATGAGGGTAAGTTGGTAATTTTACTCTAAAATTAAATTAACTAGTTGATTTTCCGCCCGCGCCTTGCGGCGGGGACCCAATGTCTGCAAAACACGTGTCAACAGCAGATACCGAATATCAAAACATAAATAAAAATGACGTGGTAATGATAGCCACTTCGTCCTATAAAACGATTTTAAATAACCTAATATATAATAATAGGACCCACACGTCCTATACGTTTGAAATTCGGTTGTTTTCAATTTAGTTATTACGGTGCTAACACGTTAAAATATGGATGAACTCGGTACCGGTACCGGTAACGGCACCGAAAGTACCGATCCAGAAAATCATTGAAATTAGGTACCGGCACCGAAAATGCTCGGTACAATACGGTATGGTATTTGAAGGTAAAAATCAATAAATACAGGTATGGTGCTAGACCGGTGTCGAACCGAAAGTAACGATTCTGAAAACGCCAAAAGGTGGGTACCAAATTGGTACCGAAAATGATTTGGTATAGTAAATTTGGTACTGATACGATACCGGTTTGATTACAGGATTTGATACGATTTGCTCATCAATAATCTAAATATCCATATTAATTTTACATGCTAGAATTCATTCATTACAGAAAAAGACAAAAAAAAATCAAAATAAGTTGTTGTATAAAACCTCATTCAAACGAAATACAGTTTACTTACTGTGTGTATGTAAAGTAATCTAAACGGTGCAATTACTTGCATTGCTATGTTGCTACAGAATTTGATGAGCTCGGTACCAACCGGTACCGAAAATACCGTTACCGAAATCCCCAAAAGTGTGTACCGGTACCGAATATACCTGGTATGGTACGGTTCGGTACCGGTCGGTACGGGTACGACACTGGTATTTGAGGGTAAAAATCGGTGAATACCCGTGCCGAACCGGTACCGAAAATACACCCGATTTGGTAAAAGCGGGTACCGGTACCCGATACCATTTGTTCATCCCTTAGTGATGTTACTGTTCATTCAATTCGAAAATGTCAAAAGTCGGTACCGATTCCGAAAATATACCCGGTTGGTAAATTTGATACCAGTACCGGTACCCGATACCATTTGCTCATCCCTTTGATGATGTTACTATTCACTGGATTGTGTATGACAAATAATCTAAACGGTGCAATTACTTGCGTTGGTACGTTGCTACAGGATTTGATGAGCTCGGTACTAACTGGTACCGAAAATACCGTTACCGAAAATCCACAAAAGTGGGAACCGGTACCGAATATACCTGGTACGGTTCGGTACCGGTATTTGAGGGTAAAAGCCGCTGAATACCGGTGCCGAACCGATACAAAAATGTCAAAAGGCGATACCGATTCGGTACCGAAAATATACTCGGTTTGATACCTTATTGCCCTGGTTTAATATAAGGATAATTACTGTTCATTTCGTTTCTTTTTTAATATAAGGTTAATTAATTAAAATATATATATAAATTAACTCTCTTTCTCTTTCTCTCTTTTGTGAACTCCCTTCTTTTTCTCAAAACCTTAAAAAAAGATCAGATCTCTGAACTAGGGATGAGCAAAATGGACCCGGTACCGGTACCAAATTTACCGAACCGGTTACCTTTTCGGTACCGAATCAATACCGACTTTTAACATTTTCAGTACCGGTTTGGTACCGGTATTTACCGGTTTTTACCCTCAAATATCGGTACCGTACCAGTACCGAACTGGTACCCGTACCGTACCGGGTATATTCGGTACCGGTACCCACTTTTAAGGATTTTCAGTACCGGTACTTTCGGTACCGAGCTCATCCCTACTCTGAACTCTCAAAACCTTCAAAGTATAATCTGATATCACATTCCTTGTATACCCATCTCCTTCATCCTCTTCCACCATAACAACCACCATGGCTTCCTCTCTCCTCCACCTTCTCCACCCTCTCTCTGCGTCGCTTCTCTCTCCTCCCCACCCACCATCACCCCACCACTCTCTCCCTCTCAAAAGCCCTCAATTAGATCGCCACCGTGAGGGGTGGTGATAATAATAATAATAACTCATCAGAGAGAAACATATCGGAATAAGTTTCTAGAATAGTGGAACAGAGTAAGGAGTTGCAGGAATCGACTGCTTCTTTAATAGCAAGAAATTCACAGGAGGAAGCTTCGTTAAGGCAACGAGCCCTAGCTCTTGATTCAGATATGGGTTAATTTGTTCATTGCTTCTTCTGTTAAGAAAGGGGATTTGGATCCAAAAGATGATGAAAAAGTAACCATTTTTATTGTTTGGTTGATTATTGTTTAAATATTGTTAATTGTAAGCTTTTTAGTTGGAGGGTTTTGTTTGAATTTGAGAAGTTGGAGGGTTTGGGATGTGTTTTTACCCTTTTTGGTCACTGCCACCACCACAAAGCTGTCGCCACCACCACTAAATCTGCCAATGCCACTACCACCAGAAATTTTTTTTTTTTTTTTGGGGGGGGGGGGGTTGGGATTAGAGAGGGAAAGAGATGGTGTTTATATGTTTTATTACTTTTTATGTTTTATTTTTAATTTACTTTTTAAAATTTACTGATAAAATGACTGAACTGCCCTTTTGGGTAAAACACATACCATAGTTAACTGAAATTTTAATTAGGTTAGTGCTAAAGGACGTAAAGTGTAATGAGTTTTGCAAACAAAGGACTGTGACTGTAATTATTGAAGTTAAAAGCTATCTGTTGCAATCCGGTACAAACATAAAGGACGAAAAGTTTAATTTACCCAATAACTTTTGTCTCGTTTTTTTAAGGATTTTTATTTTGTTAGTCAATGATAAAACAACCCCAATGAAGATCTACGCATCCGTTATTTCCACTCTTACTCGTGCTCAGCAACTCCAGGATTTGATCCAGTAAATTTCATCCCCTTTTATTTTATTTATTTATTTATTTTTGATTAATTTGTTTCAAGGCAGCAAATTTCATCCCCTTTTATTCTTTTTTTATTTTTTGATTAATTTGTTTCAAGTTAATGCGTATAAAGTTGGGAATATCAACATGCTTTGTTGAGTTAGTGTTCTAATCATATAAGTATGGTTTAGTAAAAAAAATTATAATTAATGTATTTTTTGTATTTTATGATAATATTTAATAAAATACATTTATCTGATAGTATTAAATAAATAGTGCTTCCTAATCTGGTTATTAATATGTTTAAACTAACTTTATTATAATATTAACAATAAAGATTATTTTAAAAATAAAATCTAAGTATAAATTGTGACGTGGAAGAAGAGAGGGCACGTGACATTGATTTGAATCCTTATTAGAAGTTAGATTTGTTGTTTTGTTTGTAACTTTACCATCTTTATCAATTATTAATATTTAAAATCATTTGATTTAGAAATATATACTGTTTTAAATAATAAGACATGTGGTTACTCTTAATGACTTGTTATAATAAAAATAAAGTTATTATAATAATGTATAAATAATTAAATTGAAGATATAATAATAATAGTTTTGTTATATATAAGAATAAATTCAAGATTTTTGACTTTTAAAGTATATTTATATTAAATACAAACATATTAAAAATGTATATATAATAACCCTTTATCATGTGTCATAGAGGTGAAGATAATTTTGATCTCTAATATTTAAAATCTGTATATTAAAAAGAAAAAATAATTCTTATCTTTTTATCTCTATATTGTATTGTATAATTAATCAATCCAAACATTATGGTATATCACTTTCTCTTAGGGAAGAGGATGTGTTGCCATGTGTTATTATTTAGAATTGTTTATTAAAGGTAGGATAATAATTTTTATATTAATTTACTTATTATTTATTGGAGTTGAGGTAGTACGTGTGATGGGGTATGGTATTAGATCCGACCCGAGCGGTCAGATATTTCCGTTACTTATTGCTTTTATTATTATTATTATTATTGCGTACTAACCCGCGAAGCTTAGCGCGTTGCAGTTTACACTACACTAGGTTGTGGGCTTGTAGAGATAACCCCTAACTGGGCATGACCCATTAAGGTTAGGGGAGGCCCATATCCCCTATATAAAGAGGTGTTCACCTCATTATTAGGGCAGAGGATATGGAGCCGCCACACTTTTGTTACTGGAAACAGGGGATTCTTTCCCTTACCGGTCATCTCTACAGCTCCACTTTCTTCTCTCCTCTATTGCAGATCTAGGTTCAGGAGGAAGAACAAGGTGTGATTTTTCACCCTCTCAGAGAAAGCGGTCTGAACATCCCAGCGGTGATTCCTGTTGGGATTCAGTGGTGTCAATTTTACTTTTTATCAAAACGAGTTTGATATATTTTATTAACTAAATATATAATTAATAAAACGCAGCGGAATAAATATAAATAATCAACACCAAAAGTGAACCGAACAGGATCATGATTACAAACATGCAAATACGATACATGAAATAATTAATCTACCGATGAGAAAAATTATACCCTTTTGGTTAATAATAACCGTGTGAGACATCGAGGTACAACGAACGGATGCTAGACACAAACGCGAACACGGCTTGCTTTTAGTCTAATGGAATCACAAAGAGGGGGCACTGATTTGCGGCTCCTGTTTGTGGGATTATTCAAAAATCACCAAGAGTGGTGATTTCTTTTGTTTGTTCGACGGCAGAACACATGTGCCTCAAGAAAAGATTATTTAGTTAATATATATACTAATATATATTTAGGTTAACTACAATAACCCTACCAATCATTTCTTAGGCCCCGAAGCCCAATACCCATGTGTTGCTCGAGACAATAAAAAGTTCAATAACATAAATGAGATTACCTGAAGAAGTGACAATGTTATTGGCCTTGTTCGCCTTCAGCTTGGCTAGATACTGTGGGCAGCTCCTTTTCCAGTGCCCCATTTGGTTGCATTCAAAGCACTGACGCTCCTAGGGAGGGGGTGGTTTAGCAACCTGCTTGTTGTTGGTGGCAGATTTGGCAGCAACAACAACCATTTTCTTGCCTTTGCTGTTATGAGCCCTTTTCTTATTGTTGGGCTTCTTAACACCACCAGACTTGACCATCAGAACTTGGTTGGTTTTATGTGGAATGTTCATCTCGGCCGTTTTGAGCATACCACGTAGCTCAAGCACAGTCTTCACCCAAGCATTCATATTATAGTTCATAATGAACTGGTCATATGAGCTAGGGAGAGAGTTCAAGATGAAGTCCGCTGCCATTTCATCTTGCAGGGGATAACCAAGTTTGTTCATTTGGTCAATGTACCCTTTCATCTTAAGCACATGAGTACTGACACACGATCCTTCTGGAATTTTACAGCTTATGAGCTGCTTCATGGTGTCATATCGCTCCTGTAGGGCTTATTTCTGAAACATGCCTTTTAGTTGCTGGATCATGTCAAAAGCATCTTTATCTTCCATGTTCTTCTGAAGTTCAGGAGACATGGTGGCTTGCATAAGGCAGGCTACCTCAATGGCATCCCCGTTATGCTTTTCCAGTGTCTTACGAGCAGCAGTAGTGTTACTTTCAGGCTCGGTAGGGACTGAGCCATCTAAGATATATAGCTTTTTCGCCAGCTTGAGAACTATTCTCAGATTGCGGTGCCATTCGAGAAAGTTGGTGTTATTCAGTTTTTCCTTTTCAAGTATAGACTTGAGAACGAAGGAGTTGTTTTCATTAGACATATGTTACATAAGTAAAGAGATTTTAATTAGTATTTTCAATGTATATTTCCTTATTTAATTAGTGACCCATTACAGTAATTAGAACAAGGAATGAGAATCTGGCTATGTCAGTAGTAAAGGCAGCTGTGGCATGCACTTTAGTAAGTGACTAGACAGACTGACAACGAGTGTCAATTGTGAGAATTGCATAACTCTCGAGTATGAGGCCGCTAAGACAACTCTTGTCTATGCATTGATACGTTTAGCCTCATCTATGCCGACTTTATACTTTCGAGACAGTTGGAGCATGTGGTGAGAAAAGAAAAAGTAATAGTCGTCCTAAAAAAGGTACGTGTGGAAGGGCCGAATGTGTCAACGAAACCTTGCACCTTGGAAGGATATGCTAGACATCAAGTGTGATGCTGTGGCTCCAAACACTGATGGTTCACTTTTATGTTCCAAGTGTAGCTTGTGATAGGATGGCATAGACTATTGATTTTAATTATGGGTTAATTTAATATTTACCAAACAGGGTCGAAAGAGCCAATTTTAGTACATATTTAGTCGTGACATCTTGATGAACCCCTTCATCTCTCAGGACACTTAATTTTAAATAACCTATTAAAACTAAGTTTGTCGCGGCTTGTGTAACCATTTAAAAGTTAATAGTTTTAAAACTATTAAGTCATGAGTTTTAGAAAGTTAAAACCCGTTAAATTTCAAAAACTATAATGGTTATTATTTATTTTAAAATAAACTATTTGCTTTATAACAAATATTTACAAGTTGTAAAAATCAATTTAGAACTTGTTATAATTGATTGTGAACATTTTAAAACACCTTTTAAAAGTTTGGTATTAGGTTGGTATGTTATATAACACCTTATATGATAAAAGCAACCATAATAGCAAAAATAAATATGTAAATCTTTAGGCCATTTTGTTTGATCTTGCTAGAGCCAAATAGCAAGACCAAACTAGGTCACAGGGTAACAACAACCACAAGGATGGACCTAGTGCATCTAATTGTCTTTAGCACCTCCTTGATTCCTGTAATGTCTTCAGTTTTGTCTTCGGGTCTTCAACTTTATATTACAATATAAAAATATAACAAGAATTGAAACCCTAATCTATTACAACTTTGAGCCACAAAGTGGGCCAAAACCATAAAACAAAACAATAACAAAAATACAAGTACAAGGTCGGCCAAATTTACATATTCAACACAATCATATTGAAGTGAGCAATCTTTTGGTCAAATAAAACAAATAAAACTTTTGACCAAATAACTTTTTGCCCAATAAATATTTAGATCTAAAACTTTAAACAAGTTAAAGTTTGAGATCTATAACCGGTTAAAAGGACCGGTTCCGATTTGCATGTTGTAAGCGTGGCGCTGATACCACTGTTGGGATTCAGTGGTGTCAATTTTACTTTTTATCAAAACGAGTTTGATATATTTTATTAACTAAATATATAATTAATAAAACGCAGCGGAATAAATATAAATAATCAACACCAAAAGTGAACCGAACAGGATCATGGTTACAAACATGCAAATACGATACATGAAATAATTAATCTACCGATGAGAAAAATTATACCCTTTTGGTTAATAATAACCGTGTGAGACACCGAGGTACAACGAACGGATGCTAGACACAAACACGAACACGACTTGCTTTTAGTCTAATGGAATCACAAAGAGGGGGCACTGATTTGCGGCTCCTGTTTGTGGGATTATTAAAAAATCACAAAGAGTTGTGATTTCTTTAGGTTAACTACAATAACCTTACGAATCATTTCTTAGGCCCCGAAGCCCAATATAATAAGTTCAAACCCAAACACGATACGAAGCCCGAAAAACAAAGTTTAATTAAATAAGTAATTAAACGTTATATTGTTTATAACCGGTATAAATAATAGATCCTGTTTCTCGTGGATATATAATTACTAGGTTACAACCCCGTGTATTACACGGGTTTAATAAATGTAATTTTATATACAAAATAAAAAAACAATATATTTTTAAAAACTTCATTTATTACACTTGTTGAGTAAATACTATTTTATATATTAAATAATAAAAAAAATTATATCTTTAAGAACCTCGTTTATTGTACGGGCTGAATAAATGTTATTTTTTATACCAAACACTAAAAAAAATTATATTTTAAAAAGAAGTTGTTTAATATAATTTTTCATAGTTAACAATAATAATATTAACAGTAAATAATATGCATGTTTACCTACTGTTAAGTGATACAATGCTTTTTATTTTAGATAAGACTAAGCCAATGATTTAGAGTTGATAAGATTATATTAATTTAATTAATATTTAATAATTTAAATTAAATAATAATTATCTATAATTGAAGATGGTTTGGATAACGTAATTTTTAGATAAGAAAGAAAATACTAATATTAAGTATTTATCTATCATTTAAATACATATCTTGTCGACCGTACATGTTAATTGATTACATTATATTTATTACTAGGTTAGAACCCCGTGTATTACACGGGTTAAATAATGTAACTTTATATGATAAATAATAAAACAATTTATCTCTAAAAATCCTGTATTATTACACGAGTTAAATAAATGATTTTATATATTAAATAATAAAAAAATTATATCTTTAAGAACCCTATGTATTGTACGGGTAAGATAATTTTATGTACCAAATAATAAAAAAAAATTATATCTTTGAAAACCGTATTACACGGATTGAATAAATGTAACTTTATATATCAAATAATAAAAAAAGTTATATCTTAAAAAAAAAACTCCGTGTATTGTACGGGTTGAATAAATGTAATTTATATGGTAAATAATAAATAAAGTTATATGTTTAAAAAGTTCATGTATTACTCGGGTTGAATAGATCTAATTTTATATACCAAAGAACAAAAACATTATGACAAAAAAAAATTGTTTTATATATTTGTAAATGTATATTTACATCGTTTGTGTTTTTTACATTTTGTTTTGCTTATCTAAGTATTCATTTTTAAATGTATTAATCTATTTTTCTATGTTATTATATATTCCTCGCCTATTTAAGTATATATTTAAAGATCTATCCTTCTATTCTTATATATATTTAGAGATTTATCCTTTTTTAGATTTATAATTTTTTTCTTATTTTAATTATATACGTATAAATTTATCTTCTATTTCTTGTGATTCAACAAATAATTTTTTAGTTGATACCTAACTTTATTTATGATTAAAATTTAAGAACTTTTAATTTTAAAATTATTATTCAATATTTAAGGATGAAATTTAATATTAATTTATTATTTATTTAATTAAGATAGGTAGAAGAGAAAATTTAAGGATAAGAGGAGATTAAACTAAATAATCTATACTATATAATAAAAGAAACCATTTTGAGGACACTTGTCATTATATTAGGTCATGTTTTATAGATAAGTATTATTTTAGTTTAATATTTTCTAATTAATTATAGATAATTCTCATACTAAATATTATTTAGTTTAATTTCCTATGGATAATTATTATTTAGTTTAATCTCATTCTCATTTACAATATTATTTATTTAACTAATAGAGTAAATACGATTTTGGCCCCTGTGGTTATATCAATTTTACTCTTTTAGCCCAAAAAGAATTTTTAACATCTGAGCCTCCAACGTCTTTTTTTCTAATCTTTTTGGCCCCTAACGTCTTTTTTCTAACCCTTTTGGCCCCTAACATTTAATGGATGTGGTTAGTGTTAGGGGCCAAAAGGGTTAGAAAAAAAAGACGTTTGGGGCTCAGATGTTAAAAAAAAATTGGGCTAAACGGGTAAAAGTGATATAACCACAGGAGCCAAAATCGTAATTTACTCTAACTAATATTATTTATCATTTATACATTTACGGAGTTTTAAATAATGGGTTAAATTTATTGAGACTTCATTAACAAATTTTGCTACAACAAAATAATCTATTTATATCAATCTAAATTTTTATCTATACTATACTATATAATAAAACATTAATGCGTGACACATGTCGTTCATTGTAGGTATTTATTTTATGATTTTCTCGCCTCACTTCCAAACTTATCTTATATTAATTAAATGAATAATGAGCTAATATTAAATTTTATCCTACTTTAAATTTCGAATACAATTCTTCTATTTTTCTAATAAAATATTATCCGAAATTGTAAATTGTTAATTTAAAACATTTTAAATAAAACAAATTATTTATCACGAAAACCAAACTTTGTATTAATATATTAAATATTTTTATTTTCACTATACAAAATTACATTTACTAACTTTTTTATTATTTGTATATAAAATTACATTGATTTAACTCGTGTAATAAATGAGGTTTTTTAGAGATGTATTATTTTATTATTTGGTAAACAATATTACATTTATTCAACCCGTGTAATACATGTGGTTTTAAAGATATAATTTTTTTATTTGGTATATAAAATTACATTAATTCAACCCGTACAATATGGTTCTTATATATATAACTTTTTTATTATTTAATATATAAAATTATGTTTATTTAACACGTGCAATAAATGAAGTTTTTAAAGATATAATGTTTTATTATTTAGTATATAAATTTATTTACTCAACCCGTGTAATACACGGGATTATAATCTAGTAATTACATATAAGATATTAAACTAAATAATATTTAGTATGAGAGTTATCTGTAATTAATTAGAAGAGATTAAAACTAAAATAATAATTATCTATAAGACATGGCCTAATATAATGACAAGTGTCCCTTAAATGGTTTCTTTTATTATATGTATAGATTTCGTGTAATATACGGGGTATTTTAAAGATATAACTATATCGCTTATTATATAAAATAGATATTAAAGGATTTTGGCCTAGATGACGGTCATTTAACTCAGTTTGTAAATCAAATTACAAAATATTGAATAATGAAAGTTTTGATTGTTAGATATTAAAAAGGATTTTTCCAAACCAACTTATGTGAACCGGGTCATTTTTAAATCAAATTACAGAGTAGTGAATGACGGAAGTTTTAATAATATTATCTATTTTTCTCAATGATATTAAGTCGTCAACCACACCTTAATTAATATAAATCCAGTGGTTAAATTGTTTAATAATTTAAATTAAATAATAATTATCTATAATTGAAGATGGTTTAGATTAATGTAATTTTTAGATAAGAAAGAAAATACTAATATTAAATATTAATTTATGTCAATGATTTAGAGTTGATAAGATTTATATTAATTTAATTAATATTTAATAATTTAAATTAAATAATAATTATATATAATTAAAGAATGTCTAGAATAATGACAAGTGTCCCTTTATTGGTTTCTTTTATTATATAGTATAGAATAGATTCTAGATAATTATATATTTCGTTCCGTTAATTGTTCGTGGTCACCAGTTAACCAAGTTAAGTGGATTTAATGTTCGTTGCCCAAGGTGTAACTCTTACGGGTCATAGCTCGGTCAGCAGCGTTGACTTATCGGATCCGTACATATAATTCCAACAATTCCGTGTTTCTTCAATGTGTCACGTGATATTTAATGGAATCCTTTATTATAATATATATACGTATGTCTAGAAAGTTGTTTAAGTGTGTAGGAAAAAAATATCGACTTGGTGGAATAAGTTAATGCGAACAAGTTTATAAATTAGACCAACCGATGTCAAATTTAGACAACTTCACTAAGTCAACATGCATGCACGCTATAGAAATTGACATATTAACATATTCGTTTAAGTCAATAAACACTCACTAAATCAACTTATAGGTGAGCCGACATAAACAAATTAGGAGCTGGCTTCCGAAAGGAGGCGTGACCATTAAAGTGATAGTGATTCGGTTCAAGACTTCAAGTCGAAGACAAAAATGAATCATGGAGCATGAAGACTAATCCATGTTAACTTTTAGACTATGTCCTGGTTCATATGATTTTTGTTTTGTGAAATCTAATAAATATTGATCACAAACACTTAAGTGGTTTAGATTCAAGAATATCAAGTCAGAGATAATTAAATCCTGGAAATTATTTTTAAGTCATGACCCCGAGATCTAGATCTATGGACCTAGTTTTAAAAGTCTTAGTTTTATTATTAAAAAATGGGTAGCGACACAGCTTGCTGCCTGTTTACTATCTATCTCGATGTAAATTCAGAAAACGATAATATGCGTTTTGAAACATATAATATTTACACGTATTTTAGACTGATCGATGATAACCACTTCATCGAGAAGTACATTCAAAAGAAAAAAAAAACGATTTACCTAGTCAAATGAAACTATTCACATGCATGCTTATTGAAAAGTCTAAGCTAAAGCATATTTCCGCAAGTGGGTTACTAAGTGTTGGATGAGATTTTCATCAAGGGAATTGTGTTCCAAATTAAAGGCAAAAAATGGTGGACTACATAATTGAGGCAATACTCAATGAAAACCGAATGTAAACAAAACTAAAATCAATGTTTTAGTAAAAATGTTTTGCTCTTTGAGTGAGCAAAGTTGTGAGATAGGACTGAACTGCGTAGAACCCGACCCTAGATCTCGGTTTATACACAACACATAATCGATGACTGGCCCTATAAGTTCATTTCATGTTTCAGCTATTCGGTTAGGGTCTTAAAGCACCCACAAGACCAAGACCAAATCATGATTTGGATTTTGAAACACTTTAGGGCCTTAAAGCACATATAAAATGTCCAAACCAGACACTACAATGCTTGTTCGTTTTGAGTGTTTGGTTTAGTGCTTCTAAGTTTGTGGTTTGAACCATTTTTGTCGTCAATATCACTAATTGCATTAAAACTTTTAATATGATAATTGTGGTTTATGGTTATAGGGAGAGGATCATGAGAAAACTAGATATAAATGAGAAAACCAAAAAACTAACCAAAAAAGCACTAAAAAGGAGGGGGGAGACTTTTAATGAAGGGGAACTTTTAATGAAGGAGGGGTAAAATTGGAAAAAAAAATATATAACTTTTCAAACATTTCCCATTTCTCCATACGTTATCATTTTAAAACAAAAATGGCACCATAAGATCACAAATTTTTGTATCTTTCATTCAAGTATATTCGAGCATATTTTTTATGACATAAAAAAAGATTTATGGTGTCGTCTTGTTTTCAATACTATTATTATAGTAGTGCACATGTGCAATATAACATGTACTACAATTGCATTACATGCTTAAAATTAGCTTTTTGAGTCTAGTTTAGCTTTTAGGGTTAGTTTTTTTGGAGGTTTATGATTAGGATTAGGTTTTTGGGTGTGGGGGGGGGGGGGGTTTAGGTTTTTTTTGGGGGGGGGGGGGGGGTTAGGCTTTTGGTGGGAGGGTGAATTTAGGTTTTTGGGGGGTGGGGGTGGGGGGTTTAGGTTTTTGGGGGGTGGGTTAAGTGATTTAAGTTTTATGTATTAGTGTACATGTGCAGTCCAAAAAAAAAAAAAAAAAAAATTGAAATTTTTTTTCCATAAATAAAAAGTAGTGATTTTTCTAAAAAAAATTGTAAAAAAAAAAATTGGTATGTTTTTAGGTTTTTTTTGTTAGTTTTTTGGTTTTCTCATTTAAACTAGTTTTCTCATGATCCATCCCCTATGGTTATAATACATATACATAGCTACACTAAATATTAACAAATGTTAGATGACCGCATCCAAGTTTCAAACCAAATCAAACTGTTAAAACTGTCATAACCAAACCATAAACCGAACCATTTAGATTAGATGACCGCTTCCAAGTTTCAAACCAAATCAAACTGTTAAAACTATCAAAATCGAACCATTTAGATCTCAATATATGAAACTGGTCTCCTAGCTTCGATTTAGAAGATTATATGAGTTTCAGCTTAGGCTGCTAGGGGCGCCTTCGGTGAGTGATGCGGGGAAGGGGGTTTGCTGCGCGGGTATACACCGCCGGCACCCTTTCGGTAAGCGATGAAAGGTGGGAATGGTGACTACTCACTGATGAGAGAGTGGAGAGAGAGAGGGTTAATGGTGAGCCCCACTCTCTTTCAACCAATAAAACACTTATTTTATTTTTATTTTTAATAAAGAAAAAATTGCTTGTGTAACACCTCTAGTAATTGAGTGCAAAATAATGAGTGATGAAGAAGTTGACATGGCATGAGATGATTGGTTAGGTGAATAATTTACCACTCCCGATATGTTTGAGCACCCCTTCCAGTTTATTTTTTATTTTTTGAAATGCCACACTAAACTGTATTACTCCAATAGTCTTCAAGATGCGGACATCCAAACTTACACCCCAAAAGTACACCAAAAAAGGAACAAAATCATACGTAGACAATACATTACCCCATACAGCTAAGATCAAACTTACGCCACATTTTCCACGTCAAAGCTCTAGCCCCGGCTCTATTTTTGACCCAAAGATAGCTCATGACTTTTACCTTCTCTATAATGCTCGTTACTACAGCCTGTTTATTCTCAAAGTGTAACTTTTAACATTAATCTTTCTCACCGGCTTTAGTCACAACACTAAAATAAAACAAAAATATAAAAAAGTGGGCTATCCTTAATGGGCCTGACCTGTTTAACGTTTTTCATAACAAGTATACTTAGCCCTAGTAGAATACACTCATCCCACATAGTCGCCCGCCCTATAAATAAATTACCGAAAACTCACTTCTTCAGTTCATCCATCCTCTAGGGTTTGGTTCAAACCCATCTAACAAATGTAAGTTTTTGTTTCTTTCAGTTCTAAACACCAAACCCATCGACACAATAATAATAGTAATACAAAATGGGCATGAATCTCAAAAAAACAGGGGAGAGCTTTAACATCAATGGCTCTGAAATACTTACAGGTTTTCTGTAGGGTGCCCTCTTATTCATCTGCCCTTCACATCAATTTCATCGTTTATTTACAGATTTTCTGTACATGAACGTAAATGATGGCATCATAGTACAGGTTTTGTGCTTTTTGAATCTGGATTTGTTTTAAAATATGGGACTTTTTTGGTTCTGTTTTTTATTCCATCTTTGATTCAAATTCTTCTTCACATTCCTGCCTCCAAACGCCATTACATTAATTTCTTCTTTCACTAAATTTGATAACTGTTTGTTAAATTTTTTTCTTTTAAAGTTTTGAATATTAAAATTTAATGAAAGCTAAATTTGATTTGGGTAAAATGGGTTATTGAACCTGGTTAATGTCAAAACAGGTTCGCTCATTGCAGGATGCAATTGTCTCAAAACTTACTTGCAAAATATTCATCATTTTTTTATATTTTTTATTTCTAGAAATTATGCATTAAAAATAAATAAAACATATATTAAACAAAATAAAATTACATTTAATTAAGAAAACACATTACATAAAATTAAAATATAAACCATAAACCTAAAAGTTTCGAAAGGGCATGTCCAACTATAATTTTTTTACGATCTCCTGTTTTCGGGCTAGAATAAACGGCAATATCTTAGGTAAAATATGGGCGTGCGGCTTAGTAAACGTCTCTATATCCTGATCATACAAAAGTTATCGCACCGCCTCGCGTTGTTCCGACATTAACGCTATGATTTCTTCCCCACGTTCTTTTTTGTATTCGACAACTCTATGGCTCGTGCTTGTTTTGCTTCTTTGATAAGGGTGTATTGTGAGAGCTTCTCGGTCAAAGGGTATGAGCTATCGGATGGTGTTGTTGCTCTCTTATCTTTCTTTCGTGGTCTTGTCGGTGAGGGGTCTATGTTTATTTCGGGTATAGAACTAGTGAACTCAGGTCCCGATGTACCTGCATTATAGTTACCTGAATTTGACAACTTTCTTTTTAGCCCTAACTACCACTATCTTCACCCAACAATGATACCGGCTACGTAGCACGGGTACGGGGAACGACAAAACTAAAAAATACAAGATACGGGTACGATAAAAAAAATAATATTAAAAAATAAAAATATATTAAACAAAGTCTCAAAAATAAAAATATATTAAACAGTCCAAAAATATATTAAACTCCAAAAACATTGCATCAACCATAGGTAATTAATTATCAATAATCAAAACATTTTCAAATTCCAATTCATCTAGCGAAAGATCGGCAACCTCCAAAAACCCAACATCTTCCATTGAATAAAAAACATCTCCACCCACATCCCACATCTTTAAATCATCATTCGGATTCCTTGACAAAAGTCGTAGATTATTGTGGATGTAAACCAAGTCTTCAGCACGACTTGTAGTCAAGTTGTTCCTCCTTAGCGAATGAATAAATGCAAAAGTACTCCAATTAAGCTAAGCACAGGAAGAAGAACTAGGTTGTCCATGTAATTTAAAAGCCAAAGTCTAGAGAAAAGGAGTTTGAGCACCAAAGTTAACCCACCAATTCTTGGGTTCCATAGTAGCCATCTGTTCAATGCTTGTTAAATCCGCAAAAGGACCACTCGTCATTGAAAACATTGCATATTCATCAAGGACTCTCGTATGCTCATCACCATCAGGATACAACCTTCGAAAACATTTCTGCCTTTCTTGTGAAATTTCTCCATCACTATGTGGAACAAGTCTTTCAGAATCATCACGTAACCATGCATCACTATAATATCTACAACATTCAAAAGTCAAAACATAAGTACATAATATAAATCAAGCATATAGTTTAAAAGCATATACCTTGGATTTAAAGAGTGAGCTAAACAATGTAGGGGAGTGTTATTCTTCGTCCATCGGGCCTGTAAAATACCACACACATCATAAAAGACACTTAATTCATGTGCTTGACGTTTTTCTTTCTTGTAGATCTCAATCTTCACTTTCTCAATCATCGAATCCCACATTTCATACATCAAGTGTAAACATGGATTGTCGGTGTCACAAACTCTAATCATCTCATATATAAGTCTAGTGAAACTAAGAATATATAATACTTTTTCCTACCATTCATCATCCACAATCTTTTCTTTAACTTCATTTGCTTTCACAATGTTATCTTCTCTATAAGAAGATCATTCCTCGCTTATGACCAATGCTTAAAGACCCCTTTTGATAAGTTTCAATCTCTTAAGCATCACAATGATGGAGGCAAATCGAGTATCGGCAACCGAAAGCAGTCTAATAGGAGTTAACTTGGTGAAAATCGAGAGTCTCATGTTATAGTTCATGATGAAATTTTTTATTGCAAGTGCATCTGCATGAACTTCTTTTATCCATTTGCACTCTTCATACGGTGTTTCATTTGTTTCCACATACCTTGGTGAACAAATGTTCTTCAAAGAAAGATTAAGCGTATGAACAACACATGGTGTCCAATAGATGTGAGGAATTTGACTCTCTATAATCTCTCCAGCCGCCTTACAATTTGCTGTATTGTCAGTAATGATTTGCACCACATTTTGATGACAAACTTCATTTATGACTTCTTTCATCAAATCAGCAATAAAAAATCTATCTTTTACTTCCCCAAAACAATTCACTGCCGTCAGAAACATAGGACCACTGCCTGAGGTAGCCACGAAATTGATTAGATGCTTTCTTGTAGGATCACTCCAACCATCACTCACAATAGTGACCCATTTTTCTTTCCATGAAAACCTAAGTGGTTCCAATAGCTTGTGAACATGTTGTTTTTCTTTTTGTAGTAAAATTGTTCTCAGCTTATTATAACCAGGAGGTACATAACCATCAATTTTGTTGGCAGTAGAAAACTGAAAAGCCCTATGATAGTGTGGATTTCTTGCAAGATTAAAAGGTAAACCCTCGGTATAAAACATCATTGTTATTTCTTGATCCAGTTGGTCCCTAATTTCAACACCAAAAGCTCTTTCAAGTTGTGATGAAAGACCTTTTCTTTTCTTAAAGCCAACACCAGCTTCACATGGCAACTCGACTTCTTTCTCTTTTGGCTTATTCTCTTCATACGCATCTTCCAACCGTTTCATCTCAAGTTTGTCACCTGCTGTTGATTTGCTACAAATACTAATACCAGTACCTATATAAACAAGTCAAGCTTATATGTATATTAAAATTGAATATTAAAATAGAATATTATTATTCATCATCATCTTTATCATTGCATTAAAGCACATCCAAACAATCCGTAAGTTTTATTTCACAATCAGATTCAAAAAGCACAATGAGATTTAATATCATCCATTCTTAAGTAAATAAAGACTCCATCAACAATCAAAGTTTAAGGTTAAAATCAAAACCCTTTGAACCAACAAAGAAAAATTAACCAATCTTGTTTTTTATCCTTTTCTTCTTGATTGTAACACAGAATTAAAAGAACTTATGCTTGACTTTTTGTGTTTCTTTCTTTTATCATGAAAAATAAACGAACTTCTTTTGCCTTTTATCAAGCAATTTTGTAATTTCAATTCAAAACTAATTCTACCGACTTAGCTTTTGGAAACCATGCACATGACCACCTGTGTTTCAACACACAATTTAATTCATGCAAACCCACTTGATTCTCTTCAAGTTCTACCAGATACAACGATCGACCTACTAAATATTTAGTCGAATTTTCCTTTAAATATCCGTCTAAAATCGGGTCGGTCTAAGTCTTCTGCTGTATAAATTACAGATCGGAAAACCCGTTCTTGGTTCCCCAATCCTACGTATGAGATAAAGAAAGCACATCCAAACAATCAGATTCAGAAAGTCTATTCTGACATTCTCTTTATTATCAAACATTCTTATCAAGTTATCATACATAATGGTTATCAAATATTATCAACATCAAATAAAATCAAATCAAATACATATGAATCAAATACCTTTTATACCGAGCAAATGTGCTCTAACCCTAGAATATGATCCTTGTCTCGTATCACCGCAAAGGTTGCACTGGAATTTCCACGTTCCTCCGATGGCACCTTGTTTTTTGATTTTAGTGACATATGTCCACAGCGGAGGTTCTTCTACAGTAGATGATGATCCGTGTGCGTCTTGAGATGCCATAATCGATGATGAATACTTGAATAGAGACGATGATCCGACTGTTGTAGAGATGATGATCAGACTTGTTTGTATGTGAATGACCAGACTTGTTGTACACTTGTACGTGAGTGTTTAGAATAGTTGAATTAAAAGGTCGTTGCGTATATAATTATAAAGGCCGACCTTACGTATTTTGAAGTTAAAAGGGTTAAAACCCTAAATATTTTAGGAAACACCCCGGATACTCTGTTTTGGAAGTACCCAATATCGGGTACGGTTTTATAGAAGTCCCCAATATTCGGGTACGTTTGGGGAAACATCCCCCAAGCCATCCCCTACACGTTTCCGTCCACGAGCCGTCCACGGGACGGGTACTCGATGCAATATGCCATCCCCGTGCTTCATAGGGTACCGGGGCCCATTTTTCATGTTTATTAACAACCTCCCACGCCTCAACATGATGAAAACCACTCGGATATTTTGATTGGTAATCTTTTAAAGCCCTTGTCATGACTTCAACGTCATCACACCCGCTACCACGTATACAATCCTCCATAATATAACAAATATAAACTAAATTATGAAAAAAATTAATGTTATAAAAATATATTATAAAGTAAAAAAAAAATTATACCGCTTGATGCCAAAGGCCGTTGACGTAGTTCAAATTCTTCAACATAGGGAACCATTTTGAATGTACTTGATAAATGGTTTGTGTACTTCCGCCGACCGTTGCGTTGTAACTATCGAGAACTTTTCTCCAAAGACTGTCCGATTTTTTGTTAGTTTCCTTTTTGGATGTTTAAAAAACAATAAACCCATGCCTAGGCTAAGGCCTCTTCTTGTTTTCTCGATCAAGATTGACGCTCCGCCTTTCCTCCCTTTTCTTTCGGCTCATTTGCTTTACCAACATCTTCGTCTTCCACCTCATGTTCTTCTTTGTCTTCGCCAACTTCTTCATCCAAATGTTGTGTTTCGGGGACAACCTGTACATCTTGGTCTTCATTGTCATCGTAGATCGAAAGCACGCTCGACATTCTCTCTTGATGATTGAATTGGTGGGTTCCTAAATGCAAACGGGTCGAATGAGTTTTGCGCTTCCATGAAATATTCGTACATGCCGGGTGCGACCATTGTTGTACCGCGTGGGTGTGAAAATAATTGTGGCGGAAAATTAGGTTGGGACTGGTTTTGTAAAAAGTCGGTTGTGAAGCTTGGGGGTAAAAAAATTGAGGTTGAGAGTGTGTTGAATATACGTATGGGGTTTGAAATGGTTTACCCGGATAGCTAGAACCACCCCCTCGTTTGCGACACACATCCCCTTGAGTTTAAACTCGATCCTCGGCTAGCGAAACCTTTTTTCTTGGCTTCACCTTTGTTTTGTTTATCCATGGTGTGTAGAAATGAAGAATTGTAGTGAGAGTGGTGTGAGAAGATCGAAATGTGTGAGTTTTTAAATAAAAGAAAACAATTTTTTTAGTTTGGCAACGATCGGAATAATGGCTATATTTATGCAACATACACTTTTTTCATCGTGACTACACACCATTCAAACCACTTACCGAAATCCATTAGGTGCCGGCGGTGGTATGCCTGGTAAACCCAAATCCCCGCTCCCTTTGCCATGCACGCCCCTCCCGCCATGAATAAGCATGGAACAGGGATGGAATCGGTATTGAGTACTGAAAAATACCGGTACTAGTATTGAAGTGCTGTACCGATCAAATTTTGGTACCAATTCGGTATTTGTTTTGATGTTTGTCAAAATTGGTGCTGGTTTGGTATGGTATGGTGGGTATTTCACTCACATTTTACTTTCAAATATCGTATTGGTACCCACATTGTAATGTATTGTATTGAACACCTTTTGTACCGCTACCTTGGTTTAAAAAAGGTGTTTTTTTTGAAACGTTGGTTTAAAAAAGGTGTTAGTGCATAATGTTTGCAGCCTACGTCAGCGTATCGTGTCATGTATATATGTAATAGGTTAGCATGTCAGAGTGACGGATTTGTAATGTAAAACTCCCTTCGTACGAAGGAGTCCTTCGCACGAAGGGAGTTAGCCACACTCGCACGAAATGTCTCAGTCGCATCTCGCTCACTCGTACGAATGGGAATGCCTATAAATAGGTGAGTGGGTGTTGGCATTTGAGAAATTTTGGCAACTTGTAGCGACGCTCTGCCAAACTGATTTCAGGATTTGTACTTAAACTTTTTCTAATGAAATCAGTGTTTACGATTGATATCTTGTGTATGTCTACTTTCCAATTGGATTCCACACAATATGGAGAGCTAAATTGAGTCGGCCGGAGCATAAACGAGATCGAAACGGTCCTCATAAGTGGTATCAGAGCTTAGAGGCCGACTTCAGAGACTCAAGACACAAGATTTCAGCAATTTGAAGACTTTCTACACTTCTCACTTCTACTCATTCTTCTTTTTGATCTTTTTCTGATTGAATTCACGGACGAAATGACCTAATTTTTTCACAAATTGTGTAAAACATGTTTTGAAAAACCCTTGAAAATTTTGGATTAAAAGGCAATCAGAATCATAAAAATTTTGTCAAAATTTGCAAAAATACGTAACTTGAAACTCGTAGAACTGAACCCTTCCGTGCGAAGAGACCCTCCATTCGCACGAAGAGAAAATCTCACTCGCACGAAGAGAAAAATCAGTTTGTTTGGAAAAATTTCATTCGCACGAGTGGAATCCTGTCGTACAAGTTTCATTCGCACGAAGCAATTGTTTGACTGATTTTTAGGTTATTTTGCACGAAGTTCGAGAACTTGACAAGATTGATAATGATTTTATAACGCCTTTGCTACATCATCGTCGACACTGGTCCAGAGTTTGAATCTTGACAACGAGCTCGGTACGTCCGTTAAACCACCGAAGTTGATGAGCATGGATGAATTTAACTGGTGGTGTGAAAGATTCTGTAACTGGGTGCAAGCGAACTCTATGGAGTGTTGGTTCTCGATTTTAGAGGAATATAGGATACCATTAAATGAAAATGGGGAAACGAAAACGTTATTGCAATTTAATCAGCAAAAAAAAAGATATATTTGTTAGAGAGAAAAAGATGGTGAATTACTTTCAACAATCGATAAAAGATGACATAACACACTGGAACCACACTTTCAATTTGGATCGCATTGAAAAACAAATATGAAGGCGGTAAAGAGATGTTGAAAAGTAAGAATGCATTACTCAAGGAGTTTGATATTTTTTTTCTTGCCTAAAAGGTGAAACGTTAAAGCAACTCATCGAGAGATACTGTCATCTGATAGTCGAGTTGTGACAACCCTCACAATCACAGGTACTGTACAATTAATTAATGTTAATTATGTGCTTAATGACTGTGCTTGATTACAACTGACAGTTTAAACTGCTTTATGATTTCTGCATCATACATACATAAGCATCATATTTCATACTGTCACTTCATTTATTACACACAAACATTAGTGACATACTTGATGCACACAACATAGTTAGCACACTGAGCGGTTAATTCAGAAACATGCTGACAATACCAGCACATAGGCAGACAATGTTATTATGGCCAATATGAGCCATGGACAAGGTACTACACTAGTATGGAGTGTAGGGAAGTGATGACCATAAAACTGCGTCACTAGGTGATAGTTAAAGTGCCGGGAAGTGCCTAAAACATACTTTAAATGCAGAATTCTGCATTTATTATTAAAATTCAGCATTGTATTATACTAGTAAAGTGCAAAAGTATGGCAGAATAGTCCGGTATGCTTTCCTAAGTGCCGGGAATAAGTTGTGTTACAAATATATATATAAAGGACATTTTTCGGATTAGCTAAACACTTTAACGGAACGGTATCTAACCGGACAACCGGACATTGCCCGGGACACCAAATTTTTGCCAAGTACATAGTTTTATTATTTTTGACTAGTTATGATCCCCGTTTATCATAACACCCACTAAAAATCAACAAACTAACATATATCATCATCATACTTGAAATCTAACTTATGTTTACAATTTGGTTGCAAAAGTTACACCCAACCCCCCCCCCCCCCATAGAACCGATTTTGGTCCCTCATGGACCCACCACAAATCATCCTCCATGCCTCCAATATTTGATTAGATTATAACACATTATTTTATTAGATCTTTGCTTGTAGACATGAACATAATATTGAAGTAATCTTATAAGAAGCATGGCCTAGATCACAACCATCATTCACAAATTCACTCTCTCACTTCACTCACTCTCTCTCTCTCTCTTTCGGCTCCACCCCCAAACCGCCACCATCACCACCCTAAATCCACCATCTCTTCCATTTTCAAGTCTCTTTCAAACTTAAAGGTTGATACAAGAAGGCTTGTTACTTGTGGAACTTCAAAGGGCTTTGTTCTAGCTTGATTCATCATCTTTTCTCATCATCTTTGCACTAGAAATTCTACCCTAGCCTTGTGCTAGTAGTAAGTCTTATTACACCTTGTTTCATCTTGTTCTTAGTTAAGATATGTAGTATGATGATTATGTTTAAATCACAAGAACAAGAACACTAAAAATATGAACATGAAACTTTACATGAAGTTCTACATAAAAAGTTTACTTGAAGTTGAAATGCTACTAGTTTGATATTGTTATGAGCATGTTGTTAATTTTGTGATGATTTTTGGTTGTATGATGTATTCACCATATGATCTTGTTAAATAATGTTGGGAAACATAATTTAACGAGAAAAGAAAATGGTTATGTGTTACGAAAAATAACCACTTTCTAGTTAGTCATGAACTTGAACAAGAATGATTTTCTAAAATATAAGTGAACTAGTAGATTGGTGATCATATTGATTCAAGTCTTACTAGAATCTTTTCTAAGTAAACCAAGTTAAAGAATCGGGTTTTAGAAAATCATGACTTTACATATACTTACATTATTTTTAGAAACAAAATAAGTGTAAGAACATTTATTTACAAGAAGAGTTCAAGAGTTAAATTTTTGTAAAAAATAATTATAAGTTGTAAACACTAAATCATTTTGTGAGAATGATTTTTAAAGAAATAAATACGTTTCGAAAGGTAACTAAGTCCACTAAAAGTCTTACCAAGTTACTACGCGCTTTCGAAATATATCAAGTCCATGACTAGAGTATAACGCATATATTTTTGCTCTTGGTAAGTAATAATTTATTATTGGTGATTGTTGATTGATTTCAAAAAAGAAAACGATATGCTTATTAGCATGGACACTCCCGTTTTAGGGGAAACTCTGGCGAAATTTTCTAAAAATCTCAAGACTTAGAAAACTATTTTCTAACAAGTATTTACAAACTGTTTTAACTTTATTTTCGAAATAAACTTCGCCATCATTTTTATTACAAAAATACAAAGTCCCGGAGGTTGATTTTCGTAAATAAAATTTGATAAATATATATATGTAGAATATATATTGTATACAAAAAACTCTTGTGTGATTATTTGTTTATTTTGAGAACTAGTTATATTATTTTTAGGGAAAAATAATATAACTTATGTATACCATGAAATTACGACTCCAAAATGATACCAAAACTTTCACGAAATAAATATTTAAGTTACGCAAGTATTGTTGTATTACGAAGCGCTAAAACGTCACTTATATAGTATTTCGGAAAATACTCTTGCACATATGTTTTTGGTAAAAATATTATTTTGGAAAATTTATGAAGTAAAATATAATATTTTTGGGAAAAATATATATATTTTGGAATTAAGATGTTTTAGACAAGTGACTAAAATATATTTTTCTAAGTGGGACTTAAAATATATATTTTCGGAATTACAAGTGTACATGTATAAATACCCCCATCCTTAGGAAGGAAATACACTTAAAAATAATTAAGAAGTGTGAATATGAAATAGTTGCCTAACTATATTTTTCCTAAAGACAAGAGTTAAGTTAAAATAATTAATATTATTTTAACAAGTATAATATCAAAGTAACGCAACTCAAAACACTAAACCTTAAGCCAAGGCACGGCCCGTTCGTCTAATAGACATCAGTACGTGTAGGTCGTCACGCAGCAGACCGAGTTTGAGATGGACGTTACAGGATACGCACTTCTGTGAGTTCATGTCCCCCTTTTCTCCTTACTGTTTTCAGTTTTATACTTCGGGGGTGAAATACATGCGACAATTATTACAGACAATTATTTACATGGTATGGTTAGCGTAGGGAGGGTTTATACTACTAGATCATGTGAAGGGTGGGCACAACACTTAAGGCCATTAATCCTCGTTGTTAGGACCGAGGGACACAAGAGTGATAGATCTATTTGGGTGTAGCGAGCCCACACCCGTGAGGCCGGGGCGGCCCATAGAGGTGACTGTGTCTTACAGCCGAAGCCCGGTAACAAATTTGCTAGGTTTGAGTTTTCCTGCACCTTTTCACACATACCAGTGGATTTGCAACCCATTGGTGATCTCTTTTTCCTTATTGCTACATACCAGGGACTTTCATACATACTTTAAAGGTTTATACATACTCACTTTTACATGAACTCGCTCAACTTTTGTTGATTTTTCAAACTACATGTATTTCAGGAAATTAGTGGATCTGACGAAGTGTGCAATTGTGTCGAGCTGCGTAGGGAATAATGAGGTCATCCAGGTTTAGGAGGTGTGACCCTTGCCTGGACGGGTTGCACGTCTTTAAACCATGGTTTTTATTCAAGTCTTTTGGGGTGTCGTATGAACATGTTTTAATTATGTCATGGTTGTATGTTGTCATATGTGTCGACTTTAAAACAATGATGTTGTGGTAATTTTTAAAGCTTAATGAATGGATGACTATCATGTGTTTTATTTTCATTTAGCATTGTTATGATTGTGCTATGGTATTAAGAAGTCACACCAAATTAAACCCACGCTTCCGCAAAAGCCAGGGTGTGACAGCTTGGTATCAGAGCCTCGATCATAGCGGACTAGGATTCTTTGTCGAGTCTAGACTATGATCACTAGGTCTCTCATGAAAACATTTTTACATTGCATACGCTAAACGTCCAGATCCAGGGTACAAAACATTTTTACAAACAAAAAGGCACAAATACACTTTTCAAAAATATTATTTCAGTCTTAGAGACTGAGGGAGTTCAGTCTTAGAGACTGAGGGAGTTCAGTCTTAGAGGCTGAGGGAGGTTTAGCCTTAGAGGCTAGGGAGGTTCAGTCTTAGAGGCTGAGGGGTTCAATCTTAGAGATTGGGGAGGTTAGTCTTAGAGACTGGGAGGTTGGTCTTAGAGATCAGGGAGTTAGTCTTAGAGACTGGGAGGTTGGTCTTAGAGACCAGGGAGTTAGTCTGAGAGGCTGGGAGGGGTAGTCTGAGAAGACTAGGAGGATTGCTTGCTTGCATTATTGTGACTTATATGTTTATTTGATTTCATATTGATATTTATGCATATGTGTGGTTGTGTTACAGACACCATGGTTTCTTCTTCCGACACAGGAGTATCAGACACAGTGGACCCCATGGCGGTTGTGTCAGACGATGAGATACCATCAGAGGGAGACGTATACACGTCAGATACCACGAGTACAGATGACGATGATTTTCAGCCATTCGCTCTGCCAGACATCGGAGTTGAGATTTCGCCTGCTGATGGCATTCCTGCTGGGGATCTACCTCTTATGGTGATCCTTGCTCCCATTCCGCTTGCTGCTTTCCCTGTGATAGATATGCCACTCGATGCCGTATCTGATGACGACATTGATATGTTCGAGGAGGGTCCCCCTGAGGACGACTATGAGGGCGGGGCCCCGATCGATGTTGATGTTATCCTTCCTATTGCTGAGGCTCCTGTAGAGGAGGCTCCCGTTGGTTCACCTGTTCCAGATTCATTGGAGTCTGTGGCATCTGCGTCCTTGCACGATCAGGGTGTGCAACATCACTCTCCTGACACCGACCCTGACGTAGCGATGTCAGCTGCACCTGGTCCGTTACACGAGTTTGAGTTTGACCATGAGGTCGATGACGATTTTGATCCAGTTTTCCCCCTGATTTCGATCCGGATCATGATATCGAGTTTATTCATATTGACCAGCCCTTAGAGGCGCCAGTAGCTCCCATTGATCCGTTGTTTGACATTCCTGCCGATTTTGATATGGACCTTGTTGACCCCGAGCCTGCCATGGCCCCAGAGCCTGCTGTTGCTCCTGATCCTGCACCAGAGCACGACCCTGTACTCGATGATGCACCAGCTCTTGCACCACTCATCGCTGACCTTCCCATTGTTGTACCACCAGTGGTGGATGATCCTGTTATTGATGCACCCATTGTTGCACCTGTAGTATCTGTTTTAGCCCCCTGTACATGCTGATCATGCGCCGTTCGCCAAGCATGTTGACCCTCGATACGCCGACACCCTCAACGGGTGGATCGACGATGATGATTACCCACCGTTTGTGATACCCGTCACTCCTCCCGTATCACCTATTTCTGCACCTACTGAGATTCCATCGTTCCACCCACACACCACTGACGTCCATCGCACTGATCTTCCCATCACGTCCCTCCAGGACATACCGCCACCTCGTCCTGGAGAGGGTTCATCGAGGCAGCCGCCTATTTCTGTTCCACCCGTACTGTCATCATCTTTTTCGTTTCTGTCACCGTTTCCTCATGTTGCACCACCTTCTGCACCATCTTTCATGCCATCGGGCGAGCCGTTTTTGTGAACTATGCCCCCTGTTATGCCATTATCTGACCCGTACCACCCATTTCATGTGGGGTACGCTACGGAGGATATACTTGCGTCGCTGCAGCTACAGCAGGACGCACTGAGCCGTCGTATTCAGGACTTAGAGAGAGCTCCACGTCCGCCTTGCCACTGTCAGACACCTTTTGCTGCACCGCACACTCCCCTTCCGCTTCCACCTGATTCGGATGTTCGTTTCCTTGCACCCGAGCAGCAGATAGCGTACCTGCTGCGAGTTATTCACGCGTTAGAGGAGGATTGGGTGCTGATGCGCCGCTTGATTTTCTCTCTTCTTCCTCCTCCTCATCCACCGCCATCAGCTTAGCGATATCTTTGGTCTGTTGTAGGTAGTGATCACTTTTGGTGAGAAGACCGCGATTGAGCCGACTACACAGCACTTTGAAGACCGCATTTTGACATGATGACTGTTGATATGTGATTTTTTTTAGTTGTTGTATATGACTAGATAGTCAGGCAAAGGTGATGTGACCCTTAGCCGCTTTTGATGTATGATACATATATAAAACTTGTAAACATTGTATTGTGGTCTTGATTATATAATAGCTCAATCGCAGTATTCTTATTATATGCGTTGTTGAATTATTTGTTTTGTATTATAACATGGGATGTTATGGGATATGAGGTTGATGGGTGTGATTATATACGCAAATTACCTACTTACCATACTTACTATGACCTGACCAATATGATATTCTTTTAGAAGATGCCTCTAAGACGCAATGTACGCATGCCTACTACCGAGGTGGAACTCCAAGGGATAATTGCCGCGGCCATAGCTCAGTATGCGGCCTCCCATGGAGAAACAAGCGGAAATATCTCGAACAACATCGGCAACAACAATCCACCCAAAGGGTGCACCTACAAGCAATTCCTTGACTGCAAGCCCGTAAATTTCGACGGCACTGGGGGTGCTGTTGCATTCGTCCGGTGGGCTGAGAAGACAGATTCTATTCTGAGAATGAGCAAGTGTGCTCCACAACAACAAGTCACCTACATCTCTGGGCTGTTTCTAGATGGTGCCGTATTGTGGTGGAATTTGCAAGTGCAAACATTGGGAGAGGCGGCAGCTTATGCGTTAACCTGGAATGAGCTGAAATAGTTAATGAGGAAGAAGTACTGCTCGCGTGCTGAAATATAGAGGCTAGAAACGGAGTTCTGGCATCTAAGAATGGATGGTCCTAAGATTGCAGAATATGTTCAGAGGTTTCATGATTTGTCCCACGTGGTGCCGTACATGATCATGCCCGAATTTAAACGCATCGAACGCTTCATCTGGGGATTGGCACCCCAGATCATGAGTATGGTTACCACGTCTAAGCCTGCAATGATCACGGAAGCCATCGACCTCAGTGTGGCACTTACTGAGGAAGCGATTAGATTGAACAAGTTTTCAGTTTCGGAACCAAAGAAGAAGGAGACTCATGTGGAGTCGTCTGGTGAAAACAAACGAAAATTTTCCAATTTCAAGCAAGGTACCAGCAATATGAGCAAGAAGGGTGAATCGAGCACGCCGGCCAGGGCCACAACCGGTGTCGAAAACAAAGGCAAGGGTTACATGGGCACTCTGCCCAGGTGTGATACATGCCAGCGCCATCACTCTGGCCCGTGCAGATTGAGGAAATGTGAGTCATGTGGGAAGAACGGCCACTCAAAGGATACGTGTTGGGCCGGAACTGGTGCTGGGTGTGGTGGTAATTGAGGCTATGGGAATGGTAATGGAAACCGCCAACAAGGAGGAAATGGCAGAAATGGAAACCGTGGAAATTTTGCGAACCAAGTTGGGAGTGGAAATCGCAACCAAAATAGGGAAAGGGAATGGTCGGGGACTGGGATGTTTTAATTGTGGGGACGTCGGGCACTTTAAGAGGGAATGCCCAAAACTGAACCAAGCACGGGGAAGAGTCTTTAACATTGGTGCAAGGGAAGCGCAAACGTTGTCACTGGTACGTTCCCTATAAACCAACGCTTTGCATCTGTTCTGTTTGATATGGTTGCCGATTATAGCTTCGTATCGTTAGAATTTAAGAATATGCTTGGATTAACTGCTAGTAAGTTAGACGTTCCGTACTCGATTGAATTGGCAAATGGGAAACTAGTTGAAACGGGTGAAGTCATCAGAGGATGCGTGATAGAACTGGGAGGACACGAATTTACGCTAGATCTACTGCCAGTCGAGTTGGGAAGTTTCGACGTGGTGGTAGGGATGGATTGGTTATCGAGCAACAAAGCCGAGATCGTTTGTCATGAGAAGACCATTCGCATCCCAGTGACGAATGAAGAAACGATCGTAGTGCACGGAGAGAAGCGTGATACACCTCTGAGGATCATTAGCTGTCTGAAAGCTAGAAAGTGTTTACAAAAGGGATGTGTTGCATTCTTGGCACACATCGTGGATAAAGAAGCTGCGGAGTTAAAGATCGAAGACATTCCAGTCGTAAAAGAATATCCTGAAGTCTTTCCAGAAGACTTGCCAGGATTACCGCCTCAAAGGCAAGTCGAGTTCCACATTGACTTGGTTCCAGGTGCCGCGCCTGTAGCTAAGGCACCCTATAGACTTGCGCCTTCGGAAATGCAGGAGTTGTCGACGCAACTTCAGGAGCGATTGGATAAAGGATTTATCAGACCAAGCTTCTCGCCTTGGGGAGCTCCAGTTCTGTTCGTCAAAAAGAAGGATGGTAGTTTTCGTATGTGTATAGACTACCGCGAGCTTAATAAGTTGACTATCAAGAACAGATATCCTTTGCCAAGGATTGATGACCTGTTCGATCAGTTGCAAGGTTCGAGATTTTATTCAAAGATCGACCTTCGATCAGGATATCATCAGTTAAGGATACAAGAGGAAAGTATCCCAAAGACGGCCTTTAGGACTCGTTATGGACATTACGAGTTCCTGGTTATGCCGTTTGGGCTGACAAACGCACCAGCAGTGTTCATGGATTTAATGAACAGGGTTTGTAAGCCGTACCTTGACAAGTTCGTGATTGTATTCATCGATGACATTTTGATCTATTCGAAGATGAAGGACGAGCACGAACAACATTTAAGAGCTATTCTGGAGTTACTTAAAAAGGAAAAGTTATACGCTAAGTTCTCGAAGTGCGAGTTCTGGCTGCGCGAAGTCCAATTTCTTGGACATGTGGTTAATGGAAATGGAATCCATGTGGATCCAACAAAGGTCTAGGCGATCAAGAATTGGGAGACTCCAAAGACGCCAACCGAGATTCGACAGTTCTTAGGTTTGGCTGGTTATTATCGAAGGTTCATTGAGGATTTCTCAAAAATCGCTCAACGTTTGACCTCCCTCACACAGAAAGACAAGAAGTTTGATTGGGGAGACAAACAGGAAGAAGCATTTCAGTTGTTGAAGAACAAGCTTTGTGATGCACCGATCTTATCGCTACCCGAAGGAACGAAAGGCGATGTAGCGGTTTATGTTGGCAAATGTTTAACTTGCGCCAAAGTGAAAGCCGAGTACCAGAAGCCTTCAGGTCTCTTGCAGCAACCTGAAATACCCAAATGGAAATGGGAACAGATTTCCATGGACTTCATAACGAAACTGCCAAAGACGCCCAAGGGCCATGATACAATTTGGGTAATCGTAGACCGTCTAACAAAGTCTGCGCACTTCCTGCCAATCAAGGAAAAAGACAACACGAGTAAACTTGCTGAAATATACATGCGAGAGATTGTTGCTCGTCACGGAGTGCCTCTCTCGATTATCTCTGATAGAGATGGACGCTTCGTGTCAAGGATTTGGCAATCCTTCCAAGAAGCTTTTGGATCTCAGTTAAATCTGAGTATTGCATTTCATCCGCAGACTGACGGGCAAAGCGAAAGAACTATTCAGACATTGGAAGATATGCTGAGAGCATGTGTAATGGACTTGGGTGGTAGCTGGGATAATCACTTACCATTGGTCGAATTTTCGTACAACAACAGCTACCACACGAGTATTGGAGCCGCGCCATTTGAAGCTCTTTATGGACGCAAGTGTCGATCACCACTATGCTGGGCTGATGCGGGTGATAGACAGCTTGTTGGTCCCGAAATAGTGCAAGAAACGACAGACAAGATTGCACAGATTCGAGAGCGCATCAAGGCGGCCCGCGACAGACAGAAAGGCTATGCAAATCAAAGGAGGAAACCTTTGGAGTTTCAAGTTGGGGATATGGTTTTGTTAAAAGTTTCACCCTGGAAGGGTGTGGCACGCTTTGGGAAGCGTGGGAAGTTGAATCCGCGTTACATTGACCCATTCAGAATCATGCAAAGGATTGGGCTTGTGGCATACAAGTTTGACCTACCCGCTGAACTTAATGGTGTTCATGATACATTCCATGTATCAAATTTGAAAAAGAGTCTAACTCAGGAAACCGTAGTCATTCCTGCTGACGAAGTTCATATCGACGACACGCTCCACTTCACTGAAGAACCCGTTGAGATTACGGATTGGAAAGTTAACAAGACACGACGGAGTAGTGTCAAACTCGTCAAAGTTCGATGGAATGCAAGGCACGGGCCAGAATTCACATGGGAACGTAAGGATCGTATGAAGGAGAAATACCCCCATTTATTTCCCAAGACCCCTGCAACTAGAAGCAGAACCTAAAATTTCGGGACGAAATTTTCTTAACGGGGGGAGAATGTGACAACCCTCACAATCACAGGCACTGTACAATTAATTAATGTTAATTATATGCTTAATGACTGTGCTTGATTACAACTGACAGTTTAAACTGCTTTATGATTTCTGCATCATACATACATAAGCATCATATTTCATACTGTCACTCCATTTATTACACACAAACATTAGTGACATACTTGATGCACACATCACAGTTAGCACACTAAGCGGTTAATTCAGAAACATGCTGACAATACCAGCACATAGGCAGACAATGTTATTATGGCCAGTATGAGCCAGGGACAAGGTACTACACTAGTATGGAGTGTAGGGAAGTGAGGACCATAAAACTCCGTCACTAGGTGATAGTTAAAGTGCCGGGAAGTGCCTAAAACATACTTTAAATGCAGAATTCGGCATTTATTATTAAAATTCAGCATTGTATTATACTAGTAAAGTGCAAAAGTATGGCAGAATAGTCCGGTATGCTTTCCTAAGTGACGGGAATAAATTGTGTTACAAATATATATATAAAGGACATTTTTCGGATTAGCTAAACACTTTAACGGAACGGTATCTAACCGGACAACCGGACATTGCCCGGGACACCAAATTTTTGCCAAGTACATAGTTTTATTATTTTTGACTAGTTATGATCCCCGTTTATCATAACACCCACTAAAAATCAACAAACTAACATATATCATCATCATACTTGAAATCTAACGTATGTTTACAATTTGGTTGCAAAAGTTACCCCCCCCCCCATAGAACCGATTTCGGTCCCTCATGGACCCACACAAATCATCCTCCATGCCTCCAATATTTGATTAGATTATAACACATTATTTTATTAGATCTTTGCTTGTAGACATGAACATAATATTGAAGTAATCTTATAAGAAGCATGGCCTAGATCACAACCATCATTCACAAATTCACTCTCTCACTTCACTCATTCTCTCTCTCTCTCTTTCGGCTCCACCCCCAAACCGCCACCATCACCACCCTAAATCCACCATCTCTTCCATTTTCAAGTCTCTTTCAAGCTTAAAGGTTGATACAAGAAGGATTGTTACTTGTGGAACTTCAAAGGGCTTTGTTCTAGCTTGATTCATCATCTTTTCTCATCATCTTTGCACTAGAAATTCTACCCTAGCCTTTTGCTAGTAGTAAGTCTTATTACACCTTGTTTCATCTTGTTCTTAGTTAAGATATGTAGTATGATGATTATGTTTAAATCACAAGAACACTAAAAAGATGAACATGAAACTTTACATGAAGTTCTACATAAAAAGTTTACTTGAAGTTGAAATGCTACTAGTTTGATATTGTTATGAGCATGTTGTTAATTTTGTGATGATTTTTGGTTGTATGTTGTATTCACCATATGATCTTGTTAAATAATGTTGGGAAACATAATTTAACGAGAAAAGAAAATGGTGATGTATTCACCATGGTTTTTATTCAAGTCTTTTGGGGTGTCGTATGAACATGTTTTAATTATGTCATGGTTGTATGTTGTCATATGTGTCGACTTTAAAACAATGATGTTGTGGTAATTTTTAAAACTTAATGAATAGATGACTATAATGTGTTTTATTTTCATATAGCATTGTTATGATTGTGCTATGGTATTAAGAAGTCACACCAAATTAAACCCACGCTTCCGCAAAAGCCAGGGTGTGACATGAGTTGAGACGGTTAGGTATTGAGAAAGAGCGGGATGAATTAGTTGACAAGCTGATTGATGCTCTCCCATAGGGAGGTGATTGCTCAACTTATGTCATGATCCTAAAAAACAGCCGAGAATATGAAACTATGTCTCTCAGTATGCTGATTGAAAAGTTAGAGGGGCACGAATTGGAACAGAGAAAGATGGCAAAAATGCAAAATTCAAATATACATCAAGATGTAAACCTGTATTACAGAGGAAGCGTGCCATAAAGTGTTCAAAATCCGAAGATCCAGACAGCGTTTAGTTTAATCAATTGATGGTCAAGATTAATTAATTGATAGTCAAGATTACTTTCTAGCCAAAATAAACGTCCTACTATCCTGACCCTTCTCATATATATTAAATAGTTTAATTTAATCACAAAGCTGCTCGTGCTTTATTGTCAGTTTTTAATTAGGTTCGCCTTAATACTAACATTGTTACAATAATGAAATGATAGAACTCAATATTGCAACTAGAAAATATTAATGATTTTGACAAAACCAAAGGGACCTTAACGGTGTAATTAACTCATTTATTTATTTAAGTAATATCTATTATTATTATTATTATTATTATTATTATTATATATTAATAAACGAATTGAAAAACGAATTGAAATGAATAGTGATTTTAATATTATAATAATATATAATTTTTTTAATACTTTTATTATTTTAATATTACAAAAATAGTTATTTTCTTTACATTTAAACTTTAATCCTTTTTTTAATATCAGGGGTTGGGATAAGCTTGGTGTCAACCGGTATCGAACCAGTATTGGTATTGAAAATACCGGGACGGTCCTGTTCGGTACTAGTACATGAAGGTTAAAACCGACACTAATACAGAAAACGCCAAAAGTTGGTGCCGAATTGATATTGGAAATATTTTGGTTCGGGAAATTCAGTGCTGCTACCCGATACCATTTGCTCATCCCTGATCACGGTTACCGTACAAACAACGGTATCGTACAACTTTTTTTTGTTGATTTTCTTCAACTTTTAATTTTTTCTTTTTTTAGTTTCAGGGGTAGGGATCAGCTCGGTGCCAACCGATACAGAACCCCGGTTACGGTACCAGTATATGAAGGTAAAAAATGGTTGTGAACCGGTACTAGGAACGCCAAAAGTCGGTACCGAATTGGTACTTAAGATCTTTCGGTTCGGCAAATTTGGTGCCGGTACCCAGAACAATATGCTCATCTCTGAGACTCTGACCACGTGTTTCATACGAACAACATTGTTACCATATAACTTTTTTGGTTGATTTTCTTTCGGTTATCTTTTAGTGTGTTTTTATACATTTTCTTTTTATTCTTGTCAGCAGTTCCGTTTGCAACACGCTCGTAGTGATTTCAAAACACATGTAAACACATACTAAATAACAAAAGAAATTCGTCGCAACGCGGCGAACTTCTTTAAACCTAGTTTGATTGAAATTTGGAGTGTTAACAAACCAATATAATTATTTATATATTGATTTCGAGAGACGATGAATAGTAACATTATTTTTATAATAGTATATAGTTTTTTTATTTTTTATTATTTTATTATTTAATATATTATAATAGTTTATTATTATATTTACTTTTAGTAACATATTTTTCTTTCTTTTAAACATCTATTTCCTTTACTTTTTTTTCTAATAATTGTTTTTTTTTCTTTTTTTAACATTTATTGATTTTTCGATTAATTTGACAATTCTTTAATAAGTTACGTTTATAACTTTTTTTCTAAAAACTTAAGTACGTAGTTGTGCTTGATTTCTTTCACTAGCATTCCGTTATAAGTTTTGTTAAAACGAAGTTATACTCAAAATAAAGTATTTATTTGGTATCATAAAAGGGTATGATAATAAACTAAATCGTTCTAATGGTTTAACTTTCTAAACAAGATGCTTTATTTTCAAATCACGTTTGTTTTACATTATCATTTGCTCGATTTCGCCACAACACACGATATAAAAAAAACTAGTTATTATTGAACCCACTAGTATTGTGATATGTTATTACTATATCATATCAATACTAAAACATGTTAAATTATACATATATTTTACTCTATAATATCTAAAACTTTTGAAAAAAAAATATTAAACGGATCAAACGAGAAATTGCATTTATTTTAATGCTTAAACTTTTATAAATTAAACAATTAAGAATATATTATTTTTACACAAATGTTAAGCTTTGCACATCCGAATGAATCAAAATCTATTTCTTTTTCAATTACATTTACACACAAGTAGGCAACTAGATCAAGATTACCTAAACAATTCCAACAAGCTTATTAATAATAGGATAATAGATATAACTGATAAAAACCAAAGAGAAAAAGAGATAAACTGAATTCAATACTTCATTCTATTCAACATTACAATATATAGAGATAAATATAACCATAAACCCTAAAACCCATAAGTAATGGGTTGGGCCTAAAATGTCTGGTTTATAACACTCCCCCTCAGACATTTAGAATTATACACAGTTTAACAACATACTTCAGGATGATGTTAAATAGGTACTTCAGGACCTGAATAAATAAACTGATACTACTGGATCAGCTATGCTGCCTCATTAAAAACCTTACTAAGAAAACCCAGTGGGACAAAACTTAGTTAAGAGAAAAAGAGTACAGCGTGTATAATTCTCCCCCTGAATTCAACAAACATCTTTTAAACTACGAAGACCGAGCTTGTGTGATAGCTGCTCGAAACTGCTTCTAGGTAAAGTTTTTGTAAACAGGTTTGCTAGATTTTCACTTGACTTGATCTGACGAACATCGATTTCCCCTTCTTTCTGCAAGTCATATGTTGAGAAGAACTTTGGTGAGATGTGCTTTGTTCGATCACCCTTAATATAACCTTCTCTGATCTGAGCTATGCAAGCAGCATTGTCTTCATAGATAATTGTCGGCTCCTTCTTGATTTGTTCTAATCCGCATGCTTCTTGTATGTGATTAATCATTGATCTCAACCACACGCATTCTCGACCAGCATCATATAGTGCTATCAATTCGGCATGGTTTGATGATGTTGCTGTAAATGTTTGCTTAGTTGACTTCCAAGAAATTGTTGTGCCACCGTATGTGAATACGTAACCTGTCTGAGATTTTGCTTTGTGAGGATCTGATAGATATCCGGCATCAGCATACCCAACAAGCTGGGACTTTTGATCTTTCTGATAGAAAAGACCTAAGTCTTGTGTCCCGCAAATATACTGGAATATATGTTTTACACCATTCCAGTGTCTACGTGTTGGATTCGAACTGTATCTCGCTAGTACATGTACTGCAAATGCAATGTCAGGTCTTGTGTTATTTGCGAGATACATAAAGGCACCGATCGCGCTTAAGTATGGTACTTCTGGACCAAGTACTTCTTCGCCTTCTTCTTGAGGGCGATAAGGATCCTTGTGTGGATCTAGCGGTCGGACAACCATAGGTACGCTAAACGGATGTGCTTTATACATATTGAAACGTACTAACATCTTCTGGATGTAGTTTGATTGATGGACAAATGTGCCATTCCACAGATACTCAAATTGTAGTCCGATGCATAATTTTGTCATACCAAGATCTTTCATCTCAAATTCCTTCTTTAACAACTAAGCAACTTTCTCTATCTCTTCAGGAGATCCGATGATGTTGATATCGTCAACATAGACTGCTATTATAGTGAAATTTGAGCGTGATCATTTTATAAAGACACATGGACTGATTACATCAGACTTATATCCTTCCTTTTCGAGATATTCACTAAGTCGATTGTACCACATACGACCAGACTGTTTGAGACCATATAAAGATCTCTGGAGCTTTATAGAACACATTCCTCGAGGTGTTGATTTTAATGCTTCAGGCAATTTTAATCCTTTAGGGATTTTCATGTAGATGTCATTTTCAGGTGTCCCGTATAAGTATGCGGTGACGACATCCATTAGTCTCATATGATGTCCTTCAGAGACTGTGAGGCCGATTAGGAACCTAAGGGTTATCGCATCCACTACAGGGGAATACGTTTCCTCATAATCAACTTCGGGGATTTGGGAAAAACCCTTGCGCTACAAGTCGAGCCTTATATAGTACAATCTCATTCTTTTCATTTCTCTTTATTGCAAACACTCATTTATAACCTACTGGTTTGACGTCTATGGGTGTTCGGACTACAGGTCCGAAAACATGTCGCTTTTCGAGCGAATTCAATTCGGCGTTTATGGCTTCTAGCCATCTTGGCCAATCATTTATGTGCATGCATTCTTCTAAAGTTTTAGGTACGTATATATCATCAACAACACGTGTTTTATTCCGGTTCCACATTGTACAATCTTGTACATAATTAATAGAGATCTCATTTTCGTTCGGTACCGGTGTTTCTTCTGAAACTTCATTTTCCTCTGGATTCATAGTTGTCTCTTCTGGGACATTTACCTCTACCAGGGTTTCATTTATAATCTTTTGTGAGTTTTCACCAACTGCGTTACTTTGCTCTTTTCGTTTCCGTGGGTTTTTGTCTTTGGAACCGATTGGTCTCCCACGCTTTCGTTGTATAGTAATCGCTTCTGGGATTACTTCAATTCGAGCAGGTGCATTTGATGCTGGTACATGTGACTTTGTCACTCTATTCGTGTCTGTGAATGCATCTGGTAATTCATTCGCTATTCTTTGCAAATGTATGATCTTTTGGACTTCATATTCACATTGACCACTTCGGGGGTCAAGATTTGATAGCGATGATGCATTCCATGTTATTTCTTGTGTTACCAGTCTTTCTTTGTCCTTATCTCCCCCTAAGACTGGGAACATTGTTTCATCAAAATGACAGTCAGCATACCGTGCTGTAAACATGTCTCCCGTCATTGGTTCTTAATATTTAATTATGGACGGGGAGTTAAAACCAATATAGACACCCAGTCTTCTTTGGGGTCCCATTGTAGTACGCTGTGGTGGCGGTATTGGTACATATACCGCACAACCAAAAATTCTAAGATGGGACAAACTTGGTTCTCGTCCGGAGACCAGTTGCAATGGGGAGTATTCGTGATCAGCAGTTGGTCTCAATCTAATAAGTGCACTCTCAATTGTATGATTTGAGCTAAAAATCAGGCAAATGCTACATTTCGAGTAGCGGAATGGTCCACACGGAGGATGAATAGGCCCACAAATATCCCCTTGGATTCTTTCTAAAAATGAGGGGCTTTCATGTATTAGCTTAGTTTGTGAGGGGCGAGTTATAAGTTTGTCCAGAGAGCATGCTGCACATGATAAATCTTGTGGTAGCAAAACTTTTAAGTTTTTAAGAGGGTGCCCGGTTGCACTTTTGATTATTTGTCTCATCATTATGGTACCAGAGTGACCTAGATGGTCATGCCATATATTGAATGTGTCTTTATCTAACAACTTTTTGGTTACTTACCATGTATGATTCGTTAGGATTGATATTAGTACAATATAATCCAGAGGATAAGGCTTCTAATTGTTCAACAATTTTTTCTTGGCCATTTTTGTTTGAAGTAATTTGAAGATATTCAATATTATTTTCAGATATTGTTTTTAGGTGGTAACCGTTTTTTCGAATATCTTTAAAGCTAAGTAAATTTCTTCTAGATTTACTAGAATATAATGCATTATCAATAGTTAATTTGGTACCCGAAGATAATGTTATGTGTGCTCTGCCGGAGCATTCGATAAGGTTACTGACACTAGATATAGTACTAATCGGTGTCTCTGCCGGAGACAACTCAGAGAAAACTTTCATATCTTTGAGAATAGTGTTAGTACTACCGCTATCTACCATACATTCATCACCAATAATAGCTCTACTAGAGCTAGTATACATATTTCTTCAGGAAATAAAAATAAATGAAAGTTAATTCAAAGAAGTAAAATGAAACATTGCAAGAGTTTATAACAAATGCGTTGATATGCCTCAATGAGGTGCGACATGGGCAAGACCAATGATTTGACATCCCACATTTATAACAAATGTTGCTTTGGTTCCCGCTACTTTTCACTTTTGAAGGTCGCCCCGTATTATGTCGACTCGATTCACCACCGCTAATTTTTTTTAGTGTTCTGGGACTATCGATGCCAGGTATATCCCCGTCCTCGACCACGACCTCTGCTGGGGCCGCAGCCTCAACCTCTCCCTCGTCCGCTTTGAGAATTGGCCACATTCGCTTCAGGGAATGGGCTTGCACCGACGGGTCGCGATTGATGGTTTTGTAGTAGGAGCTTATTGTTTTGCTCCGCGACCAGAAGACATGATATCAGTTCGGAATATTTAGTAAATTGGCGTTCCCTATATTGCTGCGACAAGAGCATATTTGAGGCATGGAACGTTGAGAATTTTTTTTTCAAGTATGTCTTCAGCGGTTATATTTTTTTTCACCACATAATTTTAACTCAGAGGTAATGCGGAATAAGGCAGAATTATACTCACTGACAGTCCTAGAATCATGTAGTCGTAAATGAAGCCATTCATAGCGGGCTTTGGGGAGTAAGACTAACTTCTGGTGGTCAAAACGTTCTTTGATGTTTGTCCATAATTCAAGAGAGTACTCAACAGTTAGATATTTTTAGATCTTCGTGAAGATAATGGTGGAAACATATCATAATTTCGCTTTATCTTGAGGTGAAGTTTGATTATCATAAATAATTGTCTCCCCCCAAATTATTTGCTGTCAAATGAATTTTAGCATCAAGAGTCCATGGGAGGTAGTTGTTACCCGAGATGTCAAGTGCGGTGAATTCAAGCTTTGCTAAATTCGACGTTTTATCCACAAATGAAAAAAAAATCAAGGATTTAAAATTGAGCCGCAATATAAAATATATTCATTGTAGGAGAACTTCAGGTTCTCTATAGGTAGAACTTCGGGTTCTATACGTTAGGCCGTTGTTATATAATAAGAAAACAATTTAAAAATATTAAAGTAATAGTTAGACAACTCATTAAGTGTTTAAATTGTTAAGAAATCTAAAAAATATATTTCACCACAAAACAATATATATTTTATTAATCAGTTTGATACGGGATTGCTTTTTCTGATCAACCCATGTGGAGTACATAATATTTTCACCGTAAAACATTATATAATATATATATTTTTTCTTTTAATATAATATATTAATTTGTTTATATGGAGTATTGTCGTAAAGCACTACTATATCTATATACTAGGTTAGTTCCCCGTGTGTTACACGGGTTGAACAATTTAAACTATATAATAACAGGGTCGGCCCAAGCCCAAGTGTTTTGAGGCTTGGGCCTCAGGCCGCCAAATGTATAGGGCCTCAAGATTTAAAAAAAAATATATACTATATGGGTATGAGCCTTGTTATTAAAAGGTTGTAGCCCAGTTGGCACGCATGTCATCTGTGTACCTTAAGGGGGCGGGTTTGAATCTCCTTTAGGCCGATCGACCGTCGTTTAATCTTTTTGGATAAGAAAAAAAATAGGCAAGAAGGGCCCCGATTTTGAAACTTGCTTTAGGCCTCTAAAATGGTTGAACCGACCTTGTATAATAAATATTTCTTGTAAATGCAAATAAAAGACGGACACACTTATATATATTTGATAACTAATGAAACTAATAATAATAGTAAAAAAATCTCATACATGTGTATACTCATTTAAGTAATCGATATACTGATGTTATCCTATATTTTTGGTTTTCAATTAACATTTATCTATTTAGTATTATTTACAATTATTAGAAGATATATATGAAAGAAAAGCGGGAAAACTTAAAAAATACGTGTCTTCCATAAATGACACGTGTCACTATATATAGAGTATAGATGTTACTGATTTTTTGAAGAATATTTTTAAGTTTGACATATATATTCAAGCTTATAAGTATATAATATAGTCATGAATTTTTAATAAATCCAAAAAAATTATGTGATTAATGGCAAAGTGTGTTTTAGCCAAATCCTAGAATTTAAAACATAAAAGACCAGGTGCAAAAAAGCATGAAACCCTTTAAAACTTCAATAAAAGGGTTATAGTTATTAGATAAATATTTTTCTATTTAATATTATTTACAATTATTAAAACATTTTTCTATTTAATATTATCTACAAATTAAAAGATAAATTGTTAGAAGATAATATGAAAGAAAGGCGGGAAAACCAAAAAATTGACGCTTCCAATGAATTACACGTGTCACACATTGGTTTACTTTATTATATGTATAGATTTATCTTATTATTGAAAAAAAAAGAATGCCATCAGACTCCCATTATTTACCCCATTTATGTAGGTTTGTATGTATTAAAAAATGTGGACTCTCACACCTTGCACGAAGTAGCCTCGATTGAGTTCAGGAGATCTAGTAAGATCACAAATCAAGGGATAACTAGTAATAATCGGTTCTAGAATCAAACATAATCGCCGCCAAGCAAAACCGAATCGACAATGATTTAAGATCCATCAGAACATTGGTGGGGTGCAGTGCCGGTTTTCGGTTTACAAGCACCAGAGAAGCGATGTTTACTGGAATCGCCAAAGCAATGTTTACGGGTCAGTTATGTGTGTTTATCGATTGTGATTGTGGTTCTTTCACGATGTTCGTGACGGCAGTGACCGCCGGATAGTTAGGAAAAATAAATTTCAGATCTTTGATTTCAGATTGATTCTTTAAATTATGTTGCGATTCTAACATGGTGTTTCCATAAGTACAAATCAAAGGAAAATCCTATGTTGTTCTAAAGGCCAGATAGAAAAAACCTATTTATGTTGATCCAAAGGACGAGAATTATAAACCAATTTGAAAATCATCTTAAAAATATGTGTATCCTTTTAGTCCGTGAAAACACAGTAGTAGCCTATTAAAAAAACACTTTTCCTGGTTACCACTTATTAAAATCGAATATTGGGATTCATCCTTTGGATATACAAATCTACATGTAATGAAAATAACATGGAAACATAGGGTATGTTTGGCATGGAGCTTTTAGGAGCTTCTAGCTTTAAGCTTTTAAGAAAAAGCTCCTACTCAATAAAAAGTCTTGTTTGGTTGAAGGAACTTTAAGCTTTTAGGTTAGGAGCTTGAAACTTTTGGTTGAACGCTACTACTAGTAGCGTTTAGAAGGAGCTACAAGCTTTTAGGGAAAAAATGACTATTTTAACCTCTAAAAATAGGAAACTTTTTAATGCATCAACTTTCTAAATTTTTAGTTATGTCCATTTTGGTCATTTTATACATTTTATTAAAAGCTCCAGCTACTTTACCAAACACCAAATATATCTAAAAAGCTACAGCTACTAACTACCAGCTACAGCTACCAGCTTCCAGCCACCAGCTACCAACTTACAGCTTCCAGCTAGCAGCCACCAGCTACTTTTGCCAAACATACCCATAGTGTGAAGATGTTGATGATGTGTACCCGGATTATGATGAACAGAAGATTGTGAATAAAAAAAAATAGTGTTGATGAATACGTGATGTCACTAGCCTCCTAAATCATAGCGACTTGTTGGGAATGATTTCAGATTGCCGATTAATGTCTGGAGAGCAAATGTGCTGATAACGTGATAAAAACCAAAGAGAAAAAGAGATAAACTGAATTCAATACTTCATTCTATTCAACATTACAATATACAGAGATAAACATAACCATAAACCCTAAAACCCATAAGTAATGGGTTGGGCCTAAAATGTCTGGTTTATAACAATAACCATTTATTTTGTTTTTTTTTTTTGAAACAAGGATTCATTTGGGCTTTTCACATTGTTTCAACGCTACCATTTTCAAGAGACACTAGCTCGGTGAGTCGTTGCATAAGCATTTCAAAGTCATCTTGGCTCTTTATGAGACTAAGTCGCGTATAACGATTTTTGGCGCTGAACGTGCTTCCACTACGACCTATGATTTTTGATGCTTCTAGCACTGCACCACAATCATCGTCTTCTTCTCTTTCACATTTTACCCATGCATAAGCTGCAATTATTGTATAGTAAACTATCGTGTATAGCACTAGTATAAAACGGGAGTGTTTGATATTTTGGTTTAAAAATAACTATCTAACAATTTTGAAACATGAAATTATATTACCTGGAGATGATAGTCTAGTATCATTATAGAAATTGCAATGTAGTGGATGCCTTTTCTGGATTGAAAATCTTGTTGACTTTGAAAAGATAGAAGTCAACCTATCCCAACGATCCTTCATTATGTTGTAAGCAAATTCAAATAACGGTTTTCCATCTTTTTCAGTTACTACTTTTAGAAGCTTTAAAACTCTTAGTTGAGTGTCCTTTGAGATCCCCATATCAGCCACTGAGATATAATTTAGAACCTTCTCATATACATCTTTATCTTTTATAATCGCCCACCTATAAATACGTTCACTTATTTTTAAGTAAAAATATGCAAGAGCTTTGTAAACACTTGTATACATACCCAAAACGTACACCAGCATGACCACTGAGCTTAGAAAGAGTAAAGATCATGAGATCATGATCTGAAGGGCCAGGGATTGGTGTAAAATGTGGCCAAAAGTAGGCATGATCATATATCGTCTTCCCTCCAAGAACCGATTGCTTCAACTCCCCGTCTGGATTGTTTGGTGAGGTTACAAATTCAACCACATCCATGTTATTTGTTGAATTATTTGATTGCCATGAGTTTGTGTCTCCTCCAAACTCAAAATTCTCCGAGTTAAATAACACGGTTTGGCCCTTATACATCTATAGATCACCCCAAAAAAAAAAAAAAAAAAAAAAACTAAACTAAATAAAAAAAAATAAAAAAATATTAAAATGGTTTTAAATGTTTCAGTAGATATTAAAACTTGTTACCGGATAATACGGTATAGTAGCAAGGACGTTGGATGGTGAAGAAGAGTTTTCAGAGGAAAGAGCATAAAGTGCTGCGGTTAGAAGTTGGGATGACCCAACACCAAAGACCATGTATCGTCCTGCAGTAATTGCATTCCCGACAATAGAATGTAGTTTGTGAATGTAATATTCGAGCTCTGTTGACATCATAGTGTAGTCATCGTATCGATAACTCATACGATGCCACCCTGGTATGAGGATTGAACTATCGGCTACATTTTGCATCCAAAATGGCTCAAGGAATATAGGATCCCCACTGCAAAATGCATATAAGTCACATTTTTAAGAATAAAAATAATGTTAAATGTATATTGCGTATTTACACCCTAAAATCAATTTAAGCATCTGTTTTGTTTAAGTAAAATAGTTGATACATATATTGTGAAGGACTTTATGAAAAACAGAAACACTTATAGATGTTAAGTTCTAAGAACACAATGATAAGTTGAAAAAGGTCAAATAATCAACTAAGTTTACTGTCTATAGCAAGTGTTCACTATATTTAAAACAATTTCATCCCCATCGTCTTAATCAAACTTTGTGCATAAGGTTTCGTGGGGAATTGCTTCCGAAGACACAATAAAGCAACATACACAAAATTCTTTATCATGCGCCCCGTAGTGATAAGGTGATTGAACTATTAAGTTATCAAGGATTTCGAATAACTAAAATTCATGTTCGGATTCTAATATATATGATTGTTTAGAAATCTGGTATATACGAGAAAGGAAGTTTTGAACAAATGGTTTCGTGATGTTACAACAAGTGACTAAATTGTTGATGCACATCGACTCAATCACCAGCCACTTGTCGCTAACTGCGATTGTATGTTATTTGTTGCCATGGTCGCTTAGGAGATAATTCAGAGCAATCAGGAGATAATTCAGAGCAATCAGGGCCTCCATAACAAAGTCAAGAGAAAGAAAGAAATCACCTGTCAGCATCTGCAACACATTCAGGAGATAATTCAGAGCAATCAGGGCCTCCATAACAATCATAGCACTCACACACAGGTTGACCGTCATATATCAAACCTTCAAGGAAAGCTCTACCATGGCCTGAGCAAGAGATCGCCGCAACAGCCTCCGCCTCCGCCGCTGCTTTCTCACTCCAACTCAATGACAACTGGTGACTAATATCCTGATTCTTCTCTCCACCTGCATAGATATATATACTAAGTAATATATTGATTGTTATAGAAATCAAGAGACATGTTCCATAACAATATTTCAGCATATTTCTATTAGATTTTGCAGGCTTGAAAAGGGCAAACTTGTCGGTTAAAGAGTTGAATCTTGTGCATTATTGTGCTAGGAATACTATAATATTATATATGTTGTAGAAGATCAAATATTATGGTGTGCATTTGATGAGCTCTGACATTGTAGGTCTCACACTTAGCTGGAGAGAGAAATATCTCCTTGGTGCACGTGGGTAAATGGAAATGTCCGCAGTGACGAAAATTGAGATTTCTGATTGTGTGGTCGAAAACGTATATACCAAAAATTTCTATAAAACGAGGGGTCAAAAACGTATATACCCAAATATTTTTATACGAAAACTATATACTCTTCACTACTAAGCGAAAAGTTTGGAGGGTTAGCCGCCCCCTCCCACCCCCACAAAGCTAAGCCTTTGAATGTTGGTGGAGGCCACCACTAAAAAGTTTAGTTTTCTGTTTTTTGATATTGTCTTTTTCTTGATTATATTTTAGGGTAAATTACACTTTTTGTCATTTATGTTTTTAGCGGTTTGCAATAGTTGACCTTTAATTTCAATAGTTACAGACACAATCCTTTATTTGGAAAACTCTGTATACCCTACGTCCTTTGACCCTAACCTGGTTAAAACATTCAGTTAAGTATAGTCACATAAGGTTAATTAGTCTTTATGCCTAATTATTTAAATTATTTAATAAATAAAAGAAATTAGCATTTAATTATTTCATAAATACCCCCTCCACTCTCACTTTCTCCCTCTCTGTTTCTCTCTCTCACGCTTCTTCACAAAAGAAAAAAAAAACCCAAATCAATAAGAGTGGTGGTGGTTTTTATCAAGAGCCCCTAATTCTCCACTTCTCAAAAACAAAAATTCATCATCATACCTTAATATCTTGAAATTGTTGTTGGTTTCTTAATCAACAACCACGACGACACCACGACCAAAAAAATAAAGCCACGCCATACCATCTTCTTTACAACACCGTGTACCCGTTTTACCTCAAAACTATTTGTTGGTTTTGAGCACCAAGTCATCGGGAAAAAAAAAGATATTACATTGCCACCGTCGCCCAAAACAAAAAAGACGATTCAGACCGCCCCACCAGCACTACAATCATCTTCAATGGTGTAGCTGATGATAAAGGGCTATCGGTAGCCGTGTTCTTGAGATGTCTAGTTTGATTTTAGAGTTGTTTTCGCTTCGGTTGCTGCAAGATCCTTCTGTTTCTTTTATATTGAGGTTGATTAGCTCTGTTGGCTCCCTATTTTTAGTGCCATTATCTGCACAGTTTCAATCTTTTTGGTTGATTAAACAATCTTTAAGAAACTATACATGTACTAATACTTGTTCAAGACAGTGTAACAAAGGAAATACCGCATGATCAGTGAATGAGGTAGGTGTAGGTTTTGGTGGATGGTGGGGTTTGGATTGCAGGTTTGAAGTTTGGAACCCTAATTTGGGAACGAAAGTGAAAGAGGGGTTTATAAGGTGGGAGGAATAACGAGTAAAAGGACATGAATGCCCTCACGTGCTAAGCACATGATCAGAGTTAACTTAAATTTCTAACATAGTTTGGGGTAAAGGGCGAAACACGCAATAAGTTTTCCAAATAAATGATTGTTACTGTAATTATTGAAGTTAAATGTTATCCATTGCAACCCGCTACAAAAATTATAATTAGATAAATTAAGAAGGTATGTAATGGTTTATGTGATAAAAAGTTAAAACAAAAGTTACGTTTAAAAAAGGGTTTTATAATATCCTTTTGCATAAAATGTATATTTTTTCCTTCATATATTCTACTAATTTCAATAAAATAAAATATAGTATATCTATAAAAAGAGTGTATTAATAATAAAATGTGGTGATGATGTGGAAATGTAAGTATTTTAAGAATGTTTGTAGGGTTGGAGAGAATATTGGTGTTTTGATGGATTTATAGAAATCTGATGTGGTAGCTATCTGGACTTGTAAATGCATTTAGCCTCTTGCATTAGGGATGGTCTTATGTTGTGGAAAATCATGGTGCTTGACTCCAACGTGTTTGGCAGATTGAATGAAACAAAAGAGTAACAGCAAGCAACTAACACCATTACAAACACGGAAACACACATCAAACAAATTTCCAGCAATGTGATCATTCTAACCACTTGAGACTCACCCTGTTTTTATCTAAAGAAACGCCATTGTTGTTATTGACTTAATTGATTGTTTTCTTTCATTCTCTCCATTCAAGTGTGAATTGATCGCATTATCACATATTATAATACATACTTAGATCAGTCAAAACAACCTCTGTCTCATATGATTAATCTTCGGTTTGGATTGTTTCAAGCCAAATGTTTTTCTAACTTATTCTAGAAAACTGACATATTTTATATGTATAACTTGTTTATATCATGAGCATAAACAAACATTGTATTTGTATAACTTGTTTATCTCATGAGAATAATGTGACACCTGTGCCTCTACGACCATCATACGAATACAAAACCAATGAAATATTGTGTTTCATACTTGAGATTCATATAAATATGTGTATCATTTGCACATATCAATTCTTGTTTGATTTCGAGCTTTAAATCGCTTTCTGGAAGGTTATACGCGAACTGATGCGTAAATGTAATCAGTTTAACGCAACAAACACTCCGGAATAGTGACATAGGCTTAACATACCTTAAATAACCCTTACATAACTTAGAAATAAGTTTTGGAGGGTTTGGTGTGTCGAAAACAAGTTTATTCGATCGTAGGGACTATTTGCGTCAAACTGCGAAACTATGCCGATTCGTACTGTAACGAATATTCCGGACATCCAAAAATTTTTGTAAACTTTTTGATCAAACAGGGACTAAAAGCGTCAAAAAGTCCATAAGTTTGCATTTACGCGCATATCTTACGTTCTGAACATATCCGGACATCCAAAAATTTTTGTAATCATTAAAATATTTTATTTTAGTGATTAGAATGAAAAAATACCATTCGTCGCGCAATTTGGATCGTTTTCGCGTCCGTTTGAGTTTTCGTCGTAATTAACCGAACAACGTGACCGTACGGCCAAACGAACCGACATCCGAGATGTTCCCTATACTTTAACTTCATTGTAGAGCCTTGAAATGGGGTTAACAGGGCTTAAACGCGTAAAAAATGCACCAAAAACCAAGTTTTACACTTGCAGGGGCCATTTCTGCCAAACTGTCAAAGATCCCTCACGGGGCGCGAAGGACTCAGTGAGAGTCTTCGCGGGGCGCGACTGATGCCTAGACAGAAACAATGAACTTGGTCAATTCAGCTTATTTTAATGGTTTTGATCCCTGATTTGTGATACCATTTGATTGTTTTGATGTTCCCCTTGTATTGTAAACCATGGGCACAAGTGTATGGTGAGATTTGAGCTTTGAATCTTGCAAAAACACATGTCAAAATCCTATGAACCCAAGACTTACTATAAATACCCACTTGATCATTCACAATTCCTCACACATTTGATCTGAAATTTGCTCTAAGTTGAAGCCTTAGCTTCATACTTGAGTATTTTAGATCAAATTCTTCATTGGTTGGACCTTTTGTAAGCTTCTTTCATGCTTTTTATTGCTTTTCAAGCATGAAAGTCAAACAGTGTTTGACTTTCTGCTTTGACCAGTCTTTGGTCAACACAAAGTTTGTTTGAACTTTGCAACGTGCATGATGGTTCTAGTACCATGTGACTATGCCTACTGATTACCACGTCGATTAGTAGAAGTGACGAGTCAAAGTTTCGGTCAAAATACGTGTTTATGCGTATTTTGCAACGAAGCTATTTTTGGGGTATCAAAACACTTTGTTTTGATATCAAACCTGTTTTCTAACTTAGTTAAACATGTCTTAACATGTTTAACTCGTCACTTTTAGTCTAGTGCATGTATAGGGTCGTAAGTCAAGCGGTCTTGACAACCGCTTAGACTTTCGAACCCGACCCGTTTGGTCAATCATTAGGATCCGACCAAGCAGATATTGTGACCATAGTTGTATAGGGAATAACCTTCCGAGGTTATACCTTATGGTCACTTAGTTTAATTAGTCGTATGATAGATAGTTTATACGCCTTAGGAAAATGACCAAAATTCCCTTTTCATGCATAATTTGTATTTAAGCATATGTAACTTAACTTTTGTCACTTAAACTGATTATGCAACATAAATTAACATGTTAGGGCATATAATACTTTTCATAGGACTAGTTAGTTGCCTCGAACGCGCTTTCGCGCGAACGACGCGTTGAAGTAGCGTAAGCTATCTTAATGATTCGTAGCGGGTCGTAAGCACCTAGGATAGGTTCCGATTTAGAATGTAGGCTTTGTTAAACCATGTCACATGAGTTCCAATACTCATTTGGTTTATGAAACCTCATTCTACCCAATCTTCCGATTTATATACTGATTGTTAATATAGTGATTCCATACTAGGTGCCACTTGATTCCTTGATTCCCAAGCTTTGTTAGGACACTTAATCGAGGATACTTACAATCTCAAGTGTATATAGTCTCCTCTTTTACATTTTCAAATGTTTTAGGGTGATTCATATGTGCCTATTTTATTATTTTCATGATTTCAACTATATGATTACACATGCATAGTACTATCTTTTGATGAAATGAACTATTATCCAAGGCTTAAACACTGATTTCCAAATTTTGTTAGAACTATTTGTTCATTTATACTATTAATTATACATTCATTAACAATGATCAAGCCGATTGGTAGTACGATATAGCGCTATTGGACTAGACACCCCATTCCTGTTGTATGGAATGTCAGAAACCAAATTTTAACCAAATAGAATTTGCCTTTGTGGTATTTCTATAGTCTCTAAAGTGTAGTTTGACGCACTAAGGTTTGAATGTATTGCTAAATCGAGATTTATGGTATATTTCGATATACTACCAACGTGATACTGTTTGCTAAAGCATAATTTGATATTCTATTGTTTACTAAAGTATAATTTGATATACTAACAAACCACGATTTAGATATGTTCCAACATACTACCAACGTGATATTATTTACTAAAGTATAGTTGATATACTACCGACTTTGTCATTTCATGAACTAAAGTATATTTTTATATACTACCAAAGCATAGTTGATGTGCTATTTTCAAATCCAAAGCATAAGTTGATATATTATTTACAAAACCAAAGCATAATCTATTATACTTTTGATGTTTTACATTCTTAAACCAAAGTATACTTGTGATGTACTACCAAATCTATTATTTCCGAAACTAAAGTATATTCTAATATACTATCTATTTAACTATGTCAATACTAAAGTATATTTTGATATACTACTTATCCGCTTATCTCAAAACCAAAGTATATTTTTGTATATACTACAAACATTTTATCAAAACGACGCATTTTAGAAACAAAACTTTTACAAGGATTCGTGGCTATTTTTGAAAACATAAAACCTTTTCTTGTGTTATCCAAAGCCATGAATCTAATTCACAAAATCCTATGTTACTCACAGGCATTTTTATGCTGACGTACCTATTTTCACATATGTTTCAGGTGCTGCTATTTGATGATTTGTTGATGCTTGCTACACATAGGATGGACTTGTGCCTTAGCAACTTTAAAACTTGAGAGACAATTATTTGTATTTATCTGATTTGTACTAAAACGATGAGTTCAATAATTCAATAAAACGAAACATTTAATCCATGGTTATGAAACAATGATTCTGTTACGACACTCCCCGACGTTTCCGCCACGATTTGTTGTTTTCCGTGGTCGGGGTGTGACAGAAAAGTTGGTATCAGAGCCAATGGTTATAGGGAAATAGGTTATTAGTAATGCTTTGACCTAGACTATAACCTTCCTAGGACCCTAACACAAGTTATCTTGTGTTTAGTCTTAAAAGAATACCGTCGCCTATCTTTAGGTGACAACCAAAACAAGAACACCAATTACAAATCCGTTTTGAAAACCAATCATCTCTTCTTAGATGATTTATTATAAGGTTTTGAACCTTCAAAGTTTTCAAAATCTCGTCAAAGTTTGGGTCTAAATAATGTGAACACGTGCAATCTGGAAGGGTGGATGGCTGTACCTAGAGTTTTCTGTCTAAGGCTAGAGTGTTCGTACAAATCCACATAATCGGACCAGTCACTCTTACCTGGGAACTCTTGAGGTGAGTGTCCACTTATAGGCTAAAGCATGTCTTCGCGATACATTAGTATGACCCATTTACTTTGATTAGTCACAGTGTCATTTGTTTGTTTTAGGTATCGAACAAATGATCACAATCTTCATGCTTTGTCGATATTCTTTTAAGCATTCAATTCTTACTATCTGATAACATCTCACTCGTTTCTTTTCCATGTTTCTTTGCTCTTTTAGAATATGCCTCCTCGACGTGATGCACAACCTCAAAATAACGCTGATCTCGCAGCTGTTATCACTCAGCAAATCGTTGCTGTACTCCCAGACCTGATAACCCAAGTAAACCAAGCAAACAACAACAACAACAATGCTCCGTGCAACTATAAACAGTTCAACTCAGCTAAGCCACTCACATTTACTGGGTCTGAAGGGGCCACTGGGCTCCTACAATGGTTTGAGAGTCTCAAAAGTACGTTTCGTCATGTACAATGCCCAAACGAGCGAAAGGTTGAGTTTGCATCAAGCGTATTCCAGAAAAGAGCACTTACATGGTGGAACGGTGTAATAAGGGATAGGGGTGCCGGCGTAGCATTGGCACAAACTTGGGAAGAGCTTCGAGCTCTAATGATGAAGGAGTTCTATCCTCGTCATGAACTCAGGGCTTTGGAAAGGGAATTCGACGATCTAAAGCAAGACAGTGGTGAACATCGAGCCTACACTGACCGTTATGAGGAACTGAGCCGGTTATGTCCTACCATGGTTACGCCTTTGGATAAGGCGATCGAAAAGTACATTGATGGTCTCCCTGACCTAGTTCAGGACAGCGTTAATGGTAGCAACCCTACTAATGTCAGACAAGCCATTGAACTATCTGCTACCCTGACTGAATCCTGGATCAGGAAAGGTAAGCTTTTCCGAAAGGGCGACCCGAGACCATCTGACGAGTCTACACAAGAAGAACCAAAGGATAAACAGACTGAGTCCTCCAAAGAGTCGAAGAAGCGTAAGGCTTCACAAAACTTTGCAGTAGTTGCTCAGAACAATCAGGTTGCACCAAACCAGCCAGCACAACCTCGTACAAGGAAAAACTATGTTGGTACTGCACCTTTGTGCAACAAATGAAACCGTCATCATCTGGAACAAGCACAGTGCCACAAATGTACCCACTGTGGGCGATTGGGACATTTGGTCAATATCTGCCGTTATGCTAACCAAAACCAAGCTGCTGCAAATCCTGCTGCTGCTCAAGCATAGTTTCCACCTGGTTCGTGCTATAACTGTGGTGATCTTACTCACTACCGGAACAATTGCCCATGACTTGTTAACGCAAATCCAGCGCGTGGACGAGTGTTTAACATAAACGAGGCAAACGCAAATGACAATGCAGCAGTGAACAATTAGACTTTTGTATTTTCCTAGTTGTTATCTTTGACTATTGAAACAATTCAGTTGTGATATAAATAAATTTGTTGTTTCACTTTTATTTACAAAACTGATACGATTGTGTGTATGTGTGACATACCTCTACGATGCCGACACCAAGGAACTATGTTCCTTACAAAACAAACTACTCGTATGGTTCTTTCATTTTTTTTATCACTTGTGATCTCCCCGAATATCCTAAGTACTCGTTTCTTTTAAGAAACAAAGTACAAGGTGCAAGTCACAAGATCCTTAAACAGATACTTGAAATACCATTTCAAATCTTTGATTTGATATCTAAAGGTACTTTCGTAAATCCTTAACTGGATTCCTTGTGTGTTCTAATACAAATGTTACGATACGACAGAAACAAAGCCAAATCCTTAAAAGATCTTCCTATCTTCATAGTTAGATTTTTTGGGATGTTTAAAAAGTATCAATTGAAGTCCTTGATTGGATTTCTGGTATACTTTAAATGCATTGATTCAAATTAATGAACGAGCTGATAACTAAATTAACAAATACGCGATTATGTGATTATGTGTTTATGTGTAATTCTAAAGCTCGCTATCTAAGTCCTGGTAGAATCTTCCGTATTTTCATATGTTAGATTCTCAGAAGGATACTCAAAGTACTATCTTAAATTCCTTAAGGGGCTTTTCTATGCAAATAGTAAGAACCTTGGATTCCAAAGTGCTATTTCAAAACGATTATTTGATTTTAAGTTACAAAGATCCTTTAGTGGTCTATTTAAAGATACCGTACGACGGTCTAGTTAAGGAGATCATGTGTTGATCTAGTTAAAAGATCGTTCGTTGATCTAGTTAAAAAGATCCTTTGGTGGTCTAGTCAAGTCATTACATGTTTGTTCGATTTTTCCCCTACGCATTATGAAATGAACTGTGCGGACTGTGCAAGGAATTACGTAATTATAGATGCATACATAATTATGGAATCCAGTGCACAGAAACCACAACAAGTTTTGTCATGTGTTAAGACCTATAGTGATAAGAATAACGAAACAGGAACAATGTAAAAAGGGCATGGTGGATACGCCGCTGGTACTTCCTATATATAAGTGTTTCTTATTACATTGCGAACGTAGCGTTATTTAAGTTACTAGAAGTCCTGGACCTTGACCAATGTTATTTTATCATACAATCTCCGACTCCGATTTCGAGCATACACAAGCTTCATATAATAGTGTTCATAGGAAACATTCTCCTATCCATTATTCGAAACTCCATGTTTTGTTACTACAAGGACATCACTTGGACAAATAACAAATTCGCTAAAAATCCAAACGTGGCCCAGAGTTTTACTTAGGGTACGAAGGATTCATTCAAAAGCGAAACAATCACAGATGTCTTCACAGATTTCCTCGAAGATTAAATTTCTGGACGAAATTTCCTAAAGTAGGGGAGACTGTGACACTTGTGCCTCTACGACCATCATACGAATACAAAACCAATGAAATCTTGTGTTTCATACTTGGGATTCGTATAAATATGTGTATCATTTTCACATATCAATTCTTGTTCGATTTCGAGCTTTAAATCGCTTTCTGGAAGGTTATACGTGAACTGATGCGTAAATCTAATCAGTTTAACGCAACAAACACTCCGGAATAGTGACATAGGCTTAACATACCTTAAATAACCCTTACATAACTTAGAAATAAGTTTTGGAGGGTTTGGTGTGTTGAAAACAAGTTTATTCGATCGCAGGGACTATTTGCGTCAAACTGCGAAACTATGCCGATTCGTACTGTAATGAACATTCCGGAACTTGATCATAAGTTAAACATACTCTAAATATCCTTTACAAAGCTTAGAAATAGGCTTTGAGGGGTTCGGTATGCGAAAATAAACGTTTTGATCAAACAGGGACTAAAAGTGTCAAAAAGTGCATAAGTTTGCATTTACGCGCATATCTTACGTTCTGAAGATATCCGGACATCCAAAATTTTTTGTAAACATTGAAATATTTTATTTTAGTGATTGGAATGCAAAAATACAATTCGTCGCGCAATTTGGATCGTTTTCGCGTCCGTTTGAGTTTTCGTCGTAGTTAACCGAACAACGCGACCGTACGGCCAAACGAACCGACATCCGAGATGTTTTCAAGCATATTTCATGTTCCCTATACTTTAAATTCATTAAAGAGCCTTTAAATGGGGTTAATAGGGCTTAAACGCGTCAAAAAATGCATCAAAAACCAAGTTTTACACTTGCAGGGGCCATTTCTTCCAAACTGTCAAAGATCCCTCGTGGGGCGTGAAGGATTCAGTGAGAGTCTTCGCGGGGCGCGAATGATGCCAAGACAGAAACAATGAACTAGGTCAATTCAGCTGATTTTAATGGTTTTGATCCCTGATTTGTGATACCATTTGATAGTTTTGATGTTCCCTTTGTATTGTAAACTATGGGCACTAGTGTATGGTGAGATTTAAGCTTTGAATCTTGCAAAAACACATGTCAAAATCCTATGAACCCAAGACTTACTATAAATACCCACTTGATCATTCACAATTCCTCACACATTTGATCTGAATTTTGCTCTAAGTTGAAGCCTTAGCTTCATACCTGAGTATTTTAGATCAAATTCTTCATTGCTTGGACCTTTTGTAAGCTTCTTTCATGCTTTTTATTGCTTTTCAAGCATGAAAGTCAAACAATGTTTGACTTTCAGCTTTGACCAGTCTTTGGTCAACACAAAGTATGTTTGAACTTTGCAACGTGCACGATGGTTCTATTACCTTGTGACTATGCCTACTGATTACCACGTCGATTAGTCGAAGTGACGAGTCAAAGTTTCGGTCAAAATACGTGTTTATGCGTATTTTGCAACGAAGCTATTTTTGGGTATCAAAACACTTTGTTTTGATATCAAACCTGTTTTCTAACTTAGTTAAACATGTCTTAACATGTTTAACTCGTCACTTTTAGTCTAGTGCTTGTATAGGGTCGTAAGTCAAGCGGTCTTGACAACCTCTTAGACTTTCGAACCCGACCCGTTTGGTCAATCATTAGGATCCGACCAAGCAGATATTGTGACCATAGTTGTATAGGGAATAACCTTCCGAGGTTATACCTTATGGTCACTTATTTTAATTAGTTGTATGAAAGGTAGTTTATATGCCTTAGGAAAATGACAAAAATGCCCTTTTCATGCATAATTTGTATTTAAGCATATGTAACTTAACTTTTATCACTTAAACTGATTATGCAACATATATAAACATGTTAGGGCATATAATACTTTTCATAGGACTAGTTAGGCGCCTCGAACGCGCTTTCACGCGAACGACGCGTTGAAGTAGCGTAAGCTACCTTAATGAGTCGTAACGGGTCGTAAGCACTTAGAATAGGTTCTGATTTAGAATGTAGGCTTTGTTAAACCATATCACATGAGTTCCAATACTCATTTGGTTTACGAAACCTCATTCTACCCAATCTTCCGACTTAGATACCGATTGTTAATATAGTGATTCCATACTAGGTGCCACTTGATTCCTTGATTCCCAAGCTTTGTTAGGACACTTAATCGAGGATACTTACAATCTCAAGTGAGTAGATAGTCCCCTCTTTTACGTTTTTAAATGTTTTGGGGTGATTCATATGTGCCTATTTATTATTTTCATGATTTTCATGATTTCAACTATATGATTACACATGCATAGTACTATCTTTTGACGAAATGAACTATTTTCCAAGGCTTAAACACTGATTTCCAAAGTTTGTTAGAACTATTTGTTCATTTATACTGTTAATTATACATTCATTAACAATGATCAAGCCTATTGGTAGTACGATATAACGCTATAGGACTAGACACCCCATTCCTGTTGTATGGAATGTCAGAAACCAAATTTTAACCAAATAGAATTTGCCTTTGTGGTATTTCTATAGTCTCTAAAGTGTAGTTTGACGCACTAAGGTTTGAATGTATTGCTAAATCGCAATTTATGGTATATTTCGATATACTACCAACGTGATACTGTTTGCTAAAGCATAATTTGATATGCTATTGTTTACTAAAGTATAATTTGATATACTACCAAACCACGATTTAGGTATGTTCCGACATACTACCAACGTGATATTATTTACTAAAGTATAGTTGATATACTACCGACTTTGTCATTTCATGAACTAAAGTATATTTTAATATACTACCAAAGCATAGTTGATGTGCTATTTTCAAATCCAAAGTATAAGTTGATATATTATTTACAAAACCAAAGTATAATGTATTATACTTTTGATGTTTTACATTCTTAAACCAAAGTATACTTGTGATGTACTACCAAATCTATTATTTCCGATACTAAAGTATATTCTAATATACTATCTATTTAACTATGTCAAAACTAAAGTATATTTAGATATACTACTTGTCCACTTATCTCAAAACCAAAGTATATTTTTGTATATACTACAAACATTTTATTAAAACGACGCATTTTAGAAACAAAACTTTTACAAGGATTCATGGCTATTTTTGAAAACATAAAACCTTTTCTTGTGTTATCCAAAGCCATGGATATAATTCACAAAATCCTATGTTACTCACAGGCATTTTTATGCTGACGTACCTATTTTCACATATGTTTCAGGTGCTGCTATTTGATGATTTGTTGATGCTTGCTACACATAGGATGGACTTGTGCCTTAGCAACTTTAAAACTTGAGAGACAATTATTTGTATTTATCTGATTTGTACTAAAACAATGAGTTCAATAATTCAATAAAACGAAACATTTAATTCATGGTTGTGAAACAATGATTCTGTTACGACACTCCCCGACGTTTCCGCCAGGATTTGTTATTTTCCGTGGTCGGGGTGTAACACATAAACAAACTACGCTCGACTTTTTAAACATTAAAACTAGAGTCAATGTAGATTTATGCAAAACAAGTGCATATCCCAGTTGCCACCAAAATCGAGTACGCAAGAACGAAGCATATCCCCTAGAGTTTGGATAGTGGGCTCGGTTTGACCGTCGGATTGAGGATGAATAGCGGTACTAAGGTTAAGATGAGTACCAAGAGTGGATTGAAACATTGCCAAAGACGAGAGGTGAAACGACCATCACGGTCCGAGATAATGTCAATGGGGATACCATGATGACAAATGACTTCATCCGTGTAGATACGAGCCAATTTCTCGACTTTGTAATCTTCACGAATGAGGGGAAAGTGAGCGGATTTGGTCAATCGATCAATGATTACCCAAATGTTGTCATGACCAGAAGAAGTACGAGGAAGCTTAGTAATAAAGTCCATTACAATACTCTCCCATTTCCAGTCAGGTATTTCTGGTTGTTCGAGTAGGTCAGAGGGACGTTAATGTTCAGCTTTGACCTTCGAACAAGTGAGACACTTCGAAACGAATGTGGCGATATCTTTCTTCATTCCAGGCCACCAATAAGACGACGCATATTGTGGTACATCTTATTAGCACCAGGATGAATAGAATATCGAGACTTATGTGCCTCCTTCATTAGGAAATATCGAAGGTCACAACGTTAGGAATCCAGACACGATTGAGATAGTATAACAACTGCACCAAGTTCAAGGTCATGCGTAGTGTAGTTTTTCTCGTGAATCTTGAGTTGCCTCGATGCGTAAGTGATAACCTTATCCCGTTGCATGAGAACGCAACCAAGACCTTGGTTTGATGCATCGCAATACACAACAAAGTCGTCGTTTCCATCGGGAAGAGAAAGGATAGGAGCATTACAGAGCATGTCCTTGAGATTTTGAAAAGACTCCTCTTGTTCGGGACCCCAAACAAAAGCTTTATCTTTTTGAGTCAATGAAGTGAGAGGAACAATGATATTAGAAAAGTTCGAAATGAAGCGATAATTAAGTAAGCTATTAATGCAAAATGTGGCATGTCCTTCTTTTGGAGGCAACGCTACCCTCGACCATATTGGTTTGAGTCAGCAGGGATACAGTCCCCGCAAGGCCGGTTTAAAGTTTTAATAGTAGTTTATTTATAAGGGATTCAAGCCATTCTTACTTCCACGATTTGATGCCATCTGCCTCAAAGGAAGTCCTAATAAGCTTGAACCAAGTCCTTGCAGGATCTATATACTGAACGAGGCAAGAACTTTACCCAAACCACCTTCTAACCCCCTTCCATATTATTAACACGCTTTATATAGACCGTAAAGACACGAATGAGTGAATCAACAAAATATGAAGAAATGATAGAATAAAGTTCACTTTCAATATAAAAAACTAGATATTAAAGTCATTAATACAAACCCAATTAAAAAGTTTACCAAAACTTGAAAATCAAAAGTAATACATAAAAGACTTGTCTTCACCAAATGATGTAAGAGATTAGCCAAGCATTGCCTTTGTTTGAACAAAACTATTACAATCAATCTTGGATCCCGAGACTACTACACACTCTAAAGATGGATGATGGATGAATGTAGTGGAAAATGGTGGTATTGTGGTGGCAGGTGTGAGAGTAGTGGTTTGCCAAGGGGTGCATTGCAATTGAATCAAACATCCCTATTTATAGTTGGAAACAGACAATTTACATGGCCTCATGCCTCCTTCTTCTCTGTCTTCATTTAATGAGTTGTGTCAGTCAGGATGCTTGCACGGCCCCGTGTGTCAACGGCACGGCCCCGTGGCCATTGTACTTGCTGTACTATCCAAGATTTGCATATCTGGGAGTTGACCACGACCCGTGTCCATCTTCTGATTTGTTATTTTTGGTCTTGGGGTGAAGCTCAGAGGGTTGGTATGTTGTATCAACTTCCCTTTTTTTGTATTTATGTTGGTTTTTGCCGTTAATTTGTTCATTTTTTACATTTAAGCTCTTTTAAATTTGAAAATCAAAAGTATACAAAGAAACCCACTTTTTTCCAATATTAGTACTAAAAAGGATTGATTTTATACCTTATTTGATACAATTTATATGTTGCATTTGATGCATATCATTAACAACCTAATATTAAAGGTAATCGTAATTCCCTTGATCCTTTATTAAAATATAACAAATATATATAGAGGATACAAATCAACCGACTTAAGTTATTCTAGGAGATAAACTAGGAAATAAATAATATAAATAATACTCAAAATACTATCCTAAAATACACACAATAATATTCACGGTTAATACACCCCTCAGTCTGAGCAGAAGAGGATTGAATGCACAGGCTGGACTTGAAACGACAAAACAGTTGACGAGGTAGTCCCTTAGTGAAAATATCGGCATACTGGTAATCAGCAGGGATATTAGAACCCGTACTGCTCCAATTCTAACCTTTTCATGCACGAAATGAATATCCAATTCCACATGTTTTGTATGCTGATGCTGCACTGGGTTTTCAATTAGGTATACTGCTGAGATATTATCACAATAAAGTAGAGTAGCCTTGTGAGCTAGGACATGTATTTTAGTTAGCAGGTTGCGCAACCAACTCGTTTCAGCAACAACATTAGCTACTCCGCGGTATTCGGCCTCAGCACTAGATCTGGAGATAGTAGCTTGCCGCTTGGAAGACCATGAGACGATATTGTCGCTAAGAAAGACATAGTAGCCGGATGTGGACCGTCTCGAGTCCAGACAACCCCCTAGTCAGCGCCAGAGTATGCAGTGAAAGCATGAGACTTGGAGGGTCGTATGAACAAACCTTGATCACTCATGCCTTTTAAATAACGAAGGATACGCTTTAAAAACTGAAAGTGATGTTCACCAGGATCATGCATAAATAGGAAAACCTGCTGAACCGCATAGGCAATGTCTGGTCGTGTAAAGGTAAGGTATTGAAGAGCACCAACAAGGCTGCAGTATAAAGACCTATCTGAAAGAGACGGTCCAGATGTGGCACTCAATTTAGAGGCCGTAATCAATAGGTGTAAAACACGGCTTACAATTTGTCATGTTGGCACGCGCAATAATATCATTAGTATAGTGTTCCTATGAAAGAAAAAGACCACCCTGTTGATGTTTAACTGTAATACCGAGGAACTGATGTAGGGAACCAAGATACATCATAGCAAATTCCCGTGACAAGGAGTGTATGATGTGACGAAGAAGATTCTCATCTGAAGTAGTGAGTATAATGTCGTCCACATACAAGAGTAGATATGCCATTTGGTGACCATGTTTATAAAAAAATAAGGAGGTGTCACTAAGAGTGCTGGTGACGCCACACTTTGTAATAAAAGTTGCAAACCATTGGTACCATGCCCCTAGGGCCTGTTTCAGGTCGTAAAGAGACTTTCGGAACCTGCAAACATAATTCGATTTAGTAGAATCCTTGAAACAGGAGGTTGGAACATGTAGACAGTCTCATTTAAATCCCCATGAAAAAAATGTGTTCTTAACGTCTAGCTGATGAATCTTCTAATTCCGAGAAACAGCTAGACTAAGAACAGTACGAATGGTGGTTGGTTTAACCACGGGGCTAAAGGTATCAGCATCACAATCAACGCCAACCTGTTGAGATTTTCCATTGACAACTAATCAGGCCTTATAGCGTTGTAAAGTTCCATCAGCGTGGAACTTGAGGCGAAGCAACCACATACAACGAATGACATGTGCATTCGTAGGTCTACGAACTAATTCCCAAGTCCCATTATCCAATAAAGCATTGTATTCGGTGTTCATGGCATCGAGCCAATTTGGATCAAGTTGGGCATCAACGTGTGACTTAGGTAATGGTGAGATGAGTGGAGAAGAGACAATGTTTAAGGTGTAAGAAGGGGGTTTTTTGATGGAACCATCTCTAGAGCGGGTAACCATCGGGTGCATCGGTGGTATAGGTGGGGCTGGGTGGAGTGGTGTGGTTATAGGGCTGATTAAGCTGGTGGTAGGAGGGGTTGAAGTGGTGGTTGAAGAACCTGCAAGGGGCTGATGTGCAGAAGGCTGACGTGCATGAGGTTTTGGTCTGCGTTGGTAGGTGTAGGTAAGGCTGGTGGGGGAGGGGAGGGGTGGAGATACAGGCTGCTGTTGTGATGGGGACAAGGAGGGTGCAGATTGCTGTGTTGATTGGGTATAAGGTTCTGGTTGTGGACTAGAACTAGACGGGTGTGTGTTAGGATGAGGTATGAAGGCTGGTGGCTGAGTGAATAGAGGAGAGATGTCGGTTTCGAGGAAACCGTGGTCGAATGGTGGAGAATTAGGTTTGGAGAAGGGAAAGACGGTCTCATCAAAAGTGACGTCCCATGACAAGATGACCTTACCAGTGGAAAGGTTAAGGCATCGGTATCCCCGAAAATGAGCGGGATATCCAAGAAACACACATAGGGCAGAAAGTTGGGAGAGTTTGTGAGGACGAGTGGATGAGGTATTCGGATAACACGCACATCCGATGACACGAAGGTGCTCGTAGCTTGGTTGGCGACCATAAAGGGTAGCTACGAGGGGTAATGAAACAGAGTTTGGCTGATGGGAGAATGTTATGAAGATAAGAAGCGGTATGGAGTGCTTCCACCCAAAAATTGGGAGGTAGGGATGCATGTGTAAGGAGACAAAACATGATTTCACTTAGGCGACGAATCATACGCTCGGATTTCCTATTCTGTTGACTTGTATGAGGGCAGGAAAAACGGAAGCGAATACCATTCGAATTGGTAAAGATTTTAAACTAGTGGTTATCAAACTCACCCCCTAAGTCACATTGGAATGACTAAATATTAATATGAAATTGCGTTTTAATATATTTATGAAACTGAGCAAATTTGGAAAATGTCTCAAATTTATACTTTAAAGGAAAAACCCAGGTAAAATTTGTTAGGCCATTTGATCAGGATCTGTTCGGTTGGAACGTGGTTGGATTGATCAGAATCAAGGTGCGGAATCCCTTGATTAAGTCACAGAATCAACAACGACAAATTCAATGTTTAATCCGTCTGAAATCTATTAGAAGATGTGAAAGTACAATAGTTCCGGTAGAAGTTCAGACTGGCAGAGCTTCACTATCAAAGTCAGCAAAAGGTTCTTAATCTCTAACACAAGCTAGCTATTTATAGGCAACACCAGGGAGGCAATAAGTGTCACCCGATCGGATGGTGATCCGATCAGATGGTCATCCGATCGGATGACATCAGTCGTCTGTCGGATACACTTTTACATTAACGCACCGATCCCTGTGTTGCTTTTACACAAACTTAAATACATTTACACACATATACAAAAAGACATACACAGTACAAAATAAGACTCAATGCTGACGGAAGCTACAGACATATGAACTAACAGACTCCCCCTTGGATGTAGCTGTAGTTCCTTCCAGCATAGTCTTTATTCGGTTTTCCTGCTGCGCCTTCTCTCCTTAGCCCTCTGCCTTCTCTGTTCAGCTTTCTCTTTAACAACCTCAGCTTGAACACTTTTTACAACTGCTTCAGTATGTTGAATGTATTGTTCAAATGTAACTTTAGCCAATTCAACACCTTCTTGAGGAATGTTTGATGGATCTAACACTGGATCATCCACCAACTTTTGTTGTGGTTCAACTGAAGGCCCTACAAAACAAGCATTGATCAATCATTAGAATAATATAACAATTTATGATCTTGCTTCACTTATAACTCCCCCTTTCAACTATACCCTTAATAACTATCTTCGGTGTCGACAATTTTGGAATAGATACAACAGGGGATGTCTTTGGAGTTCTCTTTCTTTTCCCATCCTTCACAAACCAATATTTGAGCTTCTTCTTAGTCATCTCCCTTAATCTATCATCCTCATTATCTGAATTACTGTCATCATGTCTCCACGCATCATTTTCAGGAGCAACATATCCTGGATTAGCATCTTGCAGATCATTCTCTTCGCCCTTGTATCAGTGCCTTTGGATAATCTGCTTATAGTATCTGGCGTCATGTTTCATACTCCTAACATATCAGCAGAATCCTTTGGAATATCCTTAAATTGATCATCTATCATCATCTGGATAAACCTAGGATACATGATGTACTTATCACCCTTAATGTTCTCTACCATATGATTAAATAAAACCTGAGATACATTGTATGGTTTATTCAGCACCAGGCAAGTGATAATGTTCATGATATAATCAGAAGTTTCGTCATAAGCTCCCTTCCTATGAGATAAAGCATGCACTACACAGTGTATCATGAACTTATAAGGTTTACTGAACATAGTTTTAAGCATTTTCCCGTTCAAGTGACCTGTAAACCCCATTCTACACCACATTCCCTTGCACAATCGTTCTGGAATAATAATCGGATCATTGTCAGAATCTCCTAAGTTCAAAACTCTCCTCAAATCACCAACATCAAACTTAATTTCTAAGTCTACGTCCTGACCATTCTCGTCCTTCTTTCTAACTGCAGAATAAATCATCTTCTCTTTGTCCTCGTATCTCACCGAGCTCCAAAATCTCCTAACATGAGATTCATATACTATGGTTCTATCAGTTAAGGCTTTATGAATCTTGCTCGTTCTAAAAAATTCTGCAATGTCTTTGAACGGAGTTATATCGGTGTAATGTTCATCTAGCAGACAATAGATGTTATGAAATTTGTCCCAATCAGATCCTTTTGGCTGCAATTAAAAAATTAACTTTTAGCATTTGCACGTTGTTCAAGACAAAAAGTGACAAGTACGAAAAATCTGAAAATTTCAAAAAAATTTCTAACACTTGAAATCTCACTATGTGTAGTACTGAGGGTCGGATGGTGATCCGATCGGATTGCCATCCGATCGGGTGAACCATTTACATTAAAGAACAAGTAATCAACTCATGTGCATATGGATTGGATGGCCATCCGATCGGATTGCCATCCGATCGGATTTTCACTCGATCCTTGTGATAAGTCAGAAAGCATTTGAACAATTTTGTCATTTTGTGATGAGGATCGGATGGCTGTCCGATCAGATTGCCACCCGATCGGATAGCCACTCGTACAATGACAACTAAGTATGGCACAAATTTTAAGACATGAAGTGCTCTGGATCGGATGGCCATCCGATCGGATTGCCATCCGATCGAGTTGCCAAACTTTCCAAACAACACTTTAACAAAATAATGCACAAATTCCAAGGTACCATTCCAAACAGTTAAAGCACAGATTTCAATGCAACAAACACTTAGAAATTTTAAACATATAAGGTGCAGTGGATCAGATGGCCATCCGATCGGATTGCCATCCGATCGAGTTGCCACTCGATACCTCAGGCATGAAGAACAATCATGAACAAATTATGAACTTCAAAAATTTTCTAGGTTAATCACCAAATTGAACACAGATCTACGTAGAGAATACTGAGGCGATCACAACCCTATGTTCATCTAGTTCTAATTCGGCCTAGATTTGGATTATTTGATAATAAGTGTACCGATAACCGACACTTTCAATCATCAATTAATCAAATTTTATCATGTTTATACACAAATTGAGACCGTAAACTTATAGATCTAAGGCCCGTGAACAAAACCCTATGCTTGGAATCTAACAAAATTCATTAAAATCTCCTAGATCTAAGATTATCACTCCGACAGTCTCCAACATCAAGAACAGACATCAAAATCATCAAATTTAACACTTAAAGTTTGAAATCTTACCTTTCCCATTGTGAGAGTTGAGTGTGCCAACAAACCAATGAATTGTGGAAAGCAAAAGTGAAGAATCAAGATCAGAAAAAGTGAGAGTGTATGATAGTATCTGATGGTCGCTCGAACGAGTAAAGTTTTGACTGAAATATTGACCATCTATTTATAGGGAATGACCAGGTGTCGGATGGCCACCCGATCGGATTGCCATCCGATCGGATTGCCACCCGATCCAAACACTTCTCTTTTGACATTAGTGCTTTGACCTTTTGACTTTTTCCCATCTTATCAGATTTGATCAGTTTTAGAAATCCACTTAAGTATCTAGGTCCACGTTAATGACCCTAGGCGCTTAATTTGTCTACCAAGTCCAAGTTAATGACCTTGGTTGACCCGAAACGAAACATAATGACATATTTGATCAATTTTTCAAACACATTTTTCATGAAAATTGTACAAGTGTCAACTTAATGAACTTGCTTTTGACTTTTAATATCTAGACCTTTTCTAAGATTAGCTCACAACCCTGTCATCCAGTTCAGAAACTTCCTGCTTTGCTCCATGACTGCGAGTCTGAAGATCAGCTTTCTACCTTGGTTTGTCAAGAAACTAAAGCATAAATGTAAAATCTTTTTGGGATTTAAAGAAAGTTTACAGACTAGAAAATCTATGAAATATTTTTGGGTTTTGAATGCTAAACACTGAAATGAAACGAAATGCAGTAAAAGTAAACTATTTACAAACATATTTTTGGTGAGCGTGTCAGAGGATCATTTCAGTTGCTTGACAAGTTACAAGTACCGTTGAGCTTTATTACACACTAACTATTAAACAATTCACTTAGATTGCCGATATACTGTTCCTTTTAATTTCTCACACAAATTTCAACTTATTCAGGATATGAATTAGTGTTTTAAGAGCTTAACTTATACGCGTGTCCCACCTCAGAATATACTCTCGTATCCAGACTCCTATATTCAGTCTTACCGGTGAATGTACAATAATGATATCTGTAACGGGTAATCCGAGGCCATGAGAGCTCAGGTTAGAACTTTCGTTCAGACAGAGAGATGATGGCTCGACTTTCGGTGTGTCCCGTTTGGGGATATTTTCTTCAACATCACATGATTAGCATTTTGCAATGTTTCATCATTTTTTATGCTGAGGGTAGGCTTTAAGATTAAAGCAGTGCAGAGTATTATACGAGGACTAGGCTATTGCTTCCGCAAAATCAGAAGTCCCGGTATAATACCCCAGATATCATCACGCACATAGACCTAGTATGTCAGAAATAGAAAGCCCTTCAAACAAGATTTCAGGGATTACCTATATATCCGAGAGATGTTCCCCACGTAATAAGCAAGTTGTGATTTTAGGTTTATATCCCGAAAAATCTACTAAGTGTGCAAAAACCTATCGGCATATCATCAGCGAGACTGCTTAATGTTTTTTAAAACATTACATATTTTTAGCATACCGTAACTGTCTAGCTGATGTACTATCATTTCCTCTTTTTACACAAACTCTTTTTGGGTTTTCTGCTATTTTTGGATTTTTTATTGTTTTTGTACTTTCTGAAAATATTATCTATCTCCCCCTAAATACCAACACAACTAAAAATACGACAAACCAAAGCAGTTTGCTTCTCAACATCATCTGCCTCGGTTTCCTCATCAACGCCAATGATTTTCTCTGTATCCGGCAACAATTTCATACCATTTAGTTTTAAAAGATATTGAAAACGAGCTTTATCGAAAGCTTTGGTATGTAGATCTGCCTTTTGTTCGTCGGTGTGGATTTTGTCAATTCGTATCAACTTCTTTTCATAACAATCGCGTATGAAGTAGTGACGAATTTCTATATGTTTGGTTTTAGTGTGATGTACCGGATTCTTTGTTATGTTAATAGCTGCCTCATTATCAACAAAAATAGGTGAAGTAAGAAATTGCAAACCGTAGTCGCGCATCTGTTGCAGAATCCACAGGATCTGAGAGCAGCAACTGCTGGCAGATATATACTCTGCTTCACATGTTGATAAAGCAACAGAGGTTTGCTTCTTACATTGCCATGTGACCAATCGGGGTCCAAAAAATTGGCATCCTGTAGTTGTTGATTTAGCATTGACTTTGCAGCAACCGTAGTCAGAATCAGAGTAGCCTTCAAGTGTGAAGTCACCATCTTTGGGATACCACAACCCCAGTGTTGGGGTTCCATTCAGGTAGCGTAATATCCTCTTGATGATCGACATATGTGAAGCTCTGGAACTTGATTGAAATCGGGCCGCGAGGCAGGTTGGGTACATGATATCGGGTCTGGATGCTGTCAAGTACATCAGCGAACCGATCATTGAGCGGTATAGCGTTTCGTCCACCTTCTCTCCGGTGAGATCAGGGTTAATACCATGATTGGTTGCTAATGGGGTGGATATTGGAGCAGCCTCAGACATCACAAATTTCTCCAGAACGTCGTAAACATACTTCGTTTGATTCCCTCGGGCATTTGGTCGACTTGCAACCCTAGGAAGAACTTTATCTCACCCATTGACGACATCTCGAACTTCTGCTTCATCACTTTTTCAAAATCTTTGCAGAGTTCTTCATTTGCTGACCCAAAGATTATATCATCAACGTAAATCTAGACAATCAGAAGATGACCATCGACTTCCTTTGTAAAGAGGGTAGCATCCACTTTTCCTCGTATAAAGCTGTTGGCAAGCAAGTATTGCGAGAGCGTCTCGTACCAGGCTCTCGGGGCCTGATGCAAACCATACAGCGCTTTGTCTAGCAGGTAAACCTTGTCTTTGTGGATTGGGTCGGTAAAGCCCGGTGGCTGACCGACAAACACCTCTTCTTTCACCTTGCATAGAGAAAAGCCGATTTGACATCTAGCTGATATACTTTGAATCCCTTCCATGAAGCGAAAGCTAGGAAAATTCTGATAGCTTCAAGACGAGCAACCGGAGCATAGACCTCTGTGAAATCTATCCCTTCCTGCTGACTGAAACCCTGGACCACGAGTCGAGCTTTGTTATGAACAATAACCCCTCTATCATCACTTTTGCACTTAAACACCCACTTCGTATTTATTTTCCTATGACCGTCAGGTAGGTCCACAAGCTTCCATACACCAAGCTATTCAAACTGACTCAGCTCCTCCTGCATTGCATTGACCCATGAATCTTCAGTTAGTGCTTCCTTGTAGGTCCGCGGCTCAATCTGTGAAATGAAACAACTAAGTGAAAACTCGATTTTAAAGGAGCAACTTTAGTATAAAAGCAAGTAAGGCCATGGTCAATCTGGCTTCTGGTGCGAACGCCTGACTGCAGCTCTCCTATTATCAACTCCTCGGGATGGTATGAAAGAGTCCTTGGCATAACTTCACCAGGAACATCCACCTCGCCTTCCAAGTTAGTGATATTTTGATTTGCAACTTGTTCATTGTCAAGAATTTTCTGATCTGAAGATTGGATTTGCTCCCCTTCGGACTCTGAATCAGCACGATCAAATGTTGGCCTATCATCAGAATCTGAAATATCATCATTGACCACCGTTTGATTTTCAGGAACAGGTTCATGTTCCGAAGTAGTCGGAGTTTGCTGGGCTTCGTCATTCTCTCAGTGTGACTTAGACCAGCTTCATCATTATTGGAAGTTTATCGTTGACGTGTAGAAGACCTTTCTAGAAACCTTCCCTGAGATGCTTCATATTCTCGTAAAATATCCAAATCATCAAAGAACTCTGGCTCTTCTTCTAACTCAAATGAACCCCATAAGGTATCGTAGTTGAATCGCCATGAGTCTGTGGGCTTCTGTGGAGGCATTGTGTAGCCTTGACATTCAACATGTTGTGCTTCGATGATCTTTTTTAGACTTGGAACAAAGACTCTTCTTAGTGGACTTGCATACCCTACGAAGATACCTTCGATGCTCTTTGAACCAAACTTGCCATCTGGATCTAGAAATGTGCAAGAAGACTCGAATTGTTCTTGAAACTCGAGATTAGGCTTGTGATTGTTGATCAATTTGAAACATGTCTTGTTGTGCTTCTTTACAGTAAGTACCATGTTGAGTGTATAGCAAGCGGCTGATACTGCTTCTGCGTAGAAATTTATAGGTAACTTGGAATCAGCTAGCATCATTCTCGCCATTTTGATCAACGTTCTGTTCTTTCTTTCTGCGACTCCATTCTGTTGCGAAGTATATGGTGCGCTGAATTCTTGCAATATACCTCGTCGATCACATAATTCCTCCATTCTGTTGTTCTTGAATTCCGTACCGTTGTCACTTCTTAATCTGCGAATTCGTGTTCGGTACAAATTCTCTATCTTCCTGAATAACCTCAGCAAACTCTCAAATGTTTCATCTTTTGATTTCAGGAATGCTACCCATGAGAATCTCGAATAGTCGTTAGTTACCACCAGACAATAAAGATCTCCCGTTATGCTCTTGACGTTCACAGGGCCAAAAAGATCCATGTGAAGTCTCTCCAGCGGTCTCGTGACTGAGTTCATCTTTTTACCAGGATGGAATTTATTTCATTGTTTTCCTTTGATGCAACTAATACACTCCCCCTCAAGATGAAAACTCTTCAAGTGAACACCTTTTACCAAGTCGTTATGCACCAGGTGGTTCATCTTTCGTAGGTGAATGTGACCCATTTTTCGGTGCCACAACTGCGACTCCTTTTCTGTGGCTCTTGACATGAAGCAATGAGTTTGACCTGTGGTAGTCGTAGCGACACTCATATCCAACACGTACAGATCATTAACTCGTGGTGCTTTCATGATGATCCACTCCTCGGGGATAACAAACCCCGGCTTCAGGATCAGACATTCCTTGTCTGTGAAATGCGTCGAATACATTCTATCACAAATTTGAGAAATGCTAAGCAGGTTATTCTCCAGCTCGGCTATGTAATTAACTCTTTCAAACGTAATAACACCATTTGATAACGTCCCTTCACCAATGATACGTCATCCTTGATTACCAGCAAAACCGACGTATCCACCGTTAAAACCTCGAACATCGTACAACAGGCTTTTCTCCCCGTCATGTGCCAGGATGCTCCACTATCCATAATCCAATGGGAGATAGATCTCGGGAGCTCCTGCACATTTTACAAATGTTTAGTTAGAAAGTGAAGCGACCCAAGCCTCCTTTGACTCGGATAGCTTGACATCAATGCGAGTTGTTGTGGTGTACAATGGTGGGAAATTTTTGTCATTCATTTTCAAGCTCTCTTCAGTCCCAACCTCAACCTCTTTGTATACGAAAAATTCATCTTTTTGAGGTTGACCAGATGGTTGGTTTTTCTTAGGAACATACTTCTTCCCTAGTGGGGTCGAAGTCTGTTTTTCCAACTTCTGGTAATAATCCAAAGGAACATTCATCTTAACCGGTTTGGTTGAAGATGTTTGTTTTTCAGTAACAGAAACCTTTGGTTTTGGAACACTCGATGTCTTTTCCTCAGATTTTGGCTTCCAAGTTTGTTGTGGAGAAGCAACTCCTTTGTAAAATTTGTCAGTTTTCTTTACCGGCTGTTTTAGTGGCTCAGTTTTAACTTTGATGTTTTTTCAAAATTTTCTTCTCAACAAACATTGGAGCTTTTCCTTTGACATCATTCTTCTTTCTTGAATTCTCGACAACTACAGACTTAGGCTTCGAGTTGGTGCACTTTCGTGCAATGTGTCCAACTTCATTACATTTGAAGCATGTGCGGGTGTCAGCTTCCCGACCTGTGCCTTGGGTCTGAGGCTGTGAGACCTTCTTTTCAAAAAATTCTTCATTTGATTTTGAAAAAATTTCAGATTCTTGCTCGGAGTGTGAACTTGAGCTTTTCACAAACACTTTCTTTTCGATAAACCTTTTGTTTTGAAAATTCCTTCTTTAATTGTTCTTACCACCCTGATAACCACCCGACCATTTTTTTTGATTGTTGTTATTAAAACATGGTGGTGCAACAGGTTTCTTATAGTAAGATTTACTTTTTCAAATTTCGAAAACCTTTTTGACTTCTTTAAACCCTCAATTTCAGAAACATCGATTTCAACCAATTTGAACACTTGTTTCAGCTTGTCAATATTGACACTCTCAAGAGGAAATTCAAGATCCGAATACAACTTATCAGAACCCGACATCTTGTACATGACAAGAGTAGGTTCGTCATTTGAGTTGTTTTGGGATTTTGATTTCGGAATATAGTTATTCAGTAAACACTCTTCATCTTCAGTCGAATCACTGTCTGATTTTAAAACATTTTCAACCACATTCTTTACTACTTCAGAGTGAACACTGTCTTCATCAGATGATAAATTGAATGTGACATCGATTGTTTCTGGAAGCTTCTCAACATCTGATTTTTCATTCATTTCATTAATTTTATCCAACCCGGACTGTTTCTTTGAAAAATTGTTTAACATAGGCGGTGGAACTTGATGATAATCCACCCCTGTTCCATCCGAGTATATATCTTCACCAGCTTTGTTCTTCCCAATGGGTTTGGGAACTATGTGTTGAAGAACAAAGCTCACGGAGCTGTAATTGTTCAATTTCAATGTGGTTCTTTCATTTTCAATCTTAGCTTCCTGAAATTGAAGCTTAAGACTTGCGATCTCGTCCAAGTGCTGGTTGATTTGTCTTTCTTTTTCCTGAAGCACTCCAGACATATGAAAATTCTCTTTTGAAGTTTTTGCATTTCGCTCATCAGAATCTTTAACAGTTCTTTTTAACTTTTCAAAATTTTCAGAAATCTGCCGGTTTTCATGAATTAACTTTTCATTTTCTTTCTTAAATCGTTCTACGTCAGTTTTATCTTTTTCAATCTTCTCAGTTAATTCCTTTATTCTCTCATTTGAAGCTCTAAGAAGTTTGTCTCGATTTAAAAAACCTTCTTCAGTTGTTTTAACTTTCTCAACCAGTTCTTCAGTCTTTTTGACTGTGAGATACGCATTCGTGCTGCAAACTTTGCATTGTTTCATGCAATTTTTGCAATCACTTTCTATTTTAACCCCATCAGTCTTACCTGATTCATTTGAACCACCACAACTGACCTTGTTTGTTGACTCAGACGCAGATTTGGGATCTACCTCTAGTACTTTTGCTGCAAGCACCTTATCCGCCATCTTTGTCAGGTTCTCAGCGGTTACTTATTTTGTTGTGTCGATTATCCCATCGTCGACTTTTCTTGACTTTAGCTCTTCCTCTTCAGCTTTCTTTGCAGCATCTCTTTCTCTCTGTTCATCCTCTTGTTTCATCGTTTTAATGAGAGTTTCAACTATTAGTGTTCCTGGTTCAGCATTTTTGTTGCCTTTTGGGTCCAAATAGCACTCACAATCCGAATCCCATCTGTTACTCTGTTTTGCTTCTTTCCAGGCTCGATAGTTTCTATCCAACATAGTTTGAGCTACCAACTTTCGATAATTGTATTTCTGCTCTTCATTTCATGTATCTTTGTATGGTTCAACTTTTTCCATGAGAGCAAATCCTTCAACATCATTTTCTGGTAAAAATTCACTCCAGTCGAAGCCTTCGTCGTCATGAATTAGAGCTAAGGCTCTTGACTTCTCCTTAGGAGTCTCTTCGATTTGTTTCATTCTTGGCGGCTCTTCCCGATTGCGATGATAAACTGCCTTTTTATAGTAGTCGTCATGAAACGGATTTGCTGTTTCATTTGATGCTGCGTTCCTGCATTCCCTTTTGAAGTGCCCCTTCTGTTTGCACTTAAAGCAGTCACCTTTGATTTATCAAATCCCAGCTTCGTTGAAGGTCCACCAATCGAATTTCTACCCGTTATCTCCATAAACCTTTGCGCTCTCCTGATTACGCTAGCCATGCACCAGCGCATGTCAGTTAATTCCATCTCCTCGGGGTCAATCTGATCATAATCTTCCTTTATCAGATTTGTATTCCCGATTATCCCAGCGACTTGGCTTTCATATGATTCCAAAATCGAAACGAGAAACACCATTTGTTGTTTTGCAGTTTCTTCATTAAAGTTCTGAGCATTGTTCAGGTTCACTACAATGTTACACTGAAACACGTTTTTAGGAACTGTTTGTTGTTGCTGGCTTGAAGTGGATGAAGAAGAACCTCCGTGATAACCACTACTTGGTGCAAAACTGCTACTTTGTCTTTCTTGAGTGACTGTGTTCGAGCTCTCAGCTGAAAATGCAGTCTTTGGGGAAGTAGTTTTCGGAATCATGCTACCCCTGTAGTAAAGATCAGCGTTTTGTTTATATGGGGTGTTGTTAACTTTGTTCATCTTCTTAATTTCTAGCTCATGGCTCTCAAACCTTTCAATCAACCAGTCAACCGTCATGTCGGACATTTTCATGGTGTTCTTTAGTACCAACCCATAATACTGCCAACCCTTTTCTTCAGGTAAGGATTCAAACAGTTTCTCGACCATCTCTTCTTCAGTCACAGTGATACAGTGTCTTACAAGTTCTATCCTCAGATGACATAACCGCTCAACCATTTTCAACACATTCTCATTCTTCATGCACGCAAACAGATCAAACTCTTTCTTCAGTAGACGTTTCTTGTTTTTGACGATATCTGCTCCTCCAATGCATTTCTTCTCTAACTTGGCCCACAAATCTTTTGCATTTTCGTAACTAATCAACGAAATAATTTCATCTCTAACAGATTGATGCAACAAAGCTATACATTTTTGCTCAGCTACAAATGTCTCTTGTTCACCTTCATTCAAATTTTCATAATCTTTCCTTCCAAGATCAAAACTGTTTCTCATACATTTTCAACTTTGATACGCAAATGCACTCAACCAATCCTCGAATCTGCTTGACCATCTGTTGTAGTCTTCTATTGCCATAAGCTTCGGTGGCTTGTTGTAAGTACCATAGGCGTTGTCTACACTGAGCGAATCAGCAATCGCCTTCTTCGGATTTGGATTAGTGTTGGAAGTATTTGTTGATGTTTCTCCAGTGTTGAATGCAAAAACATCGCTGAACGGATTCAGGAATTCGTCTAGCATTTTTAAGTACCTGAAAGATATTCAAACACTTAGACAAATTTTCACAAGTTTCAAAAATTTTAAACAAATGCACTTGGATCGGATGGTGACCCGATCGAGTGGTGATCCGGTCGGTTGGTGATCCGACCAGGTGACACAACCAAGTATAGTTAACAAATAGCAAGTGTCGCACGACTATCCGATCGGGTGGTGATCCGATCGGGTGGTCGTTCAGACGAGTGACACAAGCTTCTAGAAACCTTTAACCTTCAATACTTCACCAATCGGATGGTGATCCGATCGAGTGAGATTATGACGTCAGCAACAAAATCTAGAACTATCTAAGCCAATCCGATCGGATGATGATCACACCGGGTGGATGACGTCAGCACGAACGAAGAACTCGACATGGTTTTTGATAGATTTAATTCAGTTTTAGTTCGAATTTTTCAATGAAACTTTACATGATTGTTCTATGTCAAATTTCGATTCTTTTGATATGATTTTTAGTCAATTTTGTCCGTGAATTCCTGTTCAATTTTGAGTTTTTCTCGTTTTAAGGTGTAAAAATGCAAGAACAGCAAGAAATGTGGTAGAAGATGAGAAATTGGTCAAATTTTTGGTGAAATTTGACAGAAATCGGCAAAGAATCGTTGAAATTCTGGTGAATTTGCAATTTTCGTCTTCGAATCAACCTCCTGTGGCTCTGATACCACTTGTTAGGCCATTTGATCAGGATCTGTTCGGTTGGAACGTGGTTGGATCAATCAGAATCAAGGTGCGGAATCCCTTGATTGTGTCACAGAATCAACAATGACAAATTCAACATTTAATCCGTCTGAAATCTATTAGAAGATGTGAAAGTACAATAGTTCCGGCAGATGTTCAGACTGGCAGAGCTTTGCTATCAAAGTCAGCAAAAGGTTCTTAATCTCTAACACAAGCTAGCTATTTATAGGCAACACCAGGGAGGCAATAAGTGTCACCCGATCGGATGGTGATCCGATCGGATGGTGATCCGATCGGATGGTGATCCGATCGGATGGCCATCCGATCGGATGACATCAGTCGTCCGTCGGATACACTTTTACATTAACGCACCGATCCCTGTGTTGCTTTAACACAAACATACATACATTTACACACATATACAAAAAGACATACACAGTACAAAATAAGACTCAATGCTGACGGAAGCTACAGACATATGAACTAACAAAATTTGTGTAATCATCGATCAATACCATATAATATTTATATCCAGATTTACTAAGAATCGGTGAGGTCCATAAATCACAATTCACGATGTCAAAGCGCAATAAAGTAGATGAAGTAGAATTATAAAACGGTAAACGTTTATGTTTTAACAACCAGGGGCGGACCTACACTCATGCTTGGGTGGGCGGCCGCACCCCTTGAAAAAAAAGGTTTTAGTGTTATATAGGCGATAAAATTTCAAGCGCACCCCATAAAATTTTGCAATCGCACCCCTTGAACTTTGAGCTCCATAATAAAGAAGATGTGAAAAACAGAAAGAAACGAAAAGGCAGTTGTCAGAAAACTTGTTTCTTGTAGAAGGGAGTATAACATGAAGAAGATGATGATTTTAAATTAATTCTTTATTTTATTTGTGAGGCAGGTAGGTGTAATGTGTCACATGATGATTTTAAATTAATTCTTTAATTTATTTGTGAGGCAAGTAGGTAAAGAACTTTTTTGCAATGTGTCAATAACAGTACTACAATTTTGTTTTATTGTTTTTTATATTAAGCATCATTTTTATTGTTTTTTTATGTTAACTATTTGATTGATATATTAAGTAATGATATGCTCGATGCACCATGCTTCAAAGCAAAAATGTTTCACACGCTAATTTTCAAGTTAATAAATTTCATAGTATAATACATAGAAAATTTAACTAAGTGAAGAAATTATCTTTTATGTATATTTTTCTTAGCAACAAAACTCATATTAAAATAACAGTCTAGTAAGAAAGCAGATTGAACGAGTCACGATTATAAACTGATTCAAGAAAACGGCCCTCAAACGGATTTGCAATTACATATTTTTATTAACAGTATTTTTCTTCTATTATTATATCTTATATTTATTATGTAACATATCACAATGAGAATGTTTCTTTATTATTGTATTGTATAGTTTTTTTTTATGGAGTAGTTAATGTGGATTAAAAGTTTTGAGCATTGAATATTTTAATACATTCGAGTTATTACTTATGATTGACTCTAATTACCAATATGCTTATGTGAAATCCATGCTAATAACAATCATGGTAAGAATTTTTTCTTTCAACTTGACCCGACCCGAATTGAACCGGAAAAAAAATATTCTATAGCTAGCAACAGACAAATGACCAAAAGAAAATTTCCGCACCCCATGGAAATTTTTTCTGGGTCCGCCGCTGTTGACAACTGGCAAGAATGACAACCTGACGATCGAGATCGCTTATTACATGAAATTAAATGACTGGAATGAAAAAAATCCATAATATGAAGTCCTGGATGTCCAAGACGATCATGCCAAAAATCAGTTGAGGTAGATGAAGCAGCAAATGCGGAAGCGGTGTTGTTGGTAAGTGGATAAAGAGAGCTGGAGCTATCATGCCTGGTCAGTGTAACAACCTGTGTTTTCAAAGTTAAAGTTCAAGTCAAAGTCAAAGGAAGAAAATATTGTTAATTGCGATCTGTCACTCCTTAATTAATTATTGACTGTGCTTCTTGACTTGTAACCGAATCTTTTAATTTGCTTACTTTAGTTGTATTATGCGGAGTATCTTTAATGATCGAGGTTTAATCGCATGTTTATCGCTAATCTATTTATCGCATCGCAATCGCATTCGTAACTTGATTTATAGATTATGTATATTGTTTTATGTGTGTGTGCTACTCATGTGTTACTTGTGCATGTTTATTATATGTTGGTGGTGAATAATCGAAACGCAATCGCAACTCTATCGCAACGCAATCTCATCGCGAAATGGAAACGCAAGTCTAATTATATTGTTGTGTGTTAGTTATATTAATTGTGTGGCTATTATTAAATTTATTGCATCGCTTAATCGACACTCGCTTAAACGCATCGCATCGCTCAACGCACGAAATGAAACATCGAAACCCAACACGCCGGAACTCTTCGATCGAATGACCATTCGATCGGATGGTCATCCGGCGGATGACCATCCGATCGGATGGCCATCCGATCGGGTTGCCATCTGATCCGTTACACTGCCTCAACTTTCCTCTTTTGGACATCTATAAATAGCACCTATCACATCACAAATAATGATGTGACAGCTCTGGTGCGACTCTTCAACTTCTCAGGCCTTTCTCCTTCGATTTCTCGCGATTCTTGTAAGTTTTCAACTCAAATCTTGTACATCTATCATCTACACACACTTCTTCATCTTTTTCATCTTTGAATCTTAACTTTTAACCATGAAATCGACTGATTTGAGGTGTTCTAGGATGATTTCATCATGGGGTTCTTATGAACTTCAAGATTTGACCTCAATCCACCAAGAACAACTCAGATCTAATGGATTTCAACATGTCTAAACACTGATTTCGCATAAAACTAAACATTTTCGAGATTAAAAGGGATTGGGAGATGGTTAATAACTTTCTTTCAACTCTTTTACCCTCTTGCACTCAAAACCGATGGAATCAGAGCTCGTATAGGCCTTCTACTCATTTTCTAGCGAAGGGTCGGTCTGAGATCTAATTGATGGGTTTTTCATATGTTTATCAAAGTATTTTATCTGTATAAAATAAAAACGCAGCGGAAATTATTATTTAAAACATGTTACTTACAAGATATAAAACCCATTTTATATGTGAAACCCAATACCCGGATCCATATACGAACATGCATGCTATCAAAATGAAACACAACCATAGGGTGTTTAGAATACTACCTTCCAAGGAGTAAATGTATGAAGATGATGATGCTTCTTGAACGGTTGCCTTCAAGTGTAGAAGACCTCAAGCTTGTATACCCCAAGCCTTCCAACAAACACCTTATGTTTAGCTAGGATTTCTACACTTATGAACTCACAATTGAAACCCTCTTGGAAACAACCCTTGGCCGAAATTATGAGAGTATTTATTAGAGTTCTTGCACTTGAAAATTGATCTTGAAATTCCCTCATGGAACCCTTCCATAACCGAATTTTAGAGAGAGTTCTATCAAAATTCTCTTGCATTTTTGTGTCATACAAAACTTAAAAGAAGGTGAGAGAAGTAGCCACCAAAAACACCCAATGCATGAGCCTCTAACACATGCATTTGCATGCATTGTCGTTGGACCAAAAAATTTAGGGAAGACCACCCAATCAAATGGTCTATAGCTTATGACAATTGCATGTCATCCCATTGGACAAAAAGGTTTGGGAAGAACACCATGGGGGGGGGGGGTGGCGGCCTAGCTTTTATTTTATAAAAAAAAAATACAAATTCTTTTATAAAATATAAGTCTTGTATATATTTTATAACATTTATAAAATATAACATCATATGTTCACAAGACTTTATACAACTTTTATTAAGTTATTTAACCCATTAAATAACAAAATAAAATATTCTCTCAAAATAAATTATCCATATAATTTATTGGTTTGTCAAGTGCAATTATTTAGAAAACCAATTTCTAAATATTATAAGTGTTAATATTTATTTTTTTGATCATATCATAAATAAATATTCTAAGTGTTTGTCTAGCTTGTATTTGGGTATGACTCGACTTGGATCATAATGTACTAGCCACATCAATTTAATATGTGTCTTGGGCATACGGAGTCCAACAATCTCCCACTTGCACAAGATACATAGAAGATTGATGCAAGTAGTAAATAACGCCTAACTACGGTTTACTACCCCTAATACGTATGACTATATGTCTCATTTAATTACATCATCCCCTTCAAGTCCCTTACTTGAAAATGATTTAGGTGAATCTATCATTTATCCTTTCGTTACAGATGTCATGTTAAATCCAGAGACATAGAGTGGTCACTCTCTGTTGATTTAACTTTAGCAGGCCTTAGACATCTTACTCTCAACGAATAAGAGGAACAAATCCCATCTTGACTACATACGTCTCTCACAATCACCTTGTACCACACCTGAGCTTAGCCTTATGTACTGTCATATTACTGACAGCAAAGAAATAAGTCAAGGTACAATATTTGGTGAATATCGAGACCCAATATGTATATCAGGTCAGAGGATACCATGATATTCTCCTTTACTCAAATTTACTTATGATCAATCACAAATGATTCCATGCAGTAATATTTGAGAGCGAGTCAGTCCAATATTTGTATCCCACAAATATCTATGAACTTTGGTAGCAACAATTTGCTCTATATTCATACCTAATGAATATCCACCAATCCAAATTCATAATAGTCTTACATTCATATTTGTTCCCACAAGTATGATCGACTACGGACATTTAGTATAAGTAACTTATTCACGGATTTAAACATGCTAAATTGGAACATAACTCAACATACCATAATGAGTTATAATAATAATTGCACCAATATCCAAATATAAAAACAAAGATCAAATCCAATCACTAGAATATCGAAGTCCTTAGGCACAAGTATGACCCTTCATGCTTTGCCCGTTCAAGGAGCTTCATGAGTGGATCCGGAATATTTTGATTAGTGTGAACTTTGCGAATACATATCTTTTCCTTTTTCAACTTCATCCCTTATGTAGTTGAAATTCCGCTCAATGTGCCTAGTCTTTCTATGTATACGAGGTTCCTTGATTTAAGCAATCGCACCTTCGTTATCACAAAGATCTCTAGGGGTCCTGAATGGTATGGACTACCCCTAGATCGGAAATAATTCAAGTGGCAACTTCATATGAATTATCTCAATGAATGAAGCGGCGATGTATTCTGATTCTGTAGTGGACAATGTTACCCTGATTGTGATTGAGAACCATCTCGATCATTTTGGAAACTCGTATCCATGTAACCCTTTACAACGAATTCCTTTTCACAAGATCCATGTATTAGAAATATATCCTTAGTCTTTCTGAGGTATTTCAATATATTTATAACAGTCACCCAATGACCGTTACGCGCTGGTATCTTCTCGTTATGCTTAAGGCGCATAACTTGTCCGGTCTAGTGCATATCATTACCTACATAATGAATCCTATAGCTGACGCATATGGGATTCCTTTCATTCTTTCCTGCTCATCCTTTGAGCTTGGACATTGAGACGCACTCAATATTGTCCCCTCTTGAATAGGTACCAAACCTTTCATAGAGTTCTCTATCTTGAACCTTTTCAAGACATTGTCAACGTATGCACTTAAGCTTGAACCTATCATGCACCTTGATCTATCCTTATAGATTCTTTATTCCCAAAATATAGGCGACTTCACCAAGATCCTTAATGGAAAAACAACTTCCAAGCCAGGCTTTTACACCTTCCAAGGTTGGAATGTTATTTCCAAATAGTAGAATGTCATCGACATATAATACTAAGAAAGTGATGATGCTCCCACTAGCTTTCTTATACACACAGGCTTCATCGACGTTCTTGATGAATCAAAATTCCCAATTTCTTCATCAAAACGGTGATTCTAACTTCTCGATGCTTGTTTCAATCCACAGATTGATTTCTTTAACTTGCATACTTTGTTAGGATGTTTTGGATCGACAAAATCATCAGGCTTAACCATATAGACATCTTCCTTAAGATGTCCAGTAAGGAAAGCCGTTTTGATATCTATCTGCCAAATCTCATAATCATATTATGCAGGTATGGCAAATAATATCCTTAATGACTTTAGCATCGCCACAGGCGATAAGGTCTCATCATAATCAACCCTTTGAGTTTGAGTGAAACCTTTTGCTGCAAGTCTCTCATTATAAGTATCCAAGTTTCCATGCATATCGGTTTTCTTCCTAAAACCCACTTACTTCCAACCACTTTGGAGTTAAGAGGTAGTACAACCAATTCCTAAATTTGGTTGTCATACATGGATTGCATCTCTATGTTCATGGCTTCAAGCCATTTATCATAATCGTATTTTGACATTGCATCATGGTATGTGGTAGGTTCACCCGAATCTACCACGTAGCGTCCATCCATGAAAAATCCATATCTTTCAGGTGGACTACTAATTCTACCAGATCTGCAAACGTTTTTGTGTGTTTTGATCAACCACTTGATCGTTTTTCAACAACCTCTTATTGAGTGCTAGTATCAACCAAACGTGTATCGCCTTGTGGTTACTAATTCTTTCCACAAGGAACTTAGCTTCCAAGAACTCAGCCTTTCGAGCAACAAATACCTTTTGCTCTGTTGGATCGTAGAAATAATATCCTATACCATCTTTAGGATATCCTACAAAGATACACTTAGTAGATCGTACTTCTAATTTGTTTGGGGTGTATAGCTTCACATAAGCTTCACAACCCATACCTTTAAATATGATTAATGATGGAGCCCTTCCATTCCATATTTCGAAAGGTGTCTTATCCACTTTCTTGGTTGGGGCCATACGGGCCGCGGAGAGCAAAGCGTAACCCTAAAATGATAGAGATAATGCGCTTCTAGCCATCATAGATCGAACCATATCCAATAGAGTTCGATTCCTCCTCTATCAGAACGAAGAACTTTGATTGAGTTGATTTTGTACTTCTCCTTTTGAAGATTTTGAACGTTTCAAAACTTCATCTTTGTGTCAAGTACACATAACCATAACTACTTTAGTCGTTGGTAAAAGGTAATGAAGTATCTTTCACCATTCCTAGTCATTGGCTTAAAAGGACCACATACATCCGAATGTATGATACCTAATAAATCTTTTGCTCTTTCCCACTAAAGGGTTTCTTAGTCATTTTACCTTGTAAACTAGATTCACATGTATCAAATGAACCAACTTCATTTGTGTCCAAAAGACCATTCTTTTGAAGTGTTTGCATGTGACTTCTGTTCATATGACTAAGGCGACAGTGCCAAAGATTAGTCTCACTCAAAACCATTTTGAGTTTCTTGGTGATTGCTTGGTACATTGAGCTATCAAATGATATATTATTATGAACCAATTCATAAATACCATTTGAAAGCATAGCTTTAAAGTAAAACATGTCATTCATCGAAACATGAATTTCATTGTTTACAAAATTTAAATCAAAACCATATTGTCTTATTTCTTTTGAACCTTTTGTAACAAATTGCAAACATGAGTTCCACATCCGGTATCTAATACCCATGTGTTAGAAGAAATAACATTAAGGTCAATATGTATCATTAAGATTGTACCTGAGGTTTGCCCCGCATCCCTCTAAGTTTTCAACTCTTTGAGATAGGTTGGACAATTCCTATTTAAATGTCCTATCTCACCATACTCAAAGCATGGATCGTTCGTGGCAACCTTTGACTTCTTTTCTACTGGTTTCGGTGGTTCCACTTTAGTCTTTCTTTTTATTTCCCTTTGATGTGCCCCTTTCCTTTGGCAACATTTGCTTTGGTGTCGGGGTGATGCCCTTTCTTTGTTGCCATCCTTATTGATGGTTAGAATGGATAAAGCAATTTTATCCATATTGATCCTTTCGAGGTGATCAATGTGGCTTTTCATCTTAAAGACATAAGATGAGACCGATTGGGTTTCCTCCATTCGACATGCATGAAGCGCCCGAAGCGTCCTACCCATGCATATTGTGGGAACATTTCCTTCAATTGGGTAATCATGTCGTATGCTCATGATGTTCAAAATCCTTTTGAATCTCGGGAATCATAATTCCTAACATGAGTCAAGAGGCTTGCGTAGTATCCTCGAAATACTTAATCCAATCGTTATAGGCATCCTCATCTTCCATAAGATGTTCATCGGGTTTAGGATCGTTCAACACATAGGATATATTTTCTTACTTGAGAACGATTATTAAGTTTCGATATTAATCCATGAAGTGTTATGATTGAGAAGATCCTTTTCAAGGATTATTATTGGTGATAGGTTATGGACAGTTTGGGTAATATTGTAAGCGGCAATCTACAAAATTTTACAAGGTTCAATTTTAGTATTTTCGATATCATTATATTTTAATCATTAATACCCTTTTATGTCTCATAGACAATTAATAATTAAAATCTAGAATCCAACGTTACATTTAAATATTGGTTAGGTGACCTTTATCCCTCTATTTAAATTAACAAGGTAGTCAACGTTTGACAATTGCAACTCTTTGCAACTTCTAGCCATATGGGACCGGTTAAACATCTTTATGTTTAGTTGGCATGTTTAATCCCATCAACACCTTTGTTCCCCATGCTTCGGTGACCCTAAGTTCATGGTTTCCAAATCAAGTCGTCCAACTTACACACACGTGTGAGTTTATTCACATAAGTGGTTAGGTGACCTTTATCCCACAAACATGGTAAACCCACCTCGAATATACAAGTTCCCTCAAATGTGGTTAGGTGACCTTTATCCCACAAAAGAGTTCCCAAGTGATTCGAGTGTTGTATAAAAGGATGGTGTTTTGACTTGTTTTATAAAAGGGATTTTGAGTTTTCAAAATTCTAGTTTAGAAAACTTTATGTACCATACATTTGCATGCATTCAAATCCTTGGTACTTTAGTGAAAATCAATTTTTAAGGTTCTTTTTAATAAAACACATTTTATTATAAAATCATTAATTTTTTAATAAAACCTTTTATTAACCATTTTAATGATTTTGTTAAGAACCAATTTTAAGCTTGTTGCTGATTATTAGTTTGTTAAGCATGCATATCCAAATATAATCCAAACAATAAAATAAGCAACCACACAAGCATAACACATATATCAATAGGTGCATAACCATAGCCAACTATTTTGACCACACTTGTTAGCCGAAACAAGTGTGCCAAAATGTCCTTCCTAAGGGGTGAAAATTGACACAAATAATGTGTCGTTGAACTCCCACTTGATCCCACATCCAAATGCTTCAAGTCTCCTTGTGTTGTGATTTCTCCACTTTCTTTGAGCTTCCAAAAGTCTTTTATTTTCAGCTCCAAACTCCTTTGGACCTCAAAAATGTGTTTTGGTTTTCGGGTTAAAATCCCGTTAAGAACCGTGAAGTCCTTTAGGCCCGAAAATAGCCAAAACCAAAAAACACATTTTTGTGTGCATCTTCTTTTACAAAAAAAAAAAAAAAAAATCCTAATACATTTTTTCTAGTAAAATAAAATGCACCTAATCTATTTACTTACATACCAAATGAAAATAAATAAATTACATATTTTTACAAATGGAATAACAAAAATAATAATTATTACAACCCTTTGAAATAATTAAATATAAATCACAAACACAATCATTCAATAAATTCACACAAGGTCATGGCTAGGATATGAACACCAAAATATATATCCACATATATAAAATTCAAGAGGCAAAATGGTTCCCTTTTACAACCTACAATTTTTTTCGGTCAAAAATGAAAAACCGAAAAATGTGGGTTTTTTGTCCAAACAAAATAATCATCCAAATGAAATAATTTTTCAAGATTCATTTATGCATGTAAGAATATAATCTTGAAAAACAAAGGGATAACCATGGTGAAAATTTTGGCCATAGGGTTTTACCCAAACTCGAAACCCTCTTGGAAACAACCCTTGGCCAAAATTATGAGAGTATTTATTAGAGTTCTTGCACTTGAAAATTGATCTTGAAATTCCCTCATGGAACCCTTCCATAACCGAATTTTAGAGAGAGTTCTATCAAAATTCTCTTGCATTTTTGTGTCATACAAAACTTAAAAGAAGGTGAGAGAAGTAGCCACCAAAAACACCCAATGCATGAGCCTCTAACACATGCATTGTCATTGGACCAAAAAATTTAGGGAATACCACCCAATCAAATGGTCTCTAGCTTATGACAATTGCATGTCATCCCATTGGACAAAAAAGGTTTGGGAAGAACACCATGGGGGGGGGGGGGGGTGGCGGCTTAGCTTTTATTTTATAAAAAAAAAATACAAATTCTTTTATAAAATATAAGTCTTGTATATATTTTATAACATTTATAAAATATAACATCATATGTTCACAAGACTTTATACAACTTTTATTAAGTTATTTAACCCATTAAATAACAAAATAAAATATTCTCTCAAAATAAATTATCCATATAATTTATTGGTTTGTCAAGTGCAATTATTTAGAAAACCAATTTCTAAATATTATAAGTGTTAATATTTATTTTTTGATCATATCATAAATAAATATTGTAAGTGTTTGTCTAGCTTGTATTTGGGTATGACTCGACTTGGATCAAAATGTACTAGCCACATCAATTTAATACGTGTCTTGGACATACAGAGTCCAACACTAATTCCTATCAAAGAGACAACCGATTCCGGGTTGAACATGAACAACCGTCAAGGACCGTTAACTGATCGGACTGGGGTGATTCCCACTTCGATCGGATGACTTGGACTCGATGGATTCCCGTTGTTTAACACGTTGTCATACCGTCTCGATCAAACCGCAACCTTTCAAACTTAACAAAATATTCAAGTTTTCAAAATGATCAGGTCATGGAACGGATTGTTGGCCAATCGGATTGCCATCCGATTGAACGACAATCCGATCAGATTACACTTGGTCTTCAACACTTGAACTTTTCACAAACTTTCAAAAACATAATCAGCTCTAATGGATTGCCATCCGATCGGACGACCATCCGATCGAATTACAATCCTGCTGTGAACTTGTTCTCAAAAGATATCTCGTTGGACAGATCGCCATCCGACCAAACGGCCATCCGATCGGACGACCGTTCGATCGACGACCTGAAAGGTAGAGATACTTCTCTGTTTTCAAAAGACTACAACGAAAACTTCAAAGCCATCATACACAAACACATCCATCCCAAGCGAATGTCAATCCGACCGAGTGGCCATCCGACCGGATTACCATCCGAAAGGATTGTCATTCGATCGAATGACCATCCGTTCGGATTGTCATCCGATCGGAAGACCATTCGTCACTCAGTTCACTCGTCCCCATTTAACGCGCAGTTCATCGCTTATGCTATCGTTCTATAATCAGGCTAACTTTCCAGCGCTCCCTTCAATCCAAGACGGTGTTTAGTTATTAAACGCTATCTGTGAGTATACTCGATCCCTTTTTGCTTTACGCACTTTTGGGTGTTACATATGTTACTTATTCAAATCACAATCTACACACAACGTAAACACTTTGATAAGATGACCGTTATTGCATGTTATACGTGTTACTCGATGAATGCTTGTATGTTATATTTATACAGTGATTGTTGCCTGACACCTTAGCAACGATAGTACTATAGTTTGGACTCAGCACCTGTCATGGACAGGGGTTGTTAAGGGCTTTACTTCACTTATCACAGTGGTGATATGTGTTGCGCATTCTACAACTCGCAGTCACGTCTGTGCATATTTCATTGTCGATAACCTACTAGCTTCACTTTGCTACATGTTACATGCTGGTTACGTGTAAAATGATTTCGCTATCTATTATACAATTAAACTTGTATGCTCACCTTTACACTATGTGTATTGACCTCTATTTTAACGTATGTGACAGGTGTTTAGGATGTTGTGCCTTACTTGCTATCTTTTGTGGAATCAAGATAGGATGAGTCTAGAAACAAACAAATTTAATCTTTTGAGTTGTCGAAACAATAATTTGCCTTGAGATGCCTATGTCTGTAATAATTGTTTTACTTTGATAAATTACGGTATGGGACATAATATTAATTATCTGGTAATTTAGTTAATTGAAACCCTCTTGGAAACAACCCTTGGCCAAAATTATGAGAGTATTTATTAGAGTTCTTGCACTTGAAAATTGATCTTGAAATTCCCTCATGGAACCCTTCCATAACCGAATTTTAGAGAGAGTTCTATCAAAATTCTCTTGCATTTTTGTGTCATACAAAACTTAAAAGAAGGTGAGAGAAGTAGCCACCAAAAACACCCAATGCATGAGCCTCTAACACATGCATTGTCATTGGACCAAAAAATTTAGGGAATACCACCCAATCAAATGGTCTCTAGCTTATGACAATTGCATGTCATCCCATTGGACAAAAAAGGTTTGGAAAGAACACCATGGGGGGGGGGGGGTGGCGGCTTAGCTTTTATTTTATAAAAAAAATACAAATTCTTTTATAAAATATAAGTCTTGTATATATTTTATAACATTTATAAAATATAACATCATATGTTCACAAGACTTTATACAACTTTTATTAAGTTATTTAACCCATTAAATAACAAAATAAAATATTCTCTCAAAATAAATTATCCATATAATTTATTGGTTTGTCAAGTGCAATTATTTAGAAAACCAATTTCTAAATATTATAAGTGTTAATATTTATTTTTTGATCATATCATAAATAAATATTGTAAGTGTTTGTCTAGCTTGTATTTGGGTATGACTCGACTTGGATCAAAATGTACTAGCCACATCAATTTAATACGTGTCTTGGGCATACAGAGTCCAACACTAATTCCTATCAAAGAGACAACCGATTCCGGGTTGAACATGAACAACCGTCAAGGACCGTTAACTGATCGGACTGGGGTGATTCCCACTTCGATCGGATGACTTGGACTCGATGGATTCCCGTTGTTTAACACGTTGTCATACCGTCTCGATCAAACCGCAACCTTTCAAACTTAACAAAGTATTCAAGTTTTCAAAATGATCAGGTCATGGAACGGATTGTTGGCCAATCGGATTGCCATCCGATCGAACGACAATCCGATCGGATTACACTTGGTCTTCAACACTTGAACTTTTCACAAACTTTCAAAAACATAATCAGCTCTAATGGATTGCCATCCGATCGGACGACCATCTGATCGAATTACAATCCTGCTGTGAACTTGTTCTCAAAAGATATCTCGTTGGACAGATCGCCATCCGACCAAACGGCCATCCGATCTGTTTCGCTCAGTGTCACACCCCGATGTTTCTGCCATCGGTTGAGGTGTGACAGATTCGTATCAGAGCCTTAAATATAGGGAATTAGGCAAGACTCGACCTAGTATGGGTCGATGTCTTAGAAACGACCTAGTCTATAGTCTAAGTACCAACAGACCGCCTTGTGCGAACCCGGTAGGGGTTCCGCACGAGCCTATTTCTGTTACTCGATCGCCTAACAATCATGATATCACCTAGCCTTTCTTAAGGCTAGCACTGCACTATTTACAAAGATGAGAGGGAGAATTGTGTCGAGATTAGGTGTGAAAACCGTAAACTCTCGATCAAATCACTCCATCGACGCACACTTTTTACTATAAACACGAGAATTTGCGTTGAATCAGGAGTGAAATCTGTACTTCGACGAAATTCTTCTTTTTAACCACGTAATTCTATCACTCAAACAGGGACGTAATCGCTAAGTTAGGGGTGAAACCTGAACCTTGATGACTCGTTCCGACCTCTATTTTTGGTTTTACAAAACTCTCACCAAAGTCTCGATGGATTCCAATGACTCGAGTTGCGTGAATAACCGAAAGGATGCGTGCCAATCATCGTATATCGGTGATAGAGCACAGTCTATTAGGCCAAAACGTGTACCCAAAATCCTTGAGAATAGTCGAATCACTTTGGGTAGTCAAACGTCTATCAAGCCGAGACAATCTAATTTCGATTTCAAGCTCGCAATCGCTGATTTTATGTGTTTCGATTCTGAGCCCGCAACCGCTTACTTTGAGACTTACTGTGATTCATCGCTTTTATGTGAAACTTTTACGTGTTTATGTGATTTTACCTTTTTATGTGTTTCGATTTTTGGTGATTTATACGCTTTTTTCTTTTTGCTTTGATCGCACACACAACTCGCACTACACATCTACCTCAAATCGTTAACAAATCGCTGCTACTTTGTGGATAATCGCATGCTATGTTACTCGCTTATGCTATACTACCCACTGTGCTACTCGCTGTGTGCTCGCTAATCGCAATCTCTATTCTCGAATGCTCGAACCTTAAATGATAGGCGAATACATGCAATTTAAGAAGGTGAATATGTGCAAAATATAGTGTGTCCTCGCGTGTTTCGGTGCTCTACGTGCTTATGTGTTTCTGTGCTTATGTGAATCTGTGGTTTATGTGCCTACGTGACTATGTGTTTATGTGATTAGTCGTGTTCCTGAGCCTTATATAGTAGTGGTGCGTGTGAGGTGAGATTCGATTATATAGTGTTTGAGTCCTATGGTGATGTTTGTTGCAGACAATGTCGTCATTTGGATCGTTTCACTCCCGCACTGCACGTCGCAACCATGAGGACAAACGTATCGCTGCCCTCATCGCTAAGCAAATGGCGAAAGTTATCCCTCAAATCATCAATGAGCTGAATGAGACTACCAGCAAGTCTTCTGAGGAATCAAGGACTGACTCACTTAAATGCACTTTCAGCTTTAAGCAGTTTAAGGCCTGCGGCCCAAAAGACTTTACGGGCGAAGATGGACCTACCGCGATGTTTCAATGGTTCGATTTGATCGAAGTTATGCTCCGTCAGAGCGGATGCCCGGAACACCTACGAACTGTCAACGCTACCGGCGTCTTCCAGTCCAGGGCACTGGAGTGGTGGACAGCCGAAAGGAACAAACATGGGAATGATGCAGCCTTTGGGCTCACTTGGGAGGAGTTGAAAGACCTCATGATGAAGGAATTTTGACCACCTCACAAGCTTCAAAAGTTGGAGAATGAGTTCTGGCATATCAAGCATGACGGTGGCGATAACGCTGGTCTTACTGCCCGCTTCAAATCATTTGTCCAGGCCAGGTGGCAATACCTGATATGACGATCAGGAAGTACATTCTAGCCTTACCGGATTGTGTTGCTGTCTTCGTGTAAGCCGCGAAGACAACAACAATTGAAGAAACCTACCTACTCGCTGCTGAGATAAACGACAAGCGAGTTCTTGATGGGTACTTCAAGAACACTCCGAAGAGTCTTCATCAAGCTACCACAGCTCCCACCGCTGAAACCGCCGCCGCACCGCAATCTTCGAAGTCCTCCCGCCGCAAGAGGAAGAACAACAACAACAAAAACAAGAACTGTGCAGGGACAGCTGCCGCACCATTGAATGCCATCACTGCTCAACCGCAACCCCAGAACCGCCAAGTAGCAGCCCCGGTGACCTATGCACCGCCGACCAAGCGTGCATATACTGGTCCTCACCCGCTCTGCTCTACTTGTACTTATCATCATCCCGTGGGGATTGCTTGTAGATTCTATGTTAACTGCAACATGTACGACCACTTTAGTGCCAATTGCCGTACTGGTCCTCGCCAAGCTCCAGCTCAAGTTCAAGTACCTGCACCACAAGCTCTCCTTCCTGCTCCACAGGGCCAACAAGCAGCTCCTGCACCCGCTGCTCACGCTAGAGCTTGCTTTGCATGTGTGTCACACCCCCAAAATCCACATGCGGAGTATCACCGCTTGGAGGCATGACATGACCAGGATCGAGCCACCAATCATATTGAACGACGTAATTAAGTAAATAAAACCAACCACAATACAATTGGTGACCAAAAGCTAGTTAACCAAGTTCATATTAAACAGCGGAAGCATTAAATGTAAGTTCAAAACATAAGTTCATAGTTCATACGTTTAAAGACCAAAACATAAGTTCCATAAAGTTTATTTATTAAGCACGGGACATGACAGTCCGCATCCCACAATGACCTCCTCCACGTGCAAGCTCCATAAGCATCTAACGACCTGTAAGGCATGTAACAACGAGTCAACAACAAAGTTGAGTGAGTTCACGTTTGGTTGTTTAGTTTTAAGTTGTTTCCGAAAACATGGTTTGTCTTTCGTTGGCTTATTTGCCGTGGGGGTTACCCCGTAGTTGAAAGTATGATTAACCAGTTCCTTCTTTATTACCCAAACCATATCCATAATTAGTGGGGGCTTCCCCATGTGAACCACTAGACCGTACCATATCGACTACTAACGAAAATAAGTTGTGCCCTACATCAGTGTCTATCATCACTGACAGTTCGCCATAGTCCATTAGTACACGCCCGTCCGACTGGCACGGTGTGAGGTTTGTTAAACCTAATAGCACTATTAACTAATGACCCGCTCGCCATTGGCCTCTGCGATTAAGTCGATATAAAATGAGGGACTTAATGATAGAGTTTTGTCTAGTAAGTTTTAAGGTTGTTGTCCTACCCAAGGAGGACGAACGTACGCATTCTACCCAAGGAGAATACGCAGGATTAATATTGGCATCCTACCCATGGAGGATGGCGGTACATATCCTACCCAAGGAGGATATGTTGGTTCTGTTTTAATTCTTTAACCCATTCCCAACCACCGGGAATCCCATGCCTTAGAAAGTATGTGAACTCACCTTGGTTTGCTCGGTTAGATTAGTTACTCTAATAATCAGAAATCAAGCACGTCCTAATAAGGTACAGATAACAATCAGTTTCTCATGCATAACACGTATCCTACATACGGTTTATTTTCTATCACATAACACACAATTCAAACGTCAAGGTACTTTGTTAAGTTATATTATTTTACCCTTAAAATAGTATAACTATCTCACAAAATAAATAAGTATCCACACAAGTGTCCTAGTGTAAAATATATATTCTAAATATATATATTTAACCATTTTATTTATAAAATCAACCTCCGACACTTTGTATTTTTGTTTCAAATATTATGGCGAAGTTTATATTCGAAACACAAGTTATAAAATATATTTGTAACGCTTGTTTAGAAAAATATTGTCTAAGTGTTGGAGTTTTTAGGAAATTTTGCCAGAGTCTCCTTTGTAAATGGAGGCGTCCATGCTTATAGCATATCATTTTCTTTTAAAAATTCATCCAATCAATCAATAACATGTTAGTAAACAATATTACACTAGTCAAGTGCATAAACTATGCAATTTACATGACAACATGAACTTGGTTTTTCATAAAAACGCGTGGTAACTTAGTGGGGTGTTTAGTGTGTTTAGTTATCTTCCAAAATGTGTTTATTTTTGTAAGACTCTTGTTCTCGGGATTTTTAGATGTTCACAACTTGTGAACTTATTTCTCAAAATATTCATTTTCAATATTTTCATGCTTCACTAGCATCCATACACTTAGTTTATTTTAAAGATGGTCTAAGTATATGTAAAAATCATACTTTTCCAAAAACCTCCTTTTAAACTTGGTTTTCTAAAATAACTCATACACAAGTCTTGAGTTTGCAAGTTTACTAGTCCAATAGGTTTATTATTTTCTAAGAAAATCACTTTTATTCCCAAGTTCATGCTTTAACAAGAAGCTGATTATTTTATGTGCACATAATCATCTCTAGCTTGTTAAGTCATGTTTTTAATCATAACTTAACAAGCTTCATATGATGATCAAACATCATATTGCTAGTAATCATCACAATATCAACAACATGACTACAACAACTTCATTTTGTCAAGTTTCCTTCTTATATCATCATCAATTTAGTTTATGTTCACGTCTTCTTCATATGATTCATAAATGTTCTTAATGTTTTTGTTCATGCTACATCATTAACCACTTAAACAAGATGAAAAATGAAAGGATCTAAGTTCTTACCACTAGCTCAAGGCTAGGGAAGTTCAAGTGAAGAAATTGAGTGGATAAAAGAAGATAAGAGAGGTCCTTCCACTTCCGAGAACACCGAGCTTCATTGTTTGCACTTTAACACCTTTGTATGCTTGTGGAATGAATGGAGGAGTTTGAATGATGATGATGGTGGTTGTGTTTGGGTTCGGCCGAACAAGGAAGAGAGGATGAGAGATGGATGGTGTTTAGTTTGTGAAGATGAAGAATGAGTGATCTAATGGTTATATACTACAAGTCCTCCAACACTTCTTTGTCCATTAGGTCTAATGCCCCCTTAATTACACTACAAACCCATTAACTAAATCAAGAAAATCAAGTGGGTGTGTTCCACTTCACAACCGGTTATGGGGGGTGGGGGGGGGGGGGGTTGGGTTAGTTGTGTTGTAACTAGATAGTTAGTGATTTGGTTGGAATTCAAGAGTTTAGTTAGTGTCTTATGAGTGTCATGAAATATATAGTGTGTTCGGGTGTTCGGGGATCATAACTAGCACAGGAAAATAAAAACAATGTGTTTGACAATATTTTTGTGTTCCGGGTCATGTCCGGTTGTTCGGTTAGGTACCGTTCCGTTAAAGTGCTAAGTTATTCCATATTGTGTCCTATATATATCTTTTTATAACACTCTTAATTCCTAACACTTAGGGAAGCATACAGGACCATTTAGTCAATTTTTCTGCACAAGACTAGTATGTTAACAAGCACATGTAAGTATAACACAGTAATCAGAAAGCAGTTAAGTAATTCAACACTTTAATTAATATTAATAAATCGTACGGATACATGTAATTATGAGGGTTGTCACATTCTCCCCCTGTTAAGAAAATTTCATCCCGAAATTTAGCACGTGGTTACTGAGGAAGCTAGTTAAGTTGCGTTGGTTTCCTGGTTTTCTTGGGGTGTCACATCATCCCCCCGTTGATTTGGAATTTCGTCCCGAAATTCTATAGTAGCTTCAGCCTCAGTAGAGGTTGCACTTTTCTTAAATAACTAGGGATACTTGAGTTTCATTTGGTCTTCTCGTTTCCAGGTATACTCTGGGCCACGACGGGAATCCCAACGAACTCGAACAAGAGGTATCCTGGTACGCTTGAGAATCTTAACATCTCGATCAGTAAACTCTACTGGTTCCTCAACGAATCGCAGCTGGTCGTCGATAGTGAGCTCATTGAGAGGAACTAAGAGGGTCTCATCTGACAGACACTGTCACACCCCGAAATATCAGGGCATTGGCGTGACTGGACTGGTATCTTCATTGCACAGTGGAAGCAAATAAGCTAAGTCTCTTAGAAATTGAACGCCCACTAAGTACTCGACTCTTCATGGTTCTCCTACTCCAACCGTTCCATTGTTTCTGTAAAGTAACCTGAGAAAGAAACATGCGAAAAATCAACACAAAGTTGAGCGAGTTCATAGTTTGCTTGTAAAAGATTTGAAATAAATCTTTTTGAATAACCGGTTTATGAAGTATTGTTGAGAAAACGAATTAAAATCATTTTCTTATCATGTTATACAGAAATTTAGTATGAAAACATGGTATGTATAAATCAAGTTTTCATATATAAATCAAGTTTTCATGTGTACCCCACGTACTCATGTATAATTCAAGTTTTTCTTGAGTACCCCACGTACTCAAGTATAATTCCCGTTTTCTTGAGTACCCCACGTACTCAAGTATAATTCAAGTTTTCTTGAGTACCCCACGTACTTCAAATATAAATCAAGTTTTTCTTGAGTACCACACGTACTTCAAGTTATAAATCAAGTTTTTGTATGGTATGAATTTTATGTAAATAAAGTATTCCTGTAAGTATCAGGATCGTTAATGGGTTGCAAAGCCATTAACATGTGACACGACATAGGAAGTCACCAAACCTTAGGCATTTAGTTTGTATATTCTGAGACACAAAAGCACTACTCGATTCTCGCCCTCACCGAGAGTGTGGCTGCCCGGCACCCGTTAGATCTAACCTTTTGTTTTACGGTCTAGGTATATTGTTGATTAATGGTGCTTCTGTACCCTATTCGTGAGACGATTTCACGCATCATTTCTCATAACGCCTCATAATTGGTTCTCGTTCTCACCAAGTGCGCTTCTCGTATTCTTATATCTCGTCACACTTGGTTCTCGTTCTCACCAAGTGTGCTTCTTATTATCATACCATTTGTAAACATAGTAATATTTGTATCTTGTATTTTCCCGTAGTTTAGAAGACTAGAACTCGTGTGTATGCATATTTCAAAAAATATGCTTGTTTGAAAAACCGGTATAAAACATAAGCTATTCGTAAACCATTTGTGTCAGTTAAAACTTGCTTGTAAAATGGTTTAGAAATTTGTAATTCTCGTATGCTTTGCAAAAAGTGCATGTCTTTCCACCCCAAAAACATTTATAAAAATGTAAAACCGTAAAAGGTGGGGTTATGAACTCACCTGAATATTTCCTGTGCAAATCTAGCTATGTACGACTTTGTAAGGTATTTTCCAAGACTTGACTTGCTAGCGTGCATTCTACAATATTCCTAACATGGAATATCTAATAAGTTTCGAAATAATGCGGTAACTAATCTACGTGTCACCGAGCTTTACCGAATCGTTAACCGAACGATCCGTTGATATGTTGTTAACTTAATAAAATAATTAAGTTATACTTGTTAAGTTTCGTTTACTAAGTCTAGAAAGTACTTAGTTTTCAAGAAATTCGAATATATAAATATTTACACAAAATATAAATATATCGATAGGATAGTGTTTATCGTTTCGAGAAGTCGTACGCGTATATAACGAATGTTTTATGAAAAGAATGTATAATAAACTCGTATTATATATCGTATGTCGTTTAGGCATTTGAAATAAATATAACAACTTATATTTATTTAATAGCGTTTTCGTGTTTATGTCGTTTGAAATAAATATATAAAATATATTTATTTTATAAAAGAATTGTCGTTTTCGTATGTGATAAAGTGTCGTCGAAAGTGATGTACACATTTATATTAGTTCTCATAAAAGTCGCTTTTCAATAAAACATGTTTTGCTTTTACGGGTTTTCTCGAAAAAAAAATGGGCAGAGTTTCCTCTGTTTTTGGACGATCACGACATCTCAGTGTCGCTATATTTTTCAAAATTCAACAATAGTCAATATCAATATACTCAATATATATGATTTCGTCAAATGCACAACGATGCAAAGTATATTTAAATAGATCGGTTCGAGCTCGATTTCGCGTATAAATAAAAAAAATCAATAATTAAATATAATTAGAAATTCCGCGTCGATTAGGCTTTACCGAACTGGCGTTGACTTCTGTTGACCGCCTGTTGACTGGTGTTGACCCGAGTTGACTCGGGTTTGACCGAGTTGACTCGGTGAGTTGACCGAGTCAACCGAACCGAGCCATCTGACCGAACTGGAACCAAATCCCTGTTGTCTTGTTGACTTCATAACTCGAACCTGAGACTGAGCTGACCCATTTGTCTTGAAATCAAGTCTGTTGAACCGAACCAAAACTGAAATCAAGAGGTCAGAACCGAGCCTAAACTGAATCATGTTCACCCGAACTCGAAATGAAACCGACCCTGAACAGAATAACCATCACCTCTGCCGCCGTCGCCGGTTCTGGTGACTCCGGTGGTCAAGCCGTCGTCGACCACCACCATATTCATCATCACCTCTGTCTGCTGCAACTTCTCAGCCCAACAACTCAATAACCACCGGACAAAAGAACTGACCGGTGGTCCGAGTCTTCGACCGTCGGTCCTCCCTCTCTCTCTCGCCTCTCAGTCTCTCTCTCTCCTCCCGATCTCTCTCTCAATCTTCGCCATCGACCACCACTGGATCAACACATAGACCGCCGGTCCAAGACAAAGACCGTCGGTTCTCTATCTTCCGATGGGTGTGGGGATGCGTGTCGACCGGAGATCGGCCGATCTCTCCTGTGCTTACCGGTCTGATCAAAGAAAGTGAGAGGGTGGTTGATGTGTGTATGTTAGCAGGTATAATCGAAGAGAAAAGGGGGTGTCTTGCAGGTTGACCGAGCCACCGAACCACCGGTAGCCGGTCGGTTAATCGGCTCCGGCGGTCGGATCCGTGAGGTGAGACGGAGATGAGTGTAGATATGTGTTTGGGAGAGATGACACCTCCTGTGTGTTTGTTGTTGTTGTCTGCTTGTGGAATGAGAAAAAAAGGAAAGAACTTCATGTTCTTATTTATAAGCAGAACTGTTTACATTGTCTTGTATGAATTTAAATGACATCCAGGTCATATGTTTTATCTTTAGGGTTAAAATCTTTTGTAGAGATTAATATTGATTTGCTGAGATTTTTGAAGGATCTAGAAAGGATCTTATAAGGATTTTGATATAGTAGGTTTAGGCTTGTGGGTTTTGGGCTTGGGCCCAGGGCCCACAAGCCCATCTCATGTGTAAGTGACCCGTAATTCCTACGAGACCCGATATCGTGACCCAAACTCCATGAGTATAAAATATTCGTGTAACATCCATATTTGTCGGTGTCATCAGTATTTCGTACGGTTTCAGTCCGTTGTCGCGTAATATTCAGCAGATTTTTCGTAAATCACCACACGCGCACTGTATAGCTGAGCAAACGTTCCTGGGCACTCCAAGGGCCTAATTAAGTTAATTAGCGTCGTAATCACCATTTTTTATTGCGTTAATCACCTGTTAATCGCGTAATTAAGGGCGTAAATTACCGGTTGTCACAGTCTCCCCCTGTTAATAAAATTTCGTCCTCGAAATTTAGACTTCGTTAACTCCTTAGAGTTATGTTATACGTAGAAAATACGAATAGTACCAAGTGAACGATCATGAAATCGAATCAAGACTTATTCGAATGATGTGAATTCAAGGACGTATCACAATATGCAAATGAATTCTAGAAATGATTGCATCCAATAAATGAATTCAGATTTCAACAAGCTCAAATGTACTAGTTTGCATGAAACGCTCGATCATGATCAGCCCAAGCTGCAAGTTCTACCGACGCCACAAGGTGTCGTAGTGAATGAAACAATTCAAATATAGCGGTGATCGAACAAGTATCACCTGTGTTTTGCATAAAACGCTCAATCATGATTAGCCCAAGCTACAAGTTTGTACTGACACCACAAGGTGTCGTAGTTAACAACGACTTAATGGAGTCGTAGACCAAACAAGTCTACTACGACTCAGAACAATGAAACGCTTGTTAAAACGAATTCGAATATGATGTTTCCAATACATCATATGGTGTCTTGAATTGAATATGTGTATTGAACAAGTTCAAACAATTGAATTTGGTTTCGGCGCAAGCCGACAATACATGTATCGACAAGGAAACTTTCGGCATGGTCACAACGAAAAACTATGTATGTAACTTGAAAAGAAAAGAAATTTCAAGAAAGTGTGTTGACTTGATAACAAAGAAGGCAACAATTTCAATAACGCGAGTCGTTCGAATCACGAATCAATACTTAGATTTAGCGAAACAATATTTGAACTTTAATGAAACGCTTTATTCGAAACGAAACCTCATGCGTAACAAACGATGCATGCGTAACATATGAATTTTCAAGAAATGAAGCAAATGAATATTCGCTATACTGAAAGAAATGATCGTGACACAATGACCATTAAGAGGAGTAGAGATACGAAAATCTACTCAGTAAATGTGAAAGTCGAAATTTCAATAAAAGAAATTTAAGGACTTTACCTGGGGTTGCATGTGATAAGCAGTTATTAGGTGACATTACCATAGCGTATTCGTCGTTAATAAGATAGGGGGATACGGTGACTTGCGTCTTTTCCTTAGCATGACTCGGGTCGTTTGCAGGACCGCGTGTCCACTGCCGCCTCCTGATCGATAGTCGCATGTGACGTACTTCAACCTCCGTTGATGTATAGCTTAAGTCTCACGTATGCCTGTGCGCTAGCGTTTTGTTTTGCGTAGAATGTGATGCACTCCGACATCTGTTGACGTAATATTTGAGTTCTATGTATTCTCGTGCACTAGCGTTTCGTTATGCGTAGGCTGCCTGCTCGGGAAGTTAAAACATCATAGACAATATGTATAATTGTGTGTGCCCGAATTAATATTTGCAGTACCTACGTAATGACCTTTAATGAACTTCAAAATAAGTTTCCGAAAGTCTTATATGCATGTTTTCTAAACTCTCAGAGTTTTATGTACTGTATGCGACTGTTTTGTGTACCGTGTGTAAAACACCACTTTGGCGTATGTTTGAAAACAAAATCTTGACTTTTTGTTTTTCGGCCACGGTTGGAGACCATATTCGAGTACTATGTGTTCTGTATGTATTCAACGTTTTTATAATCTAAGTCCCAGAGAAATATGAGGTTAGAGCCTAGGTATCTCTACAGAGAACCCTATTCGCTGTAACCGATAGCTCTGATACCAATCTGTCACACCCCGAAATATCAGAGCATTGGCGTGACTAGACTGGTATCTTCATTGCACAGCGGAAGCAAATAAGCTAAGTCTCTTAGAAATTGAATGCCCACTAAGTACTCGACTCTTCATGGTTCTCCTACTCCAACCGTTCCATTGTTTCTGTAAAGTAACCTGAGAAAGAAACATGCGAAAAATCAACATAAAGTTGAGCGAGTTCATAGTTTGCTTGTAAAAGATTTGAAATAAATCTTTTTGAATAACCGGTTTATGAAGTATTGTTGAGAAAATGAATTAAAATCATTTTCTTGTCATGTTATACAGAAATTTAGTATGAAAACATGGTATGTATAAATCAAGTTTTCATATATAAATCAAGTTTTCATGTGTACCCCACGTACTCATGTATAATTCAAGTTTTCCTTGAGTACCCCACGTACTCAAGTATAATTCCCGTTTTCTTGAGTACCCCACGTACTCAAGTATAATTCAAGTTTTCTTGAGTACCCCACGTACTTCAAATATAAATCAAGTTTTTCTTGAGTACCACACGTACTTCAAGTTATAAATCAAGTTTTTGTATGGTATGAATTTTAAGTAAATAAAGTATTCCTGTAAGTATCAGGATCGTTAATGGGTTGCAAAGCCTAATGGCATTTAGGAAGTGACCAAACCTTAGGCATTTAGTTGGTATATTCTGAGACACAAAAGCACTACTCGATTCTCGCCCTCACCGAGAGTGTGGCTGCCCGGCACCCGTTAGATCTAACCTTTTGTTCTGCGGCCTAGGTATATTGTTGATTAATGGTGCTTCTGTACCCTATTCGTGACACGATTTCTCGCATCATTTCTCATAACGCCTCATACTTGGTTCTCGTTCTCACCAAGTGCGCTTCTCGTATTCTTATATCTCGTCACACTTGGTTCTCGTTCTCACCAAGTGTGCTTCTTGTTATCATACCATTTGTAAACATAGTAATATTTGTATCTTGTATTTTCCCGTAGTTTAGAAAACTAGAACTCGTGTGTATGCATATTTCAAAAAATATGCTTGTTTGAAAAACCGGTATAAAACATAAGCTTTTCGTAAACCATTTGTGTCAGTTAAAACTTGCTTGTAAAATGGTTTAGAAATTTGTAATTCTCGTATGCTTTGCAAAAAGTGCATGTCTTTCCACCCCAAAAACATTTATAAAAATGTAAAACCGTAAAAGGTGGGGTTATGAACTCACCTGAATATTTCCTGTGCAAAGCTAGCTATATACGACTTTGTAATGTCGTTTCCAAGACTTGACTTGCTAGCGTGCATTCTACAATATTCCTAACATGGAATATCTAATAAGTTTCGAAATAGTGCGGTAACTAATCTACGTGTCACCGAGCTTTACCGAATCGTTAACCGAACGATCCGTTGATATGTTGTTAACTTAATAAAATAATTAAGTTATACTTGTTAAGTTTCGTTTACTAAGTCTAGAAAGTACTTAGTTTTCAAGAAATTCGAATATATAAATATTTACACAAAATATAAATATATCGATCGGATAGTGTTTATCGTTTCGAGAAGTCGTACGCGTATATAACGAATGCTTTATGAAAAGAATGTATAATAAACTCGTATTATATATCGTATGCCGTTTAGGCGTTTGAAATAAATATAACAACTTATATTTATTTAATAGCGTTTTCGTGTTGATGTCGTTTGAAATAAATATATAAAATATATTTATTTTATAAAAGAATTGTCGTTTTCGTATGTGATAAAGTGTCGTCGAAAGTGATGTACACATTTATATTAGTTCTCATAAAAGTCGCTTTTCAATAAAACATGTTTTGATTTTACGGGATTTCTCGAAAAAAAAAATGGGCAGAGTTTCCTCTGTTTGTGGACGATCCCGACATCTCAGTGTCGCTATATTTTTCAAAATTCAACAATAGTCAATATCAATATACTCAATATATATGATTTCGTCAAATGTATAACGATGCAAAGTATATTTAAATAGATCGGTTCGAGCTCGATTTCGCGTATAAATAAAAAAATCAATAATTAAATATAATTAGAAATTCCGCGTCGATTAGGCTTTACCGAACTGGCGTTGACTTCTGTTGACCGCCTGTTGACTGGTGTTGACCCGAGTTGACTCGGGTTTGACCGAGTCAACCGAACCGAGCCATCTGACCGAACCGGAACCAAATCCCTGTTGTCTTGTTGACTTCATAACTCGAACCTGAGACTGAGCTGACCCATTTGTCTTGAAATCAAGTCTGTTGAACTGAACCAAAACTGAAATCAAGAGGTCAGAACCGAGCCTAAACTGAATCATGTTCACCCGAACTCGAAATGAAACCGACCCTGAACAGAATAACCATCACCTCTGCCGCCGTCGCCGGTTCTGGTGACTCCGGTGGTCACGCCGTCGTCGACCACCACCATATTCATCATCACCTCTGTCTGCTGCAACTTCTTAGCCCAACAACTCAATAACCACCGGACAAAAGAACTGACCGGCGGTCCGAGTCTTCGACCGTCGGTCCTCCCTCTCTCTCTCGCCTCTCAGTCTCTCTCTCTCCTCCCCATCTCTCTCTCAATCTTCGCCATCGACCAACACCAGATCAACACATGGACCGCCGGTCCAAGACAAAGACCGTCGGTTCTCTATCTTCCGATGGGTGTGGGGATGCGTGTCGACCGGAGATCGGCCGATCTCTCCTGTGCTTACCGGTCTGATCAAAGAAAGTGAGAGGGTGGTTGATGTGTGTATGTTAGCAGGTATAATCGGAGAGGAAAGGGGGTGTCTTGCAGGTTGACCGAGCCACCGAACCACCGGCAGCCGGTCGGTTAATCGGCTCCGACGGTCGGATCCGTGAGGTGAGACGAGAGATGAGTGTAGATATGTGTTTGGGAGAGATGACACCTCCTGTGTGTTTGTTGTTGTTGTCTGCTTGTGGAATGAGAAAAAAAGGAAAGAACTTCATGTTCTTATTTATAAGCAGAACTGTTTACATTGTCTTGTATGCATTTAAGTGACATCCAGGTCATATGTTTTATCTTTAGGGTTAAAATCTTTTGTAGAGATGAATAATGATTTGCTGAGATTTTTGAAGGATCTAGAAAGGATCTTATAAGGATTTTGATATAGTAGGTTTAGGCTTGTGGGTTTTGGGCTTGGGCCCAGGGCCCACAAGCCCATCTCATGTGTAAGTGGCCCGTAATTCCTACGAGACCCGATATCGTGACCCAAACTCCATGAGTATAAAATATTCGTGTAACATCCATATTTGTCGGTGTCTTCAGTATTTCGTACGGTTTCAGTCCGTTGTCGCGTAATATTCAGCAGATTTTCCGTAAATCACCACACGCGCACTGTATAGCTGAGCAAACGTTCCTGGGCACTCCAAGGGCCTAATTAAGTTAATTAGCGTCGTAATCACTATTTTTTATTGCGTTAATCACCTGTTAATCGCGTAATTAAGGGCGTAAATTACCGGTTGTCACAGACACTTCTTCAGATTTGACACGTGGAATACGTTGTGAACTCCACTGAGTTCTTCAGGTAGATTCAACTTGTAAGCGACTTTGCCAATTTTCTCAATGATTTCGAACGGTCCGACATAACGCGGATTGAGCTTGCCTCGTTTGCCAAAACGAACTACACCCTTCCAAGGTGAGACTTTGAGTAGCACCCGATCCCTAACCTGGAACTCGAGTGCTTTCTTCGCTTATCCGCATAGCTTTTCTGACGGTCACGAGCTACCGCCATTCGTTGTCATATCTGAGCAATTCTCTCGGTTGTATCTACTACAAGTTCTGGGCCTGTGATTTGACTGTCGCCAACCTCTTCCCAACAAAGAGGTGATCGGAACTTCCGTCCGTACAATGCCTCGAACGGAGCGGCATGGATACTGGTGTGGTAACTGTTGTTATACGAAAACTCCACTAGCGGGAGATGTTTTTCCCAGCCATTACCGAAGTCGATTACACATGCCCTAAGCATGTCTTCAAGGGTTTGGATGGTGCATTCAGATTGCCCATCCGTTTGTGGATGATATGCCGTGCTCATGTCTAATTGAGAGCCAAAGGACTTGTGCATATCTTGCCACAATTCAGATGTAAAACGCGAGTCACGATCAGAAATGACGGAGGTTGGCACTCCGTGCCTTGATACTACTTCTTTTAGGTAAATGTCTGCTAGAGTAGAAAACTTATCCGTTTCCTTGATAGCCAGAAAATGTGCAGACTTGGTCAGTCGATTCACGATCACCCAAATGGTATCATTTCCGCGTTGAGATCTAGGCAGGCCAGTAACGAAATCCATGAAAATTTGCTCCCATTTCCATTTAGCTATCTCTGGTTGTTGAAGTAGGCCTGATGGTTTCTGGTACTCGACCTTGACCCTAGCACAAGTCAGGCATTTACTGACATAGGTTGCTATGTGGGCTTTCATTCTAGGCCACCAGTATGTAGTCTTTAGGTCGTGGTATATCTTATCCGAACCAGGATGTACTGAATAACGAGACTTATGTGCATCATCCATCACAAGCTCGCGTAAGTTTCCATAAAGTGGAACCCAGATGTGCCCGTTTACATAGTAGGCGTCGTCTTCCTTTTGTTCTAACCGTTTCCTTGATCCATGTAGGACTCAGCCTTGATGTTTTTTGCTTTCAATGCTTCGACCTGAGCATCACGAATTTGAGCGGGAAGGCTAGAGTGAATGGTAAGCTGTAACGCACGTACACGCTTAGGTATAGTATCCTTTCGACTGAGGGAGTCAGCCACAACGTTGGCTTTGCCCGGATGGTACTTGATCGCACATTCATAATCATTCAAGAGCTCGACCCATCGACGTTGTCGCATGTTTAACTCCTATTGTTTGAAGATATGCTCGAGACTCCTGTGATCGGTGTAAATGGTGCACTTTGTACCGTACAGGTAATGTCTCCATATCTTAAGTGCGAAAACAACTGTTCCCAATTCCAAGTCGTGCGTAGTGTAGTTCCTTTCGTGAACTTTAAGTTGGCGCGATGCGTAGGCAATGACCTTGTCACGTTGCATCAACACGCAACCAAGTCCTTGGATGGAAGCGTCCCAATAAACCACAAAATCATCTGTGCCCTCAGGAAATGAGAGGATAGGTGCGCTACAAAGTCTATCCTTTAAGTGTTGGAACGCGGATTCCTATGTGTCACCCCAACGATAGGTGACACCCTTCTGAGTCAGTGAAGTGAGAGGTTGCGCAATCTTTGAGAAATCCTTGATAAACCGTCGGTAATATCCTGCCAAACCCAAGAATTGGCGGATTTCTATTGGTGTACGGGGTGCAGGCCAGTTCTTGATCGAATCAACCTTGGATGGATCAACATGAATCCCATCCTTGTTTACTACGTGGCCTAGAAAGTGGACTTCGCGAAGCCAGAAGTCACATTTCGAAAAATTAGCATACAGTTGCTCTGCTCGAAGAAGTTCCAGCATAAGTCGTAGATGCTGCTCGTGTTCCTCCTGACTCTTAGAATAGATCAGGATGTCATCGATGAAAACAATAACGAACTTATCCAGGTAAGGTTTGCATACTCGGTTCATAAGATCCATGAAGACCGCAAGTGCGTTTGTCAACCCGAAAGGCATGACCAGAAACTTGTAATGGCCGTAACGAGTTCTGAATGCTGTTTTGGAGACGTCCTCATCTCGGACTCTCAGCTGATGGTATCCCGATACCAGATCAATTTTAGAGTAAAAGCCCGACCCTTGCAGCTGGTCGAACAAGTCGTCAATACGTGGAAGAGGATAACGATTCTTCACGGTCACCTTGTTAAGTTCGCGATAGTCAATACACATTCTGAAAGTACCGTCTTTCTTCTTCACAAACAAGACTGGAGCTCCCCAGGGCGAAGAACTAGGGCGTATGAAACCCTTTTCCAAAAGTTCTTGTAATTGCATGGACAGTTCTTCAAGTTCTGATGGAGCTAGACGATAAGGTGCACGAGCTATTGGTGCTGCTCCAGGAGCTAGCTCGATTTGAAACTCGACTTGTCGATGAGGCGGAAGACCAGGTAATTCATCAGGAAATACCTCAGGGAAATCACGTACAATAGGTATGTCTTCAATTCTCTTCTCTTCCATTGATGCGTCAGTAACGAGTGCTAGAATGGCAGTGTGGCCCTTTCGCAAACACTTATGGGCCTTAAGGAAAGATATAATGCCTACGACAGCACCACTCTTGTCGCCATGAATCACGAGGGGTTCTTTACCAGAACGAGGGATGCGGACAATCTTCTCGTTGCAAAGAATTTCTGCTTGCTGATGAGATAACCAATCCATCCCAATAACAACGTCGAAACTTCCCAGAACGATAGGAATAAGATCGATAGAGAAGGTCTGACCAGCTAAGACGAGGTTACAGCCCTTAACTATGTGTGTGGCTTTAAGACTTTTACCGTTTGCTAGTTCTACCGTGTGTTTGGTGTTCAGAAGTGTTGGAGTGCGCTTAAGCATTTGGCTAACTTTTAAGGACATATAACTAGTATCGGCACCCGAATCAAATAAAACAGTAACAAAGAAGTCGTCCAGAAGGAACTTACCCATCACAACGTTGGGATCGTTCCTTGCATCACCCTGACCTAGCATGAAAACACGTCCCCTGGTCCATTGCCATTATTGTTACCCCCGTTGTTGCTTCCATTGTTGTTCCCGTTTCCTTGGTTGTTGTTGTTCTGATTCTGGTTCAGCTGAGGACAGTTCCTCTTAAAGTGGCCTTCAGCGCCACACTAAAAGCATCCTTTATTGCCCTGCTGTTGCTACTGCTGGTGGTTCTGTGGAGCTTGTTGTTGTTGTTGGCGATTCTGATTTGCTGGTCGTGCGCCCCTGCAATCCTTTGCTTCATGGCCAAACTTGTTACACCTCAGACAACGACCCTTGTGGCACTGCTCGCTGTGATGCTTATTGCACCGGTTGCACTTGGGGTGGTTCCCTCGGTATCCACCCTGTCCTTGACTACCAGAAGATTGCTGACCAGGACTCTGGTAGTCATCAGCCTTCCGCTGCTGAGACTGAACTGAAGTAGAACCCTTGCCCGAATTTCCATCCCACTTGCGCTTGTTATCACTGGGAGCATCAGTAGTGGTAGCGCTGATACGTTTGGGCAACTTGTTCTGCTCAACTGCTTGATTAGTGAGACGATGAGCCAACTTGATGATTTGCTGAATGGTGCCAAGATTAGCTGAGGTCACGTGGCTTTGAATTTCTGGCACCAAACCCTTAAGGTACAGCTCGATACGATTGATAGGAGGATCCACCATAGTGGGACACAGGATAGCTAATTCGTTCGACCTCTTTGTGTATGCCTCGATTTCAGACCCCGTCATCTTCAGATTGAAAAATTCTACCTCTAGCTTGTGGATGTCATCACGACTACAGTACTCTTCTTTGATCAGTTCTTTGAAACCGTTCCATGGGGTGGCATTAGCAACCGCCAGCCCTAGCAGTTGAACCTGTGCTTTCTACCAAGTTAACGCAGCACCTTCGAGTGTTCCAGTAGCATATTTCACCCTACGATCTTCAGGGTATTCACACATCTCGAAAACAGACTCAAGCTTCTCGAACCAGTGAAGAAGACCTACAGCTCCTTCTGTGCCGCTGAAAGTACTAGGTTGGCAATCCATGAACGTTTTGAACGTGCACACAGGAGGCTGAGCATGTTGACCTGTTGCGCGAGAATAAAAGACAAGGTTAAGCACGAGGGTTGGTTTGCGAAGGTAGGATCTAAACGTCCTAAGATGGGTTGATATGGCAAGTTATACCTCCTGCAGGGACAGTTGCGAGTGCCTCAGCAACCCGTTCATTGATCAAAGCCGTCAACTGGGCTTGAGTTAGGTTGATATGTCCTCCGCGTCCGTTCATGAACTTCACAACGAAGCAACGTAAGTGAGAAAAGTGTCGCGAAAGTGCGTAAGTGTGGGATAACAGGAGAGAGTAAGCACACAAGGTTCAAATAGCAGTTATCACATTAACTAGTGCACAGTGTGAACTATCTAACCGACAATATAAACATAAATCATACCACTTATTGTGTCGAGTCTTGCACGTGGAGCGAAGCGTCGTTGTGGATCGTAGAGCACTGTACAGGTTATAGTCTGGTTTTGTCAAAAAGCTTTTCCCTTTTTAAAACCAAGGTCACTATAACCAATGGCTCTGATACCAATCTGTCACACCCCCAAAATCCACATGCGGAGTATCACCGCTTGGAGGCGTGACATGACCAGGATGGAGCCACCAATCATATTGAACGACGTAATTAAGTAAATAAAACCAACCACAATACAATTGGTGACCAAAAGCTAGTTAACCAAGTTCATATTAAACAGCAGACGCATTAAATGTAAGTTCAAAACATAAGTTCATAGTTCATAAGTTTAAAGACCAAAACATAAGTTCCATAAAGTTTATTTATTAAGCACGGGACATGACAGTCCGCATCCCATAATGACCTCCTCCACGTGCAAGCTCCATAAGCTTCTAACGACCTATAAGGCATGTAACAACGAGTCAACAACAAAGTTGAGTGAGTTCATGTTTGGTTGTTTAGTTTTAAGTTGTTTCCGAAAACATGGTTTGTCTTTCGTTGGCTTATTTGCCATGGGGGTTACCCCGTAGTTGAAAGTATGATTAACCAGTTCCTTCTTTATTACCCAAACCATATCCATAATTAGTGGAGGCTTCCCCATGTGAACCACTAGACCGTACCATATCGACTACTAACGAAAATAAGTTGTGCCCTACATCAGTGTCTATCATCACTGACAGTTTGCCATAGTCCATTAGTACACGCCCGTCCGACTGGCACGGTGTGAGGTTTGTTAAACCTAATAGCGCTATTAACTAATGACCCGCTCGCCATTGGCGTCGGTAATTAAGTCGATATAAAATGAGGGACTTAATGATAGAGTTTTGTCTAGTAAGTTTTAAGGTTGTTGTCCTACCCAAGGAGGACGAACGTACGCATTCTACCCAAGGAGAATACGCAGGATTAATATTGGCATCCTACCCATGGAGGATGGCGGTACATATCCTACCCAAGGAGGATATGTTGGTTCTGTTTTAATTCTTTAACCCATTCCCAACCACCGGGAATCCCATGCCTTAGAAAGTGTGTGAACTCACCTTGGTTTGCTCGGTTAGATTAGTTACTCTAATAATCAGAAATCAAGCACGTCCTAATAAGGTACGGATAACAATCAGTTTCTCATGCATAACACGTATCCTACGTACGGTTTATTTTCTATCACATAACACACAATTCAAACGTCAAGGTACTTTGTTAAGTTATATTATTTTACCCTTAAAAAAGTATAAATATCTCAAAAAATAAACAAGTATCCACACAAGTGTCCTAGTATAAAATATATATTCTAAATATATATATTTAACCATTTTATTTATAAAATCAACCTCCGACACTTTGTATTTTTGTCACAAATATTATTGCGAAGTTTATATTCGAAACACAAGTTATAAAATATATTTGTAACGCTTGTTTAGAAAAAATATTGTCTAAGTGTTGGAGTTTTTAGGAAATTTTGCCAGAGTCTCCTTTGTAAATGGAGGCGTCCATGCTTATAGCATATCATTTTCTTTTAAAAATTCATCCAATCAATCAATAACATGTTACTAAACAATATTACACTAGTCAAGTGCATAAACTATGCAATTTACATGACAACATGAACTTGGTTTTTCCTAAAAACGCGTAGTAACTTTGTGGGGTGTTTAGTGAGTTTAGTTATCTTCCAAAATGTGTTTATTTTTGTAAGACTCTCGTTCTCGGGATTTTTAGATGTTCACAACTTGTGAACTTATTTCTCAAAATATTCATTTTCAATATTTTCATGCTTCACTAGCATCCATACACTTAGTTTATTTTAAAGATGGTGTAAGTATATGTAAAAATCATACTTTTCCAAAAACCGCCTTTTAAACTTGGTTTTCTAAAATAACTCATACACAAGTCTTGAGTTTGCAAGTTTACTAGTCCACTAGGTTTATTATTTTCTAAGAAAATCACTTTTATTCCCAAGTTCATGCTTTAACAAGAAGCTGATTATTTTATGTGCACATAATCATCTCTAGCTTGTTAAGTCATGTTTTTAATCATAACTTAACAAGCTTCATATGATGATCAAACATCATATTGCTAGTAATCATCATAATATCAACAACATGACTACAACAACTTCATTTTGTCAAGTTTCCTTCTTATATCATCATCAATTTAGTTTATGTTCATGTCTTCTTCATATGATTCATAAATGTTCTTAATGTTTTTGTTCATGCTACATCATTAACCACTTAAACAAGATGAAAAATGAAAGGATCTAAGTTCTTACCACTAGCTCAAGGCTAGGGAAGTTCAAGTGAAGAAATTGAGTGGATAAAAGAAGATAAGAGAGGTCCTTCCACTTCCGAGAACACCGAGCTTCGTTGTTTGCACTTTAACACCTTTGTATGCTTGTGGAATGAATGGAGGAGTTTGAATGATGATGATGGTGGTTGTGTTTGGGTTCGGCCGAACAAGGAAGAGAGGAGGAGAGATGGATGGTGTTTAGTTTGTGAAGATGAAGAATGAGTGATCTAATGGTTATATACTACAAGTCCTCCAACACTTCTTTGTCCATTAGGTCTAATGCCCCCTTAAGTACATTACAAACCCATTAATTAAATCAAGAAAATCAAGTGGGTGTGTCCCACTTCACAACCGGTTAGGGGGGGGGGTTGGTTTAGTTGTGTTGTGTTGTAACTAGATAGTTAGTGATTTGGTTGGAATTCAAGAGTTTAGTTAGTGTCTTATGAGTGTCATGAAATATATAGTGTGTTCGGGTGTTCGGGGACCATAACTAGCTCAGGAAAATAAAAACATTGTGTTTGACAATATTTTTGTGTTCCGGGTCATGTCCGGTTGATCGGTTAGGTACCGTTCCGTTAAAGTGCTAAGTTATTCCATATTGTGTCCTATATATATCTTTTTATAACACCCTTAATTCCCAACACTTAGGGAAGCATACAGGACCATTTAGTCAATTTTTCTGCACAAGACTAGTATGTTAACAAGCACATGTAAGTATAACACAGTAATCAAAAAGCAGTTAAGTAATTCAGCACTTTAATTAATATTAATAAATCGTACGGATACATGTAATTATGAGGGTTGTCACAATGTGGTGATCCCAACCACTTTGCAAACATGTGCCCAAACAAAGTGGTGAAGCAAGAGCCGCAGCAGCAGCCTCAACATCAACAGCAACAACCTCAACAGCAGTAGTAGCCAGCAGCCCGCGGATGTGCTTTCAACATCAATGCCCGCCAGGCTCAAGCAGACAACAATGTGGTTAATGGTACGTTCCTCGTCAATGGTATATATGCTTCGTGTTTATTTGATACTGGAGCTGATAAATGTTTTGTATCGTTTGAATTCGAAAAGCTCCTTAATTGTAAGCGCGCCCATCTTCCCTCGACGTTCGATGATGAAGTTGCCAATGGAAGAACCGTCACTGTCAACTGTGTTCTACATGATTGTACGCTTGAACTCAGCAATCACGTCTTCCCTATCGATCTAATCCCGATGTAGCTCGGAAGTTTTGATATCATAGTAGGCATGGATTTTCTTCGTGAAAATCGTGCTGAAGTTGTTTGCTTCGATAAAATGATCCATTTCTCGCTCTCTAATGGTGATCAACATTGTGTTTATGGCGAAACTTCATCGAAAGGTCTCAAGCTTATGTCGTGTGTCCAGGCTAGCAAGTATCTCCGCAAGGAATACCAAGCTTTCTTAGCGCACATTGTAGTAGCAAAGAAAAAGGAAGTTAAGGCAATGGATAAGGTGCCTGTGGTTTGTGATTTTCCTAACGTCTTCCCTGATGATTTACCTGGTTTAACCCCGAGTCGTGATATCGACTTTCGTTTTGATCTCATTCCTGGAGCAAATCCTGTTGCTAAAGCTCCCTATCGCCTCGCTCCGTCCGAGATGCGCGAACTCGAGTCAACTCCAGGAATTTCTTGACAAAGGCTTAATTCGCCCTAGCACCTCTCCATGGGGCGCACCAGTTCTTTTCGTCAAAAAGAAGGACGGGTCGTTCCGGATGTGCATCGACTATAGGGAGTTGAATAAGCTGACTATCAAGAATCTCTATCCTCTGCCCCGAATCGATGACTTGTTTGATCAATTTCAAGGTGCTACGTGCTTCTCGAAGATTGATTTACGCTCAGGCTATCACCAGTTACGAATCCAGTTGGAAGATATACCGAAAACCGCTTTCCGAACCTGATATGGCCACTATGAATTCGTAGTAATGCCCTTTGGTTTAACCAATGCTCCTGCGATTTTCATGGATTTAACGAACCGTGTGTGCAAATATTTTCTTGACCGTTTCGTCATCGCATTCATCGACGACATCCTTATCTATTCGAAGTCAAAAACCAAACATGCGCAACATCTACGTTTGGTTCTCGAATTGCTCCAGGGGAATTGACTCTATGCCAAGTTCTCCAAGTGTGAATTTTGGCTAGAGGAGGTTCAATTCCTTGGTCACATCGTCAATAGTCAAGGTATACACGTCGACCCTGTGAAGATCGAAGCTGTTAAGAGTTGGGTTACTCCAAAATCACCATTCGATGTTCACTCATTCCTCGGATTGGCGGGCTTTTACCGTCGATTCATCGCTGACTTCTCTAAAATCGTTGTTCCACTTACTTCTCTGATGCATAAAGACAAGTCTTTTGTTTGGGGAACTGAACAAGAGACTGCTTTTCAAACTCTCAAGCATATGCTCTGCAATGCTCCTGTACTCGCCCTACCCGACTGAAACGATGACTTCATAGTCTATTGTGATGCCTCGAACCTTGGACTTGGTTGTGTTCTCATGCAACGGGACAAGGTTATCGCTTATGCATCTCTTCAGCTCAAGATCCACGAGAAGAACTATACAACCCACGATCTTGAGCTTGGTGTAGTTGTTTTTACATTAAAGATCAGGTGCCACTACCTTTACGGTACCAAGTGTATGGTCTTCACTGACCATAAGTGCCTGCAACACATCTTGAGTCAAAAGGAACTGAATATGCGCCAATGCCGATGGGTTGAACTTCTTAATGATTACGACTGTGAGATTCGTTACCACCCAGGCAAAGCAAATGTTGTTGCCGATGCTCTCAGCAGACGAAGCTATTTGCATAGCATTCGTAATACCCAAGCCCAGTTCAATCTTGAAGCTCTTATTCGGGACGCTCAACATTTTTTTTCAGAACGCACCTTGAAGAACGAAAGGATTCTAAATAATGGCGACCAGTTGGTGAATAAATCGAATGGGATATTCCATTTTCTAGACCGAATTTGGATTCCCAAGCGCACCAACTTGCGACAAATTCTGCCAGACGAAGCCCACAAGTCTCGATATTCTATTCATCCCGGTGCCGATAAAATGTACCAGGACCTTAGCTACAAGTACTGGTGGCCGGGCATGAAGAAAGATATCGCTATTTATGTTTCGAAGTGCCTGACTTGTTCAAAAGTCAAGGCCGAGCAACAAAGACCCTCTGGCTTACTCGTACAACCCGAGATCCCTATGTGGAAATGGGAGAGTATAGCTATGGATTTCATAACGAAACTCCCGCGTACGCCATCAGGTCACGACAACATCTGGGTTGTTGTTGACCGTTTGACTAAATCTGCTCTTTTTCTCCCGATATGAGAAGACTATAAGGTATAATGATTAGCACAGATCTACACCGACGAAATCATCTGTCGACACGGGACGCCTTATGACATCATCTCTGACCGCGATGGTCGGTTTACCTCGTGTCGTTGGGAAACGTTTCAATTTGCTCTTGGTACCACTCTCAATCTAAGTACCGCATTCCATCCCCAAACTGACGGTGAGACTGAAAGAACGATTCGCACCCTTGAAGACATGCTTCGCTCGTGTGTCATAGATTTCAGTGGTAATTGGGACGCGCACTTACCTTTGGTCGAATTCTCGTACAAAAATAGTTATCATTCTAGCATTCAAATGGCACCGTTTGAGGCATTATACGGAAGAAAATGTCGATCGCCTATTGTATGGCACGAGATCGGAGATGCGCAAATTACCGGTCCTTTGCTGTTGCAAGAAACGACTGAAAAATCCTCCAAATTCAAGATAATCTGCTGAAAGCTCGGAGTCGTCAGAAAAGTTACGCCGATAAACGCCGCAAGCCCCTTGAATTTGACGTTGGCGATCACGTACTCCTAAAGGTTTCACCTTCGAAGGGTGTGATCAGATTCGGCAAGAAAGGAAAGCTCGCGCCTCGATATGTTGGACCCTTTAAGATTCAGGAAAGGATTGGCAAAGTGGCCTACAGACTTGAACTACCTCAAAAAGTGTCTAGCCGAGCAGGATTTACAAGTACCACTTGAGGATCTACAAGAGGACGAAACATTACACTTCGTGGAGAAGCCTGTCGAGATCATGGACCGAGAAACCAAGAAGCTCAGGTGCTCACGCATTCCCATTGTGAAGGTTCGCTGGGAAGGCAAACGCGGCGCAGAGTACACCTGGGAACTCGAAAGTGATATGAAGGCGAAGTACCCGCAGCTTTTCGTTATGCCTACCGCCTTAATTTCGGGACGGAATTCCTTAAACTAGGGGAGGTTGTAACAACCCGTGTTTTCAAAGTCAAAGTACAAGTTAAAGTCAAAGTCAAAGTCAAAGGAAGAAAAGATTGCTAATTGCGATCTGTCATTCCTTGCTTAATTATTGATTGTGCTTCTTGACTTGTAACCGAATCTTTTAATTTGTTTACTTTAGTTGTATTATGTGGAGTATCTATAATGATCGAGGTTTAATCGCATGTTTATCGCTAATCTATTTATCGCATCGCAATCGCATTCACAACTTGATTTATAGGTTCTGTATATTGTTTTACGTGTCTGTGCTACTTATGTGTTACTTGTGCATGTTTATTATATGTTGGTGGTGAATAATCGAAACACAATCGCAACTCTATCGCAACGCAATCTCATCGCGAACTAGAAACGCAAGTTTAATTATATTATTGTGTGTTATTTATATTATTTGTGTGGCTATTATTAAATCTATTGCATCGCTTAATCAACACTCACTTAAACGCATCGCATCGCATCGCTCAACGCACGAAATCAAACATCGAAACCACCCTTCGATCGAATGACCATTCGATCGAATGGTCATCTGTCCGGATGACCATCCGATCGGATGGCCATCCGATCGGATGGCCATCCGATCGGATGGCCATCCGATCGGGTTGCCATCTGATCCGTTACACTGCCTCACCTTTCCACTTTTGGACATCTATAAATAGCACATGTCACATCACAATCAGTGATGTGACAGCTCCGGTGCCTCACCTTTCATCTACACACACTTCTTCATCTTTTTCATCTTTGAATCATAACTTTTAACCATGAAATCGACTGATTTGAGGTGTTCTAGGATGATGTCATCATGGGGTTCTTATGAACTTCAAGATTTGACCTCAATCCACCAAGAACAACTCAGATCTAATGAATTTCAACAATGTCTAAACACTGATTTCGCATAAAACTAAACATTTTCGAGATTAAAAGGGATTGGGAGATGGTTGATAACTTTCTTTCAACTCTTTTACACTCTTGCACTCAAAACCGATGGAATCGGAGCTCGTATATGCCTTCTACTCGTTTTCTAGCGAAGGGTCGGTCTGAGATCTGATTCCTATCAAAGAGACAACCGATTCCGGGTTGAACATGAACAACTGTCAAGGACCGTTAACTGATCGGAATGGGGTGATTCCCACTTCGATCGGATGACTTGGACTCGATGGGTTCCCGTTGTTTAACACGCTGTCATACTGTCTCGATCAAACCGCAACCTTTCAAACTTAACAAAATATTCAAGTTTTCAAAACGATCAGGTCGTGGAATGGATTGTCGTCCGATTGGATTGCCATCCGATCGAATGACAATCCGATCGGATTGCACTTGGTCTTCAACACTAGAACTTTTCACAAACTTTCAAAAACATAATCAGCTCTAACGGATTGCCATCCGATCGGAAGACCATCCGATCGAATGACAATACTGCCGTGAACTTGTTCTCAAAAGATATCTCGTTGGACGGATCGCCATCCGACCGAACGGCCATCCGATCGGACGACCGTTTGATCGACGACCTGAAAGGTAGAGATACTTCTTTGTTTTCAAAATGCTACAACGAAAACTTCAAAGCCATCATACACAAACACATCCATCCCAAGCGAATGTCAATCCGACCAAGTGGCCATCCGACTGGATTACCATCCGACCGGATTGTCATCCGATCGGATGAGCATTCGTCACTCAGTTCACTCATCCCCGTTTAACGCGCCGTTCATCGCTTATGCTATCGTTCTGTAATCAGGCTAACTTTCCAGCGCTCCCTTCAATCCAAGACGATGTTTAGTTATTAAACGCTATCTGTGAGTATACTCGATCCCTTTTTGCTTTACGCACTTTTGGGTGTTACATATGTTACTTATTCAAATCACAATCTACACACAACACAAACACTTTGATACGCTGACCGTTATTGCATGTTATACGTGTTACCCGATGAATGCTTGTATGTTGTGTTTACACAGTGATTGTTGCCTGACACCTTAGCAACGATAGTACTATAGTTTGGACTCAGCACCTGTCGTGGACAGGGGTTGTTAAGGGCTTTACTTCACATGTCACAGTGGTGATATGTGTTGCGCATTCTACAACTCGCAGTCACGTCTGTGCATATTTCATTGTTGATAACCTACTAGCTTCACTTTGCTACATGTTACATGTTGGTTACGCGTAAAACAATTTCGCTATCTATTATACTATTAAACTTGTATGCTCACCTTTACACTATGTGTATTGACCTCTATTTTAACGTATGTGATAGTTGTTTAGGATGTTGTGCCTTGCCTGCTATCTTTTATGGAATCAAGATAGGATGAGTCTAGAAACAAACAAATTTAATCTTTTGAGTTGTCGAAATAATGATTTGCCTTGAGATGCCTATGTCTGTAATAATTGTTTTACTTTGATAACTTATAGTATGGGACTTAATATTAATTATCTGGTAATTTAGTTATTATGGAATTCTCTTGGACAAACTGTTTCGCTCAGTACCACACCCCGATGTTTCCGCCATCGGTTGGGGTGTGACAGTCAGGATCTTCCCACTCGTGTAGTCCTTCACAGAAAAACCATAAGGATCAAATTCCACAGAGACATGATTATATTTAGTGAATTGTTTAACATAAATCAGGTTTTTAACAATGTGGGTGAGTATAGGACGTTGTTTAGGGTTAGGTTTTTAGCGGGTGTGGGAAAGGTTGTACTACCTGATTCAAGAATTGGTACTCGATGACCATTCCCAACTAAAACAAACTTAACCGGACAACAAGAATTAAGATTAGAAAGTTTACCTTGATCACCAGTGACATGATTACTCGGGCCAGTATCCAAATTCCATGGATCTTCATCAGTACCTTCGTATAACAACCCTCCTAGAACCCTTAGCATGACCCTAAAGCGTTCCTTACGTACCCCGTACGTGAGAAACGAACCCGTCATACCTCTACACTCAGAAAAATCAAGAAAAACAAAATCCAGAAGTTGGTGGTGGCCCGCGATGGACACACCACCTATTTGTCGCGGGGCGCGACTACCATTACTTGGCCGGCACACAAGTGCGCCACGTGTCGGACGCGTGGGAAGGCTACTCGATGGCTCACCAAGGCTACCGCCGCCTTTGGGGCTCTGGCGGCCCGCGACGGGCAGGCCTTGGGGCTCAGCGGGGCGCGACGGGGTCAGTGACCAGGCCTATAAAAGGAGTCGACGGGCTCATTTGTTTCTGTTCAATTCTTTTATTTTTCACAGATCCCTAGTAATCTAAACTCTCGGGAAATAATACCCCCCTATAAAGCGAAGCTTTGTCTCGTTGAAAGTATTATAACCCCCGGTTACGTATTAGTTACTCTGCCGATTGATCTAGAGCTCCGTAACGCATGTCAAGGCTTTGCCTGACTCAGTCGTTAGAGTTCTGTCTCGGGGGTATAGCTAATGTAGATTGGGTTATTTTACTGTAACGCCCTGCTTATTTGTACTTTCCATTTATAGCAAGTCTTGTTCGTATTTCTATTTTTCGAAGTCTTGTGTTCTTGTAATCGTTCTTTCTTTGTAACCGTTGTAAAATCCGAGACTTGGATCATAAATAAAACTCATATTTTGTTAAATACATGTTATACATACTTTATACATGCTTATACATTCGATTTCGTGAAACAATTGATGCTTATTCGTAATTCTTGGAAACTATGTGCTAAACTTGCAAATATGTGAAACTTATGCATAAAACGTGTCTTGTTCATAAACCATATTCAAATACGACCTTCATATGCTTAATTATACTTGGTTTATGTTCACCATACTTTATTTGGCCTTAAACTATGCTTTTATGGTGAAACTAGCCCCTAAATCACCTAAAAACACAAATTTACAAACTTCAGGGGCCTGAATGAAATTAATTGAAACTTACCCCTCCCCCTTGTCACGGGCCGTGTAAGCTTACCCCTAGGGCTACGCTGGCCGAGAGACAACCCCCAGATCAGTCTCCTCATTCTCCTTCGCGATTTTGAGCGGGATTTGGTTGTTTTTCAGTTTAAAACCGGGTTTTTTAGCAATAAATACACAACTAATCCAACCCTAAATCATTCCCTATATAAACCCACACTACTCCAAGCCATTTGCACTTTACAAACACTCTCAAATCACTCTCGAGCTCCCAAAATCGTAGCTGCAAGTTCAAGTTCGGACAGAAACATCAAGCTCCACTAAAGTGAGCATAACTTTTTCATTTCTTGTCCGTTTGAGCTCATTCTTTTTCCAGAACATTTGGATCGACCTTACTTCGATTCCATGGGTATTCCACAGTGAATAAGTCCCTGGAACTCCGGCAAATAGGCTCCAAAGTTTACTGTTTGAATCTGATTTCATTTATCTTTACTAATACTTGCTTAAACTTGAGTTTAACTCACTCAAACCCACGTCCGCATAAACACTTGAATGGTTAGTTGTGCTTAAAAACGGGGTAGAGACATACAAAATCAGAGGTTAAACCTCATATACTTTCTGTTTTGTTTAGGGTTTTTGACCCACAAGTAATGTTCAACCTTCAAGCTTGATGAAGGTGTGATTATGGACTAACTTGGGTTGTCCAACATAAAATCCCCACATTGCTTGATGATTTCTCATAGTGTAGTTGTTTACATTCTTGTATTAATCTTAGTTCATGACCCTCCTTGTATGTTTTTACATCAAGTGTAGTGGTGAACACTAGGGGTACCTTAATGGAAGCTTGTTATTCCTACCTCCTACATGATTTCCATGATACATTAGAGGTACCTAAATGAAGATTAAATCTTCTACCCCATGCTTGAAATATTGGACATAATGATATATACTCTAAATAATACTTATATGTATGTGATATTCAATATTCGGACCTTGATGGTGAACTTGTGTTCATTCGTCAAAGTGTTGGAATAACATTATCTAAGACATAAGACTTGTACGATTCTAATGAGTATACCACTCATGAAAACATTAACCCTTGAGGTTTCATAGTGTCAAAACAAGTACTTTATGTTCAAGGATGATTACTTTCGTATACATATGTTCTTGTGATTTAAATTCCGAAATCCCTAATCTACCGTTAATCTCCGAAACTCATACACTTCGTTTCTTCGTGTAGAAGGACTTAGTGTTCCAATCTCCTAACCAACAACCCACTCGCGGATTCAAGTAGAAGACTTGCAAAACCGTGAGTATACTCGCAACCCCCTTTTTATGTTTACCACTTTTGGGGTATAACATGTTTAACTATTAAACTACACTTAAACTTATTCTTTATGCAATGCACGAAAAACAATCCTTATACATGAATACTATGTTGTTATACTTGATGCTTATACGTGGACCATACTTATGTGATATGTTTTAGTCATTAGCTTTCACGAGCCTCCATTTGACATGTATAATGCTATAGGAGTAACGCACCGCCCGTAGACTAGTGGTCAAGTTGAATTATATCATTTTGCGTAAACAGAGGGTTGACTAGAAATATTGCATGCCATGTTAGGTTGATCTTGTATAAACTAAGTTGCCATGTGGATTCGTTTTTAAACTTTTATACTTATACTTATTCTTAAACTTGTATACTCGCCTTTGCTTTTGAATTGAATTGTATTTTAAACATGTTACAGGTTGGGGATTGATGATGCTATGAAAATGGACTAGCAAAGATGCCTAGATACTCAGTTAGATGTTTAGGTTTAAAGTGTTGTATCAATTTTGTTATTATCATGTTTTAACAATGTTGTTATTTGAGTTTCTTTGTAATATTTGACAATTTTGCTATGAAATGAAATCGGTTGAATTAAATATTGTCACAAATAGTGTTATGAAGTCTCTTACAATCTTGAACTAGTCCCACTCCGATGATTCCGCCATTGGTTGGGGTGTGACAGATTGGTATCAGAGCCATAACTATAGGGTATTAGGTAGAATTGCCATGTTTGACCTAGTCTATAGTAGGAACCATATTTTTGACCATTCTTGTTTCATGCTTAAAATGGCATGCTTCCTTCTTTGCTCCTTTCTCTTCTTTTGGTCTTAATACTTACATTATGTCTTTCCTAAGACAATTTACACAATACACTTGAAGACTTGAAGACACTCTTTATACAAAAGAGACGAGTTTACCAAAATAGGCGTGAAACCCACAATTTGGTGAATGACTCTCATTCCGTTTGTTCTTATTTTTGCATGAAATTTTGCCATTTAGCTAGGAGTGAAATCCACGTCTAAATGGTAAATTTCCAATTCAAACTCTATGGACACTCGTCATAGTGTCGAAACTGTATTTTGACCCGACGAGTACCAACCACATTAGGGTACGAAATCGTCAAGTTAGGGGTGAAACCCGCACCTTGCCGATTGAGTCCCATTCCTGGATTTTCGATCTCGCCAAAGTTTCGATTGTTTCGATCGATTAGAGATGTGTAGTAACTGGAAGGGTAAGATACCGTTAATCGCTTCTCGACGAGAGTATCTTACCTATGGGCCAAAACACGTTTCTCTAATTTGAAAGGACTTTCGATTCACTTTGGAATAGTCGACGTTTCTCTACCTGAAACAATCCTATGTTTTATGAGCCTCTCTTTTATGTGATTCAATTTATATGTGATTTTTATACTTGTTACCTCGTTCGTTTCAAAACTGTTACACAATTCGCACGTCTCGCGCAATAAAAAACAATAATAATTCTCGTGAACAAACTAAATTTATACTCTTTTTACGCATTCATACATGTTTATACTTGTTGAAATCATGCTAACTATGTGAACCATATGTGTTACATCATGTTTACATGTTAAAACTTGCAAACTTATTTTTTTGATCAAGTCTCATCCTTTCCTTCTCTTTCGATTCCTTAGATGTCGTCCGACGGTGCTTCCAAGAAAACCAAGTCAAAGAAGGGTTCGACCTCCAACGCCAAATGCAACACCATGTCACAAAGGGATTGCATGAAATTCATGGCCAAGCAAATGGCCAAGGTCATACCCGATATTGTGAGCAAGATTCAGCCAAACACCAATTCACCGCATGGCTCTGTCGATTCGAAGGCCGAAAAACCTAAGCCGACATTCCAATTCAAGCAATTTATGGCTTGTAAACCTTTGGAGTTTACAGGAAAAGATGGCGCTACCGCCATGATGAATTGGTTTGACGCAGTTGAACTCACATTCTTGCAAAGTGGCTGCCCTGGTGAATTGCGAACCTTAAACGTAACTGGAGTCTTCCGTATGAGGGCACTCGAGTGGTGGACCACCGAACGCAACAAGAGGGGAAACGATGTTGCACATGCGTTACCTCGGGACGAGCTTAAGCAGCTTATGAAAGACCACTTTTGTCCTCCTCACGAGCTCCAAAAATTGGAGAACGAATTTTGGAACCTAACGCAAAAGGGGTGCGACATGTATGGTCTGATTACGCGCTTCAAATAGCTCAGTGTCCTTTGCCCTGGACAAGTCGATTATGTCCCCAAAACCATAGCCAAGTTCATTCGTTGTGTTACACCTTCCGTCACCAATCATCTTGCCGCTGTTAACCCTAAAACCATAGAGGAAGCCTATACCATAGCCACCGAACTTAACAACAACTGCGTTCTCCATGGAACCTATGACAAGGTTTCAACGAAGAATGCACACCAAGCTACAACCGACACTGCAACTATTGAGCCCTCACCCTCCCAATTGTCCAAGAAAAACCAAGGCAAGAAGCGGAAGGCTTCAAGCCAAAATTGTGCGGTCGTCACTCCGCCAAACCCACAACCCTTACAAGCTTTAGCCGCCGTTGCACCCGCAAACACCGAACCACCAAGATAAGGCTATGTTGGATCTCATCCCAAATGTACTACCTGTTTCTTTCATCATCCTACCAACGTACCCTGCTGCAAATGCGCCAACTGTCAGAGGTATGGTCATTTTGCTAACCGATGTCGAAACTTCCCTCAAGCCCAAAACAACTAGAATCAGGCTATCGTTGCAAACCCTGTTCCTAACCAGGCTCAATCTCAAGCTGCTCCTGTGCGAGCATGCTTCAAGTGTGGCGATCTCAATCATCTCGCCAATGTTTGTCCCCAACGTTATCAGCCTCAGCAACAGCAGCAGCAACAACAACCGCCACAACAGCAGCAACATGCTCAACAACCTGCTAGAGGCCGAGCTTTTGTCATCACTTCCGCTCAGGCTCAGAACGCAAACGATGTTATCACTGGTACGTTTCTTGTGAACCATGTTTATGCTTCTTGTCTGTTTGATACTGGCGCCGATAAAAGTTTTGTGTCGCTAGAATTTGAACAATTGCTTAAGTATAAACGCTCTAAGATGCCAAAATCTTTCGCTGTCGAAGTCGTTAATGTCAAATCCGTCACTTTCGATTCCGTTCTTTCCAATTGCTCCTTGATTCTCAATGATCATACTTTCTCAATCGACCTTATACCTATGCAAATGGGTAGCTTTGACATCATAGTAGGCATGGACTGGCTTAGGCGAGTTCATGCTGAAGTTGTTTATTCTAAAAAGTTTATCCGCCTTCCTCTTCCAAAGGGTGATTCTCTACACGTGTATGGAGAGAAACCTTCTCAAGGTCTCAAGCTTATGTCATGTATCCAAGCAAACAAATGCTTACGCAAGGGTACCTTCGCCTTTCTTGCCCATATTGTGGAAAAGAAGGATAAAGGCCCAAGCATAAGCGACGTCCCTGTTGTACGTGATTTTCCCGATGTGTTTCCCGACGATCTTCCTGGTCCACCTCCTTCTCATTCCGTCAATTTTCGCATTGATTTAGTGCCTGGCGCTATGCCTGTCGCTAAGTCTCCTTACCGTTTAGCACCCTCTGAGATGCAAGAACTCTCGAGTCAACTTCAAGAGCTTCTTGATAAAGGCTTTATACGCCCTAGTGCTTATCCTTGGGGTGCTCCTGTTTTGTTTGTTAAAAAGAAAGATGGGTCATTCCATATGTGTATTGACTATCGTGAGCTCAACAAGCTTACTGTCAAGAACCGATACCCTCTTCCTCGCATCGATGATCTCTTCGATTAATTGCAAGGCGCGACCTGCTTTTGAAAGATCGATCTTCGTTCTGGGTATCATCAACTTCGAGTCCTCGAAGAAGATATACCTAAAACCGCCTTTCGTACACGTTATGGTCATTACGAGTTCGTGGTCATGCCCTTTGGTTTGACCAACGCACCTGCTGTTTTCATGGATTTGATGAACTGCGTGTGCAAAGCGTACTTGGACCGTTTCGTGATAATTTTCATCGACGATATTCTTATATATTCCAAGGCACAAGAAGAGCACGAGCGGCACTTGCGTCTTATCCTTGAACTTCTTCGTACTGAACGTCTGTACGCCAACTTCCCCAAGTGTGAATTTTGGTTAAAAGAGGTTCAATTCCTTGGTCATACTGTCAACGAACTTGGTATTCACGTTGACCCCGCTAAAATCAAAGCTGTGTAGAACTGGATCGCACCTAAGTCTCTGTCTGAAATTCGTTCGTTTCTTGGTCTTGCTGGTTGTTATCATCGTTTTATATCTAACTTTTCAAAGATCGCTGTTCCTTTGACCTCTTTGACTCAAAAAGAGAAACCTTTTGTTTGGGGTCCCGAACAGGAGGAATCTTTTCAAACGCTCAAGGAGATGCTGTGTAATGCTCCTATCCTCGCGCTTCCTGAAGGTAACGATGTTTTTGCGTCGATGCAACTCAAAATTCATGAGAAAAACTATACTACTCACGACCTTGAACTTGGCGCAGTTGTTTTTGCGTTGAAGATTTGGCGACATTACCTTTATGGTACTAAGTGTGTGGTCTTCACCGACCATAGGAGCCTTCAACATATCTTCGACCAAAAGGAACTGAACATGCGTCAACGTCGTTGGGCGGAACTGTTAAACGACTACGACTGCGAAATCAAATACCATCCAGGTAAAGCGTATGTAGTAGCCGGCGCGCTTAGTCGTAAAACTCATGTGAAGAGTGTCTGTTGTCTCCAACTCGTTAACGATCTTCAAAACCGCATTCGTGAAGCCCAATATGCCTCTATTAACAAAGGTAGTCTCTCTGTTGAAATACGAGGCACTAAGGAACATGAACTCGTGTCTAAATCCGATGGTATTCTATACTATCTCAATCGTATCTGGATCCCTAATCGTGAGAACCTTCTAGACTTTCTGATGAAGGAGGCACACAAATCGAAGTATTCTGTTCATCCTGGTGCTGACAAGATGTACCATGATATGCGTACGTCATACTGGTGGCCTGGGATGACGAGGGATATTGCCTCCTACGTTGCAAAATGTCTCACTTGTTCGAAGGTAAAAGCTGAACAACAACGTCCCTCTGGCTTACTCGAACAACCAGAGATTCCTGTCTGGAAATGGGAGAGCATTGCCATGGACTTTATCACTAAACTTCCTCGTACTTCTTCTGGTCATGACAGTATTTGGGTGATCGTTGATCGACTGACCAAATCAGCTCATTTTCTTCCCATTCGTGAAGATTTCAAAGTCGAGAAATTGGCTAGAATCTACACTAATGAGATCATCAGTCATCATGGTATCCCCATTGACATTATTTCCGATCGTGATGCTCGTTTTACGTCTCGTCTTTGGCAAACTTTTCAATCTGCAATGGGTACTGTTCTTAACCTTAGCACCGCTTTCCATCCTAAGTCAGACGGTCAAACCGAGCGTACTATCCAAACTTTAGAGGATATGCTTCGTTCTTGCGTAATAGATTTTGGTGGCAACTGGGATTCACACTTGCCTTTGATCGAATTCTCGTACAACAACAGTTATCATGCAAGTATTCAAATGGCACCTTTCGAAGCATTGTATGGTCGCAAGTGCCATTCGCCTATTTGTTGTCACGAGATTGGTGAATCTCAATTCACTGGTCCCGAGCTTATACAAGAAGCAACGGACAAGATTTTACAGGTTCGAGACAATTTACTGAAAGCCAGGAGCTGACAAAAGAGTTACGCTGACAAGCGTCGCAAACCCTTGGAATTCGAGACAGGTGACTTGGTACTTCTCAAGGTATCCCCTTGGAAGGGCGTGGTTCGATTTGGTAAAAAAGGGAAACTCGCACCTCGCTACGTTGGTCCTTTCAAGATACTCGAAAGGGTTGGCAAGGTTGCGTATAGACTGGACCTACCTGAAGAACTCAACAATGTACATCCTGTCTTCCATGTGTCAAACTTAAAGAAGTGTCTAGCTGACGATTCCACTCGAGGACCTTCAAGTCAACGAGACCTTGCACTTTGTGGAAAAACCCGTCGAAATCATGGATTAAGGAGTCAAGTTATTGAGGCGCAGTAAAATTCCTATCGTCAAGGTTCGATGGGAAAGTAAACGTGGTGCTGAATTCACTTGGGAACTCAAGAGTCACATGAAGACGAAGTATCCGCATCTTTTCCCTACATCTTCCTAAATTTCCGGACGAAATTCCCTAAAGGAGGGGAGACTGTAACGCCCTGCTTATTTGTACTTTCCATTTATAGCAAGTCTTGTTCGTATTTCTATTTTTGGAAGTCTTGTGTTCTTGTCACCGTTCTTTCTTTGTAACCGTTGTAAAATCCGAGATTTGGATCATAAATAAAACTCATATTTTGTTAAATACATGTTATACATACTTTATACATGCTCATACATACGATTTCGTGAAACAATTGATGCTTATTCGTAATTCTTGGAAACTATGTGCTAAACTTGAAAATATGTGAAACTTATGCATAAAACGTGTCTTGATCGTAAATAATATTTAAATACGACCTTCATACACTTAATTATACTTGGTTTATGTTCATCATACTTTATTTGGCCTTAAACTACGCTTTTATGGCGAAACTAGCCCCTAAATCACCTAAAAACATAAATTTACAAACTTCAGGGGCCTGAATGCAATTAATTGAAACTTACCCCTCCCCCTTGTCACGGGCCACGTAAGCTTATCCCTAGGGCTACACTGGCCGCGAGACAACCCCCAGATCAGTCTCCTCATTCTCTTTCGTGATTTTGAGCGGGATTTGGTTGTTTTTAAGTTTAAAACCGGGTTTTTGGCAATAAGTACACAACTAACCCAACCTTAAATCATTCCCTATATAAACCCACACTACTCCAAGCCATTTGCACTTTACAAACACTCTCAAATCACTCTCAAGCTCCCAAAATCATAGCTGCAAGTTCAAGTTCGGACAGAAAGATCAAGCTCCACTAAAGTGAGCATAACTTCTTCATTTCTTGTCCGTTTGAGCTCATTCTTTTTCCAGAACACTTGGATCGACCTTAGCTTCGATTCCATGGGTATTCCGCAGTGAATAAGTCCCTGGAACTCCGGAAAATAGGCTCCAAAGTTCACTGTTTGAATCTGATTTCATTTATCTTTACTAGTACTTGCTTAAACTTGAGTTTAACTCACTCAAACCCACGTCCTTATGCGCATAAACACTTGTATGGTTAGTTGTGCTTAAAAAGGGGCAGAGACATACAAAATCAGAGGTTAAACCTCATATACTTTCTGTTTTGTTTAGGGTTTTGACCCACAAGTAATGTTCAACCTTCAAGCTTGATGAAGGTGTGATTATGGACTAACTTGGGTTGTCCAACATAAAATCCCCACATTGCTTGATGATTTCTCATAGTGTAGTTGTTTACATTCTTGTATTAATCTTAGTTCATGACCCTCCTTGTATGTTTTTACATCAAGTGTAGTGGTGAACACTAGGGGTACCTAAATGGAAGCTTGTTCTTCCTACCTCCTACATGATTTCCATGATACATTAGAGGTACCTAAATGAAGATTAAATCTTCTACCTCATGCTTGAAATATTGGACATAATTATATATACTCTCTCTAAATAATACTTATATGTACGTAATATTCAATATTCTGACCTTGATGGTGAACTTGTGTTCATTCGTCAAAGTTTTGGAATAACATCATCTAAGACATAAGACTTGTATGATTCTAATGAGTATACCACTCATGAAAACATTAACCCTTGAGGTTTCATAGTGTCAAAACAAGTACTTTATGTTCAAGGATGATTACTTTCGTATACATATGTTCGTGTGATTTAAATTCCGAAATCCCTAATATACCGTTAATCTCCGAAACTCATACACTTCGTTTCTTAGTGTAGAAGGACTTGGTGTTCCAATCTCCTAACCAACAACCCACTCGCGGATTCAAGTAGAAGACTTGCAAAACCGTGAGTATACTCGCAACCCCCTTTTTATGTTTACCACTTTTGGGGTGTAACATGTTTAACTATTAAACTACACTTAAACTTATTCTTTATGCCATGCACGAAAAACAATCCTTATACATGAATACTATGTTGTTATACTTGATGCTTATACGTGGACCATACTTATGTGATATGTTTTAGTCACTAGCTTTCACGAGCCTCCATTTGACATGTATAGCGCTATAGGAGTAACGCACCGCCCGTAGACTAGTGGTCAAGTTGAATTATATCATTTTGCGTAAACAAAGGGTTGACTAGAAATATTGCATGCCATGTTAGGTTGATCTTGTATAAACTAAGTTGCCATGTGGATTCGTTTTTAAACTTTTATACTTATACTTATTCTTAAACTTGTATACTCGCCTTTGCTTTTGCATTGAATTGTATTTTAAACATGTTACCGGTTGAGGATTGATGATGCTATGAAAATGGACTAGCAAAAATGCCTAGATACTCACTTAGACGTTTAGGTTTAAAGTGTTGTATCAATTTTGTTATTATCATGTTTGAACAATGTTTTTATTTGAGTTTCTTTGTAATATTTGACAATTTTGCTATGAAATGAAATCGGTTGAATTAAATATTGTCACAAATAGTGTTATGAAGTCTCTTACAATCTCGAACTAGTCCCACTCCGATGATTCCGCCATTGGTTGGGGTGTGACATTTACTAACACACGTGCATTGTTTAATTTTAATAAATAATAACCAGGAAAAACAACAGGAAGCTATAATATTACTAGGAAGCCTGTAGGAATACCTAAGCCTACAAATGTGAGTACATCTGCTTTTCATAAACTGTTTTTATAAAACCACAATTATTTTAAAGTATAATTAACAATGATTGAGTATTTGTATTCTACAATTACTGTCCGTATGTTGGGGTTTTGTATACATTACTTGTTACTACACAGTGAGTAGTAGAATGACCACAAGTCAGGATTGACAGTACCGTGGGTGGTAATTGAGTAGATATAAACAAATGTAATTGCGGGTTGCCCTCAATACTGTACAATGATAAAACTGTTTTGATTAAACTGAGATGCACTCACCAGTATTTCTTGCTGATAAAATGTTTTTAAAACGCGTTTCAGGTTACACAATGTGAAAGCTAATAAAAGCCAGCTGGAGAGCACTAAAGGCTTAGAAAGTGGCTATAAAAGTTACCTAAATAAAAAGTAGATCATGTTTTTAATAATTAGGGTTTACCCCTATAAATATATTACAAATGAAAATCGGGATTTGTCTCACTTGTTTATTATAAATGTATTATCAGAAAAACTTGGGTTTTATCCCATTTATCTATTTTAAACATTCTGGTGTTTAACTCTTATAAAACTATTTCCTGACTACGGTCCTGATGAAAATTTTCCCAGCCAAATTAATAAACACCGATACCATCTGATTAGTTCGCGGCTCCCGCTCCCAGGGTGGGGTCGGGGGCTGTGACACTTCGATGTTCAAGGCTTGAAAAGCTTCTCCAAAAGCAGCAGGATCCATTGGATTGATTTCAGTTAAATGGGCTTGAGGAGTATTAGCCGAAGGTGACTGGGCTTGGGCTTGGGCTGATGGGCCGTATCCAATGGGCCAAGGTGAGGCCCAACCCTGCATAGATGGGTACGGGCATGGGGGTAGAGGATACCAAGGGGCCATTGACTGGGCCATCCACCTGTTGGGCCAAGGCCCAGAAGAGGGATGGGTTCGTCTATTGGGATGGTTGTTCCAGCCGTTGTTATTGGGCTGGTTTGTAGCAGAAGTGGGTTGGTTTGTACCAAATCCTGAAGGCCCACGAGTGTTTGACTGATTGGGCAAACCAGAACGGCTTTGTTGTTAACCACCACCACGGTTGCGGGTAGGGTTTCCCCGACTGCCACCGCGATTTGAGCCCCCACCACGGCGAGATTGTTGCCTACGATTATTAGCCGGTGGTGGGTCTTGATTGACTGCCATAACTGTGGGAGAAAAGATGGGTTCCCGCACATCTTGACGTTGTAAATCAGACTAGAGCGTACTTAGAGTTGTTTCCCAAGTGGGGATCTATTGATTAATAAGAGTTGCAGTTGTGTCAAATTCGGGTGGGAGACCGCGTACCAACTGCAAGATTAAACGCTGATTAGTAATAGGGTGATCCACATTAGAAAGTTGACCAGCTAATTCTTTTAAACGCTTACAATAGGCTTCTAGGGAAGGCATGGACTTCAAAGTCAAATTGATAAACTGGTGTTCTAGAGCAGTAGCACGAGACCCCTTGTTGTTGGTGAAGCTCTCCTTGATACGTAACCTAGCCTCTAATGCAGTAGAATCAGGTTCCAAAACACGAACAAACAAGTCATCAGACAACGTACTGTAAATCCATTGCAGTACAATTGCATCAATTTCCATCCATGACTCATAGTCTGGATCAGTTTTAGCTGGGGGAGAGTGCCGTCGATGTGGTGTGTGACCTTGTAACCATGAGCATTTAATTGAAAGAGTTTCACCCAAGAGGAGTAGGTGACCTTGGTACCATCCAGAACACGCACCTTGTTCTGGATATTTGTAACTGTGTAAACATGATGCAGGGTAGTCGGTTTGGGATTGGAGGATGAACCAGCATCAGTTGTTTTGACATCATCGCCCATGGCTGGGGTGTGTGTGGGGAACAAAGGGATCAAAGAAAAAGAAAAGAAAGGACAAGGAGGGAGTTGCAGGCCGTACTCTACAATTTATTGAATGCTAGGGTTTAGAGCAATATAGCTCAGATACCATAAAGGTAATCGTAATTTGCTTGATCCTTTACTAAAATATAACAGATATATATAGAGGATACAAATCAACTGACTTAAGTTATTCTAGGAGATAAACTAGGAAATAAATAATACAAATAATACTCAAAATACTATCTTAAAATACACACAATAATATTCACGGTTAATAAATAATTAAATAAATAACTAATTAAATTGAGTTCAATTGTGAATTTATTTATACTTGAAAAATTATATAATATCTATGAATTTTATAACAAAAACATATATTATTTTTGCATACACATCCAAATGAATCAAGATACTTTTTTTCTCAATTACATTTACACACAAGTAGGCAACTGGATTATGATTGCCTAAACAATGTTCCAACGAACTTATATACCATGCAAGACGAGAATAGACGTATAACAACTTTTTCTTTTCCTAAACCAATAATTCATTTGAGCTTTTCACATCGTCTCGATGTTACCATTTTCAAGAGACACTAGCTCACTGAGTCGTAGAATTAGCATTTCAAAGTCATCTTGGCTCTTTATGAGACTAAGTCGCGTATAACGATTTTTGGCACTAAACGAGCTTCCACTACGACCTATGATTTTTGATGCTTCAAGCACTGCACCACAATCATCGTCTTCTTCTCTTTCACATTTTACCCATGCGTAAGCTACAATAACGCCGGTATAAATAGGGAGTGTTTCATATTGCGGTTTAAAAAGGATTATCAAAAAATTAAATGTAACATGAACTATAAAAAGTTAGATAATCGAAAAAAATTACCTGGAGATGGTAACCTAGTTTCGTTGAAGAAATTGCAGTGTAATGGATGCCTTTTCTGGATTGAAAATCTTGTTGACTTTGAGAAGACAGAAGTCAACCTATCCCAACGGTCCCTCATTGTGTTGTAAGAATATTCAAAAAGTGGTTTTCCATCTTCTTCAATTGCTACTTTTAAAAGCTTCAAAACTCTTAGTTGAGTGTCCTTTGAGATCCCCAAATCAGCCACCATGATATAGTTCAATAACTTCTCATATACATCTTTATCTTTTATAATCGCCCACCTACAATCAACATATAAATTGTTCAATACAAAATCAATTTTAAGTAAAAGATCTCGTTTAAATATATACCCAAAACGTGCACCGGCATGACCAGTGAGCTTAGAAAGAGTAAAGATCATGAGATCTTGATCTGAAGGGCCTGGAATCGGTGTAAAATGTGGCCAAAAATAGGCATGATCATATATCGTCTTCCTTCCAAGAACCGATTTCTTCAACTCCCCATCTGGATTGTTTGGCGAGGTTACAAATTCAATCACATCTATACTATTTGTTGAATTAATCGATTGCCATGAGTTTGTGTCTCCTCCAAACTCAAAATTCTCGGAGTTAAATAACACGGTTTGGCCTTTATACATCTATAGATCCCCAACAAAAACAACAAATCTAGTTAAAAAAAATCAAATGAGAGTAAATATTTCTGTAGATTTTAAGAGTTGTTACCGGATAATACGGTATGGTAGCGAGGACGTTGGATGGTGAAGAAGAGTTTTCAGAGGAAAGCGCATAAAGCGCTGCGGTTAGAAGTTGGGATGACCCGACACCAAAGACCATGTATCGGCCTTGGGTGATTGCATTCCCGACAATGGAATGTAGCTTGCGAATGTAATATTCGAGCTCTGTTGACATCAAAGGATTGTCATTATTGTATTTGTAACTCATACGATGCCACCCTGGTATGAGGACTGAACTATCGGCTGCAGTTTGCATCCAAAATGGCTCGAGGAATATAGGATCCCCACTGCAAAATGCAAAAATAAAAGTCACATATTTAAGAATAAAAATAATGCTAAATGTAGGATTAGGATCAAATACAAAGGCTTCTGTAAGAAGGGTACAAAGGCTCCTAAAAAACCCACTACAAAAAAAAAAAAACTCTTAAACATCCACCACCACCACCCAAAAACCTAAACACCCCCCTCCCCCATCACCCACCAAAAAAAAAAAATATATTTTTATTTTGCCGAGGGACACCCCCCTCCCCCATCACCCACCAAAAAAAAAATATATTTTTATTTTGCCGAGGGGGTGGGGGTTTAGGTTTTTGGGTGGTGGTGGGGGTGGGTGTGTAGTTTTTTTTTAGATTTTTTTTTAGGTTTTTTTTTTTTTGGGGGTGGGGGGGGGGGGGGGGGTTGTTTAGGTTTTGGGTGGTGATGTTGTGAGTTTAATTTTAGGTTATTGGACACTTGTCACTCTATAAATCATTTTTACACTTCTTACAATTAGGAGTCTTTATAGAATAACTTGACCTGTTAAATGTATATTGCGAATTACAACCTTAAATCAATTTAAAAATTCATGTTCGGATCCTAATATGATTGTTTAGAAATCAGTATATATGAGATAGGGAGTTTTGATTAAATGGTTAGTGACTATAAATTGTTGACGTATGTAGACTCAATCATCGACCACTTGAATGGTCAATGAACTCTAATCAACTCAACTGACGAGAGAATAATAAGATTGTTGTCACTAACTGTGATTGTATGTTAATCGTTGCCATGGTCGATTATATATGCTAGGGATTTAGTGATGATTCGCGATAATCACAATGTGTCGTAATTAACCACCATTTGAACCATACGAGTCGGCTAAAAATGAGCTCTTTTATATTTAAGAAATTGTTAAGAGCCTAGACGAAAAACAAATATAAATTAACATACACCAAATTAGGAGCAATCACAAATTAAAAATCTCTATTATATTTATGTGAAGAAAACACCAAATTAGAGCAATCACAAATTAAAAAAACCCTAGAAATTAGAAATAAGTAAGTTGATCACTAAACTATGGCAATCGCAAATTAAAGACACTAGAAATTAGTAATCAATCAATCTCCTAAATAAAAATAAGTTTATAAAATTAAGTCATAACTAGGTTTATTACCGTCGCCGCGTTGCGACGAACTTCTTTTGTTATTTAATGTGTGTTTACATGTGTTAAAATAACTACGAACGTATTACGCACGAAACGGCTAACAAAAATAAAGAAAATATAGAAATAAACACTAAAATATAACCCAAAAGAAAATCAACCCAATATGCTTTTACTATAATTCTTTCATTTTTAAAGATCAAGATATATTTATAGTTAAAAAAGTCAACCCACGAGATCAATTTTGAAACACATTTATTTACATGGATGCAAATTTCCAGGTCTTTGGGATTTGAAACAGCACTTAACAACAAAGTCAAAAGAAAGAAAGAAATCACCCGTCAGCATCTGCAGCACATTCAGGAGATAATTCAGAGCAATCAGGGCCTCCATAACAATCATAGCACTCACACACAGGTTGACCGTCATAGATCAAACCTTCAAGGAAAGCTCTACCATGCCCGGAGCATGAGATCGCCGCAACCGCCTCCGCCTCCGCCGCTGCTTTCTCCGTCCAAGTCAACGACAATCGGTGACTAATCTCCTGATTCTTCTCTCCACCTGCATAGATATATATACTAAGTAACATATTGATTGTTATTGAAATAACGAGACATATTCCATAACAATATTTCTTCATATTTCAGTTGGATTTTGCAGGCTTGAAGATGCGGAATGAAAAAGGGGAAACTTAGTGATTATACGTTTAAATATTGTGAATTATTGTGCTAGGAATACTATAATATTATATATGTTCTAGACGATCAAAGTTGAGTCGTCATTGCTATTTGCTACAATTATTTATTATTTCCCATGGGTCTGCCGTCGTGGAGAATCATGACTTAAATGTTACTCTTCCATTTTCTTCATTCTAGTGTGAATCACATACTTAAAACGAGTCTAAACAAACCTAAGGTTGTATGATTAAACTCGAGTTGTTTCAAGCCTAATGTTTTTGTAACTTGTTTGTCTTAAGAGCCTAAATGAACTATGCTTGAAATGTTAAAACTAGAGTTTGTTTATATATTTCGATCTCGTTATGGGCTTCTCAGTCATGATATATACTGCTTTTCATAAAAATATGCATACATTATATATAATGTTATTAAAACATTGTGGAAAAGAAAAATATTAATTGATTGAAATACAAAAAAAAAAAAAAAAAACTACAGAAAAAAACACCTTTTCAACACGCATTGCGGGTTATAAAAGGGTACTTATGACACACGAAAAAATATCATTGAAGGGGATGTCATGAAAATATCATGACACGTGTTTGTGTATCATCTTTATATGACACGTATTTATGACACATTTTTATAACACGTTTTTATGACGTACATTTTTTTTGAACGTCCAACTTAAGCAACGCCGGGTACTGTGACAACTCGAACTTTCAAGGTCTTTCCTCTGCGTGATACTTGTTTCGCACCGGTGTTTTTATAATTCGTTCTGCATTATAACTTGTCTATGTTTAGTATATGATTAATGTGTTTAGTTTTATAAACTTTTGATCTGTTTAAAAGTTAATCACCATACTTGATGAAACATTAGGTGTCGCCACTAGCAAACCCGACGAAACATAAGTGTTTCGTCATTCCCTCTACTTGACGAAACTTGGGGAGTTTCGTCACCCCCTTTGATGTTTCGTAGAGATGGCTTTCGGCCTAGTGAGGCCCAATGTTCTAATATAAATTAAGTTACGTTCTTCGGCAAACCCTAAAACACTATTGTTCTTTCCCTCATAACCGACGGCTGTTTCATATAACTCGAAGTCTCCGGCTCTTGATCTTAGTAATCCATTCGATTTCACGGTTAGTGAGATATCATATCCTATTTCTGTAAAACCAGTGATTGTCTTGATTGATGCATGAGTGTTAGGGTTGAACATGTTTTAGTATAATGATGCATATTGATCCACGGTAGCATGAGTTGTTGGTTAATGGTTAGGGTTGTTAGCTATCGTCATGAATGTTATACATGGAAGGATTTGTGTGTCAACTGCATGAATTACTTGTGCTGCACATGTCTTAGGGTTTCGGCTTTGATAACTTGAGTATGTGATTCATTAATAAAGAACAGTAACTGTTGCGTTCAAATATATGGATTTGCTGTTGATTATGTTGAATGTTACTGTGGCACGATTAGAACTCATGTGATAACGTTATCTGCATAATTGAGTCATTGGGATCGTGTGTGATTAGGGTTGTAACTGTTGGTGTGTGCGGCGAAGGTTTACCCCGACAAAGGACCAGGGTTTCGTCGACTAGTATCTCGACGAAACATGAGTTTCGTCACATCTCTCACGACGAAACATGAGGTGTTTCGTCAAGGTTGGACCTTGATGAAAGTTGATCTTTCGCCGTAGGGGTTATGACTTGAACAGTGAGTGATGTGGTGCATGTTATTTTACAGTTATGCTTGCTGTATGAAGTTAGACTATCTAGAAATAAGGTACTTGTTTAGACTGTTATGAGTAGTCAAATGTAAACTGTTTAATGTGAATAACTGATGCTACTGTGAATGGTACTGCATGATATACATAAGGATGTGGACTGTTGTGTGAAATGTAAACTGTGTAATTACATAAAGTAACGTGTTTCGAAACTGATATTGATTGATAATCACGATAGGGTTGTTTGACGAACTGGAACGTGTAACTTGTTAAATACCGAGCAAATCAAGGTGAGTTCACTACTCTTGAGCATGCGTCCCGGTGGTTGGGACAGTCAGCGGGTATCCCGGGGAGGGATAAGTCTTTTGGGTAAAACTGGGATGTTGGATAATAATCTCACTCTATCACTCTTAAGTCCCATCTTTTTGTTACCAGAGAGGTAACGGGGTATTAGTTGGTAGCGCTACTTAGGTTTGGCACCCTCACCCCGTACCGGAGAGGACGGATGTGAACTAATGACCCAGTCATGCCCAGTGTTTTGATAGGAGCACTGGGGAACGGGTAAAACATACATCAGGAGCCGTCTTGTTCAGTATCGAGATATTATCAACATTACTTTCGGATTTGTTAACAAACTGGATTAAACACTTGGTAATTAACGTTTTCGTAAAACTGTGAACTCACCAGCGTTGTCTGATACACTTGTTGCATGCTCGCAGGTCGTTAGGTACTTTGGATGGGAACTTGCTATCTGGATGGCTGGAGTGGTCATGGTCATGTCGCTGAAGATTGCTTGCATGTTATTTAAACACTATTACATTTGGTTTTGGGAATACCTTAAACATTATTTTGTCATTTGCTTCCACTGAATCTGATAACTCTTGTTTGACAATTATGATTGCTTGATTTAATAAACATAAACTTGGTAATGATTTATTATTGGTTCAATGTGATTGGTGGCTTGGATCCTGGTACGTCACACGTCCCGCGGTGTATTTGCATGTGGTTTTTGGGGGTGTGACAGTTTGGTATCAGAGCCACTGGTTATAGTGAACTAGGTTTTAAAACGTTTTTATAAAACCAGACTATAACCGAACAGTTTAGAAAGCGACCATGACACTCAGCTCCAGATTGCAAGGTTCGTCTCTCGTTTACTTATTGCATAGTATATCTAGTATACACTTATGTACGATGTTGCATGTGATTGCACACACTTAGCATTTCAGACTGAATACATGTGCATTTACTTGAGTTATGTGATTGATAGAGTCACAGTGCAATATCCTGTTAGCTTTTCGTGGTTTACGTTGTGGTGTTTTGTTTTCTTGCGAGAACTTGAGGAACCTTTTAACATGAGTTGGGAGGAGCTGAGATAAACATGCAAATCGCATTATTATTGTGGGTTCACACATATTAATAATGTGGGGTGCATGCGAGTCCCAGTGAGATCTAACGAGTGTGAAAAGGGTTCCGCTTTGTTGTCTGATGCACTCTGTAATCTGTAGAAGTTGTTGTGAGTTTAACTCCTACTTTATCTCGACTCTTGACCTTTCCCTTCTCTTATATAGAATCATGAGCGGACGAGGTCACGGACGTGGTCACATTGCAATGACCCAGGCTGAGCTGACAAACTTGATTAACACACGTGTGGCTGAGGCTTTGGCAGCCTACCAAGCTGGTACGATATGTGCCAATTACCCTTTATTCTTGTGTCGCGTACACAACTCTTACCCTTGTGTTGTATTTTCTTTCGTCCATTAGGTCAGCAAGCGCAACAAAATCAAAACAATCCACCTGCTTGTACGTTCAAGATGTTCATGGATTGTAAGCCACAGACCTTCAGTGGGACTGAAGAGGCTGTAGGATTCCTGCGTTGGTTTGAGAAAGCAGAATCGGTGTTTGCGATGTGTAACTGCCCTGCTGGGGACAGAGTGAAGTATGCTACAGGCACACTTAAGGATGGTGCCCTGACATGGTGGAATGCCCAAGTTCAGATGTTGGGCATTGAGATGGCAAATGCCACTACTTGGGACGATTTTAAGGAGTTGATGAGGGAGGAGTATTGTCCTCGTGATGAGATTCAGAAACTGGAGAATGAGTATTATGATCTGAAGATGGTGAGGTTGGAGATCCAGGCATTCACAAAACGATCTCACGAACTAGCAATTTTGTGCCCTAACTTGTCACGACCTCCACACCGAAGAATCGAGCTGTATCTAAAGGGATTAGCCCCGCAGGTTAAGGGCTTCGTTACTGCAGCGAACCTCAACAACTTACCACAGATTATTTGTTTGGCTCACAAGATCACCGACCAGGAGGTGGAGCATGGCTCGCTACCACCGCGTGTTTCTGCCACTACTGCTGCTGCAACCACAGCTACTACGCCCGTACTGATAGCAAGCGGAAATGGAATGATGTAGATAAGGTGACGAACTCGAATCAGTCACAAAAGTGGCCAGACAATAACAGGAATCACAGCTTCAGTCAGTCCTCCGTTAATCAAAGCCGGGGCAACAGTTCGGGTCAGGGTTCTTACGCGGGAAAACTACCAAAGTGCAATAAGTGCAAGTATCACCATCGGGGACAGTGTACCCGAGTATCTCACCAGTGCAACAAAGTGGGGCATATGGCCAGGGATTGTAGGGTTTCACTTCCGAACCAGCAGTAACAGCACACCCCGCAACAGCAACAGCCACAATAGCAGGAAAGGCAACAGCCCCAGCAAAACCGTGGAGACTGTAAGGGTTGCTTTCAGTGTGGAGCCGAGGGTCACATCAGGCAAGACTGCCCTCAACTAAATCAGAAAGCTGGTGGCAACAACAATGGGAACAATACCAATAGAAACAACAACAATTGGGGAAATGGTGGAAATGGCGCGCACGGGAGAGTGTTCACTATTGGAGCTGGGGAAGCTCGTAACGATGGCGATGTTGTGACTGGTACGTTTTCTGTGAACAATCTGATTGCTTCTGTTTTATTCTACTCTAGTGCCGATTGGAGTTATGTGTCTTTGGGGTTCAGTCGTCAGTTAGGGTTGACTCCCACACCTCTTGTAAATAAGCATGTAGTAGAATTAGCTGATGGTAAATCGATAGAAGCTTCTCATGTTCTGTTTGGCTGTAAACTTGATCTCATGGGTCAAGTGTTTGACATTAACCTACTCCCCGTTACTCTTGGAAGTTTTGATGTGGTCGTTGGCATGGATTGGTTGTCTAAGAATCAAGCGGAAATTCTCTGTAAAGAGAAAATCGTGCGTATCCCTCTCCTCAGTGGGGAATCCTTGTCAGTACAAGGTCATCGTAGTGGTGCCATGGTCGACATCATCTTAGTCATGAAAGCCCAGAAGTGTCTACGAATGGGCTACCCTGCTATTCTAGCTCTTGTCACCGATTCGCAACCTGAAGAAAGGAAGATCGAGGATCTTCCAGTTGTTCGTGAGTTCTCTGACGTGTTTCCTGAAGAGTTACCTGGTTTACCCCCACATCGTCAGGTGAAATTTCAGATTGACCTTATGCCAGGAGCAGCTCCAATTGCTCGTGCCCCTTATCATCTTGCACCAGGAGAGTTGCAAGAGCTATCGAATCAACTCCAAGAGTTATTGGATAGAGGTTTTATCCGACCTAGTTCTTCGCCTTGGGGAGCCCCAGTTTTGTTTGTAAAGAAGAAGGACGAGTCCTTCCGTATGTGTATAGATTATCGAGAACTCAACAAGGTAATGGTTAAGAACCGCTATCCTTTGCCGCGTATCGACGACTTGTTTGACCAGTTGCAAGGGTCAAGTTTCTACTCGAAGATCGACTTAAGATCGGGCTATCATCAGATGAGAGTCCGAGAGGAGGATGTCCCTAAAACAGCTTTTCGAACACGATATGGTCACTATGAGTTTTTGGTTATGCCATTTGGGTTGACAAACGCACCAGCGGTCTTCATGGACCTCATGAACCGTGTATGCAAGCCGTACCTTGATGATTTCGTTATTGTGTTCATCGACGACATTCTGATCTACTCGAAAAGCAAGGAGGATCACCAGCGACATTTGCGTCTTATTTTGGAACTCCTGAGGAAGGAGCAGCTCTACGCGAAGTTTTCTAAGTGTGACTTCTGGATACGAGAAGTGCACTTCCTTGGCAACATCGTCAATGAATCAGGGATACACGTGGATCCTGCTAAGGTTGATGCTATCAGGAATTGGGCGGCACCAAAGAATCCTTCGGAGGTGCGATAATTTCTTGGTCTCGCTGGGTATTATCGAAGATTAATCAAGGATTTCTCAAAGATTGCTCAACCTCTCACCTCGTTGACACAGAAAGGTGTTGTGTATTCTTGGGGAAGCAAGCAGGAGGATGCTTTCCAACTTTTGAAACAGAAACTCTGCAGTGCACCGATTTTGTCTCTACTTGAAGGTACCAAGGATTTTGTGGTTTATTGTGATACTTCCATTCAGGGTCTTGGTTGTGTGCTGATGCAACGCAACAATGTGATAGCCTATGCTTCTCGACAACTGAAGGTTCATGAGAAGAATTACACGACTCACGACTTGGAGCTGGGAGCTGTGGTTTTCGTGTTGAAAATCTGGAGGCATTACCTGTACGGTACCAAATGCACTATCTACACCGATCACAGGAGCCTTCAACATATTTTCGACCAGAAGGAATTGAATATGCGACAGCGGCGCTGGGTAGAACTACTGAACGACTACGATTGCGCCATCAAGTATCAGCCCAGTAAAGATAACGTTGTAGCTGATGCCCTTAGCCGAAAGGAATCGAAACTGAAGCGTGTGCGAGCCTTACAGCTTACCATTCATTCAAACCTTCCTGATCAGATTCGTTCGGCTCAGATTGAAGCATTGAAGGAAGAAAACATCGAAGCTGAGTATTTACGAGGCATGGAGAAACGACTCGAGAAGAGATCTGATGGCATCTATTATTTTATGGAAAGGGTGCGAGTCCCCTTGTTTGGTAACCTTAGAGAGCTTGTGATGGGCGAAGCGCACAAGTCTCGATACTCTGTTCACCCGGGTTCGGATAAGATGTATCAGGATCTTAAGGTCTTGTATTGGTGGCCGAAGATGAAAGCTCACATCGTGACTTATGTGAGTAAGTGTCTTACTTGTGCTAAAGTTAAAGTGGAATATCAGAAACCGTCTGGGTTGCTGCAACAACCAGAAATACCCATGTGGAAATGGGAGCAGATTGCAATGGATTTTGTCACTAGTTTGCCGAGAACTCAAAACGAAAACGATACCATTTGGGTGATCGTTGACCGCCTCACAAAATTTGCACACTTCCTCGCGATCAAGGAAACGGATAAGTTCTCTCAACTCGCTGTTGTGTATCTGAAAGAAGTGGTTTCTAGGCACGGGGTGCCAACCTCTATTATCTCTGACCGCGATTCGTGCTTCATATCTGAATTATGGCAGTCAATGCATAAATCATTTGGCTCACGTCTCGACATGAGCACTTCGTATCACCCACAGACGGATGGTCAAAGTGAGCGAACCATCCGGACACTTGAAGACATGCTGCGAGCATGTCTGATTGATTTTGGTAAGGGCTGGGAGAAACACTTGCCGCTGATCGAGTTCTCCTACAACAACAGTTACCACTCTAGCATCCAGGCAGCTCCGTTTGAAGCATTGTACGGTCGGAAATGTCGTTCTCCTCTTTGTTGGGCTGAGGTGGGTGACAGCCAAGTCACAGGCCTAGAACTTGTCCTTGAAACTTTTGAAAAGATTGTGCAGATCAGGAATCGTATGGCAGCAGCGCGCGACCATCAGAAAAGCTACACTGACAAGCGTAGGAAGCCTTTGGAATTCGCAGTTGGTGATCGTGTTATGTTGAAAGTCTCACCCTGGAAGGGTGTGGTGCGTTTTGGAAAACACGGCAAGCTTAACCCACGCTATGTTGGCCCATTCGAAGTCTTGGAACGCGTTGGTAAAGTGGCGTACAAACTTGAGTTACCTGCTGAGTTGGGTAACGTGCATGATGTGTTCCATGTGTCGCAACTGAAGAAGTGTTTGTCCAACAAAACACTTGTTGTACCGTTTCAAGAGCTGAAAATCGACGACAAGTTGCAGTTTGTCGAAGAACCAATAGAAATTATGGACCGGGAGGTCAAGGTCCGTAAGCATAGCTGAATTCCAATCGTGAGAGTTTGTTGGAACTCAAGACGTGGACCGGAGTTCACATGGGAACGCGAGGATCAGATGAAGCTCAAGTACCCACATTTATTCCCAGATGACAAGTCCAAGTCTGGAAAATCTAAGTCTAGCACAACTGGTGAATTTAGGGACGAAATTCCCTTTCAAGTTGGGGATGATGTGGTACCCGCGGAAAATCCACAGTCATCCTGATTTGACACTTCACCGCTTTCGGAGTACTTATCAAATTTCGGGACGAAATTTCTTTCAAGTTGGGGATGATGTGACAACTCAAACTTTCAAGGTCTTTCCTCTGCGTGATACTTGTTTCGCACCGGTGTTTTTATAATTCGTTCTGCATTATAACTTGTATGTGTTTAGTATATGATTAATGTGTTTAATGTGTTTAGTTTTATAAACTTTTGATCTGTTTAAAAGTTAATCACCATACTTGATGAAACATTAGGTGTCGCCACTAGCAAACCCGACGAAACATAAGTGTTTCGTCATTCCCTCTACTCGACGAAACTTGGGGAGTTTCGTCGCCCCCTTTGATGTTTCGTAGAGATGGGCTTTCAGCCCAGTGAGGCCCAATGTTCTAATATAAATTAAGTTACGTTCTTCGGCAAACCCTAAAACACTATTGTTCTTTCTCTCATAACCGACGGCTGTTTCATATAACTCGAAGTCTCCGGCTTTGATCTTAGTAATCCATTCGATTTCACGGTTAGTGAATTTAGGGACGAAATTCCCTTTCAAGTTGGGGATGATGTGGTACCCGCGGAAAATCCACAGTCATCCTGATTTGACACTTCACCGCTTTCGGAGTACTTATCAAATTTCGGGATGAAATTTCTTTCAAGTTGGGGATGATGTGACAACTCAAACTTTCAAGGTCTTTCCTCTGCGTGATACTTGTTTCGCACCGGTGTTTTTATAATTCGTTCTGCATTATAACTTGTATGTGTTTAGTATATGATTAATGTGTTTAATGTGTTTAGTTTTATAAAATTTTGATCTGTTTAAAAGTTAATCACCATACTTGATGAAACATTAGGTGTCGCCACTAGCAAACCCGACGAAACATAAGTGTTTCGTCATTCCCTCTACTCGACGAAACTTGGGGAGTTTCGTCGCCCCCTTTGATGTTTCGTAGAGATGGGCTTTCAGCCCAGTGAGGCCCAATGTTCTAATATAAATTAAGTTACGTTCTTCGGCAAACCCTAAAACACTATTGTTCTTTCTCTCATAACCGACGGCTGTTTCATATAACTCGAAGTCTCCGGCTTTGATCTTAGTAATCCATTCGATTTCACGGTTAGTGAGATATCATATCCTATTTCTGTAAAACCAATGATTATCTTGATTGATGCATGAGTGTTAGGGTTAAACATGTTTTAGTATAATGGTGCATATGGATCCACTGTAGCATGAGTTGTTGCTTAATGGTTAGGGTTAGGGTTGTTAGCTATCGTCATGAATGTTATACATGGAAGGATTTGTGTGTCAACTGCATGAATTACTTGTGCTGCACATGTCTTAGGGTTTCGGCTTTGATAACTTGAGTATGTGATTCATTAATAAGGAACAGTAACTGTTGCGTTCAAATATATGGATTTGCTGTTGATTACGTTGAATGTTACTGTGGCATGATTAGAACTCATGTGATAACGTTATCTGCATAATTGAGTTATTGGGATCGTGTGTGATTAGGGTTGTAACTGTTGGTGTGTGCGGCGAAGGTTTACCCCGACAAAGGACCAGGGTTTCGTCGACTAGTATCTCGACGAAAAATGAGTTTCGTCACATCTCTCACGACGAAACATGAGGTGTTTCGTCAAGGTTGGACCTCGACGAAAGTTGATCTTTCGCCGTAGGGGTTATGACTTGAATAGTGAGTGATGTGGTGCATGCTATTTTACAGTTATGCTTGCTGTATGAAGTTAGACTATCTAGAAATAAGGTACTTGTTTAGACTGTTATGAGTTGTCAAATGTAAACAATTTAACGTGAGAAACTGATGCTACTGTGAATGGTACTGCATGATATACATAAGGATGTGGACTGTTGTGTGAAATGTAAACTGTGTAATTACATAAAGTAATGTGTTTCGAAACTGATATTGATTGATAATCACGATAGGGTTGTTTGACGAACTGGAACGTGTAACTTGTTAAATACCGAGCAAATCAAGGTGAGTTCACTACTCTTGAGCATGCGTCCCGGTGGTTGGGACAGTCAGTGGGTATCCCGGGGAGGGATAAGTCTTTTGGGTAAAACTGGGATGTTGGATAATAATCTCACTCTATCACTCTTAAGTCCCATCTTTTTGTTACCGGAGAGGTAACGGGGTATTAGTTGGTAGCGCTACTTAGGTTTGGCACCCTCACTCCGTACCGGAGAGGACGGGTGTGAACTAATGACCCAGTCATGCCCAGTGTTTTGATAGGAGCACTGGGGAACGGGTAAAACATACATCAGGAGCCGTCTTGTTCAGTATCGAGATATTATCAACATTACTTTCGGATTTGTTAACAAACTGGATTAAACACTTGGTAATTAACGTTTTCGTAAAACTGTGAACTCACCAGCGTTGTCTGATACACTTGTTGCATGCTCGCAGGTCGTTAGGTACTTTGGATGGGAACTTGCTATCTGGATGGCTGGAGTGGTCATGGTCATGTCGCTGAAGATTGCTTGCATGTTATTTAAACACTATTACATTTGGTTTTGGGAATACCTTAAACATTATTTTGTCATTTGCTTCCGCTGAATCTGGTAACTCTTCTTTGACAATTATGATTGCTTGATTTTATAAACATAAACTTGGTAATGATTTATTATTGGTTCAATGTGATTGGTGGCTTGGATCCTGGTACGTCACACGTCCCGCGGTGTATTCGCATGTGGTTTTTGGGGGTGTGACAGGTACTACGTACGCGGCACCCATCGGCCGAAAGGTAGCCCCATGGCAGCCCCACCTGCACGCACGGAGCCCCTAGCCCACCAAGCCACCAGTTTCGGAGGAAACCCAACCCTTAACCCACTTGAGGGCACGACAATGAAGAACTGGTAAAACCCGAAGGGATCAGGAATCGAACTCAAGACCAAAGGCCATGAGTCTTCCCTCATTTCCCATGACCAATGAGCTATAAGCCCAGGGTCTTTTTATGACGTACATTTATGTCACACTTTTTTGACGCACTTTGGTTAAACTTTTTTTTACATGCTTTAATGACACACATTCATGACGTTTATTTATGCTATGTCATGGTTCTAATTTTTTTTTTAAATTATATTGAATTACTAATTTACACCTAAATACGTAAGCAATAACCAAATCAATAAATCCATTTGTTAGTAAAATACACACACACACACACACACACACATATATATATATATATATATATATATAGAGAGAGAGAGAGAGAGAGAGAGAGAAAGTATATCGTACATTACGGCTTAACATATTTCACGTACGACAACGTGCGTGATTTGTTCTATAACATGTGTGATTATTGTGTTTCAACATGCGTGATTTTGGATTTTTGAGTTATAACATGCGTGATTTTAAAATGAACGTGCGTAATTACCTGTCATACGTGATGTACGTTAAGCCGTAATGTACGTTAACCTCCATATATATATATATATATATAAATCATTGCATAATCATCTACCATTTAGACCATGGCCAGTGCAAAGCATTTAGTTTACATTTGGATTTGGCTTATGTGGATTTAGCATTTAAGGGGGAATGTTTTGAAAGAGTTTGCATTTGAGTGAAATGTTCTTGGAAAAGAATGATGCATTTGGTGGGTTGGTGGGACCCTGTGTTTGTTTTGTATCTATTTTATTCTTTTCTTGTTTTAATTCTTTTGATATGCATAAATAAGTTGTACACTATAAACTTTAGTGACTTGTATATCATTTTTTTCATTTCAAATATAGTAATCGGACAAAATAACTAAAAAATGTATTGTTTTTATTTTAAACATAAGTTTATTAATGCTACTTTAATAAAAAAAAACAATACAAAAGTTTACAATACGTATATATTAACGTTCGTGTTTAGAAGTTTAATGTTTTGTTTTTATAACTTTCGATATAGATAATACGAAAATAAAAAAAATGTATATCGATAGAAATAAATTAATTATTAAGAATTGTATATTGACATAAATAACTTAATTATTAAAAATAAATGCAAAAGTTGTGATGATGTGGAAATATAAGTATTGGTAAAGATATTTGTAGGATTAGAGAGAAAATGTGTATGTTTAGTGTATTTGTGGAAATTTGATGTGACAACTGACTAGGTACGTTTGTAAATTCATTTATCATCGTGCATCGGTGATGGTCTTATGATACAATTATATTAATGTTAACAAAAATATTGTTTGTCAACATCGATTGACATCTAAAATAGAGTTTGTCACTTAAAAATTAAAAATAAAGGTGGCTACATTTAATTTCACGAATGTCAATCATATCTACAACCAAGTATTTGACGAGAATCATACTTAATGTATACAAATCTTGCACGTTACGTCCTTTGCCCCTAACTTAGTTAATTGTTATCCCTAAATCATGTCACATGAGGGTATTTTAGACTTTTTACTCATTTATTTAAAAATATTATAATAAATAAACAAAACTAAATTTAAAATATTAATATAGGTAACACGCTCTTTTTCTCACAATCCTCTCTCGCTCAACCTCTCTCACTCTTCTTTTGTTCTCCACCACCTGCCACCCCCTGCACCACTGTCAACATCATCGGTAGCGGTCTCTTATCTCTTTCTCTATTTCAACTCTCTCTCGATTTCTCTATCTCTGTTTAACTTATGGTGGTCCGGCTGGTGGTTTAAGGCGACCACGACTGCAGACTCAGCCACAAGTGCTGACGACGGGCAACAGTTACTACAGTGTCTCTGCGGCGAAGACACTGCTCATTTCAACCGATCTAGAACGAGTGTTGACAACGGCCCATAATTATGGTAGTGATGACGTTAGGGTGGTTCAGGTGGGCGACAGGTTAGGTGACGTTGGGTGGTAGTGGTTGTGAGTGGTGGCAGCCGATAATGTTTTAGGGCTCCGATCGCGGGTGGTGGTTCAGATGAGCGAGAAGTTAGGTGATGGTGGATGGTAGTGGTTGTTAGGTGTTAGGGTTTGTGAATGATATTTATCCTAATTTTGTTCTCTGTGATGGCTTCTGATAAAACTCTAGGATGGAGTGGTGAGTCCTTCGATGGAATATAGGTATGCATACTTCAATTTGGATCAATTTTGACTTTTGAAAACAAACATCGGAGAAATCTCGCTGGCGTCTGTAATCGGGGTAGCAGTGTTTCTAGTCAAGGGTGACACAGTTCTTCTAGGTTGCCGCCGTTCTGCAGCCGCTCACAACAACACTTATTTGGTTGTTTTTTTAATTTGCATCTCACACGATGATGGGGTTTGTTCAGAATAGGTGTTATTAGAGATGCATATTGAAATTTGTAGTCCAGTGAGTTAATTTTGCATCTCAAATGGTGGTGGCGTATTTTTTGTTGTCGGTTTTGGTGGTTGGTGATGGTGGTCGTCATAAGTAGTGGTGGGTGTTAAACTGTTAATGAAGTTGGAGATGAGCCTACTTAATATAGTTTAGGGGAAAAGACTAAACTGCTCTGTGTGCCTTGCACACGACCCAATTTAATGATAAAAATTAACTAGGTTGGGTACAAAGGAAGTAACACGCAAGATTTGCAAGTATTAAGTACGATTTACGTTAGTTTTAAAGGTAAAGGACAAGACTTGTAATTTGGTTTAAACATAAATGATGAATTTTGTAATTTACTCTATTTATCTAACATGTAGGCTAAAATTTCATAAACTTACATTGTCATTGTTCAATATTTCAACTCCTTTGTAAGCTATCTCTCTCATGAACTTCATCACATAGTAGCTACATTCAATACTTCCCGGTAGACATGGACACTACACATTCGGTACTTACGGGCTAACATAAACACTACAAATAAATACCATTTCACTCATGCAAAACAAATTGACGATGTGTGTAGAGGAATTTTTATGAAAACACTTAAATTGCTTAATGAACTCCAACGTGTTTATCTTCAAGCTTGATCACTAAAGTTCTTAACATCATCTTTGATTATAATAGATAATACATTTGTAGATATTATTTTGTAATTATTATTGTTTCCATATTCATTGTAATCATCCCTAATTTACGGGATTGTAAATTTCTATATAATGGAAACCCTAAGAGGGAGAAGGATCAAGGATCCTATTGTTTCATGGTATCACGAGACCAGGAAACTTCTTTCCCTAAAGCCGCCGATCTCTCCTTCTCCTCTTCTTGAAGTTTCGGCTACCCCTTCTCCCTCCCCTCACCTCCGTTTTGCCTACTGCTTCTCTCCCTCACACCTCATCCCTCATGGATAATAAACTACACCCGGCCATCCCGGACTCCAACATCAAAACCGCCATCCCTGTCACCCTTGAGCTGGAAACCGACCACTGGTCTACCTGGTCGGAACTCTTCAAGCTCCACTGCAAAGCGTTCCAAGTTTTTGATCACCTTTTTCCACGCTCCCCACCCGCTGCAACTCCCTCCACTAACAAAGACAAGGCTCCTGCTGATTCATCTACAACTAAAGAAGTCTGGGAGCGACTTGACTCCATTGTCCTTCAATGGATTTATGGAACAATCTCTCAAGACCTTGTTCACACCATCATCAAACCCTGTACTACGGCACATCAAGCATGGACCACTCTAGAAAATCCGTTCCAGGACAACAAAAGTGCACGGGCCCTCCATCTTCGCCACCGATTCACCAATACCCGACTTGAAAACTTCACCAATGTCTCAGCTTATTGTCAAGAATTGAAGGTTTTGTCTGATCAGTTGGCCAATGTGGGTCATCCTGTTGATAATGATGAACTTGTTCTTCAATTAATCGCGGGACTTACGGAACAATATGAAGGTATCGGGATCATGCTTCAAGGTCAGGACCCACTGCCACAGTTTGCTATAGCTCACTCAAAGCTTTGTCTTATCGAGTCACGCAAGCAAGAAAAAGCTCTACAGGCCGCCAAATCTATGGGTACAGCGATAACCACTTCCACTTGTCCTTCCTCCTCCCACTAAGCGACAGAGCCAACCAATGACCGCTCTCGCGGACGTGGTCGATCTTGAGGCCGCGACAGGGGACGCGGCAGACAATCATGGGGTCGCGGTCAGCCCACTTACAGCCCATGGCCCAACTCTCATCACTCCTATTGGCCACCTCCCTATGGCCCATGGCCCAACCCGCCTAACCAACGTTCATATCCGACCCATTGGGCCCCACCCCCTTGCCCGTACCTCACTTCTAACCCTCGGCCCGCTAACAATTCCAGCGAGGCAGGGATTCTCGGGTCCGTACCAACCCAGGCTCACCATACAGCATACACTCCCACCGACATAGATCATGCTCTTCAAGCAATGTCTATCAATCCGCCGCAGGAACCCACCGGCTACATGGACACCGGTGCGACATGTAACATGTCTAACACCCCTGTTAATTTTGATTCTTTTTCTAATAATAGCATGGGACATCAAATAATCGTTGGTGATGGCTGAACCATCCCGGTACTTGGACATGGCAACCAAACCTTACCACCACCTTCCCCCCTTGTTCTTAAAAACGTCCTATATGCACCAAAATTACTCAAAAACTTAATCTCTGTTCGTCGGTTCACAACCGACAACTCTGTTTCTGTAGAATTTGACCCTTTTGGTTTTCTTGTGAAGGACTACAAGAGCTGGATCCCTATCCTTCGGTGCAACAGCAACGGTGACCTCTACCCACTCGTGCTTGGACCTGGAACCACCACCTTCCCATCCACCTTTGCTGTTATCACTGCCAGTCTATGGCACCAACGTCTTGGACATCCTGGCCGTGCACCGTTACAGTCATTAAAATCTTCTAATATTTTTCAGTTTCCATGTTTTCATAAAGACGTTTGTCAATCTTGTGTAATTGGCAAAAGTATTAGACTACCATTTACCAAGTCTGATACTCGTATTTACTTTCCTTTTGATCTCATTCATAGTGATTTATGGACTTCTCCCATTTTGGGTTCCAATGGTCATAGATATCACATATTATTTGTTGATGATGTTACTAATTTTTTTATGGACATACCCCTTGTCAAACAAATCACAAGTATACACCATTTTCTTTCAATTCCACAAACAAATTACCACTCAATTTGAACGACCCGTCAAAACCTTCCAAAGTGATAACGGCACCGAATACATAAACTCCTCGTTTCAAACCTTCTTTTCTTCCCATGGCATACTTTTTCAACGCTCGTGTCCACACACGTCGTCTCCAAATGGTAAAGCGGAACATATGATTCGAACCATTAATAATATGATCCACACCATCCTCAACCATGCCTCCCTACCCAACATTTTTTGGCATCACGCTCTTGAAACCGCCATTTACATACTAAACATCCTACCTGTTAAACAACTTCAAAACAAAACTCCTACCGAACTCCTATACCATCGCACACCCTTATACGACCACCTACGCGTCTTCGGGTGCCTTTGTTATCCGTTGACCATCGCCACCACCATTCACAAACTTGACCCGCGATCCACACCATGTGTCTTCTTGGGCTACCCTTCTACACATCGCGGCTACAAGTGTTTTAACCTCAAAACTAAACAAATAATAATATCGCGACATGTGGCCTTTGACGAAACCACCTTCCCTCACCGGCCCACTTGACTACCCCTACCACACCAACACCATCACAACAGCCACTAACCCCGCCAGCCGCACCCTCAATCCAGCCTACACCCTCTGCCCCGACCACCTCTCACCCATCACCAAACATCCAACCCACCACCTGCACCATGCGCACACGCGCCATGGATGACATCACCAAACCCAAGACCCATCTTAACCTTAACGCCTCAACCATTGTCCCTATTCCCAAATCCCCGATCGATGCCTTGTCCATACCGGTTAGGCATAAAGCCATGACTAACGAATACCATGCTCTTATTAAGAACGAGACTTGGGAAATAACAATGAGGTTGCCAAACATGAATGTTATTTGAAGCATGTGATTATTCAAACTCAAGTTCAAATCCGATGGGTCCTTGGAATGGTACAAGGCGAGACTCGTTTGTGATGGTCGCCTTCAGCGGCTTGGTATTGATTGTGGGAAACTTTTAGTCCTGTAGTTAAGCCTGCCACCATACGTACGGTTCTCTTAATTGCGTTATCATAGAATTGGCAGATACGTCAGCTGGATGTTACAAATGCATTCTTGCATGTTCACTTACATGAGACTGTATACATGTATCAACCTATGGGGTTTCGTAGTAAAGATTTTCCGGATCACGTTTGTTGACTAAAGAAGTCCTTATACGGGCTAAAACAGGCTCCGCGGCATGGTATCAAAGGTTCACCGATTTTGTATTGACATTAGGGTTCGTCCAAAGTATATGTGATCCATCTCTCTTCATGTTTCACCAGGGTCCTCAGGTGGCATATCTCCTTCTCTACGTTGACGACATCATCCTCGTCACCTCTTCAGAAAAGTTACTAGCCACTCTCATGTCTCATCTCGCGGCAGAGTTTGCTATGAAAGACCTCGGGCCTCTCAGCTTCTTCCTCGGCCTTTCTGTTAAAAGATATAAAGACACCATGTTTCTCTCACAACAGGCTTACGCACTGGAAATCATTGAACGAGCTGGCATGTCCTCGTGTAACCCAGTACAAACTCCTGTTGACACTCATTCTAAGCTTGGTTCGGACTCTGGCACCCATTTCCACGACCCAACTCTGTACCACAGCCTTGCGGGTGCTCTTCAGTACCTAACTTTCACCAGGCCGGACATTAGTTTTGCAGTCCAACAAATATGTATCCACATGCATGTACCGAAGACCGATCACTGGAATGCTCTGAAGCGCATAATTCGGTACATTCGTGGTACTAGTGATTTTGGGCTTACACTCGGCACGTCTAAGGACCCACATTTAATTGCCTATTCTGATGCTGATTGGGCAGGTTGTCCGGACACGCGCCGTTCCACTAGTGGTTTTTGCATTTATTACAGAGATAATTTGATTTCTTGGTCGTCCAAACGGCAGGCAACCGTTTCCCGATCTAGTGCGGAGGCTGAGTATCGTGGCGTTGCCAACGTTGTCGCTGAAGTATGCTGGCTTCTCAACCTTCTTCTCGATCTTCAGCGACCTCTCACAACTGCCACCATTGTTTATTGTGACAACATTAGCGCGATCTATCTATCTGACAATGCAGTTCAACATCAACGCACCAAACATATTGAACTAGACATCCACTTTGTTCGGGAAAAAGTTCAGAAAGGTCAAGTCCACATTCTTCATGTTCCTTCTAGATACCAGATTGCTGATATATTTACCAAGGGCTTGCCACGGGTGCTCTTTGAAGACTTTCGATCCAGTCTCAGCCTTCGTTCACCTCCGGCTTCGACTGCGGGGGTGTAATAGATAATATATTTGTAGAGATTATTTTGTAATTATTATTGTTTCCATATTCATTGTAATCATCCCTAATTTACGGGATTGTAAATTTCTATATAATGGAAACCCTAAGAGGAAGAAGGATCAATAATCCTATTGTTTCAGATTATCAATGTTAATCCATGTACACGTATATACATATCTATCAAAATACTTGTTTCTTTTAAATCCGTTCATAATAGTTTGTTCATAAGTTCATCTAGTAAAGAAATATTGATTACAAGTTCACTTTACTCACTTCAGACTACTAGAATTTAACTGTTATTGGATTGCTTCCTGATAAGTGTAAAGAAACAAGTTATATTTTAAAAAAAGAGTTAAATACTATTTTAGTCATTGTAGTTTGCTTAAAATATATGTTTTAATCCAAAAAATTTTTTCTGACTTTTTAGTACAATAGTTTGCTTTTCATATCAGTTTAGGTTCAATCCACTTAGGGCTCTTCACGAGCCGAATCGAGCGGAGCTAGGTCAAAACTCGGGCTTGGCTCGGCTTGGATTTGAAACCGATCTGGAAATCTAAGCTTGGGCTCGGCTTGGCTTGGATTGACTCGATTTTGAAAAGAAAAAAAATACATAGCTCTCCAAATTCAGTAATCTAAAATATTATTCAATAATTTAAAAGAACATATCTAAAATAAGCTCAACCCAATAAATTACAAGCCAAAATCAAGTTTAACAGCCCAAAATATGTTCTTAATTTCAACGAAATACAATATAGATTCATTAGCATGGTAATCAACATTTAAATCTGGTATAGATATCCAATTACACTCCCAGTCACATTTAATATTAATCAGTTTTTGTGATATATTATAATCTATATAAAATTAATTATATTAGAAGTAAAATAATCCGAGCTAAGCCGAGCCGAGCCGAGCTGGTATGCGAGCCAAACCGAGCGAATCCGGCTCGTTACGAGCTGAGCTATACTCACTTTCTAACCGAGCCGAGCCAGCTCGGCTCACTTTGAAACCGAGCCACATCGAGCGAGCTTTTTCCGAGCGAGCTTCGAGCCGCAAGCTTATTGGACAGCCTTGCGTCCACTAAGTTCATCCAAATTTTATGTTAATTTTTCATAAAAAATAAAAATACCATTAGCCCATTTCTAAACTAATACTATATATTTCAGTGAGTAAATTACGTTTTTGGCCCCTGTGGTAATATCACTTTTACTATATTAGCCCAAAATAAGAATTTTTAACATATCTGCCCCCATGGTCTCTATAACTAACCATTTTGGCTACTAAGTCTAACCAAACCCCAAACCCAAGTTAATTAATTCTCACATGCCTGGCACATGATGTCTAAAATTGTAATTTCCCTTCCCCCCTTTATAAATAAAACCCTAGATTTTTTTTTGCCACTTCACCTTCTCCATGATTTCATCTTCTTCCTGATTTCTTCTAAAACCCCCTCCTTTTTCTTCTTCCTGCAACTTCTCTCTCTCTACATTCTCCCTCTCCACTTGAAATCAAAAGCCACCATCATCCCTGCCATTCGCCAAATCAAAAGCCACCATCGCCACCAGATCTAGCCAAACCACCACCATCTCACGTAAAAAAACCCATTCGTTCCCGGCGGTTCCACACCCCCATGGCACGTGGGTATATTGGTTGTTATCGATGAAATTTTAGGTGGATGTGGGTTGGGCGGAAAATGTTAGTGTTTATCGTTTGATTTTAGGTTTTTGGTTGCTAGATTGATTTTGGGTTTTTGGTGGTGGTGATGGTTGTGAACAATATTGTCGATGGTGGTGGTCTGAGATGGTGGCTGATAGTCGTGGCGTTGTGACGGTGGTGGAGGTTGACGACAGTTTAGTGGTGGTTGGGTGTCATCAGAGTTTAGGTGGGTGGTGAAAGGTGATGGTGGTGTACAGAGTTGCAGTGTTGGTGTAATGGTGGTATTGGTGGTGGTTAAACCAATGTGGAGGAGGTTGCAGTGGTGGTTTAGTGGATGTTGCAGATGTGGTTTGGTGAATTTGGGTTTTGAAAATTATGGGTTTAATTTGCTAACTTTTAGGGAATTAGAACTTAATCGAAGCTGCTTTATTGGGTTGGTGGGGTGATGATGTTCATCATAATGTTCACCGGACCTATTCCGTCGGAGATCGGAAACATCTTCTCGCCTGATTTGTTCTTGTTCATGAAGATCTAAAACTGAAATGTGGGTTTTGGTTAGGGGATGATGATGATGTTTGAAGGGGGTCAATGTCCTTGAAGATCTGGGTTTGAAAATGATGTGTTCTTGAAGATGATGATGTGTTCTTGAAGATTAGGGTTAAGAAGACGACGATGATGTGCAGATGATAATTATTGTTTTATTTTATAAAGTCAGTAAAAGTAAAGGGGGGGGGGGGATTACCAATTTACCCATCATGTGCATGTCATGTGACTAATAATTAACCAAATTTTGGGGTTTGGTTAGACTTAGGGGTCAAAATGGTTAGTCAGAGAGACCATTGGGGTGGATATGTTAAAAATTCTTTTTTTGGGCTAATATGGTAAAAGTGATATAACCACAGGGGCCAAAAACGTAATTTACTCTATTTCAATAGTAATATTTGAAAATATTTTTCTACATATGTCATTCGTTGATGCCTTCTCAGAATGCAATACTTTTTATACACGTTATACATATAGGGGAAGGATAAAACGAAAACCCACTTGAGTTGATAAAACTCAAAAAAAAAAAAAAAAAACCTTAGTAAAAATCTCATGTAACATTTTTATAAAAGAAAAAAAAAGCGCCAAGTAGTTTGTTTTTTTAAAAAATGTTAAAAATTTCAAGTTACATAATATATATGTCCTACAAAAAATGTAACATATAAATTTTGAACATTTAAAAAAAAACAAGTAGGCGCTTTCTACGTTTTTTGTATAAAACTTGTTCAAGTACATTTATGTTACATTCCCTTGTTTAAAAAAAAATGTTACATAGGGTTTTCTTGAATTATCTCAACTCAAGTGGGTTTTCGTTTTATCTTTCACCTATATATACATATATGTGTGTGTGTTTATCTGTGTATGTTACTCGAAACCGTTGATATGTCTTATGAAAATCGGAAAACAGTTATGATTGTGATAAGAGTGTGTGTCAGTTTGTTGTGAAAAAAGGTTTTTGAACCAGATGTAGTAATTGTTGAATATTCATCCGATAGTGAAAATGAGGGAATTATTAAAAAGAACAAGAACGTTCCATTAAAGAATCATATTTTGTATGATCCAGATAACTTGATTACCATGTACCAAAAGGTCGGATCAGACAAAATATATTCAAATTTGGACTTTCCAATTAAAAATGTGAAAGGGATTTGATTGCTAAAACATTTAAACTAGTTCAAGACGTTGTTGTGAAAGTTAAAACTAGTAAAAATGTTGTTCCACAGAACAGAAAACAAAATTTTAAATACAAATGGAACAATGAAAAACGTTTTGCTAAAACCAATTATTCCCAATCTCAAGATGCGTTTAATAATAAGAAATTATATACTGAGGGTGTGAGAAATGACTCAAATGGTTACCAAATCAACAGGGGTCATCATGGTAACTAGAATAACATTTTGGACAATAATGATGGGAACATATTGAGAAATAACAACAAAAATAATGCTTATCATGGTAAATCTAAATATCTGAAAAATGTTAATTTGAATCTGGATCTAAGAGTTTTGGGAGGGTGAGGGGAGGGAAACTAAACTCCTAGTGGGGAAAATCACAGCTGAGCGGGAAATTGTTTTTTTTTTTTAAAAGAATGAAAAACATAAAGGGTAATTGATGTTTTTATGTATTTTAATTATATAGATTATTATCAAATTTTTACAATGATAAATAATTATTTAAAAATAGAAACTAGTTACACAAAAATAAATACATACAAGCTTTAGCACTTTACTATGTTATAAGAATTAAATAATAATAATAAAAATAATAATAATAATAATAATAATGAGGAGGAGGAGGAGGGAAAGAGGAAAATTAGATTTGTTTTGGTCAAAAATTACCGAAGCAATTAAGTGATCAAATTAGTTAAGTGAGGTAGTGTGCTAAAAAGTGTGTTGGAAATATGCTGGTTAAGTTGTTTGAAAAAACAGTTTTCAGGATACGGCTCAGGATATCGAGCTGTATCTACGATCAAACTATGAGCAAAAAGTAAAGGGAATGACACGAGATGTACGAGGAAAGCCCTTGATCAATCTAGATCGCTGGCATAAAACCTCGGGAGCTGACAATCGCAGCTGCCTAGTTCTTCTTATTGCTTCAAACGTCAGGATACAGTGCAGGATATTGATCAGATCGCTAAGTGTTACAATGCTTTCTGTGAAAGTGAAAGTTGCGAGAGAACAAGTGTGAGTGAGTAGTGAGTGTAGTTGTGATGTCCTATTGATTTGATTTATCCATCTATTTATAGTTACGAAATACAAACTAAAATTCCTATAAATGTGGGATGCTCCCGAATATTCCATTATTAACGTTGTGGACCGAGTAAAGCGGCTTCAACGTCTTCATTTGAACGACTTGGACTGAGTCTTGCGGAGAAAGGGTCTTCGTGAACGTTGGGAACTTGGAATCGTACTCCTGCACACAATCCGTCAGTAACCTCAGGATACCATTCAGGATGTTACCAATATCCTGAATGAGCACCCTGGGCATGAACATGTATCATACAATCAAGATATTTCCCAGGATATGGGCTCAGAATTTCACCCATAACAATTGTCCCCAAAAAATGTTACCGTTTAGTATCCTGGCACTAACGGTTATATTTTTTTACGAAGAATGAGGCAATTAAGAGATTAGACCCATGATGTGACCGTTTGTAACCGCGCAGCCTATATTTACTCATTACTCCCTATATCTTCTCATACTTATCCCATTTAATCTTTACCGAAGAGATAAAGGTAAAAACTTCTCTCTCTATTCCATCTTCTTCTCTCATTCTGTTCAGCATTCCTGCGAGAATATGACAAGGCAAACAAGATCAAGCTCCGGTGACTCCGCCCCCTCATTTATCCAGCAGAATCTTCTCTAAGAACCGGAGAAGGAGATATGCTCCTTTGATAGTGCCCACTTGTCGACTCTCAAATCCTCCGGTATCTTTCCGGAAGGGACGGTATTCCGGCCGTTTGACCGGGAAATCCGGTCGGACATGGTTTCCGACGAGTGGTTGTGTTTTAGTGCCTTTCCTTTCACCTTAGGACTACGGTTCCCCTTTCCAGACTTTATCACTGAGTTTTTCAATATTACAAAAATCTCTTTTAGCCAAACAATGCCGATGCTTTGGCGAGTCTTGTCCGTTCTTGACCAGATCAAGAAGAATCACATTCCTGATCTTTCCATTCAAGACCTTCCTTTAGCATATCGGCTTAGATGCCACGGATCCTGTAGATTTTTGTTTTATTCCACCTCCGGCGATCTGCTGATACTTCGTGCCACCAGGAACGAGGAGAAATGGCAATCTAAGTTCTTCTTTGTAAAAAGAGACTGAATCCCTGGTAGAACGGAATATCCGGTGAAGTGGTTGAGAAAGGGTAGGATTTAGGGTTCAAGGATGATCCTGCCTTTTATCCTGTTTCATATCCCGAGCTGATAAACTTTCTTTTTATTGTTTTGTACACAGCTGATTTTAGGAAGCTTGCACCTCCCCTTGCTGATTCACAGAAGAGGATCTACGCTATCAGACTCCTTCCAGAGGCTGAAAGAAGTTTTAACCCGTCTCCACCATCTCCAAGCCCCCTTTCTAGTGCAAACATGTCTGGTAAGGATCCTGCACGATATCCTCCATACATGTATTTAGTTGAAGTATTTGAGAAAGAATTTTACTCCATGTATGCAGACTCCAGCAAAGTCCCAATCCTCCTTGATCTTGACGAGCTTGACAGTTACCCCACTCCAGTCATGGTCAAGAAAGAGACCCCCGCTGCCACCAGCTCCAAGCCGCTCCCGGCTCCTAAGGCTAATCCGAGGACTCGTGCTTCCACCGCAAAAAAGAGGAAAGGTTACGAAGTTAGTGCCCCAGGCTCTGAAGGGTTCTCCTATGAAGAACTCAGCTTTTCTGACTCCTTACAGCCAATGACATCCTTCCTTAATAAGGTAATATCCTGCACATATATCCTGCAGATATATCCTAATAGGATATCCTGACAGGATATCCTGGTTAATATATTTTGACTTATACCTGAATTTTGACGTGCAGGGCCTCCAGCATCTGCTCCAGCTTTACACTGATGCTTGCAGCACGAACGTGTTCCAAGAAGCCAGGATCAAGCAGCTCGAGACCACTGTTGCTGACCAAGGGGCCATTGCTGAGGTGAAGACCCGGCACTATGAAGACAAGCTGAAGAAAGTAACCCAGGATGCTGAGATCAAGCTGGCCACCGTCCAAATGGAACATGAACAGGCCATGGTTTCTTTCCGGGAAGGAATCAAAGCTTCTGCCATCGTCTCTCTGCTACAAGCTCGTATTAAGATGGCTTATGAGGCCAAGGAGACAGACCTTGAGTGCCCATCCTGGCCGGTCGAATCCTGGGTGGCAAAGCTGAAGGAGGTTGGAGGCAAGGTTGTGCCCCTTCCTGCTGAAGCTGGTGACTCTTCTAAGTCGGCAGAGGTGGCAGACAAGGCTGGAGACAAGAAGGATGCTGGCGAGGATGCTGCTCAGGATGCTGGAACTGATGCTGAGGCCGAGAAGGTGGAGAAGGCTGGTGAAGATGCTGCTGTGTGAGAGCATACAAGTGGGCGATGGTGGATATATGTGCCAAGGCCGGAGCCCACTTTTTTAAATTTGATCGTTGGTTTGTAACCCCAAAACAATTTACTTTTCTTGCATTTTAACTTTCCTGCATTAGAACAATATGATGGCCAAAGGTGAATGGATCCTGAGTTTCAGGATGAAGCCCTTGGTCATCAACGTTAATATGTCCTTTCTTTTAAACAATATAACAGTTGGAGGTGGATAGGCCTTGGTTTGAGACAAAACCTTCAACTGTTTAGTAAATATGGTATGGGACTAATTGTGCTTTTGGCGGATGGTCCTTGGTTTGAGGTGAAACGAAAAGCACAACTTTTGATATGTTAAAAATATAACTTCCTTTTGCCTTTATTTCTGTTATTACTACCTTAGTATTTAAACTTATGAAAATAGTTAAATTTGGACAATCTTGGGAACATATTGCAAGAATATCCTGAGAGATATCCTACTCAGGATACTGCCTCGCAACTTATAAAACTTAAGTTATAAAAATGAGAGATCATACCAAATACTCCCAGAGAGTCAATTCCATCCTTCAATCACAGGAATGTCCCCATTGCATAAATTTAAATCCATCCTTCAAATTGTATGATGTATGTCCCCTGTGTTTAACATGGTCATACTTTAGTTTGACTGCATAAACCTTGAATATCCTGGGGTAAACCCTTAATATCCTGGGATGAACCTTGATATCTTGGGGATAAACCCTGATATCCTGGGGATAAACCCTAATATCCTGGGGATAAACCCTTAACATCCTGGGGATAAACCCTGATATCCATGCGCTACAGGCGAGAGTGTATAAACTCCAAAACTTAGAAATGTGAAAACCTTTAAACCTTAGAGGGTATGAAAATACCCTTTCGTGAGAGAGGGTGATCAATCCTCATATACCTTCAGGATCCAGGATATAGCCAACAGTAACGAAATTGTCAGCCACTTTTACATGAACTGGTCCAGTTACCTTGAACTATCCCTAGATGACTTGCGCTCCAGGCGGGGTGTTCAAACCCAATTCGAGAAAAAGGTGAATACCTCTAAATCTTTGAAGGGATCAGGATCCCTTATCTGTGAGAGAGGGTGCCAATCCTCTAATCCTTTGAGATATCCTGAGCGTGTATCCTGGAGCTATATCCTGAGATATATTATGCAAAACAACCTTAAACTAAGGTGGGTGTTAGCTTGGCTAACACCCCTCCGATGCCTAAGTCAGTAATGGGTTCAAGATAATAAACGAATTCAAATATATTTTAAGAGAGATAGAATACATACCATTCTGAGATAGAAATTAAATTCTATTCTTACTTGAAATAGAGCTTTAAGTGTATAGCGTTCCAGGATCTTGGTAGCATATCCCCCTCCATACTCCTGAGCCGATATGCTCCTTTTCCTGATTCTGATTCAACCTCATATGGTCCTTCCCATTTCGGAGCCAGCTTTCCATCGGCAGGATTAGTGGTATTTTGAAAAGCCTTTCTTAACACCCAATCTCCAACTTTGAACCTTCTAGTCCTTATATTCTTGTTGTATGCTCTGGATATCCTTTGTTGATATGATGCCATCCTTAGCCTTGCTGCATTTCTCGTTTCGTCTACGTTGTCCAAATCTTGGCACAAAGCTTCATGATTCTGCTCAGGATCCCGGAGGATAGATCTAGCAGTAGGTATCACCATCTCTGTTGGGATCACTGCTTCTGCTCCAAATACTAAGGAAAACGAAGTCTGGCCAGTTGCATTCTTTACCATTGTTCTATCAGCCCACAAAACAAAGGGTAGTTCTTCTGCCCATCTTCCTTTCTTGGTTCCTAGTCTCTTCTTCAAGTTGTTGACAATTATCTTGTTTGAGGATTCAGCTTGTCCATTTGCTTGAGGATGTACCGGGGTAGATGTGATCACTTTGATTCCCCAACTTTTGAAAAAGTCAGTAGTCCTCTTGCTTATAAACTGGGATCCATTGTCACAAATGATTTCAGTTGGTACTCCAAACCTGGTCAGGATATTCCTCTTTATAAAGGATACTACTTCTTGGTCTCTGACTTGAACAAATGCTTCAGCCTCAACCCATTTAGAGAAATAATCAGTCATTGCCAGCATAAAGACTTTTCCTCATGGAGCTTTTGGCAATTTCCCTACTATGTCCATCCCCCATTTCATGAATGGCCAAGGGGAAGCTATAGGATATAGTGGTTCAGCTGGTTGATGTAGTATGTTACTGTGCCTTTGACACGCATCACACCTTCGAGCATATTCTGTAGCATCTTTCCTCATCGTTGGCCAAAAGTATCCTGTTCTCAATATTTTTGAGAATAATGACCTGCACCCAGTATGGTTACCACAATCCCCTTCATGTATATCCCGAAGCACTTCTTTAGTTTCGGAATCCTCCAAGCATCTTAGATATGGTCCTGCAAGAGATTTCTTATACAAAATATTATTTATAATGGTGAATCGTGATACCTTCATCCTAAATGCCTTAGGATTTTCGTCTCTAGGGATGTGTCCTTCCTTGAGATATCTTATGATTGGAGCCATCCAGGATTTAGGATCCTCCTCAGGATATTCAGCAACAGGATCCTGGATACTTACTACTTCTTTATCCTGAGGATTCGTTGCAGGATACAAGATATGCAGTATTGGTATTTGGGTCCCTTCTGGTATTCTGACCGATGATCCTAGATTTGCTAAGGCATCTGCTTCGGCATTATCTTCCCTTGGTACCTGTTCAAGTGTAAAAACATCAAAATATCCTGCTAATTTTTTGAGAATATTGAGGTATTCGATTAATTTCTCACCCTTAACTGCATAGGATCCATTAAAATGATTAGTGATTAACAAAGAGTCAACATATACTTGCAAATTCTTGATATTCATATTTTTAGCCAGTTCTAATCCTGCAATTAAAGCCTCATACTCTGCTTCGTTATTAGTAGCTGGGAATTCACACCTAATAGCCTGGGGTAATATATCCCCCTGTGGCGATTTTAATAGTATTCCCAACCCTACTCCTCTAACATTAGATGCTCCATCAGTGTACAATATCCAGGATCCTGAGGATTCTCCTAATTTTTGGACTTCTAGGTCTACCTCATCCTGAATGTCACTACTGAAATCAGCCACAAAGTCGGCTAGAGCCTGGGATTTTATGGCATTCCTAGTTTCATACACTAAGTCATAAGCACTCAATTTCACTGACCATTCTCAGGCTTCATCAATAGAGGTGCCGTTGAAAGGTATTGCTTTAAATCCTGCAAGGCTGCTTCATGCTTCTCTCCCCATTCGAACTTCTTGTTTTTCTTCAGGATATCATAAAATTCCTTGCATTTCTCGGAGGATCATGATATAAATCTGTTCAGTGCTGCAACTCGCCCTGTTAACCATTGAACATCCTTCATATTTGAAGGTGATTTGATATCCAAGATGGTTTTGATCTGCTCCGGGCTTGCCTCTATTCCTCTTTTGGTCACCATATATCCTAGAAACTTTCCTGCCCCTACTCCGAAATGGCACTTAGCAGGATTCAGCTTCATGTTATACTGATCTAGGATATCAAATGCTCCTTTAATATCCTGGAGGTGATCCTCAGCCTTTTTAGATTTCACCACCATATCATCGATGTATACCTCCATTGTGTCCTCCAGCTTATCTTTGAACATCATGTTCACCAATCTCTGGTATGTTGCACCTGCATTTTTCAAACCGAAAGGCATAGCAGTATAACAATAAATACCTGTTGGTGCCATGAAGGCAATATCCTCCTGGTCCGAAGGCTCCATTTGAATCTGCTGAAATCCTGAGGATGCGTCCATGAAGGTTAACATCTCATGCCCGACAGTAGCATCCACCATTGCATCAATATGAGGAAGAGGAAATGGGTCTTTAGGACAAGCCTTATTCAAGTCTGTGTAATCTACACAAACTCTCCATTTCCCATTTTTCTTCTGTACTACGACTACATTTGCTAGCCATCTTGGAAACTTGACCTCCCTGATCCTTTTGGACTTTAACAATCTTTCAACTTCCTCTTGGATAATCGTATTTCGCTCAGGGGCGAACTTCCTTCGCTTTTGCTGTACAGGCTTGAACGACCTGTCAATTCCAAGCTTGTGAGTGATAATGTCTTTGGATATACCTGTCATATCCTCGTGCTTCCATGCAAATGTTGACATCCTGCACTTCAAAAAGTTAGTTAATTGTTCTTCAATATCATGAGGGATATTGGTTCCTACGAGCACCGATATATCAGGATTATCCTGATCCAAGATAACTTTCTTCATATCTTGCTCTGAAGCCTCCGCGATATCCTGGGCCCGCATCTTTAATTGCTATGTTGTACTAGGCTTGGTTGAGGATTTCATTGAGGATGAGTAACATTCTTTCGCTTCCTGCTGATCACTATCAACCTTGATAACCCCCAAGGGGTAGGGATCTTGACGCATTGATGATAAGTTGATGGCACATCCTTCATATCATGAATCCATGGCCTGTCCAGTATGATGTTATAGCAGGATTGGGAGTCCATCACACAGAAACGTTGTATCGAGTTGACCCCTTCAACATATACTGGTAACTTTATTTCTCCAACTGTGTTCCTAGCCTCTCCACTGAACCCAACAAGCACGGTGGATTTCGAAGTGATATCCATTGGAGATACATTCATTCTTTTCAAAGTCTCTAGTTGGATTATGTTGACGGAGCTGCCATTATCCACTAATATCCTGTGTACAAAATGGTTAGCCACATATAATGTTATTACAAGAGCATCATGGTGAGGATCCTGGATAGTATCCCTGTCATCACTATCGAAAGTGATCACTTTATTAGTTGTGAGGGTAGTCATCCTGGCTGGTTTGTCTCCCCTTTCGGTCTTGGCCTCTTTTGCGTGTCTCTTGGCCGCATAATACGAAGTTCCACAAATGTCGGATCCTCCCGGAATAAAGTTGATTATCTTGGCATCCGCAGGAGGTGATGCTGCTCGTTCAGGATCCTTCTCAGTATCCTGACCCTTATTCTTCTTTCTTCCTAAGAGATCCTTCAGATATCCCTTGCTAAGAAGATAGCTTATTTCTTTTCTTAGAGCAATGCAATCCTCAGTTATATGTCCAAAATCTTCGTGGAAGGCACACCATTTCGATTTATCCTTCCAATCAGCTTTTTGTTGATTCTTTCGAGGCCACCTAGCTTTGTCTCCTAAACCCTGCATAGCATACATTAATTCAGGAATGTTAACAGAAAAGCAATATTCGGATAATTCAGGATATTCTTCAGGATCCTCGTCTTCAACAGCATTCACTTTCTTGTTTTCATTTCTACCATACGGCTTAGAGCAATATGGTTTAAATGAGGATTCTGACTTCCTATTAGTTGACTCACAGGTGGTGGATGAGTTCATCCTCTCTTGCATTTTCTTATCATCTTCCAGCCTGATATATCTCAAGGCCCTGTTTCGAGCTTCGTCCAAGTTCCTGCAAGGATTCATCACAAGAACTTGATAAAACTGGGAATCCTTTTGTAGTCCCATCTTGAATGCCTGGACCGCTGTAACAACATCAAGGTGTGGGATATCCAAGGATTCCCTGCTGAGTTTGTTCACATAATCCCTTAGGGATTCCTGAGGTCCTTGAGTTATCCTGTAAAGATCACTTGTTAGTTTTTCAAAACTCCGACTACAAGAAAATTGACTGTTAAATAAATTCACTAAGTGAGCAAATGATGTAATCGAATGCGGAGGAACATTTAAGAGCCATTTCAGGGCCGATCCTGTTAAGGTAGAACCAAAACCCTTACATAGGCACGCTTCCTTGAGCTCCGGAGGGATAGGATTAATCTCCATTCTTTCCCTATACTGGGCAATATGCTCTTCAGGATCCATAGTCCCATCATAGAGCTTCATGTTGGGGGTTTGAAATCTCTTCGGGATCTCAGCATCACAGATAGGATATGCGAAACGAGATATCCTGTGGCTGTCTTGGGACACTTCCGGAATTGGCTGGACTACTCCAGGTACACTGGATATCATGTCCTTCAATTTCTGAAGTTCCCTAGTAAATGTTGACGTCATACCTGCATCCTGCAAAGACCCACCATTGTTAGTAGCATGAATATTATTATTTGACACGTTACCAGTCTGAGGATTCTGTCCATATCCTGAAGCATATCCTGAGCTCCTCACAGTTGACATCCTGATCGAGGAGGGTATTTCAGGAGTATGATTATGGGAATGGGAATGGCTAGGCACAATATTCCCCTTATTATCCTCAGTATACACAGCCGAACTGAAGTTCAAAGTTCTGGGTTGTAAAGGAGTGACAATGTCCTCAGCAGATCTGCTCGAGCTAGATTTTAAGAGTTGTATTTCTCTTAACAGCATTTGGTTTGTTTCCTGTTGCTGCCTCATTTGTTCCTGCACACTTCCAAATAAGGTTAGAATTTCATCATTAGAGGCTAAAACGGGAGCGGATCCCTGAACTCTCCTGTCACAACCCTATTTTCCACGTGTCACCGGTGGGCCCGGTTGTGACAACTCGAATCTCAAGGTCGGTAACATCTCATCTCTTAAATTTTACTTCTCGTAATTCTTCGATTGGTACGGTGAACTATTAAATAACGTTTCCGCTATTGTCACACCCGAGCCCAAAACATTGTTCGTTTCGATTTAGTCTTGGTAATGGCCCAATAATATAACAAAGTTACTACATAACAAACCCATTATGCGATTGGGCTTGTCAAGCCCAATGGTGGGGGCCGGCCTTTGGCCTAGTTTATAATCCAATCTAAAGGTCACGTACATGGTAAACATAATCAAATTCCCAAACCCTAGTTCTTCCAGTCGTATACGGTTGCTGTGAAACTCGATCCATCCTGTTCGAACTAGCATCTGATTCACTTTGATTCCGGTTAGTGTTGTCATTATCAATTCCCCTTATTTTGTGTGTGTGGTATTGATTGATTAAGTGATACGTGATATTTGGCACATAATCCTTATTAGTATGATTTTAATGGTTTTGATGAATATAGAATTAGTGTAACAATAATCGAATAGGGATTAATTCGATAAGTAAAGTGTTGTGTATATAATATTGTTGTGATTGTGATCATTGCCAGATTGTTGTTGTGATTAATGGTTGCATGTGATGTAATATTAATGGGTGGTTGCATGTGATGTAATATTAATGGGTCTGACACAAAAGATAATTGATATGTTTGTAAATGTGCAATTAAAGTGGCTATGCGATGTTATAAACTTGGGTGCGATGTGTGTTACGTATTCATATAGGTGTTAGCTGAATTGTAGTTGCGTTTGTATCTTTAGTGATCAATGATACCGGATCTATATGGATCACAATCTGATAGCATGCTGATTAGTCATTAAACAGACTAGTTGTTTATGCGGATTGCGATTCGCGAATGGTGGTTTAATTGTCTACGGATAATTACTAAGCAGATTATGTTATTTGATTGGTTTGAACTTTAATCTTGAATCAAAGGGTAATATATGTATGATGTGTGATTGTGAATATTCGAACCAACTTGGCTGATGATGACTTAAACGTGATTTGTGATGTTTTACCTATGGAGTTGACTAGTTAGTGGAGTATGTACATGAGTTTTGATTTGGTTTAACTTACTGGAACATGAATAGCGATGACATGATTGTTGGGGCATGAATATAAACATCAAAGCAGGAAGCTGATAACATAATATTTTCTAAAGGATAAGATTGGAAGTAGGGTAAAATGAGTAACAGTTGGGTTGATCGTAGGTTCATGTGGGCCGGTGGGTTAAAGATGGGCTGCGGGTAGAGTCTGGGCCGCACGGTTGTTACGACATTCTGGTTGGGCCGAAGCTCAAACCGGGTTTTAATATGCTTGCATACCAATGGTGTTATGTGTTAAAAAGGTTATGTTTATTGTTAGTGGGATCGGGTACAAGTAGTAAAGGATGATTTAATCTAGTTTGGCCAGAGGAATAGTGAAATGAATAGGTTGCAATGTGGTTAGTAATGCTTGTAATTTATACGTGTAACCGTTTGGATATCATGAATTGATGAGACACGGACACTGTCGAATGACCGATACCACTTGCATAACCTGTTTAGTACTAGTGCACTATCTGATGATTACATGTGAAACAATACACACTAAGCTTGTACGCGAACTGACTGTTATGTGCAACTATCATAGGATTTGATTGACCAATTTTGGGTAACGAGTAAATTAATCTTACCGAGCAAAACTAAGGTGAGTTCACTGCACTTTTCTAAGCACGCGTCCCGGTGGTTTGGGACATCTGGTAAATGTTTCTAAAGGGAATACTGGGTAAACTGTTATTTGGGATGTTGGTTATTGAACACAGAATCGATCATCTACCGTGTTGCCTGTAAGGCAATGGGGTAACTAGTTGATAGCGCTATTAGGTTTGACACCCTCACACCGGGCCGTAAGGACGGGCGTGATCTAGTTACCTGGACATCATTACCAATGCTTGGTTAGGGGCATTGGGGTTGGGCACACTCCCAGGTTATATTGGGCACACTCCCATGGTATATATTGGACACACTTCTAGTATATAAGACTCTCCTACGTTAATAAAAATCCCAAAACGAAACGATGAGTTGACTTAACAGATATCTGGTAACTACACACGTTAATAAAACCCTGAACTCACCAGCGTCGTCTGACACACTTGTCTGCATGCTTGCAGGTCTATAGGTTATATCATTTGGAACTTGCCGTCTGGGTTGCTGGAGTGGTCATGGGTCGAGATACTTGGAATCGCAAGACAAGTCTAACGGATTTGTACATATGGTTTATGAAACGTTTAACAAATGATTTATGCTTCCGCTGTATACAATGAATTACGCTAAATGTTTTGCAACACTTTATGATAATGAATGAAAGTTTTATTTATATATATATGCTATAGTTCAATGTGATTGGTGGCTTGGATCCTGGTACGTCACACATCCCGCGGTGTTCCCGCTTGTGGTATTTTGGGGGTGTGACAGTTTGGTATCAGAGCCACTGGTTATAGAGAACTTGGTTTTAAAAATGTTTTTATAAAACCAGACTATAACCGAACAATTCTGAAAACGGGAATACGACCATGACACTCAGCTCCAGATTGCAAGGTTCGTCTTTTCATCTGTGGTATACATTACATGAATAGTGTACATTTGATTATGATATAGCGTACAAACACACACTCGGCACTATAGCATGATTACATGAATTGCTTGCTTACATTACGATGCGTTGATAGCATGTCGTAGTCCTTAGATTCTTGTGATCTTATCGTTTTGATAACCTCGGTTTGGCATTCGAGTTTGAGGAACCATTTGACATGAGTTAGGAGGAACTGAGAGGAGCATGCAAATCGCAATATTATTGTGGGTGCACACATAATAATAATGTGGGGTGCATGCGAGTCCCAGTGAGGCTTAACAAGTGAAAAAGGGGTTCCGTTCCATCATTTGATCGATGAGATACATAACAAACCTATAGGGGTCATAGCAGTAATTGTCCCCTACTCAAACTCAAACGTGAACTTTTCATATATCTTTAGATCCCTTCGAAACTCGATGCTATCGAGTGTTACCTGAACACCCATCTGAACTCAGCGAATCATGTAGAATGTTAATTGCTTATACGAACGTCCATGTGTTGGACGTCGCAGTGTCGAATGATTGATCGATATCTTTCCCACCTTTCTTCGCTTGTTGGAACTTAACGAATTGACGCCTCAAATTTTGAAGTGCGATCACTTCTGCAACGCTCCCACAACATACTGTGTATTACCCGAATTACTTGCCACATCGATAGACAAGAGGAGGAGCGTGGAACTTTACCGACCTCAGTATTTGGACAACCTTGATTACCGGAAATGAACATCAGCGATTTGACTTCAATCGAAATTTTAATCCTAGTCAGCGACTCATGGGAGTCGACTCTTACGAACCAATCTGGACAAAATTGATGACGATTGACTGTAGAACGGACTGTGTAACCGCCCGCACCATGAGTAGTGCCTTAGGACGTGGCACGGAATGTGAAAGGATGAACCTTGTTGGTGAAAGGACGCAGGACACCGTTACAGGCAACAATATTAGAGGCAACAGCCGCGGCAACATCAAGGTACTCGTGATCGTAGCTTACAATATGGAAACGAAGGTGACCTCGACAAGGATTGACTGTGTTAAGTCAAGGTGACAACAACCAAGGGAACGACGACAGTACTGGAAATTCTCCTAACAAAGACAACAAACATTTGGAATGATGCTCGTGGAAGGGCATTTAGGAATGGCGTGGGCGACGCCAGGATAATAGCAACATGGTAGCTTATATGGGTAGTTAATCGCTTCGTCTCTGGCCTTCTTAACCCTGATAATTCTCAGAAGGCTGATGGCAGGTCAATTGAGCCATCATATGTTTGTAGGGATGCAAATTCAGCCGTGTGGGACAAGTTTTCGACATTGATCTTCCTTCTACTACCCACGATGGTGTTAATACAGTAGTCAGTATGAGTTGGTTAATCAGACATCGTGCAGACATACCTTGTGAGGAGAAAATTTTGTGTGGAGAATCGTTAGTTGTTATAAAGCAACAGAGTGGTACAAAGGTTAGCACCATTTCAACTATGAAGGCCCAGAAGTGTCTACGGAGGGATCACCCCGCTACGTTAGCAACCGTTACTGATGTTGAGGCTAAGGAAAGGAGGATCGAGGATCCACCAATTGTTAGTGATTCCTCTCAGTGTGCTACCCGAGGGGCTTTTAGACTAACTTCCACCGCTGTTAGGCAGAATCTCAGTTTGATCTCACGACAGGGGCAGCCCTGATTACTCGTGCTACATACCATCTTGCCCCAGGAGGGTTGCAAGGACTATCTACAGGACCAGTTCAACATGAGTTTTATTGGACATAGTTTTTGTTCGCTTTGGGGAGCCCCAGCTATATTCGGAAAGATAAAGCCTTCTCGTATGTGTACTGATTATCCAGAACCCAGCAAGGTGACCATCAAGAACTGTTTGCCTCGACCATGTATTGACGGAAGACCAAGAGGAGAATGTTCCGAAACGGCATATCGAACACAATACGACCATTACGACTTTGTACACCATGACTATTGAGTTAATCAACACACCAACAGCCTTACGGACCACATGAATCGACCGTATTTATGGATGTCGTTCTGGATCATTTCCAAGAGGAAGGAACATCATGGGGGACATTTGTATTTTACTTTAAAGCTCCTGAGGGACGAGCCACTCCACCTGAAGTCTTGTTAACGATAACTTCTGGATTCGAGAGATACCTTTTTGGTCATATGATCAACGAAGTGGGAATGCACGTGGATCTCGCTAAAGACCCATTTCGTTAGATATTGTTCGGCACCAAAGATCCCTTCGAGGACACAGCAATTTCTTAGTCTCACTAGATACTATCGTAGATTCATCACCGGAATTTCGAAAATCGCGCAGCTTAAATCTCTTTAGTACAGTAAGGTGCTGTGTTCGTGAAAGACGGAACAGGAGGACATATTTTCAGCTTTCGAATCCCAACTCTACAATGCACTGAGCATCGTCTTTACCCAAGGGTGCGGGTGATTCAGTGGTATATCATTATGGTTCGAATCAAGGCCCCAGTTACGCGTTGACGTAACACGAGAGAATGATGACTTACGAAATGGAGTTACAAAGAGGAACTGCATGACACACAACCGGCGGTGGAAACCGTGGTCTTTGGTTTTACTTGGAGGCATTACTTGGGCGGTACCGGATGCGTTACTTAGACCGATCACAAGGGCCTCCTGTGTACCCTGGTTTCGAAGGAGCTAAATCATTTAATGGCATCGCTGGATAGAAATTTTGGGAGGATCACGACTGTGGAACTTGAACGTGTAGGAGCTTTTACAGCTCACTATCGACTCTAACTTATCTAATCAGACTCGTTCTGTTCAAACTAGAGAACCAACGAAGGAGAATTTTCAAGTTAAGTCCATGTGGGGCATGGAGGAGCAACTTTGGCAAGATGGACGATAATTACTACCTCATGGAATGAATGTGAACCTCATTTCACAGCAACTGTAAGGAACTCGTGATGAAAAAAGCACACCGACCTCGATATTCTAGTCATCTGGGTTTTGATAAGAGATATTAGGATCTATAGGATCTTGTACTGATGATCGGGCATGAAGGCCGCCTAGTCACGCATGTGAATGATGTTGACTTGTGGGAAAGTCAAGGTGGAATATCAGCAACCAGAAACACCCATATGGCAATGAGAATAGACTGTCATGGATTCTGTCACTAGTCTACTTAAAACTCGAAATGGAAACAATAACACCTGGGTGATCGTTGATTACCTCATGTAACCGGTACACCATCTTGCAATCAAGGAAACTGGCGAGTCTTCACAGCTTGTGGATATTCCTCTGAGAGAGGCGGCTATTTAGGCACGAGGTGCCAACTCCTGTATTTATGATTTTGATCTATACCTGAATTATGACAAGCATTACACAAGACTCTTGGCACACGACTAGACATGAGCATTACTTATCACCATAGGATAAATGGTCAGAACAAACGAACCATCCTGACACTCGAAGACATATTCGAGCATGTGTGTGATTGACTTTAGTAAGAATAGAGGGACATTTACCTTTGGTTGAGTTCTACCGTAACAATCACCATTCTAGTATTCAGACAACTCTGTTTGAGGCATTGCATGGACAGTAACGCTAATCTCCTTGTTGAATTAAGGTGGGTGACAACCTAATCGCGGGTCCAGGACTTGTATTCAAAACTCTTGGGAAGATTGTTTGGATCGAAAATCGTTTGGCGGACGCGAGTGGCCGTCAGGAAAGTTGATAAGCTTAGGAAACGCTGGGAGCTCGCCTTAGACGACCGCGTCATGTTGAAAGTTTCGCCGTGGAAAGGTGTTGTACGTTTTGGAAAGCGTGGCAAGCTTAATCCATGCTACGTTGGGCCGTTTAGAGTTCTTGAGCGCTTAGGTATAGTGGCTTACAAGCTAGAATTACCTGCTGAGTTGGGTAATGTTCACGATGTCTTCCACGTTTCGCAGTTGAAGAAGTGTTTTGCAGACGACCCGCTAGTGGTACCATATCAGGAGTTGAGGATCGACGACAAGTTGCAGTTTGTCGAAGAACTTGTTGAGATCAGGGATCGAGAAGTCAAAGTACGTAAACACAATCGCATTCCAATTGTTAGAGTCCGTTGGAACTCGCGGCGGGGACCGGAGTTCACATGGGAACGAGAAGATCAAATGAAGCTCAAGTATCCTCACCTTTTTCCTAAAGACAAACCAGAATCTGGTAGAGCTGGTGAATCTCGGGACGAGATTCCTCTTCAAGTTGGGGATGATGTGGCACCTGAGAAAAATCCGCAACAATCTTGATTTATCACTTCACTCCTCCCTGCTTACTTATCAAATTTCGGGACGAAATTTCCTTCAAGTTGGGGATGATGTGACAACTCGAATCTCAAGGTCGGTAACATCTCATCTCTTAAATTTTACTTCTCGTAATTCTTCGATTGGTACGGTGAACTATTAAATAACGTTTCCGCTATTGTCACACCCGAGCCCAAAACATTGTTCGTTTCGATTTATTCTTGGTAATGGCCCAATAATATAACAAAGTTACTACATAACAAACCCATTATGCGATTGGGCTTGTCAAGCCCAATGGTGGGGGCCGGCCTTTGGCCTAGTTTATAATCCAATCTAAAGGTCACGTACATGGTAAACATAATCAAATTCCCAAACCCTAGTTCTTCCAGTCGTATACGGTTGCTGTGAAACTCGATCCATCCTGTTCGAACTAGCATCTGATTCACTTTGATTCCGGTTAGTGTTGTCATTATCAATTCCCCTTATTTTGTGTGTGTGGTATTGATTGATTAAGTGATACGTGATATTTGGCACATAATCCTTATTAGTATGATTTTAATGGTTTTGATGAATATAGAATTAGTGTAACAATAATCGAATAGGGATTAATTCGATAAGTAAAGTGTTGTGTATATAATATTGTTGTGATTGTGATCATTGCCAGATTGTTGTTGTGATTAATGGTTGCATGTGATGTAATATTAATGGGTGGTTGCATGTGATGTAATATTAATGGGTCTGACACAAAAGATAATTGATATGTTTGTAAATGTGCAATTAAAGTGGCTATGCGATGTTATAAACTTGGGTGCGATGTGTGTTACGTATTCATATAGGTGTTAGCTGAATTGTAGTTGCGTTTGTATCTTTAGTGATCAATGATACCGGATCTATATGGATCACAATCTGATAGCATGCTGATTAGTCATTAAACAGACTAGTTGTTTATGCGGATTGCGATTCGCGAATGGTGGTTTAATTGTATACGGATAATTACTAAGCAGATTATGTTATTTGATTGGTTTGAACTTTAATCTTGAATCAAAGGGTAATATATGTATGATGTGTGATTGTGAATATTCGAACCAACTTGGCTGATGATGACTTAAACGTGATTTGTGATGTTTTACCTATGGAGTTGACTAGTTAGTGGAGTATGTACATGAGTTTTGATTTGGTTTAACTTACTGGAACATGAATAGCGATGACATGATTGTTGGGGCATGAATATAAACATCAAAGCAGGAAGCTGATAACATAATATTTTCTAAAGGATAAGATTGGAAGTAGGGTAAAATGAGTAACAGTTGGGTTGATCGTAGGTTCATGTGGGCCGGTGGGTTAAAGATGGGCTGCGGGTAGAGTCTGGGCCGCACGGTTGTTACGACATTCTGGTTGGGCCGAAGCTCAAACCGGGTTTTAATATGCTTGCATACCAATGGTGTTATGTGTTAAAAAGGTTATGTTTATTGTTAGTGGGATCGGGTACAAGTAGTAAAGGATGATTTAATCTAGTTTGGCCAGAGGAATAGTGAAATGAATAGGTTGCAATGTGGTTAGTAATGCTTGTAATTTATACGTGTAACCGTTTGGATGTCATGAATTGATGAGACACGGACACTGTCGAATGACCGATACCACTTGCATAACCTGTTTAGTACTAGTGCACTATCTGATGATTACATGTGAAACAATACACACTAAGCTTGTACGCGAACTGACTGTTATGTGCAACTATCATAGGATTTGATTGACCAATTTTGGGTAACGAGTAAATTAATCTTACCGAGCAAAACTAAGGTGAGTTCACTGCACTTTTCTAAGCATGCGTCCCGGTGGTTTGGGACATCTGGTAAATGTTTCTAAAGGGAATACTGGGTAAACAGTTATTTGGGATGTTGGTTATTGAACACAGAATCGATCATCTACCGTGTTGCCTGTAAGGCAATGGGGTAACTAGTTGATAGCGCTATTAGGTTTGACACCCTCACACCGGGCCGTAAGGACGGGCGTGATCTAGTTACCTGGACATCATTACCAATGCTTGGTTAGGGGCATTGGGGTTGGGCACACTCCCAGGTTATATTGGGCACACTCCCATGGTATATATTGGACACACTTCCAGTATATAAGACTCTCCTACGTTAATAAAAATCCCAAAACGAAACGATGAGTTGACTTAACAGATATCTGGTAACTACAAACGTTAATAAAACCCTGAACTCACCAGCGTCGTCTGACACACTTGTCTGCATGCTTGCAGGTCTATAGGTTATATCATTTGGAACTTGCCGTCTGGGATGCTGGAGTGGTCATGGGTCGAGATACTTGGAATCGCAAGACAAGTCTAACGGATTTGTACATATGGTTTATGAAACGTTTAACAAATGATTTATGCTTCCGCTGTATACAATGAATTACGCTAAATGTTTTGCAACACTTTATGATAATGAATGAAAGTTTTATTTATATATATATGCTATAGTTCAATGTGATTGGTGGCTTGGATCCTGGTACGTCACACATCCCGCGGTGTTCCCGCTTGTGGTATTTTGGGGGTGTGACACCGGTGGGGAGTATCGTGACGTAGTTGATATCATCATAAGTCAAACAACACAATATATAAATGCACAGCGGAAGCAAAGATAGATTCATTTCAACATTTATAAATTGTAATATTAAATATCATGAAATAGTTGAAACGGATCCACAGGCGGATCAAAATAAAAGAAGATATTGTTCAACAGTTTTATTGACATCCAAGCTTGCGAGACTTATTGAGGACGCTAGAAGACAGCCAGCTTAGTACGAGTAGTACCTGCACTTAACCTTTTGGAAAATACGTCAGTTTACACTGGTAAATACAATTTAACTGACTCATTTTGAAAAGGTTTGAAATTTGATTTGAATGCACGTGGCACAAAACATTTTATAACTTGGGATAATTATGAGAATATAATCTTGTAAGTGAATTACATGTTACTTATGCATTCAGTAGCCTGATCCGTAAACCGGGTTAAAGATTAATAGACACACCACATCATTTGGTTAGGCACTGACGGGTGTATGCTACACCCCGTGCTTAGGTCGTGGCCATCTCGTAAGATGATGCCAAGGATATCCGGGACATGGTCATTAACCCCCCAAAGGCTTTAAGCAAACAAAACATTTCAAAACGTAGCATATCAAGGATTTAACCACTATTCGATTAAAGATTCAATGCCGGACCAAGCGGTATTTTATATACCGTACCCCAAGCCCGTATAGGGAAAATAAGTTAAAAGTATTTACCTTTGTAAATATAAATCACAATTAGCGAGTGAAGGTAGCTTTTACTGGTTCTTCTATTCTGGAACAAAGGTTTATAATAACCTATTAGATTTCTAACGGGTCTTTATTTAAGCCTAAGCTTAGACCGGTTAGTTTTAAAGGAAGATACGGTTCAAACGCACGATTAAGCGATGACCGGATAGAATGTGATTTAGACCCGAAAAGTTTGAAGACTTTTATAATATGGGTATACTAAACACATTCTGGATTTTGAGACAAAAATGATAATGTTTGACCCGTTTCGGTCAATTTATGCAAACTAGTTACATAAACCGAACCGAACGCGAAAAGGGCGCCACGGGTAACCATAAGAGTCATATGCAAGTTCCCTGAGTTAATATGCCTTAAATATGTTATAATATCAGTAAGATATCTCCTATTATGCCCCAAACGAATTTAAACTCAAATTATGCCTTATAAGGGCATTTTGGTCATTTAAAGGATTATAAAAGAGTTTAATTAGTCATCTGAGTTACAGGTCGGATTTATACAGTAAATACACTTAATTTAATAACTTATAACAGTAGGGTATGACCTATATGTGAAATTTATCTCTTAAAACAAAACTATGCACCTTAGGGGTATTTTGGTAATTTCACAAAGGCTAAAAGGTCAAAACTGGAAACCTGAGTTTAAAAACTTTTACTTACTGTTATTATATAAAAATATACTACAAATATCAGTAGGTATCAACCTTATATGTTTAATATAGTTTTAGTACATACTATGCGTTAAAAACGCTTAAAAAGGCGATTTGGAGCCATTTCCGGGTTTTCAAAGGAAAGCTGATCTTTTTATAATTCCAAAAGGCTCAAAATATTTTATTTATCAAATAAAATCAGTAGAAAAAGGTTTGGGGTCAAAAGGATTTGTAAAACTCATTTTATGGCTAAAAAGGGCAAAACCGGCATTAACCGAATTAAACTTAGAGACCTATGTTATGCTCAGCCAAAAATTAAATAAAAATCTTTAAAAATCCCAAAATATTATATTACATCAGTGGGTAAAAAGTTTGATATCAAAAAGTGGGTTTAAATAGGTTATACGCTATTTACGCCATTTAATTAACATAAAGCTTTCAAATTACGCTAATGAGCATAACTACTAATCTAGACCTCAAACTGATGTCAAATTTTAGGTGCAAGTTTATAAATCAGTAACTAAGGTTTATACTTTTTACTTTTTCAAAAATCACGTTTTATAGTCAAAAGGGCATAATAGTCAACATTTAAGCATTAATCGGAAACATGCATATGAATCGGATAAGTAATGAACCAAGTTGTATAATCTCAGAGAGTTATATTTATGTGAAACCTGGTCCAAAATAAGCTCTAAGGCAGATCTTAAACATGCATAAACGGGTCAGAACTGAAAGTCAAAGCAGAAGTCAATTTATGCGACTTTCGGTTCCGATCCGGGTTTAAACTGAAAATTGTCAAGTTGAACATGTTGGGACATGTTCTTACATTAGTTAGCAAGTTATTTTAATGATCAAAAAGGTTGCATGTATCCTACATTGCTAATTATGCTTAAATTTGAAAATAAACATTCTGTTGACTTTTTAAAGTAAGCTTTGACTCGACAATTAACATAGTTAGAGTGGGAATCTGAAAGTACCCTTTTAAGGGTTTGTTACCCACATAAATACCTACTTTTAGGTACTTTCAATTCGAGAAATGACTGAGCGGATTTCATTTAATCGCGAAGTCAAACTTAAATTATGACGGTTTGACTAATAGCTAATTAACTAAGCTAAAACGAATTAGAAAGGGTTAAGAATACTTACAAGAGTCCTAATTACGATTAGAGATCACTAGAAAGCCAGAGGTGGATCAGAGGAGCTCCAGAAGTGGACTTGTGAATGTTTGCAAGTGAATGGCACAAAGTTGCAACCAAATGGTTCTTTATATATGCAATTTAATCTCATGAGATGGTGCCACAATAGTCTACATGTGTTATAAGATCCGTCCAGGTGCCCCCTATGCATGTAAAACCATTGGAGAGCCTCTGGTATAAGAAAACAACTAATCAAAGTCAGTTAAAGGGCTGTTAACTGGCATCTGCAGGTTTTTGTCGCTGGTAGGTCGTAGGCGGGCCGTGAAGACCCTCTCGCGGGCCGCGTACAAGTGTGCAACCAGCAATACAAGTTTCCATGTTTTACAATTCAGTCCTTGGTCCTTTGAAACGTGGTTTTGCTTATTTTTCTTGCACATATGACCCTCAAACCTGATTGTTAAGGGCCTTAGGACTTTTACAAACTTGGTTAGGTCCTTGGTTAACTTTGTGCTTACCCGAAAAGTCACAAATTTCAATGTTGACGTATTAAACCCTTCGTGCACGGTTTTGATCTTAACTTTCTCATACGATAACGAAACTTTATGAAATTTTTACCACATATTCTAGTGAGTATATTTTATCGTTACAAAGCTTTGGGTTTGCCAAAAGGTCACTCAGAGGTATACTTTCAACATGTTGACACATTTAGCCCCTGTAGTTTGTAATTCCTCACTTTCTTTCATTTTCTGCTTCGTATGATCCATGATTTATTCGTTTAAGATTATAAACACCATGTAGGGTTGTTGTAGGGCCTATTTATCCATTGTTGACACTTTGGACCCTTATATTCACATAGTTTCTCAGTTTGTCAACTTTAGTCCTTCTAAAGTGCTTTTTCACATATTCAAAGCTTATGACACGTGTCAATGCATTATTGGACGTAAATTTTCGAGGTGTTACATCCTCACCCCCTTAAAAGAAATATCGACCTTGAGATTTACTGAAACAAATGAGGGTATTTTTCTTTCATCGTGGATTCTACCTCCCATGTGTATTCGGGACCTCTACGGGCATCCCATTTGACCTTTACAATAGGTACATGCTTCCTTCGAAGCTTCTTTACCTGTCGATCCTCAATCGACAATGGTTTTTCCACAAATTTCAAGCTCTCATCTATATGTACATCCGTGTGCGGTATGACTAGTGATTCATCAGCGAAACACTTCTTCAGATTACAGATGTGGAACACATTATGTATACTACTGAGCTCTTCAGGTAAGTTTAACTTATAGGCAACTGACCCGACACGTTCGATAACCTCGAAAGGTCCTATGTATCTCGGGCTTAGCTTGCCTTTCTTACCAAATCGCATCACTCCCTTCCAGGGTGATACTTTAAGCAATACTTTGTCACCTACTTCGAAGTGAAAAGATTTACGCTTTGGATCAGCGTAGCTTTTCTGCCTATCTTGGGCAGCTTTCAAGTGATCGCGAATCTGGACAATCTTGTCTGTCGTTTCAAAGACTAACTCAGGTCCTGATAATTGAACTTCTCCTACTTCCGCCCAACATATAGGGGTTCTGCATTTTCTACCATATAATGCCTCAAAAGGCGCAGCCTTAATACTAGTATGGTAGCTATTATTATAGGAGAACTCGATTAATGGTAGGTGGTTATCCCAACTGCCACCTAAATCAATCACACATGCTCGAAGCATGTCTTCCAGCGTTTGGATGGTACGCTCACTCTGTCCGTCCGTCCGTCCGTCCGTCTGTGGATGGAAAGCCGTACTAAAGTTTAAGCGCGTGCCCAAAGACTGTTGGAAACTCTTCCAAAAATGAGAGGTGTATCTCGTATCTCGGTCGGAGATAATCGACACTGGTACACCATGCAGAGCTACAATCTTATCTACATACAATTGAGCTAACATGTCGGAGCTGTAAGTTTCCTTAATGGGAAGAAAATGTGCTGACTTGGCCAGCCTATCTACTATGACCCATATAGTATCGTTTCCCTTTCTCGTCTTTGGCAATTTGGTGTAAGTTTCCATGTCGGAGCTGTAAGTTTCCATGTGGGAATTTTAGGCTGTTGTAGCAAACCTGACGGCTTCTGATGCTCAACTTTGACTTGCGCATACGTCAAACATTTAGCTACATAGGCAGCTACAGACTTTTTCAAGCCTATCCACCAATAGTTTGCCTTTAGATCCTGGTACATCTTATCAGCTCCAGGATGAACGGAATATTTGGAACTGTGGGCTTCCTGGAGGATAACATCCCGAAGCCCTCCATAAACTGGAACCCATATTCGTCCATTCAATCTTAGCATTCCGTCCTTGTCATAGGATAACTGCTCCTCAGTTACTCCTAGCTTTTCTTCAGGATAGTTAGCTTCCAACACAGCTTCCTTCTGTGCAGCTAACACCCTTTCGTTCAAATTATTTTTTATTTCAATCCTTTTGGCATTGATTCTTATCGGCTTCACTCTTTCTTTTCTGCTTAAGGCGTCAGCAACTACATTTGCCTTGCCTGGATGGTATCTTATCTCACCGTCGTAATCATTTAAAGTTTCCATCCATCGTCTTTGTCGCATGTTTAAGTCCTTCTGATTGAACAAATGTTGAAGGCTCTTGTGATCTGAATAGATCACACACTAGGTTCCATACAAGTAGTGTCTCCAAAGTTTTAATGCAAATACAACGGCACCCAGCTCCAAGTCGTGGGTGGTGTAGTTCTTCTCATGCACCTTTAGCTGTCGTGAAGCGTAGGCAATAACTTTGCCCTTCTGCATGAGTACACAGCCCATACCAGTGTGTGATGCATCACAATACACCACGAATTCTTCTATACCATCGGGCAATGTTAACACTGGTGCATTGCTCAACTTTTTCTTAAGAATGTCAAAGGATTCCTGCTGCTTAGGGCCCCAATCAAACTTAACCTTCTAACGTGTCAATGAAGTTAGGGGCGTAGTAATCCTTGAGAAGTTTTCGATAAAACGCCTATAATATCCTGCTAAACCCAGGAAGCTACGAATCTTAGTAGGTGTCTTTGGCTCTTGCCAATTCATAACTGCTTCTACCTTAGCGGGATCCACTTGGATACCACACTCATTTACCACATGTCCAAGGAATTGGACTTCTCGAAGCCAAAATTCGCACTTCGAAAATTTGGCATAGAGTTTCTCATGATGTAGAAGTTTAAGAATACAACGAAGGTGTTTCTCGTGGTCAGCTTGGTTCTTCGAATAGATGAGAATGTCGTAAATGAAGACGATGACAAATTTATCTAAGTAAGGCTTGCAGACACGATTCATGAGATCCATGAATGCGGCTGGTGCATTAGTGAGCCCAAAAGGCTCACTAGGAACTCGTAATGACCATAACGAGTCCTAAATGCAGTCTTGTGCACATCTTCATCATTGACCTTCAACTGATGATAGCCTGACCTCAAGTCGATCTTGGAGAAGTAGCTTGCCCCTTGCAATTGATCGAATAGATCGTCGATCCTGGGCAAAGGATACCTATTCTTGATAGTGACTTTATTAAGCTCACGGTAATCGATGCACAGACGCATCGATCCATCCTTCTTCTTGACAAACAAGATCGGCGATCCCCAAGGAGACGAACTAGGTCTAATAAAACCTTTGGCTAGCAGATCATCTAATTGCGTCCTTAACTCCTTCATCTCCGTTGGTGCTAACCTATAAAGCGCTCTCGCTACTGGTGCTGCACCCGGGATGATGTCAATTCGGAATTCCACTTGCCTATCTGGTGGTAAACCAGGTAGTTCTTCGGGAAAAACTTCAGGATATTCTGAAATGACGGGGATGTCTTCAATCTTAGGTTTTGGCTCATCAATAGTAACCTATGCCATATAAATGACACAACCCTTCTTCAAGCATCTAGATGCCTTGAGCATGGACACTTGATCAGGCAATCCATGCTGGGTATCCCCTTGGATGGTGAGTGACTCACCAGACGGAGTTTTGACTACCACTTGCTTTTTGTTGCACACAATCTGGGCTTGGTTATGCGATAACCTATCCATACCTATAACTATATCAAAACCGGCTAGCTTAAAGGGAAGTAAGGACAAAGGAAAAGAGTGATTCCTAATGGATATAACACATCCATCTAACACAGTTGAGGTGGTTTCTATGGTTCCATCAGCTAATTCCACCTCATATTTCACACTTAAGGCTTTTACAGGCAATTTCAACAATTCACAAAACTTATTATCCACAAAAGACTTATCTGCTCCAGAATTAAACAATACTCTAGCATAAACATCATTTATGAGAAAAGTACCTGTGATCACATTGTCATCCTGAACAGCTTCCTTTGCGTCCATCTTGAAGACCCTTGCGTTGGTCTTTTTCCCATCCTCGGTTTTCTTGGTGTTCTTTGGGCAATTGGACTTAATGTGCCCTTTTTCATTGCAACCGTAACATGTTGCATCTTTTAGCTTTTTGCACTCCAGAGTCTTATGTTCCGAAGATCTACAAATCCCACAGGGCCTCGGCTGAGGCTGGGATTTCGACTCAAGTCGACACCTCCCAAAATGGTTCTTCTTGCAAACCTTACATTTGGGCTTATCCCCAGATTGTTGCCCATCCTTCTTAGGCCCCTTCCCTTTCTTGTGGTCGTTACTTCCTCGGTACTTTTTATCTGATCTTCGTGAGGTATCGTCCTCACGCTTCCTCTTACCTTCGTCTGAATTCCTGAACGATCTCAACCTGACTACGTCCAAGGTAAGAGATAGGGATAGATCAGCTGCTGATCTGAAGGTAGCAGGCCTTGATGCCTTAAAACTAGCTTTAATTTCTAGGGCTAAACCCCCGATGAAGCAAGCAATCCTTTTAGGTTCCGGGGTGACCAAATATGGAACCAACCGAGATAGGGTATTAAAACTGGTGAGGTATGCCTGACAATCTAGATTCTTCATCACCAATGATAAGAAATCTGATTCGATTCTTTCAACTTCGTGCTGCGGGCAATAATTCTCCTTAATGAGAGCAACGAACTGATCCCATGACAAGCTGTAGAGTGGAATCTTTCCGGCAGCTTGAATGAGAGACTTCCACCATGCCAGTGCCTCTCCCTTAAACGATTGGGATACATATTTTACTACGTCCCTTTCAGCACAACCGCTGATGTCTACAACCGTATCCATTTCATCCAACCAAGTCATACAATCTATTGCTCCTTTCTCCCCGGTGAAGTTCCGGGGTTTGCAAGAAACGAAGTACTTGTAAGTACAGGACTTGGTATGTGGTTTGGCATCAAACACCATCCTTTTTTAGGGAACACTGTCGTGATTAGATGAATGTCGATCATCATCCTTCTTGAGCTCATCTTTCTTAGGTTCATCCTTTTTAGAGGGCGGTTTGCTATGAGCCTCCGAGTGAACTTTCGGCTTGGAATGTGGTGCGGATCGGGTCCTACTTCGGGTCCCGCTTGATTCACTATACTGCCTATTTATTGCTTTGGTAACAACATTTTCTACTAATGCTTGCAGCTCCGCACCAGTCACCAGTATTTTAGCATTTTCAGGGTTTTCCGCTGAATGACTGTTTATTTCTTCTGACTTGGCCATGTAGTCTTAATTGCTACATAAAGAAATAAGGACAAGGTTTATTTATAAGCCTAAACAGTACTATCGTTCTTGACGATTTATTAACCATGGTTTTAATAGCCATTTTAGTTAATTTATTCAATAATTTCATTCGGGATTTTTACTAGTAATCATTTAGAATGAAATATGATATTGGCATAACAGGCCTAGTCGTGCGGACAAATTTCTAAATTATAATTTAGATCTTATAGGATTTAGTTACTAGGGTTTGAATTAAAAATTCATTACCTTTCTTGGCAGGGAGTCTATAAACTACGGCTGCTCTTTTGTCTCATACGACAATAATGGTAGCCCGTAGGCATCACATCACAACTGGATGTTTAAATAATAATAATAAGGAATTTGGATAATTTAATAAAAGGGTGACATGTGTGATTTTGCGGATCACATTAGTCGAGAATGTTAACATGTTTGCAGATGTTAACAGAGATTTGAATCTTTTTAAAACAGGTTTTACCATATTGGCCAGGTCTTATTATGACATACAAGCTAGGTTTTACCTTTTTAAGATTCCTATTATTTTATTAAAATGGTAAATCAAAAATATGTTATTTTTCATTTATTCAAATATTATATTCATGAACAAAATTTTAAAAATGAAAAAATTTGAACTAACCATTCCAATTAAAATTAAACTAGTACGAATTTGCCCTAAACGGGACTTTTACATAAATAACACGCCCACGCAGGGGCCAAACTAACAAACAAACCCACGCAGGGGTCAAAAAGAAAAACATGCCCACGCAGGGGCAGAACAGAAAGGAAATATGCCCACACAGGGGCAGAGTACAGAAATAAATGTCCTCGCAGGGACATGATTACAATACTAAAATAAACAAACAAACAAAGGATTTAACGATCCTTCTTGCTTTTTCCCTTGATCAAATCCACCATTTTCTTGAACATCCCTCGGTTATGCCTACGTTCTTCCCGCAATTCATGTCGCACCTCTTGTCACACCTCATTTATCCCTTGAAGGATTTCTTGAAATTGTGGCGGTGACATCACCGGTGTCTGCGGTGGTTGCTGATAATGCGGAGGTCGAGGAGGTGGCGGTTGTTGATACCCATATGATGAGTATCCATAGGTCGGGTGTCCCGTAGTCCAGGGACCTCCATAGGGACCTTCCGGCTAGAGAGAGTTCGCAGCTACCCAGTAGGGATCCTCTGCAAAGTTGTAATTGGGGTGGATCGGCTGCTCGAAGGGATTGTATGCCGCCGCACCAGTGTAAGTAGGAATTGGGTCTCCAAAACCCAGTGGTGGTTGTGGCGCGACTGGCGCAGAATTTACTTCTGAGACGGGGTGTGAAGATTCTCCCATCTCTGGTTCTTCGTGAAGTGGCGAGTATCTGCTGCCACTTGAAAGTGGAGGGGTGCAGATGCGCACTCCCCCTCGCGCAGATATTCGCACGGTCGTTCTCCTTCGCCTCGGGGGCGAGGGAGGCTGAAGCTGAGGTGGTGGTGGCGGCGGAGTGACCGCGACAAGTCGGGAATCCTCGAAAGGATTCTGCTGCTGCTGTGGCTGCTGCTGGGGGTGCAAGGGAGAGTTGTGGTAACTGGGGGTAAACGCCCAGTCACATAGCCTAAACCTCTCCTCGTAGCTGTCGGGACCATTGTAAGGTGATCCCACGAAAGGTGACCCATCTGAGATTTCGATGGGGTGGTTCGGAGTTCCAGATGGTGGTGCTACAGGATCGGTATGCTCATCTATATCCATCGGGTTGCCACCAGAGAAGTGGTCTTCGGGTCCAAGTGGGTTAAAACCCACTGGCACTCCAAGGTAGTCGGCAGGGTTGAATTGGCCTTGGAAAACAGGTGATAGGTGGTCAAAGGGTGAGTTATGTTCTTGAAGAGGAATGTAGGACTGGTGGGAGTTGTGGGGCTCATTTTCAGAATGAGGCCTGAAAGAGTGTGGAATAGAAGGGGAGGTACTCAGTGAAACTGAGCGCCTAGCAGGCTCAATGTAGGTCCTCCATGGCTCTTGAGGACCCGGGTTGTTGGGATCAGATGGCGTTCGCCGGTGCGAAGGTCCGGCTTCATGGTCATTTGGGGCGACATATGACCCTTTTCCTCTGCCTCTTCCCCTCATCCTTGGTGGCATTTTGTCAACCTGTCAAAAACAAACAAGTGATACAACAAGACAAAAATATAAGACAAAGTTAGAAATAAGACAATTTGGATAATTCCTAAGTTCTTTGTCTAGACTCGAGAATTCGAGGAATGTGCAATTGTGTAACTGAGATTAAACACAAAAGGCTAGTGTTTAATTCACTCAGTGTTGGCTCTGATACCAACCTGTCACACCCCTATTTTCCACGTGTCACCGGTGGGCCCGGTGGGGAGTATCGTGACGTAGTTGATATCATCATAAGTCAAACAACACAATATATAAATGCACAGCGGAAGCAAAGATAGATTCATTTCAACATTTATAAATTGTAATATTAAATATCACGAAATAGTTGAAACGGATCCACAGGCGGATCAAAATAAAAGAAGATATTGTTCAACAGTTTTATTGACATCCAAGCTTGCGAGACTTATTGAGGACACTAGAAGACAGCCAGCCTAGTACGAGTAGTACCTGCACTTAACCTTTTGGAAAATACGTCAGTTTACACTGGTAAATACAATTTAACTAACTCATTTTGAAAAGGTTTGAAAATTGATTTGAATGCACGTGGCACAAAACATTTTATAACTTGGGATAATTATGAGAATATAATCTTGTAAGTGAATTACATGTTACTTATGCGTTCAGTAGCCCGATCCGTAGACCGGGTTAAAGATTAATAGACACACCACATCATTTGGTTAGGCACTGACGGGTGTACGCCTACACCCCGTGCTTAGGTCGTGGCCATCTCGTAAGATGATGCCAAGGATATCCGGGACATGGTCATTAACCCCCCAAAGGCTTTAAGCAAACAAAACATTTCAAAACGTAGCATATCAAGGATTTAACCACTATTCGATTAAAGATTCAATGCCGGACCAAGCGGTATTTTATATACCGTACCCCAAGCCCGTATAGGGAAAATAAGTTAAAAGTATTTACCTTTGTAAATATAAATCACAATTAGCGAGTGAAGGTAGCTTTTACTGGTTCTTCTATTCTGGAACAAAGGTTTATAATAACCTATTAGATTTCTAACGGGTCTTTATTTAAGCCTAAGCTTAGACCGGTTAGTTTTAAAGGAAGATACGGTTCAAACGCACGATTAAGCGATGACCGGATAGAATGTGATTTAGACCCGACAAGTTTGAAGACTTGTATAATATGGGTATACTAAACACATTCTGGATTTTGAGATAAAAATGATAATGTTTGACCCGTTTCGGTCATTTTATGCAAACTAGTTACATAAACCGAACCGAACGCGAAAAGGGCGCCACGGGTAACCATAAGAGTCATATGCAAGTTCCCTGAGTTAATATGCCTTAAATATGTTATAATATCAGTAAGATATCTCCTATTATGCCCCAAACGAATTTAAACTCAAATTATGCCTTATAAGGGCATTTTGGTCATTTAAAGGATTATAAAAGAGTTTAATTAGTCCTCTGAGTTACAGGTTGGATTTATACAGTAAATACACTTAATTTAATAACTTATAACAGTAGGGTATGACCTATATGTGAAATTTATCTCTTAAAACAAAACTATGCACCTTAGGGGTATTTTGGTAATTTCACAAAGGCTAAAAGGTCAAAACTGGAAACCTGAGTTTAAAAACTTTTACTTACTGTTATTGTATAAAAATATACTACAAATATCAGTAGGTATCAACCTTATATGTTTAATATAGTTTTAGTACATACTATGCGTTAAAAACGCTTAAAAAGGCGATTTGGAGCCATTTCCGGGTTTTCAAAGGAAAGCTGATATTTTTATAATTCCAGAAGGCTCAAAATATTTTATTTATCAAATAAAATCAGTAGAAAAAGGTTTGGGGTCAAAAGGATTTGTAAAACTCATTTTATGGCTAAAAAAGGGCAAAACCGGCATTAACCGAATTAAACTTAGAGACCTATGTTATGCTCAGCCAAAAATTAAATAAAAATATTCAAAAATCCCAAAATATTATATTACATCAGTGGGTAAAAAGCTTTCAAATTACGCTAATGAGCATAACTACTAATCTAGACCTCAAACTGATGTCAAATTTTAGGTGCAAGTTTATAAATCAGTAACTAAGGTTTCTACTCTTTTACTTTTTCAAAAATCACGTTTTATAGTCAAAAGGGCATAATAGTCAACATTTAAGCATTAATCGGAAACATGCATATGAATTGGATAAGTAATGAACCAAGTTGTATAATCTCAGAGAGTTATATTTATGTGAAACCTGGTCCAAAATAAGCTCTAAGGCAGATCTTAAACATGCATAAACGGGTCAGAACTGAAAGTCAAAGCAGAAGTCAATTTATGCGACTTTCGGTTCCGATCCGGGTTTAAACTGAAAATTGTCGAGTTGAACATGTTGGGACATGTTCTTACATTAGTTACCAAGTTATTTTAATGATCAAACAGGTTGCATGTATCCTACATTGCTAATTATGCTTAAATTTGAAAATAAACATTCTGTTGACTTTTTAAAGTAAGCTTTGACTCGACAATTAACATAGTTAGAGTGGGAATCTGAAAGTACCCTTTTAAGGGTTTCTTACCCACATAAATACCTACTTTTAGGTACTTTCTATTCGAGAAATGACTGAGCGGATTTCATTTAATCGTGAAGTCAAACTTAAATTACGACGGTTTGACTAATGGCTAATTAACTAAGCTAAAACGAATTAGAAAGGGTTAAGAATACTTACAAGATTCCTAATTACGATTAGAGATCACTAGAAAGCCTGAGGTTGATCAGAGGAGCTCCAGAAGTGAACTTGTGAATGTTTGCAAGTGAATGGCACAAAGTTGCAACCAAATGGTTCTTTATATATGAAATTTAATCTCATGAGATGGTGCCACAATAGTCTACATGTGTTATAAGATCCGTCCAGGTGCCCCCCTATGCATGTAAAACCATTGGAGAGCCTCTGGTATAAGAAAACAACTGATCAAAGTCGGTTAAAGGGCTGTTAACTGGCATCGGCAGGTTTTTGTCGCTGGTAGGTCGTAGGCGGGCCGCGAAGACCCTCTCGCGGGCCGCGTACAAGTGAGCAACCAGCAATACAAGTTTCCATGTTTTACAATTCAGTCCTTGGTCCTTTGAAACGTGGTTTTGCTTATTTTTCTTGCACATATGACCCTCAAACCTGATTGTTAAGGGCCTTAGGACTTTTACAAACTTGGTTAGGTCCTTGGTTAACTTTGTGCTTACCCGAAAAGTCACAAATTTCAATGTTGACGTATTTAACCCTTCGTGCACGGTTTTGATCATAACTTTCTCATACGATAACGAAACTTTATGAAATTTTTACCACATATTCTAGTGAGTATATTTTATCGTTACAAAGCTTCGGGTTTTCCAAAAGGTCACTCAGAGGTATACTTTCAACATGTTGACACATTTAGCCCCTGTAGTTTGTAATTCCTCACTTTCTTTCATTTTCTGCTTGGTATGATCCATGATTTATTCGTTTAAGATTATAAACACCATGTAGGGTTGTTGTAGGGCCTATTTATCCATTGTTGACACTTTGGACCCTTATATTCACATAGTTTCTCAGTTTGTCAACTTTAGCCCTTCTAAAGTGCTTTTTCACATATTCAAAGCTTATGACACGTGTCAATGCATTATTGGACGTAAATTTTCGAGGTGTTACAACTCCGAGTAGGGATAATATCCTGAGGTTGTGAAGAAGCTGGCATCCTTGGAGGAGGTGGTGGAAGTATCGAACCAGTAGTAGCAGAAGTTGTAGCAGACACAGTGAAGGAGCTCATGTTTGATCTTGAGGCCATTGTAAACAATGTGGCAAAAAGTTTTGAAAACAGAAAACCAATTAACGATTTCACAAAGATTTTTAGTAAAGATAGCACCACTCGCCCCACGGTGGGTGCCAAATTGTTTTGGTCAAAAATTACCGAAGCAATTAAGTGATCAAATTAGTTAAGTGAGGTAGTGTGCTAAAAAGTGTGTTGGAAATATGCTGGTTAAGTTGTTTGAAAAAACAATTTTCAGGATACGGCTCAGGATATCGAGCTGTATCTACGATCAAACTATGAGCAAAAAGTAAAGGGAATGACACGAGATGTACGAGGAAAGCCCTTGATCAATCTAGATCGCCGGCATAAAACCTCGGGAGCTGACAATCGCAGCTGCCTAGTTCTTCTTATTGCTTCAAACGTCAGGATACAGTGCAGGATATTGATCAGATCGCTAAGTGTTACAATGCTTTTTGTGAAAGTGAAAGTTGCGAGAGAACAAGTGTGAGTGAGTAGTGAGTGTAGTTGTGACGTCCTATTGATCTGATTTATCCATCTATTTATAGTTACGAAATACAAACTAAAATTCCTATAAATGTGGGATGCTCCCAAATATTCCATTATTAACGTTGTGGACCGAGTAAAGCGGCTTCAACGTCTTCATTTGAACGACTTGGACCGAGTCTTGCAGAGAAAGGGTCTTCGTGAACGTTGGGAACTTGGACTCGTACTCCTGCACACAATTCGTCAGTAATCCTCAGGATACCATTTAGGATGTTACCAATATCCTGAATGAGCACCCCGGGCATGAACATGTATCATACAATCAAGATATAAATCAAGATATTTCCCAGGATATGGGCTCAGAATTTCACCCATAACAAGATTCATTTGAAATTTTAGTGGTGACTGTTAAATTAATGATATAAAAGATTTATTGTCACTAAAACACTATGCTAAGCAAGTATAACATATTCAAAGTTCCATTTAAAACCTAAATTACCAACACAAAAGCTAATGTAACTAAAAGTATGTGCTAAGCAAATATGGCATGTACAAAGTGCCAGTGAAAAGGTAAATTAGTGGCACAAAAGTTAAATGTCACTAAAAATGTGTGCCACTAAATGACATTTTTTTGTAGTATGGCCATCCTGAGAATTGATATTTGTTTGCATCATTGGGCTTCTTTTCCATGATGTGGTTTATGTGATCTTCCCTTAACACCTTATGTATGTGTGTGTGTGTATAGTAGGGATCCTGTACATTAATCCAGAAGTGTGAGAAGTGTATTATAACACTATATATAACACTATATAACACCATATAAACACCGTATAACACTATGTAACACCATATAACTCTATTTAACACTATATAACACTATATACAAATATAACACTATACATCTATCATAGACTTGCTATCAGACAAAATATAGTGTTATATTTGTTACATAGTGTTATATAGTGTTACATGGTGTTATATGGTGTTATATGGTGTTTATATGGTGTTATATAGTGTTATATATAGTGTTATAATATACTTCTCACACTTCTGGATTAATGTACAAGATCCTATATATATATATATATATATATATATGTTACCCGAAACCATTGATATGTCTTATGAATATCAGAAAACAGTTATGATTGTGATAAGAGTGTGTGTTAGTCTGTTGTGAAAAAAAGGTTTTTGAACCAGTTGTAGTAGTTGTTGAATATTCATATGATAGTGAAAATAAGGGAATTGTTAAAAAGAACAAGAACATTCTATTAGAGAATCATATTTTATATTATCTAGATAACTTGATTACCATGTACCAAAAGGTCGGATCAGACAAAATATATTCAGATTTGGACTTTCCAATTAAAAATGTGAAAGGGGATTTGATTGCTAAAACATTCAAACTAGTTGAAGACGTTGTTGTGAAAGTTAAAACTAGTAAAAATGATGTTCCACAAAATAGAAGACAGGATTTTAAATACAAATGGAACAATGAAAAATGTTTTGCTGAAACCAGTTATTACCAATCTCAAGATGCATTTAATAATCAGAATTTATATACTCAAGGTGTGAGAAACCAATCAAATGGTTACCAAACCAACAGGGGTCATCATGGTAACTGGAATAACAGTTTGGGCAATAATGATGGGAACATATTCAGAAATAACAACAAAAATAATGCTTATCATGGTAATCTAAATATATGAATAATGTAAGTTTGAATCTGGATCTAAAACTTTTGGGAGGGTGAGGGGTGGGAAAATAAACTCCTAACGGGGAAAATCACAGCTGAGTGGGAAATTGTCTTTTTAAGAAGAATGAAAAATGTAAAGCGTAATTGATGTTTTTATGTATTTTAATTATATAAATTATTATCAAGTTTTTACAATGATAAATAATTATTAAAAAATAGAACTAGTTACACAAAAATTAATACATACGAGCTTTAGTGCTTTACTATGTTATAAGAATTAAATAATAAATGATAAATAATTATTAAAAAAGAGAACTAGTTACACAAAAGAAGAAGAAAAAGAAGGGAAAGAGGAAAATTAGATTCACTTGAAAATTTTAGTGGTAACCGTTAGTTATTGTCACTAAAACACTATGCTAAGCAAATATATATAAATTTAAAACCTAAATTGCCAGCACAAAAGCTAATGTCACTAATAATATGTGCTAAGAAAATATGGCATGCACAAAGTGCCAGTGAAAAGGTAAATTAGTGGCACAAAAGTTAAATGTCACTAAAAGTGTGTGCCATTAAATGACATTTTTTTTGTAGTGTGGCCATCCTGAGAATTGATCTTTGTTTGCATCATTGGACTTCTTTTCCATGGTGTGGTTTATGTGATCTTCCCTTAACATATTTTTGAGATCTAGATCTGTTATTGGATCACCGAAGAGATTTATGCAAATCATTGTAGCATATCCTTCTAAGGCATTTACTCTTCTGTATTCCTTAGATAAGATTTGTTGTAGTTGTTTATCTTACTTCCATTGGTTTCTTTCCACAACCATCCTCTTAGCTTGCTTCTTTTTGAGCTCCATATATTCTTTGACATTGGATGGCTTTGGAAGGTTTTCAGATGGAAGTGATGATGTAACTTTGATGGGAGGTTGTTGGTTTTCTTTTTCTAGTTGTGGGATTGGTATGGAAACTGATGGTGTGGTAAGTTCTGTTGTAGATATAACATTTGTTAACACTTTTGAAATGCTAGTAGATATTTGGTGTGAATGATCAGCGGTTTGGATTGGTTTGGCCAATTTGGCTGCATATGTATCAGGTTTCTACTTTTTCTTTGTGGAGGAAGTTTTCTTAAGTTACCACTCTCCTTTTTTTGGCATCATCTATAGGATACCTGGGTTCAGGAGTAGTGCCTATTATTTGAAGAAGATGATCTTTGATGGCTTTGATCTCAGATTGAGTATCATTGTGTCTTGCTTCAATCATATTCCTGATCATTTCCATGTGTATGTTGTGATTAGCATCTGCAGACTTTTTGAAGTTGAAGATAGGATTGGGCATAAAACCAGATCTTTTCTGCAAGTTCTGCATTAGTTAGTGCAGGCTTAGAGTATTGTACCAGATTGGCTACCATGTCTTTGATATGATCAATTGAAGATTCCAATTTGGTTACTCTGCCCGTCAAATCGTTATATTTTAATTCATCACCTAAATGAATAGGATTATTTGAATTCCCACCAGAGGTGGTTGTATATTGTTTTGAACCAAGTGCCCCTTGTTCTTGGTACTGGGAACTTGCAACTGCTATCGAATGAACTATTGTTGATTTAACAATTCTTGCCTTAACGGAGGTCTTAGATATGTAACTACTGTACAATTGTAAGACTGTTGTCTCAACAGTTGTAGCACCTGCCTCACTTGAACAACCACCAAGTGTCACTTATGACACATGGTGTTTAACCTCTGTTTGTGGGTTAGAAAAGACATGACATGGCCCAGTCCCTTGTAGTGGTGTACTCCTAGTGATAGGTATATGGGAGGAACTGGGTCTGTCCAAGTCACTTTGGTCTATTGCATCAGACAATGGTTGGATAATGGATATGACACGTTTTGTAGGTGGTGGAGTGAGTAGAGAAGCGACCTTGGGAGAGGGGATTGAGGAGAAATGTTCAAATGAATCATCTCCCTCTTAATTTGATTCCCCTATGTTTACGACACTATACTTTTGTGAGGATATGTGAGGATTTTGATTGGGTAGAGATATTTGCATCTGTTGGGAGGAAGTAACAACATATGTTTGCTTCTTTTGTGTTCAACAGGTTCCTCTACCATCTCAACCTCTAGAGTGACATTTTATTGTTTTTCTTTTGGATTTAGGATTTTGGGTGGAAGTAGTCTTTGTGGAGATTGTTGGTGTGTGTTCCAAAGTGCTGAGTTGTGCATTGTGGTCATAAGGAGCAGTGGGCTCAACAACAAATGTTGTAACATATGTTTCTTGATTTTCAAAAACATTTTCTTCATCCGCACTTTCTTGACTATTGGTCATCATGCGGGTAAATGTTTCATTTGAAAGACTTTTAATTTATAGGGCTTCACCCTGTGCAAAAATGTTTTGTGCCAAGACCCTTTGTAAAATGTAGCTTAAAAGTCTTGGGTACACGAGAAAAGCTTTAACTTTACCTCCCTTCTTGGCTTTTAAGTTTGCTACCATATCTAGAAACATAATTTTGGATATTATATAATTTGTATTTGTTAAAATAATATATCCCAAGTATTGTGTTTTTAATGACATTTCATTGTATCATGTGGTTTTTGCTGACAGACATATGGTAGGGTATGAAAAAAAAAATTCATTGCAGGTGGAATTTTTGGCTTAAAAATTCTTGCCCCTACCACTTGAGCATATACACCCTCTCTATGAATTCAGTTTGGAGCTCAGTTTTAGAGAATATCTCTGTACATGTCTCATCATTTAAGGTGAAGGTTGTGGAGATTAGCTCTTGAGTGATCTGGACATCAACGTTTTTGAATTTTGAGGTGATCATAGTGGGCTTTTTGTCGCGAAGCAAGAATTCTGAATTTGCCCAAAATTCATGATGTGTGTCCAGGTGTATAGGTGCATCAGCGATGAGGATGGTGTGGTATTTTGAAGAGGTGAGAAGATCAATTATTGTATGAAATTCTATGCTGGCGTCAGTTTTAACAAGATATTGAAGGTAGTTGTGTGGTAGTTTTAAGTTGAGCGCCATTGTGAAAATGGAATCTTTTTGAAAATCCTTTGAATATATAATACTTTTAGATTGAGAGAAGATGGAGATGGATACACCTTTCAGAAAATCTTTAGAGCAGATGATCTTTTTGATTGTTGTGATGATTGTAGATTGCAATTCCGGAGTTTTTCTCTTTGTTAAATGCTTTGATTTTGAGAATTCTATAGTGGTAAATATAAGCTCTATTTGGCTAGGGCTTTTATAAGGTTGTGTAACAGTGATGATGTTGTGGCCAATGTTACTTTTTGAGTGACATGGCAATTCTTTATTTGTTAAAGCAAAGCTTTGTTTATCAAAGCACTATTTTAACATGGATTGGGCCCCACTAAGAAAACCCTTTGGTGAAGTAATGTAAGGTCTATTTTGAAAAACTATTTGTTTTAAATAGACGATTGGGTGTATGAAACATTGGTTGGTAAATCTATTTGGAACCACTATTGGGTTAAAAACAAAGTTTTGGAAAGAACAGTGGTTGTTTTTGCAAATTTAACGGTTATGTTTGACCTTTTTAGTAAAATAGTGGATAATAAATCAGTGGTTTTATGTTGCAAACACCGGTTAAAAAGGTTAATCAGACTTTTGAGCCACTGAAACAATTGTTTCACTCCATTGAATAGAGTTTTATTTTTGGTGATTGTTGAACAATCTTTTAATGATATAAAAACATTTTTTTTATTTCAAAGCCACACATTAATGTTTTATTGAGAATGACTAAAAATTTTCTTTTAGTCCATGTTTAACATCCCAATTATGGAGATTAAACTTTCAAAAGTCGATGTATCTAATGCTTTGTGACACATCTGCTAATTTATCTTTAGTGGGAACATGAGGAAGAGAGACCAAACCCTTTGCGTAACAATCTCTTACAAAGTGATGACGAATATCAATGTGCTTTGTTTTTGAATGTGACACGGGGTTTTTGATAATGCTTTCAGCTACTTGATTGTCCTGCTTTAGTGGTGTCTTTAGAGCAGTTATACCAAAATCAAGCAATTAGTTTTGAAGCCATGACGTGACTGTGTCGTCCCAATCAGTCAAAAACCCAATTAAACCTAGGTAGCTAGGGTAAGTCGGGTATCATATCCACGAAGAGCATGTGGTCAGTATCGCACGACCCGTTCGATCAGTTAAACTATTTACAAAAATGTACAATGTGATTATGAAGTTTGCTAATTTTTATAAATTTATTTGGTTGGAAAATGAATCGGAGTGAACCGATATTTGGTTTTTATCAAAATCAAATACTTACTAACTAAGATTGCAAAACCAAATTACTAAATTAAAAACAAGAATTGGGAAAACGGATCACACCCGGTTCGATAATTGTAAGACCTAGGGTTCCTACATGTTTTAACTTGATTCAATTGCATATAGTGATTAACGGGTTACTATCACGAAGCTTAGGTGCCAATTGCTATCAACGTCATAGACAACGGACCGTATTGCACTTCGTTGCCTCGGACATGTAAATCCTAACCTAAGATAAGGCATAAGTGCACAAATTCATTTCGCAAAGTCATAACTTTGTCATCGTTCGACAATTCACAAATTCAATTCAAATGCACGACAATTATCATAAGTTTCAAATACTAAACAATTTGTCACAAAACCAAATTAAAATACAAATGTATAAACCCTAGAAATCTTACAACATCTACACCGGGGTGAAACCGAAGAGACTAGCCGCTCATGGTTGGATGGACGCGATCACCGGGCAATGAACACTAGCACAGAGCCATGACCTTGAGTCTTGAGGAATGGTGGAAGTTAGGGTTTGAATGATGATGATGTTAGGTGTGGTTAGAGATGAAAGAGATGTGTTAGATAGTCTTTTCTTTTCGAAAAAATGGGATTTGAAGGAATAATAAAGTGTAACTCCCCTTTTTCCAAAATTGACTTTTCTCTAAAAAAATCCCGTTTTTACTAATCAGCTGGTGTGCAGCAGATAATGCGTCAATTTCTGGCCTTTCAAAACCTTATATTTTGATTCTTCTCGTCGAGCTACCCCAAATGCATATATTATAAGCCCCGAAACTCATTTTCTAGCTCAAGATAAGCCAAAATGAAGTTTGGACTATTTCGGACGCATAGTTCAGCTTAGTTTTGCCTCATTTTGCATTTTCTTCAATTATGTTCTCTCTAGTATCCACCCAAAGCTTCAGTAAATCTCCAAAATGCACCTTAAACCCGTCAATGCCTGCAAAACACAAACCATATCAAAGTAGTGAATTCTAGAAAGTAACTTCGTGTAATTAACCGAAATTAAAACCATTAAGCAATGAAATTTTACCAGCCCATCACATCCCCACACTTGTCTTTTGCTTGCCCTCAAGTAAATCTGTTTTTCACTTTCACGTGGGTCGAACGAAAAACACACTCCCCATTCCCGAGACTAAGGTTAAGGTCTATTGTCATACCCGGTTCAAACTTTTTACAATTTTCAACATATTTAGCAATAATTGATTAATTATGTAAAAAGTAGTTATCCAAGATTAACCCGCCCGTAAAACTAACAATTCATGCACATCCCTCACAATGTTCTCTCCACTCGGTTTATAAAATTTGGCTAATTAGTTAATGAATTAGCACTTTCTAGGTAATCACTCAAAATCGATTAGAACACGTACCCGCATAGGCTTGCAACTCAATCATTCTCCACCACCGAACATGAATACTAAGCACAAGTCAAAAGGGCTTTGAAGGGTTGTAACGGGGCTAAGTTAAGGGTATGGAATATGATGTTTTTAAGTGGCGAAGGTGATGAAAAATTCGATTTTTATTACAAACGACTATGCTAAATAAAACTAACTATAAACATCAACTATGAGGAAACGGTTTTCGCTTTTTATTCAACAAACTAATAATTCATATTTTTGTATTTTCTTAACGATTTTCTATTCTCTTTTTTTTCACAACATTTTATGATTGATTTTTTTTTGCAAACACAACTATACAAACAAATAATCCTACAATCGAATTTTCATCACACGGGTTTAAAAGAAAAGTTTTAACGGTTATAGGCTAAACGGGTTGTGAAACGAAATGTTTAGGCTCAAAGTGGGTGACTAGGGGATTTGTTTAGGTAAGGATAAGTAATTGGTTTTAAAGGAAAAGGTTCACCTAATGCCATAATCATTCTAGTGCTTGTATTCAGTCTATGATCTCAAACGTATCAAAAGTTGCAAGTTCTACAATACATGACTAATGGTCCACTCAAACAAAGAAACATAAATATGTAATTCTATGATGTAAAAGTGGCTCAAAACCTCACATATTTAAAGGGTATGGTATGTGACATGCATGATGTGCTAGTTTCTTAGGCGAATTACTCCCAAATAACCACCCGCTAAGTACCCGTTATGCTATTAACTTGAACTTGACCATGACAAAAGACCAAATGGGTTGTGTCATCCCTCGTTAACTTAGTTACTTGTGCTTTTTAGATCGCTTCAAACAAAGTCATTTTTGAAAAATTTTTGAAATTTTTCCCCACAGCCCCACACTTGAGGTAAACATTGTCCTCAATGTGTTGTGTTTAAATGAACGAGTCAAAAATCAAAAACTTTTACTTCCCCATCCCCACACTTGAGGTAAACATTGTCCTCAATGTGTAAGAACTAGAGTTTTTAAAACGCACAAGGGATGTGACACGGCTAACTCCCCAAAAATTTCACCCCGGAAAATAATATACAATTTACAATCCACTTATTTGCTAACTAAAATCAAAAGTAAAAAGAAACGTATGCACCTGATTTTTGAGCTCATTCCTCGTGTGCTCTTCTTCTCTTCAAGAAAGCGGTTGTCCCACGAACACAATGTACCTACAAATCTTAACCCTTGTGTAGAAGCATGCTTCTCACAACCATCAAAATTTGTTAGTTACCTAGTTTTACCACTTTTATGAAAATATTACCAAGCCATACGTTATTTCACTTTGATTTATCTGGAAAAAAAATTTACAATAACATCAAACCTAACTCACCTTCGTAGGAATCACGATTGAATTTAGCGTATGCAACAAGCCCTTTTAAACCTCCCGATAGCTCGGGAGGACGAGTAGGTCTCGTGAGGGTTATATAGGGAACACACTATGACACCTGGGTCACTGTGACCATCAAACAAATACCAAACCAATTAAAAATATTGTATTTCATACTTGGTATTTGTACAAATATGTGTATCATTTGCACATATCAATTCATGTTCGATTTCGGGCTCTAAATCGCTTTCTGGAAGGTTATACGCGCACTAATGCGTAAATATAACCAGTTTAATGCAACGAACACTCCGGAATAGTGAAATAGGCTTCACATACCTTAAATAACCTTTACATAACTTAGAAATAAGTTTTGAAGGCTTTGGTATGACAAAATCTAGTTTAATCGCTTACAGGGACTAAATTCGACAAACTGCGAAAGTATGCCGATTTGAACTGTAACAGACATTCCGGAACATGAACATGAGTTAAACATACCATAAATATCCTTTACATAGCTTAGAAATAGGCTTTGAGGGGTTCGGTGTGCTAAAATAAACTTTTGGGTCATTCAGGGACTAAAAGCGTCAAAAAGTGCACAAGTTTGCATTTTCGCGCATAACTTACGTTTTGAATACATCCGGACATCCAAAAATTTATGTAAGCACTAAAATATTTTATTTTAGTGTTTGTCACAAGAAAAATCCATTCGTCGCGCAATTTGGACCGTTTTTGCGTCCGATACGACTTCCGTCGTAATTAACCGAACAACGCAATCGTACAGCCAAACGAACCGACATCCGAGATATTTTTGGGCACATTTTAAGTTCCCTATACTTTAACTTCATTTTAGAGCTTTGAAATGGGGTTAACGGGCCTTAAACATGTCGGAAATAGCTCTAAACACCAACAGGGACTAAAACTGTCAATTTGCCAAAGTTACTGGCTTACGGACAGTAAGCCCTCACCCTTACGGTCCGTAAGGCATCCCCAGAACATCAGAAAGTGTTTAACAGCTGTTTACAGCTATTAAGTACCCATAAACCCAATTCCACATGTTGATACCTGATCATGGGGGGCCAATTGAAGTATCCTTAATGTTCCAACACATGTACGGATGAGATGTAAGCACGGTTTTCAAGAAATGATCCTAACGGTGGTCCATTTTTATATAAATACCCACCTTAATTTCTATTCTTCCTAACAAAATCTGATCTAAAGTGCTCTAAGTTGAAGCCCTTGCTTCATACCTGAGCTATTTGGATCGAGATTAGCTTGCGGGGACCCGTTGTAAGTGTTCCTTCATTCTTGTATGCGTTTTTATCGCTTTTCGAGTCCGAAAGTCAAATCAAACTATGTTTGACTTTCTGCATTGACCAGTTTATGATCAATGCGAAGTGCGTTTGAACTTCATAACGTGAGCGTAATCACGATGGTTATAGTCCCTAGTGACTATACCTACTGATTACCACGCTATCTAGGCTCAGTGACGAGTCATAGTTTCGGCCAAAATGCGCATTCTTGCGTATTTTGTAACCAAACTACTCCTAGGTATCAAAACCGTTTGTTTTGATACCAAACCTATTTTCTAAACTTAGTTAAGCATGTTTTAACATGCTTAGCTCGTCACTTTTAGTTTAGTGCTTATATAGGGTCTTAAGGTAAGCGATCTAAACAATCACTTATACTTTCAAACCCGACCCATTTGGTCGATCATTAGGATCCGATAAACATATTAGGTGACCATAGTTGTATAGGGAACAACCTTCCGAGGTTATACCTTATGGTCACATCGTTTGAGTAGTTGTATGATAGGTAGTATATATGCCTTAGGTAAATTACCAAAATGCCCTTTTTATGCCAAAATTCATTTTAAGCATATGTAACATAACTTTTGATATCTAAACTAATTTGGCAACAATATTAGACATGTTAAGGCATATTTTACTTATCATAGGGCTAGTTAGGCGTTCTGAACGCGTTTTGCGCAAACGACGCGTTAAACTAGCATAAGCTACCTAAACGGGTCGTATTGGGTCGTAAGCACTTAGGTTAGGTTTCATTTTAGAATGTAGGCTTTGTTAAACCATATTACCTGAGTTCCCATACTCATTTGGTTTACGAGCCCTCATTCTATCCAATCCGCCGATATAGGTCCGGTTTTTAATGTAGTTACCTATATTAGGTACCGTTTGATTTCCGTGATCTTCTAGCTTTGCTTGGTGGTTGTCCTAGGACTTCCAAGCAATCTCAAGTGAGTACATAGACCCCTCTTTTACCGTTTTCAAACTGTTTTGGGGTGAAACACATGTGCCTACTTGTTACTTTCATGCTTTCCATGTTTTCACATCATATACTTGCTATGTTCATTAGTACATTTATAGTACCTGATTCACATTACATTGTTTTGCTATGTATGTCCATTGTGTGCATACTTAGTACATCGTTTTACATTACATTTCATGCTATGTATGTCCATTGTGTGCATACTTAGTACATTGTTTTACATTACATTTCATGCTATGTATGTCCATTGTGTGCATACTTAGTACATTGTTTTACATTACATTTCATGCCATGTATGTCCATTGTGTGCATACTTAGACATCGTTTTACATTACATTTCATGCTATGTATGTCCATTGTGTGCATACTTAGTACATTGTTTTACATTACAATTTGTTGCATATGCTCATCCAGCATATGAACACATTATATTACATTATGTGAACCATTTGCATCTATTGAACCATGTGAACCATTTGACAATAGACATTTAACTATACCTAAACATTTCTACAATTGTTAAACATTACATCTTGATGGTTTGGTTTGGGTAAGTGATTTAAGTAACGAGGCGTGTGTAATATGATACAAGAATGGTGGATACGCCGCTGGTACTTCCTATATATAAGTGTTTGTATGGTATTACATATCGTAGCGTTATTGGAATCATTTCAATTTGAGACATATAACATTTTATACAAATAACATACTTTTCACAAGACATTGTTTTACAAACAACTTATCTTATACAAACTCATTTTACTTGGTTATTCATTTAACCATACATTATTCTCTTATTTATACATATCATCTAATCTTATAGCTTTTCAAATGATTTACAAAAACAAATCAATTTACAAGGTTAATGGCTAAATTTTATTAAACATTTTCTTAAACTTAAGTCATGAATCTTATTTTCACAAAACCTATGTATCTCACAGGCATTTTTATGCTGACGTACCTATTTTCACATGTGTTTTTAGAAATTGATGCATAGGATTGATCAAGATACACCTAGGCAGACTTGTGCCTTAGTGACTTAAAACGAAGCAAGAACTAGTTAATTTGTGTTATGTACTCTTTGTTTCTTGTTTAAAACGATGTAAACTCTCTTGTTTGATTAATAAAACGAAACTTTAATTTCCATGGATTTGAAACAATTAATTCTGTTACAACACTCCCCGACGTTTCCACCACGTTTCGTTGTCTCATGTGGTCGGGGTGTGACAGAAAAGTTGGTATCAGAGCCAATGGTTATAGGGAATTAGGTTATTAGTAATGCTTTGACCTAGACTATAACCTTTCTAGGACCCCAACGCTAGTTATCTTGTGTTTAGATCTTAAAACATGCACGTCACCTATCCTTAGGTGATAACCACGACGAGAACATCAATTCCGAATCCGCTTTGAAAATTAATCATCTGTTTTTGGATGATTGATTACTAGGTTTTGAACCATCTATTGTAAGGTTTTGAACCCTCTGTTATAAGGTTTTGAACCCCTTTGAGTTTTCAAAATCTCGTTAAAAGTTTTTGGGTCCTAAATAGTCTGAACACGTGCAAACTGGAAGAGTGAATGCCTGTACCCTGGGTTTTCTGTCTAAGGCTAGAGTGTTCGTACAAATCCACATAATCGGACCAGTCACTCTTACCTGGGTACTCTTGGGGTGAGTGTCCACTTATAGGCGAGCATGTCTTCGCGATACATTATGCGGATCTAATTGCTTTGATTCAGCCTTTGTGTGTCGTTTGTTTGCTTCGTGGTTCAAACAAATGACCATCACCCATGATTTTGGTCGGTAATTGTAACATCCTATTCTTACCCAATGCCATTTCATTTGTTTTCTCTCTTGTTTCCCCTTTTAGAATGTCTCCACGACGCGAAAATCAGGTATCTATTGAAGAGCTTGCAGCTGTCATTACACAACAAATGACTGCTGCAATCCCGAACATCGTTGCTCAATGTAACCAAGCTCTCAACAACAATAATGCCCCCTGCAACTTCAAGACGTTCAACTCAGCTAAGCCATCAAAGTTTTCCGGGTCTCAAGGAGCGACTGCACTTCTGCAATGGTTCAAGAGTCTAGAGAGCACCTTCAGACACGTTCAATGTGCAAACGAGCGAAAGGTAGATTTCGCATCTAGTGTCTTTGAGAAACGAGCTTTGACTTGGTGGAATGGTGTGATGAGAGATAGGGGTGCCGATGTGGCACTGGCCCAAACGTGGGAAGAGCTTCGAGCTCTGATGATGAAGGAATTCTGCCCTCGTCACGAGATCAGGGCCTTAGAAAGGGAATTCGACGATCTTAACCAAGAAAGCGGTGAATATCGAGCATACACCGATCGATATGAGGAGCTGAGCCTGTTGTGTCCTACCATGGTTACGCCTTTGGATAAGGCGATCGAAAAATACATTGATGGTCTCCCTGACTCAGTTCAGGATATTGTTACTGGTAGTAACCCCACTACGGTTAGGCAGGCTATTGAGCTATCTGCTACCTTGACTGAATCTCAAATCTGGAAAGGTAAACTTTTCCGAAAAGATGATAAGAAACCAATCGAGGAATCAAAGACCATGGATGAAAAGACTGGATCCCCTAAGAGGTCAAAGAAGCGAAAGGCTTCTCAGAACTTCGTCGTGGTCGTTCACAACGGTCAAGCCGTCCCCAACCAACCAGCTCAACCCCCTGCTAGGAAGCCATACAATGGAACTTCACCCTTGTGCAACCAATGTAACCTTCATCATCATGCTAGGGTGAAGTGCCGCGAATGCCAAATTTGTGGACTTAAAGGTCATATAGCAAAAGTTTGCCAAGCTGCAGTTGCACCAAATCAAGCTGACAACAATCCTGCTCAAGCTCGCTTTCCACCAGGTTCTTGCTACAATTGTGGCGAGATGGGTCATTTCCGAAGAAATTGCCCAAAGCTTGCTAATGCAAATCCAGCACAGGGATGAGCATCTGACCAACTAGAAGACAACACCCTTTAGAAATAATCACGTCTTATGTACTATTTTCTTTTGTTGTCAAGGTCAATGAAACAGTTGTTATCATTGTTTATAAATAAATCTTTTATTTACATTGCAACGTATTTATGTGGTTATATGTATGCACAACATATCCCCTACAATACCGACAATCAAGGAATCGTATTCCTTGAAAAGCAAACCACCCCCCCCCCCCTAAATTTTTCTATTTTTTGATCTCTTGCGCTTTCCACAAGATTCCTAAGTACCCGTTTCTTCCAAGGAAACGAAGTACAAGGCGCAAGTTACAACACTGGATGAATACCCAAAGTACCACTATAAATCCTTAATAGGGTACCTAAGGGTATTTCCGTAAATCCTAAAATTGTTGTGTTCCTTAATTCGAATATTACGTTTCTTTGAAAACAAAATCGAATTTTTGGGAGATCTTCCTATCTTTTCAGATAGATCCCAGAGGACATTGAAGTCCATCGACTGGTTTCCATATCCATTTTCAATCGATAACAAGTTACTAGCAAACTAATAATCAAGTTAAACAACTATGTGATTATGTGCTTATGTGTTCCCTTTTATGTTTTTGTGTAATCCAAGTTTTGCTATCCAAATCCTCGTAGAATCTTCCATATCGTCGTATAAGGGATTCATAGTAGGATACCCAAAGGTACTACCTAAAATCCTTAATGGACTGCTACGTTGTAGTTAAGTCCCTTGGATTATAAGGTACTACTCCACAATTAGACCCCTTGAGTGGTCTAGTTAAACAGATTGATCCAAAAATCTGGTTAGGAATATCATGTGATGATCTAAGGACTCCTTGGTGGCCTAATTAAAAAGATCATTTGTTGATCTAATTAAAAGGACCCTATGGTAGTCTAGTCACCCTTATCACAGATTTGATTTTCCTCCCCTAAACATTACAAGACAAACTGTGCGGACTGTGCAAGGAATTGCGTAATTATGGATGCATACATAATTATGGAATTCAGTGCACATAAACCACAACAAGTTTAGTCGTGTGTCTAGAGTTCATTCCATGCATTTTCGTTTCTGAAGAAATTGTGGAAAATGACTCATTCCGTTCATTTTCGTTTCTGGAGAATACCCATTAAGGAAAATGACTCATTCCGTGCATTTTCGTTTCTGAAGAAATTATGGAAAATGACTCATTCCGGTCATTTTCGTTTCTGAAGAAATCGTGGAAAATGACTCATTCTGTTCATTTTCGTTTCTGAATAAATCGTGGAAAATGACTCATTCCGTTCATTTTCGTTTCTAAAGAATACCCATTTAGGAAAATGACTCATTCCGTGCATTTTCGTTTGTGAAGAAATCGTGGAAAATGACTCATTCCGTGCATTTTCGTTTCTGAAGAAATTGTGGAAAATGACCCATTCCGTTCATTTTCGTTTCTGAAGAAACCGTGGAAAATGACTCATTCCGTTCATTTTCGTTTCTGAAGAAATCGTGGAAAATGACTCATTCTGTTCATTTTCGTTTCTGAAGAATACCCATTAAGAAAATGACTCATTCCGTGCATTTTCGTTTCTGAAGGATACCCATTAAGGAAAATGACTCATTCCGTGCATTTTTCGTTTCTGAAAATTTTCCATCAAAGGGAAATGAATATCCCTGATTCTTCCTTCATTTCCATTTCTGAATAAATGTCCGTTAAAGAGGAATATCAGGATGATGCCTTATCTTTGATGATTATTTGACTCAAAGTCACAGACAGACTCCTACGAATAAATTTCGAGACGAAATTTCCTAAAGTAGGGGAGACTGTGACACCTGGGTCACTGTGACCATCAAACAAATACCAAACCAATGAAATATTGTATTTCATACTTGGGATTTGTACAAATATGTGTATCATTTGCACATATCAATTCTTGTTCGATTTCGGGCTCTAAATCGCTTTCTGGAAGGTTATACGCGCACTAATGCGTAAATATAACCAGTTTAATGCAACGAACACTCCGGAATAGTGAAATAGGCTTCACATACCTTAAATAACCTTTACATAACTTAGAAATAAGTTTTGAAGGCTTTGGTATGACAAAATCTAGTTTAATCGCTTACAGGGACTAAATTCGACAAACTTCGAAAGTAAACCGATTTGAACGGTAACAGACATTCCGGAACATGACCATGAGTTAAAAATACCATAAATATCCTTTACATAGCTTAGAAATAGGCTTTGAGGGGTTCGGTGTGCTAAAATAAACTTTTGGGTCATTCAGGGACTAAAAGCGTCAAAAAGTGCACAAGTTTGCATTTTCGCGCATAACTTATGTTTTGAATACATCCGGACATCCAAAAATTTATGTAAGCACTAAAATATTTTATTTTAGTGTTTTTCATAAGAAAAATCCATTCATCGCGCAATTTGGACCGTTTTTGCGTCCGTTACGACTTCCGTCGTCATTAACCGAACAACGCAATCGTACGGCCAAACGAACCGACATCCGAGATATTTTTGAGCACATTTTAAGTTCCCTATACTTTAACTTCATTTTAGAGCTTTGAAATGGGGTTAACGGGCCTTAAACATGTCGGAAATAGCTCTAAACACCAACAGGGACTAAAACTGTCAATTTGCCAAAGTTACTGGCTTACGGACCGTAAGCCCTCACCCTTACGGTTCGTAAGGCATCCCCAGAACATCAGAAAGTGGTTAACAGCTGTTTACAGTTGTTAAGCACCCATAAACCCAATTCCACATGTTGATACCTGATCATGGGGGGCCAATTGAAGTATCCTTATTGTTCCAACACATGTACGGATGAGATGTAAGCACGGTTTTCAAGAAACGATCCTAACGGTGGTCTATTTCCTATAAATACCCACCTTAATTTCTATTCTTCCTAACAAAATCTGATCTAAAGTGCTCTAAGTTGAAGCCCTTGCTTCATACCTGAGCTATTTGGATCGAGATTAGCTTGCGGGGACCCGTTGTAAGTGTTCCTTCGTTCTTGTATGCATTTTTATCGCTTTTCGAGTCCGAAAGTCAAACTTTGTTTGACTTTCTGCATTGACCAGTTTATGATCAATGTGAAGTTCGTTTGAACTTCATAACGTGAGCGTAATCACGTTGGTTATAGTCCCTAGTGACTATACCTACTGATTACCACGTTATCTAGGCTCAGTGACGAGTCGTAGTTTCGGCCAAAATGCGCATTTTTGCGTATTTTGTAACCAAACTACTCCTAGGTATCAAAACCGTTTGTTTTGATACCAAACCTATTTTCTAAACTTAGTTAAGCATGTTTTAACATGCTTAGCTCATCACTTTTAGTTTAGTGCTTATATAGGGTCGTAAGGTAAGCGATCTAAACAATCGCTTATACTTTCAAACCCGACCCATTTGGTCGATCATTAGGATCCGATCAAACATATTAGGTGACCATAGTTGTATAGGGAATAACCTTCCGAGGTTATACCTTATGGTCACATCGTTTGAGTAGTTGTATGATAGGTAGTATATATGCCTTAGGTAAATTACCAAAATGCCCTTTTTACGCCAAAATTCATTTTAAGCATATGTAACATAACATTTGATATCTAAACTAATTTGGCAACAATATTAGACATGTTAAGGCATATTTTATTTATCATAGGGCTAGTTAGGCGTTCTGAACGCGTTTTGCGCAAACGACGCGTTAAACTAGCATAAGCTACCTAAACGGGTCGTAATGGGACGTAAGCACTTAGGTTAGGTTTCATTTTAGAATGTAGGCTTTGTTAAACCATATTACCTGAGTTCCCATACTCATTTGGTTTACGAGCCCTCATTCTATCCAATCCGCCGATATAGGTCCGGTTATTAATGTAGTTACCTATATTAGGTACCGTTTGATTTCCGTGATTTTCTAGCTTTGCTTGGTGGTTATCCTAGGACTTCTAACAATCTCAAGTGAGTACATAGACCCCTCTTTTACCTTTTTCAAACTGTTTTGGGGTGAAACACATGTGCCTACTTGTTACTTTCATGCTTTCCATGTTTTCACATCATATACTTGCTATGTTCATTAGTACATTTATAGTACATGATTTACATTACATTGTTTTGCTATGTATGTCCATTGTGTGCATACTTAGTACATTGTTTTACATTACATTTCATGCTATGTATGTCCATTGTGTGCATACTTAGTACATCGTTTTACATTACATTTCATGCTATGTATGTCCATTGTGTGCATACTTAGTACATTGTTTTACATTACATTTCATGCTATGTATGTCCATTGTGTGCATACTTAGACATCGTTTTACATTACATTTCATGCTATGTATGTCCATTGTGTGCATACTTAGTACATTGTTTTACATTATAATTTGTTGCATATGCTCATCCAGCATATGAACACATTATATTACATTATGTGAACCATTTGTATCTATTGAACCATGTGAACCATTTGACAATAGACATTTGACTATACCTAAACATTTCTACAATTGTTAAACATTACATCTTGATGGTTTGGTTTGGGTAAGTGATTTAAGTAACGAGGCGTGTGTAATATGATACAAGCATGGTGGATACGCCGCTGGTACTTCCTATATATAAGTGTTTGTATGGTATTACATATCGTAGCGTTATTTGAATCATTTCAATTTGAGACATATAACATTTTATACAAATAACATACTTTTCACAAGACATTGTTTTACAAACAACTTATCTTATACAAACTCATTTTACTTGGTTATTCATTTAACCATACATTATTCTCTTATTTATACATATCATCTAATCTTATAGCTTTTCAAATGATTTACAAAAACAAATCAATTTACAAGGTCCATGGCTAAATTTTATTAAACATTTTCTTAAACTTAAGTCATGAATCTTATTTTCACAAAACCTATGTATCTCACAGGCATTTTTATGCTGACGTACCTATTTTCACATGTGTTTTTAGGAATTGATGCATAGGATTGATCAAGATACACCTAGGCAGACTTGTGCCTTAGTGACTTAAAACGAAGCAAGAACTAGTTAATTTGTGTTATGTACTCTTTGTTTCTTGTTTAAAACGATGTAAACTCTCTTGTTTGATTAATAAAACGAAACTTTAATTTCCATGGATTTGAAACAATTAATTCTGTTACAACACTCCCCGACGTTTCCACCACGTTTCATTGTCTCACGTGGTCGGGGTGTGACACACACCCACAACTTTCATTTAACTACTAAAATAAAATAAAACAAATAATAATACAAACTCTACAACAATTATACCTGGTTTATCTCTCATGGTGGTCGAAGTGAACATTTGCCTACCGAGTTTCCAACATACGCTCGGTAATTAGCATGCCGAATCCATACTCTTTTTATTATATTCGGCATACGCAATGTACAACTTCGGGGTCGTCTCTTAACAACATGGCCAGTGTCTTGCAACGCCACCCTTCGAATCCTTATGCCCGAACCCGCATCCCCAACTTTGTTGGTTGGAGTGATAAGTTTGGGAGAAGGATGAATATGAATGTGAGCTTCTTTCAAATCCGATTCGTCTTGCGGTGTCATGTCTTCCGCTCGGTTCAAACATTCAACTTCTTGCTCTGAAAGATCTCTAACCTCTTCCACCACATCACCATCCACCATTGTACCACTAGCCAACACCTCTTGGTCTCGTCTAAGTTGAGCCAATTCTTCAAAGAGTTGACCCACTTTCTTTGCCAAGGCTTCATTAGCTTTATCTTTCGCCTCAAGTTCCTTCTTCAGTTCCATCTTAATCTCTTGATTTGAAGTAATGATAGCATTCATGATTGCATCGAGCTTGGAACTTATTGAATCTTGAGGTTCTTCGGATGCCGGTTGAGGGTATTCACTATAATAATCATCATACTCCTCCCGGCAACTTGAGAAATGTGGCAATTCGGGTTCATAATTGTTGTAATCCCGCTCTTGCTCATAGTGGCAATTCATCTCTAAATGGTATTATTCTTGATATGAAGGTGGCTTGTAACCGGACTTTATTTTTTCTTTCCAAAACACTGGATCTTTCCAAAACACTGGACAATCTTCATGTATGTGAACTTTTCCACAACAAGGGCATGGCTTTTCTTGCTCCGGTGGTGGAGGTGGTCTAGTGTATGGATAATGTGAGGATGAACCATTGAAATCTTCATAATCCGCCCTCCTATAATCATACAATCCGCTGAGGTAGTCTTCCCGATCCTTGTTAGATTATTTACAAAAATGTACAATGTGATTATGAAGTTTGCTATTTTTTATAAATTTATTTGGTTGGAAAATGAATCGGAGTGAACCGATATTTGGTTTTTATCAAAATCAAATACTTACTAACTAAGATTGCAAAACCAAATTACTAAATTGAAAACAAGAATTGGGAAAACGGATCACACCCGGTTCGATAATTGTAAGACCTAGGGTTCCTACATGTTTTAACTTGATTCAATTGCATATAGTGATTAACGGATTACTATCACGAAGCTTAGGTGCCAATTGCTATCAACGTCATAGACAACGGACCGTAATGCACTTCGTTGCCTCGGACATGTAAATCCTAACCTAAGATAAGGCATAAGTGCACAAATTCATTTCGCAAAGTCATAACTTTATCATCGTTCGACAATTCACAAATTCAATTCAAATGCACGACAATTATCATAAGTTTCAAATACTAAACAATTTGTCACAAAACCAAATTAAAATACAAATGTATAAACCCTAGAAATCTTACAACATCTACACCGGGGTGAAACCGAAGAGACTAGCCGCTCATGGTTGGATGGACGCGATCACCGGGCAATGAACACGGGCACGGAGCCATGACCTTGAGTCTTGAGGAAGGGTGGAAGTTAGGGTTTGAATGATGATGATGTTAGGTGTGGTTAGAGATGAAAGAGATGTGTTAGATAGTCTTTTCTTTTAAAAAAAATAGGATTTGAAGAAATAATAAAGTGTAACTCCCCTTTTTCCAAAATTGACTTTTCTCTAAAAAAATCCCGTTTTTACTAATCAGCTGGTGTGCAGCAGATAATACGTCAATTTCTGGCCTTTCAAAACCTTATATTTTGATTCTTCTCGTTGAGCTACCCCAAATGCATATATTATAAGCCCCGAAACTCATTTTCTAGCTTAAGATAAGCCAAAATGAAGTTTGGACTGTTTCGGGCGCATAGTTCAGCTCAGTTTTGCCTCTTTTTGCATTTTCTTCAATTATGTTCTCTCTAGTATCCACCCAAAGCTTCAGTAAATCTCCAAAATGCACCATAAACCCGTCAATGCCTGCAAAACACAAACCATATCAAAGTAGTGTATTCTAGAAAGTAACTTCGTGTAATTAACCGAAATTAAAACCATTAAGCTATGGAATTTTACCAACCCATCAAGCCACATGAGTTGTGTTGTGCAGCTTGCAGCAAAATTAGAAACTGTTGTTTTCTTTTTTGCTTTGCCATGAGACCAGGGCATTCCCAAGGAATTGGTAACCTCCAGATGTGGACGTCTTGTTGAATAGCAACCAACAAAATCTCTATCTGAATAACCTGAAATCTCAATATTTCCATTAGCAAGATACAAGATACCAAGTGTGGGAGCACCTTTGAGATATCTTAATATCCTTTCTATTGCTACTAAATGAGACTTTATAGGGGATGCTTGATATATTGCACAGACACAGGTTGCAAACATAATATTAGGTATTGATGTATTTAAGTACATTAGTGACCTAATCATGCATTCGTAAAGTGTCTGATCTGTCAAGTCGTCCTTTTCATTAGAAAAGAATGGTTTTCTTGTACTTATGGGAGTGCCACATGGTTTACAGTCATCCATGTCAATTTTTTTCAAAAGTTTTTTAACATATCTACTTTGATTAACGAAAGTTCCATTTCAAGTTGTTTTACTTGAAGACCAAGAAAACACTGTAACACTCCCATGGCACTCATTTCAAATTGAGTCATCATCAATTTTTTGAATTCGTCACACATTTTATCACATGTGGATCCAAAAATAATATCATCCACATAGATTTGTACTATGAACAAATCATTTCCTTTCCATTTTAGAAACAAGATTTTATCAATTTGACCTCATTTAATTTCATTTAAAAAGAGAAATGGATAGAGTATCATACCCGGATCTTGGTGCTTGTTTTAGTCCATACCGAGCTTTGTTTAGCTTGTAGACATAATCAGGATGGAATGTGTCTTCAAATCCAGGTGGTTAACACACATAGACCTCTTCTTGGATTTTCCATATAGAAAAGCACACTTTATAACTATATGATACACCTTGATGTTGTGGTTGTCGGCAAAGGCCAAGAAGAGTCTTATTGCCTCAAACCTTGCTATAGGAGAAAAAGTTTCATCTTAATCTATTCCTTATTCTTGTTTGTAACATTGGATCACAAGCCTGGCTTTGTTTTTCATTTTATATAACAATGCCCCTTTCATCAGTTTAGTTTTTAAAGACCCATTTTGTATCAATTGGACTTGTATCCTTTGGTAATGGAACAAGTTCCCATACTTTTTTTGTCTTTTAAACTGAAGGAGCTCTTCCTGCATACCCAACTGTTGTCTCTTAATGTCTCTTGGTATTTGATAGGTTGGGTTAGTGACATAAAACCAGCAAAGAGGCAGACATTTGAGGTTTAGCTTCTTGTGAGCACTCTTTCAGTGATATCTCCTATGATTAGTTCTTGTGGATGTGATCTGAGGAACATATTGTTCCCAATGTAGAGAATGATGGAATTTTGTGGTGAAGGGCATAATTGGGAATTATCTGGTGAAACCTCTGTTGCAATTGTATTTTTATAAACAGTGGTTTGTAAAGGAGGTGATGGAATTTGTCCAAGTGATGAATTTGTTGTGGAAGATAGATCAGTGGTTTGACCACATGTACGATCAGTGGTTTGACGTTGACTTTGGTCAACCGTGGTTTCAGTTGTTGTTGATTGACTATTGTTCTGTGCAGATTAACTTTTTAGATCAGAAGCGACTTTGTATTGAGATGACATCTCATTGTCAACTCTGTAATCCTGTTGTGCTGCTTTTGGTTTACTTGTATCAACATCAATGTTTGCAGTAACTTCTTCAAATTTGAAGTTATCAAGGTCAAAAAGTTATGCTGGATTTTTAAGGAAGAAAGTTCACTAAACTACATTTAATGTTTCTTCTGTAGTCATGGTGCTTATGTTAAACACTTTATAGGCCTTGGTTGTAGAAGAATATCCCAAGAAATAATCACAATCAACTTTGGATGCAAATTTTGAAACTGGAACTTTAAGATTCGGGCAGGCAAAGATTTTAAAAAATGAGATTAGTGGTTTGATATTGAAAAAAATTTCATAGTTAAATCTGTAATCCTGTTGTGCTGCTTCTGGTTTTGCCTGTATCAACATCAAAGTTGGCAGTAATTTCTTCAAATTAGAATTTATCAAGGTTAAAAAGTTATGCTGGGTTTTTAAGGAAGAAACTTCACTGAACTTTACATATAATGTTTCTTCTATAGTCATGGTCTTTATGTTGAACAGTTTATAGGCCTTGGCTGTAGAAGGATATCCCAAGAAATAATCACAATCAACTTTGGCTGCAAATTATGAAATTTAATCTTTAAGATTCAAAATAAAACATGGACATGAAAAGGTTTTAAAAAAAAAAGAGATTAGTGGTTTGATATTGAACAAAATTTCATAGGAAGTCTTTGATTCCTAGGATTAATTAAGACTTTATTTTGAACATAGCATGCGACATTTACAGCCTTTGCCTAAAAGGACAATGGAAGGCCAGAATCTGCAAGCATACTTCTTGGAGCCTCAATTAGGATTCTGTTTTTCCTTTTAACAACCCCATATTTTTCTGGTGTTCTAGGAATATTGAATTGTCTCACTATTCCTTTAGATACAAAGAATTCATCAAACTCTTGGTTTCTGAATTCTATCCCAATGTCATTCCCGAAAATCTTCACAGGCAGATCATTTTATTTTCAACTTTTATGACAAATTCCTTTAGGATACCATCAGTCTCATATTTGCAGTGTGAATAATAAGTCAATGTAAACCTAGAGAAATCATCAACTATTACCGAACAATATCTCTTTTTCCTTAAGTTCATGATTTTTACCGGGCTAAACAAGTCCATATGCAACATTTGTGGGCATTGGGTTATTTTGGACTCTTCAATGGGTCCGTATGATGCTTCGTGTTGTTGGTCTTTCAAGCAAGAAACACAATGTTCATCACACTTAAATTGTTTGATTGGTAGACCTCTGACAAGGTTTCGTTTTATTAGAGAGTTAATTGTTTATACGTTAACATGTCCGAATCTTCTATGCTATAATACTATTTTTTTGTTAAAGTAAAAGAATATAGGCATACATCTAACTTAGGATTATCTTATAATATGTCCACTACATAAACATTGCCACTTCTGTGAGCAATGAGTTGTGTAGTGCTTTTAGCTATGATGTTGTTAATCTTTTTAACTACATCAGGTCCAACAATTTTACATGTTTTATTAGTAAAAAATGAGCTATAGCCTTTATCACTCATTTGTAAAACACTGAGTAGATTGAATTTCAAATTATTAATAAGATTAGCATCTTCAAATTTTAGCCTACCAGCTTGGAAAATTCCTGACCCCAAGACTTTACCTTTTGAGTTATTTCCAAAAGATATATAACCTCCTCCACGTGTAAGGGAGTTTGTTAGTAGAGCTTTGCATCCAGTCATTTGTATGGATCCTCTACTAACTGCATACCATAGACATGTAAAGACTGCGATTTTGATAGCCATTAATACACATTCACAATCACTCTCATATTTAGTTGAGTTCTAAGGGTCATTGCTTTTTACAACTTTTGCATCAACCTTTTCACAAAGTGTTGTTTGTACAGTGTTAGATGCACTCTCAATATCTTGTTTATTGAGAGTATCTTGCGTTTTTTTAACAATTCCCTTGGTATTATTGAAATTTTCTTTTAACTCATTCCATAGCTCTTTTGCACTATTACAATGTAATAACTCAGCATAGATCGCATCTGGTAGAGCACTTACAACAACATTAAGTGATTTTGCATCTATCTCAAACTTTTAAAAATCTAGCTTATAGTAATTTTCCGGATTCATTGGCTCTTGAACATTTAGATTTTCGGCACTAGGTACCACTTGTCACACCCCGACCGCGTAAAACAACAAATCGCGGTGGAATCGTCGGGGAGTGTTGTAACAGAATCATTGTTTTATAACACACGGAAATTTGAAGTTTTCTTTTATTTAAAGATTAACCATTTACATCGTCTTGAAATCTAAACAAACAAGTTAAACATAGTCTATCATTGTTATTAAGTCACTAAGGCCATCGTCCAGTCCTATGTGAGCATGCATACTAGCAATCAACATCATTCAACAACACCTGAAACATATGTAAAAATAAAGTCAGCAAAGAAATGCTGGCGAGCACATAGGTTTATGAGAGTGTCGGATTCATGGCTAGTTTACATGTTGCAATACCTAATTAAAAACCCTGTTTTGGAAAAGTGTATAGTATTTCAACATAATTAACCAACTCAAATCAAGTTGGTTATAATTTGTAAAATCTCGTAGCCATGCTTCTTAACCCCAAAACATTTGTTTAATTAAATCAAATTGTAAAACATCTCGTAAAAACTCGTTAATAAAACTCGTATAGTTTATATTATTTAGAAAACATCGTTGTGTGACATCGTTTCAAAATCGTTTACCCAAGTGAACTAAATAACGCCACGATATGTAATATGATGAAAACACTTATATATAAGAAGTACCAACGGCGTATCTACCATGTTTTCATCACATTACACCCGTCCCGTTATCTAAACACTAACCAAAAACCAATCGTTTACCCAAATTGTTTAACTCGTTAAAATCGCTTTAGTCGTTTAAATCATTCTCTTTTTAATTGTGAAAACTACTTTTGGTCGTCTCGCTAATAAAATCCAAACCTTCGCGACTCGACTATCTCGAAACTCGCAATAATAAACCACCAAAGGGTAAATTAACAATAACAGATTCAGTCGTTACCTACCTAACCCACACATAACCATGGGTGTAGTCTGATAACGGGATTTTTCAGATCCTATGGTACCATAACCTAATACTGGTCGGTTCGGCCAAAACTAATGAATGTTATTCGTTATGTAATTACAACCAACAAGTTTATCGACATTATCGAAATCGTTATTAATTTAATATAAACCATTTTAATCATTTTCAAAACCATCGTTAAAAATATCGAAATCATTTAACACATATGAATCACCCCAAAACATTCGAAAACAGTAAAATAGGGGAACTATGTACTAACTTGAGAATGCTTAGAAGTCTTGAATAACAACCAAGCAAGCTAGAGGGAACCCGGAAATCAATCGGCACCTAATATAAGTAACTATGTAAATAAACCGGACCTAAATCGGAAGATCGGATAGGATGAGGTTTCGTAAACCAGATGAGTATTGGAACTCATATGACATTGTTTAACAAAGGCTACATACTAAGTCGAAACCTAACCTAAGTGCTTACGACCCATTACGACTCGTTTAGGTAGCTTACGCTACTTTAACGCGTCGTTCACGTAAAACGCGTTCGGACCGCCTAAATAGTCCTATGACAAGTATTATATGCCTTAACATGTCTAATAATGTTACCAAATCAGTTTAGATATAAAAATTTAGGTTACATATGCTTAAAATGAATTTATGCGTAAAAAGGGCATTTTGGTCATTTTCCTAAGGCATATAAACTACCTATCATACAACTAACTAAACGAAGTGACCATAAGGTATAACCTTGGAAGGTTATTCCCTATACAACTATGGTTACAAAACATGTTTGGTCGAATCCTAATGATCGACCAAATGGGTCGGGTTCGAAAGTCTAAGCGGTTGTTTAGACCACTTATCTTACGACCCTACATAAGCACTAAACTAAAAGTGACGAGCTAAACATGTTAAAACATATTTAACGAAGTTAGAAAACAAGTTTGATATAAAAAAAAAAAAACAGTTTTGATACCCAAGAATAGTTTGGTTGCAAAATACGCATGAATACATATTTTGACCGAAACTATGACTCGTCACTACACCTAATCAATGTGGTAATTAGTAGGTATAGTCACCAGGGACTATAACCATCGTGATTACGCTCACGTTGCGAAGTTCAAATGAACTTCGTGTTGACCAAAGGCTGGTCAAAGCAGAAAGTCAAACAGTGTTTGACTTTCGTGCTTGAAAACGCGTAAAAGAACGAAAGAATACTTACCAAGGGTCCAAGCTAGGAAGATCTTGATCCAAATTGCTCAGGTATGAGGTGTTAAACCCCAACTTAGAGCTATTTGAATCAGATTGTGAGGAATGAGAATGAGGGTGTTGGGTATTTATAGATTTCAGAGAACCGTTAGGATCGTTCCTCTCAAAACGTGCTTCGATCTTGACCCTCCATGTGGGCACATGGTATTATAATACAAGGAGCACACTAAAAACCATCAAATCTAGCCTATAGAGTGCAAAACCTTGGGTTAAAACCATCAAAAACATGTTGTAATGGCCAGGTTCATTGTTTTTGATCTAAAGGTCTGTCACGGGCCGCGTAGACCCAGACACAGTCTTACGCTCCCCGCCTGGCATCTTTGCCAGAATTACAGTTTTAGCCCCTGAACTTGTAAAACTTGCATTTTGATGCATATTTGACACGTTTAAGCCCCGTTAACCCCATTTCAAGGCTCTAAAATGAAGTTAAAGTATAGGGAACTCAAAATATGCTCAAAAACATCTCGGATGTCGGTTCGTTTGTTCGTACGGTTGCGTTATTCGGTTAATTACGACGGAAATCGTAACGAACACAAAAACGATGCAAATTACGCGACGAATGGAATTTTTATCATGCCAATCACTAAAGTAAAATATTTTAATGATTACATAAATTTTTGGATGCCCGGATATATTCAGAACGTAAGTTATGCGCGAAAATGCAAACTTATGCACTTTTTGACGCTTTTAGTCCCTGTTGATCAAATAAGTTTATTTTTGCGCACCAAACACCTCAAAGCCTATTTCTAAGCTATGTAAAGGATATTAGGGCATGTTTAACCTATGATCATATTTTGGAATGTTTGTTACAGTACGAATCGGCATACTTTCGCAGTTTGTCAAAATTAGTCCCTGTAAGCGAATAAACTTGATTTCGACACACCAAACTATCCAAAACTTATTTCTAAGTTATGTAAAGGTTATTTAAGGTATGTTAAGCCTATATCACTGTCCCAGAGTGTTTGTCGAGTTAAACTGATTACGTTTACGCATCAGTTTGCGTATAACTTTCCAGAAAGCGATTTAGAGCTCGAAATCGAACGAGAATTGATATGTGCAAATGATACACATATTTATATAAATACCAAGTATGAAACACAGTATTTCATTAATTTGGTATTTATTTGATGGCCGTGGAGGCACAAATGTCACACCACTAGAATGTGAGGTCTTAATATAACAGACTTCCATCATCCTATGTTCTATTGAGCAAGTATGTGTATCATCAGACATTGCCAGATATTATATTTTGATCTAACAAGCATCGGTGGTTTGCTGTTGTAACTGGAAAGATGGGAATTCATGATTATTATGTGCCATTTCTTTTGATCTTTTGTGAAAACAAAGTACGTAAACTTTTATTAGTTATACTCTTGACTCTGAATACAGATACAATGAACAAATTGGATCTCTTTCTAAGCTGATCTTTGAATATTAAACTGATTGTGAAATCAAGTTTAATGTGACGAAGCTCTTATACCAATTGTAGGATCAAAATTTAATACTTGTGGTTTTTAAGCAAATTAGGAATAGATAAATTATAAATCGAATGACAAATAACGCAAAGGCACAAGCAGAAAGATACACCAACAATTGTTTTAATTTTCATTGAAATCGAATGATTACAATTACAATATGATGATCAAACAATCTCCCCCTCAGCCTGATCACTCACTTTACTTTTCGTACAAAGGAATGGAAGTGATAATTAGATCTCTAAAAAGTGAGATCTATTTATACAAATACGAAAGCTTTGTTTGTGATCATGTGACGTCACCCTGACACTGACTTCTAACATTCCTAACAGAAAAGATTCCACAGATGTTTAGCAAACATCTTTGGGAATCTAACTGTGATTCCCAAACAAGATCCTGATCACAGTGATAGTGATTAACAACACCCAAACACCTATTGATTAGGTGTTTGAAGGATGAAAAGTAAGAAAACAAGATGAATGTGAAGATTCTTGACCAAGACCTAATCAACTAGTGTTGATTTGTAATCCCACAATGTTGTAATCAACAAAGATCTTAGATATTCGAATCAAGAACAATAGTTAGAGCACAAGCACAAGATGAACACAAAATGCCTTAGTCTAAGAAACTTGGAGGCTAAGGGTTACAATGCTTCATATATATAGAACTGACTATCCAGCTTATTTAACAAATACGCTGGAACCACAAATACGCCGCCACTTTTCTAAATTACAAGAATTGCACTTTCAACCCCTGTAACTTTCTAACTATTACAAAGCAAACCAAAAACCAATAGACTTAAGTACCGACGGTCTCAAATAGTCTAACAATTTCCCCCCTAGACTGTTGCGTACTTGAGCGTCTTCAATCTTTGGCTTCAGTTTCAGGATTTGCTGTGGCTTCTTCAACGATCTGTTGCGGTGGAGTTTGGTTGACATCTGCATCACTCGATCTTGGTTGATCCTCCATTGTAACTTCATATGTGGATGAAGTCGGAGGTTGAGATTCTTGCACTTCAGGTGCAGGTGATGGATCTTTCTTTTGAGTAGGAGACTATTGTTGTTTCTTTTCTTTGCTTTTGTTTTTTTTTGGCCTGGTCTCGCTCTTTCTTCTTTTCAATTCTATTCAAAATCTCTATCATCTCTATCTTCCTCTCCCTAGCTCATTCCACGACATGTTGGAATAACATTCCTTCTTCTGTATACTCGTTTCCAGCTGCAACACGGATTTTGTGCCCATATAGAATGTTGAGATCAGACAGGCAGAACATAATAACATCCATCAGATCGAGGATACAAATGTCTTCATTTGAGTTCGATCGGATGACAACTTCACCAGTTTTACCGTCATAGAACCACTTCTTTAAGTTGTTGAGCATCACTGGATGTTCGGGAGGAATTTTGACTTTAGTTACCACTTTTGCAGGATCTATAACCCATGTAACCTTGCCCTTTCCGGTGATAGGATCCTTGGTTGTCTTGGAAACCCTTCTTCATGGACGTCGAGGCTTGAAGATGGTGAATCCACACATGCATTCGTGAAGTATAAGTCTTTCAAAGTCGGCACCAATGCTGTTGTTAGTAGGATTAATCAAGTCAAGTCTTCCTATTTAACGGATGTCCCATCTTAGTAAGCTTTGCATATCGAGACCTATCTTAAAATGTTGGATCACACCACCTCGATGTTTCAAGTGAACATCCCTTTCATGTCACAGTACTTCCAGTTGATGATTTTATCAGTAACTTCTGTTTTCTCCACAGTTACTACTTGATAGAATTCGGGAAGCTTTTCACGTTTTTTCTTAAACCACTCGGGGTGTTGAGGGGCAGCCTCCTCACCTATGTCTGTCTTGTACATAACTTCATCTTCCAAACTCCACTCTATGAATCGTGCCGGGCATCTCTACTCTGTTAACTTCTTCCCCTCACTTTCATCGTCTTCATTAACGTTTACCGCTGATTCAAGTCTTCTTTTCTTTCTCTCAATGTCCTCGGCTTTACGTTTCTCTTATTCTTCCTTGAAGTTATCGAATCAGAAGAGATCTTCAAATGAGTATCTTGGCTCAATTTTTGCTTTGGCATATAACTCTTTGAGCATCTAGTACATCTTCGTCATTCCATTCTGCTGGAATTGGAATCTGATAAATCGGGTCTGTTCAGTTCCGAACGTGTGAAGCTCTTTATTCTTTTTCCTCTCTTCTTTTAGCTTGTCCCTCAAAACGTTCGTGTCATTGATTTGATGTTTAAGCAGACAAAATTCTCTTGTAGGGCCTGCCCCGATGTCTTTGGATAAATGATCATACAAACTTGGAAAGGACGTGGCTTTCTTGGAGCTTGATGCAGAGGTGGTCGAGTGACAAGGGTTGGTTTTGCTAGAGCATCTTGTGGATCAACCAACATTTCTACAACAAACGCATCTAACTGTTCTTCCTCAGTTGTAACCACCACCAGAGTTTCAGACTCTGTTATTTCTCGTCTTTTCAAACTTCTTCCTCTCTTCTCAGCTTCCTTGTTGGATCTAGTGGACCTCACAAAAGAACAGATGATTGGAAAGGCAAAATAATCTACAACTTCTTATTACAAATAGCAGTGCTTTGAAGATCTGCTCCTCCCAAAGACAAAGACTCAACATCTACTTTCTCTAGAGTCTGCTAAAGCCAAAGGTCTGCCTAAGAGAACCTCTGCTGATGAAGACTAAGTCTGTTGAACCAAAGGTCTGCCAAAGAAAACCTCTGCTAATAAAGACAAAGTCTGTTGAAGCATAGGTCTGATCACCCTATGCTTTGAAGAAAGCTAAGGTCTGATGTGGATCAACTGATGATAAAGTCCAATAGATGATTTGTTCAAGTATTATCAATGTAACAGTGCTTAGGCTCTAGTTGTCGCAACCCCGATCCCTGCCTCGGGAGGCGGGCGGCCGCGGCCTACTCAAAGATGGTGGTATCGGTGTTTATCATTATTTGGCAGCGGAATTTACATCAGGACCGTAGTTAGGAAATATTTTATCAGAGTAAAATACCACATTTTCATAATAGTAAACACATGGGAATTTCCCAAGTTTTCATTACAACATGTTTATAGGGATAAACCCTAATTTATTAAATAAAACATCTTTCTTTATTTAGGTAACTTTTATAGACACATTTTCCAAGCCTTCAGTGCTGTCCAGCTGGCTTCTATTTTGGCTTTCACATTTTGTTACCTGAAACGCATTTAAAAACATTTTGTCAGTGGTAAATACTGGTGAGTGAATCCCAATTTAATAAAGACAAATTTTATCCTTGTACAGTATTGAGGGCAATCAACAATTACATTTGTTTATTATTCTACCTTAATTACCACCCACGGTACTGTCAACCCGAGTTGTGGTCATGTTACTACTCACAGTGTAGTAACAAATTTTGTATACATGTGTTTTTTTATCACACGAAACAAAAATATGTGGCCATAGATCATATTTGGCCACACATTTCAAGTTGTGGCTATATTTTTGTTAAAAGTGTAGCTAAAGGTTCTGAACTGTTATAAATGGTCACATCAATAATAAAATGTGTTGCTGAAGGTGTTTTAAAATGTGAAAAAATGACCTTTGGCACACATTTTTTCAAATATGTGGCAGGGCGGTTTTGCCAAAAGTGTGACCGTAGCCCTTTTTTCACGTAGTGTATTTTCGTATGTCCATTATCCGAAAATTGAAATTTTAATTAACAGAAAATCTTTTTGGTGGGCACCGTTTGAAGACACTTGTTTTACTTTAAAAGGGCGTCTTTTTTTAATAAAAACTAAACGATAGAGTATGTACAGACGATGAAAACAACAAAGTTCATTTCCATTCAAAGCAATTGATCATTTCCAATAAAGTTACCAACTAGTTGAAACAAGTCTTATCAAATGCTTTCGTGAAGATGTTGGCCTTCTGTTGTGTTGTATCCACTGGCACCACTTGAATATTTCCTTTTTTGTACGCATCTTGAATCGTGTGAATGCGAATCTTGTTATGTTTTTTCCTCGAGTGGTGGATTAGATTCTTCACAATTCCTAGACACACCTCATTGTCGATGAATATCGGAGTCTTCATGATGTTGATTCCGTATTCCAGCAACTGATTTTGTATCCAGTGAACTTGTTAACAGCAACTGTAGGCCGCCGTGTATTCAGCTTGAGAAGTAGAGGTGGAGACTGTTGTTTGCTTTTTTCTTTGCCACGAAATGAGACGATTTCCTAAGAATTGACATACTCCAGAAACTGATTTGCAATCAACTTTGCAACCTGCATTATCACTGTCAAAATAAGTAATAAGTTCAAAATTACTATCTTTAGGATACCAAAGACCGAGTTTAGGTGTTCCTTTTAGATAGCAAAAGATTTGTTTGACCGTAGCTTCATGAGATTCTTTAGGATTTGTCTGAAAATGAGCAAAAATGCAAAGAGCCACATAATGTCAGGCCTACTTGCGGTAAGATACATCAATGAGCCTATCATCGAGCGATAAAAGGACTTGTTCATGGGTTTTCCTTGAAGATCAAGAGTGAGCTCGGTCTGAGATGCGGATGGTGTGCTTGCGATTTTACAGTTGTTCATACTGTATTTTGCAAGAATATCCCTGATGTATTTTGCTTGATGAATGAGGATCCCGTCTTCTCTCTGCTTCACTTCCAATCCCAAGAAAAATGTGAGCTCTCCCATCATGCTCATTTTGAAATTTGCTTTCATCACCGTCTTGAATTCTTTGCACAATGCTTAATCTATTAACCCATAGATTATATCATCTACATAGATTTGAACCAGCATTACATCATCACCAATCCTTTTTGGGAAAAGACTCATGTCGATTTTCCTCTTGTGTAACCACATTCCAGAAGATATGTGGACAAAGTCTTTTATCAAGCACGAGGGGCTTGATGTAGACCACAGAGAGCTTTGGCCAACTTATAGTAATGCTTAGGGAAGTGTGGATCTTCAAAGCCAGGAGGTTTACATACATAAACTTATTCCTTAACCACAACACGATCATCCATCTTGTTGCGAAAAGGCCATCTTATTCAAATTGGATACTTGCCTTCAGGTAGATCAACAAGTTCCCATACCTTAAGCTTTCAGAACTGAGATAGTTCTTCTTGCATGGCCTGCACCCAGCTGAAGTCTTGGATTTCTTCTTCTATATAATTTGGTATAGATTGTGAGATAAAAGAAACGTATAATCCTTTATTGATGTCGTATGTCTGTCGACGAGTTCGTACGCCATCTTCCACAGAACCAATGACATTTTCAAGAGAATGATTTCGATTTTTCTTGTAGCCTGCGTTGGTTTGGGTTTCAATTACTTGGGGAAGATTGGTAAATTGTTCATCGACATATATTGTTGGCAATCCAACTTCTTGAGTTGGTTCATCCACATTTGTCTGTGAAGAAGAAGCATCATTTCCAGATGTATTCTCGGCCGAAGTATCACCATTTGCTTCTTTAACGAGAAGAATCGAATCAGCTGCGAAGGGAGTGAAACGGGTAGTGAAAGGAGTGAAACCAATGTCTGACAAGTCAAATAGTGGTTTAATTGGAGTGACCTCAGCAGGTTCGGTTTCAGAAATGGTTTCGGGAATATCGAAAGTATTGAATACAACTCCCACATTGTAAAACCAATCGGGAGCACTTCCAATGTTGGTGTAGTTTCCTTCTTGAAAGTCAACATAATAGGATTCAATCACCATCTTGGTTCTCTTGTTGTAGACTCTACGCCTTTTGAGTAGATGAATAGCCCATGAAATAACACACATCACCGACTGCTTCGAACTTGATTAGATTTTCTTCAGTGTCGAGAAGAGTGCATGAGCATCCAAATAATCTAAGAAATCTATCAGAGGCTTTCGTTTGAAAAGAAGTTGGTAAGCCGTTTTTCTATGAGGTTTAACAATTAGAACATGATTCAAAACGTAGCATGCTATGTTAACTGCTTCCGCCCAGAAGATGATTGGTAGCTTGGAGTCCATGAGCATAGTTCTAGCAGCTTCGATGAGTGTTCTGTTCTTACGTTCTACTACCCATTTTGCTGAGGAGTTCTGGCTGCGTTATATTGAAGGCGAATTCCTTTTTCTTCACAGAAGGATATAAACATTTGAGTTTTGAATTCAGATCCATTATCACTTCTGATTGATTTGACCTTCAGTTTGGTGACATTCTCAATCAAATGAATGAAAGACTTGAGGATGAAAGCGGCTCCCTTTTAGCTTCATGAAAATAAACCCACGAGAATGAGAGAAATCATCTGTAATCACCAAGCAATAAGAACTTTTAGCTAAACTTTTAAAACTTATGGGACCGAAGAGGTCCATGTGCAATAATTGCAAAGGTGTAGTTATCGCATTCACTGCTTTGGACTTGTGCGGCTTTTTGTGTTGCTTGCCTTGGGCGTGTGAGATACAATTTTCCGAAAAAGAAAATTCTTTTATCGGCAAACCTCTTACTAAGTTTAACTTAGAAACTTTATTCATATTTTTGAAGTTCACATGCCCCAATCACATGTGCCAAAGTAGTGATTCCGATTTTGATGCCTTAGAGATCAAACAAGTCATTTGCTCAGCGGTTATGGCATTTTCCATATTAAGGACATATGTATTGTTTTGACGAAGAGTTGTGAGCATAATCATTTCGGGAGGAACTAAGTAGCCAGGCTTGAGAAAGATGCATTCTACGTCGTTGAAGAGCACATACATTCCTTTGTCACAGACTTGTGATACACTCATAAGATTGTAACACAATTGTGGTACATAATTGACATCTTCTAATGTAATAGCATCCGAGAAAACATCTCTAAGTCGAACTATTTTCCCTCCTTTTTATCTCCGAAAAAAGATATGAAGTCACCATCAATGAATTAGAAGTTCTTAAGTAGTTCCTTTAACCCCGTCATATTCCTCAAGCATCCACTATCCACATGCCAAATGTATTTCATGAGCATCGAAGCCATTTCTGAATTTTATTCTGTTATACAACAACAAACAAAAACTATATACAAGTTAGTTAGATTTCGGAACCCAGACTTGTTTTGTTTTTAATCTATCATGATTTTCTATGACAATATCTTCTTTTCATTTCCAAAAACAAGTTGTGTTAACGAGGTTTTTGACCGATTTCTTAAAATTATCAAATTGCTCTGTGAAATTTTTGGCAAAATTTTGTTCGGGTTTAGGAAATTTCTTGCTTTTGCAATGTTTCGCAATGTGTCCTAAATGACCACAACGAAAGCATATGGTGCAATAAGCCTTTTTCTTTTTGGAGGTTGACGCGTTGGAAGATGATGTATGTGATGAGAGTCTTGATCTGCATGATGCGTTATCTGATGATGCAACGGTGCTTGAACTTTTGACTTTCTTCATTTTTTATCAAGACGACTCTTATCTTCTAAGCAATCTTCATCTTCATCGTTATCGATATCGATATCTAATGAAGCATCCGATCCTTGATCTTTACTTAAATTATCTGAACCTTGACCTTCCTACGCCATTCTCTAAAGTTGTGATGCTTGAGTTTTCAGTGCTGCTTTCTCCATTTAGCTCTTTCTCCGACTCTGACGTACCTGTGTGATATGGAACAAATTTTGGAATTTCCTCAGTGACAAATTTTCCGAATTTGTTTTGTTTCAATTCTGGAACAAGCACACAGGAGGTTCACACACAACTTTTTCATCACAAAAAAGAAGAATTCAAATCAAAACATTCAACCACTACATTATCGTGGTTGTGGGTCATAGGTTTAGGCACATGCCCATTACAGTCATCTCGAATGTTTAAACTAGGTTTAATACACTCATCCATCCTAAATAATTATTACATTCTTCACGAATAGAAGTTTTGATCGTCTTACCACAATTCCAGGCGAACTAGTTAACAGTGTGTTGGATCGATGTGTGACCCTAACGAGTCAATCAGCAGAGTTTATGATCTATTTCAAAGGCGGAATCAGAGAAATAGATGTGTAACAGCTTGATTTTCCTTAATTATCTTTCTTTTTATTTATTCTAAAGCTTTTACAGATCGTTTAACAAACTGGCAGCACCTCGGCTCTGAATCGGAAAAGTTACAAATGAACTAGCAACACAAGTATTTATAGTTGTGGTAATTCCGTTTGAAAGTGGCATGGCCATTTCAAGCGGAATCACAAAGTCTGATTTCGTTTGAAATGGTCAGAACCATTTCAAGCGAAATTACCCAATATCACACAACCAAACCCTAGCTTCTAACCTGTTGTGTGCTAGTTTATCCTATCTAGACATAAGACTCGATAAAGACGAAGTTAACAGACATTTGTGCACCAACAGACTCCCCCTTGGATGTTGACGAAGTCTTCGGCGTCGAGTCTTTAGTCTTAATCTCTTTCCAGTTTATCTAACAATGTAAGCATCCTTCAAATCTTCTCTTATTCCATCAACAGCTAGCATGAATCACAGAAAATGAATCTTTAACAACCTTCAAACTCCCCCTTGAATGTAGATTCAGGAACTGTTTCTGACTTTTAAATCTTCAGACTCCCCCTATCAGTTAGCTGGGATTTTGCTATGCTACTTTCTCAATTACAAACCTGTTACCTGCACAATCTCTACCTAAACATAAGATTTATGATTATGACAATTTCAATCCAAACTTACCATTTGACTTCCTTTGTTGGTTTTGCCAGAATTTAGAAATCCACTTAAGTATCCAGGTTCAAATTAATGACCTTAAGTACTTAATTTTGTCTACCAAGTCCAACTTAATGACCTTGGGTGACCTGAGACAAATCACACTGACATTTTGTACAAACTAGTTCAAACAAATTTCTGAAATTTACAAGTTTCAATTTAATGAACTTGTTTAAACTTTTCAATTTCAGGTATAACAAGATTAGCTCACAACTCATCTTCCAGCTCAGAAACTTCCTGCATCTGCTTCAAATTTCGAATCTGAAGATCAGCTTTCCACTTTGGTTTGTCAAAAATAAAGCAGAAATGTAAAATCTTTTTGGATTTTTAATAAAGTTTTTAGACTAGAAATGAATTACAGGAATGAAATGCAGTAAAAGTAAACTATTTACAAACATATTTTTGGTGAGCATGTTAGGGAATCATATTAGCTGTCCGACAAGTCACAAGTACCGTTAAGCTTTGATTTCATACTCAAAATTAAACAATTCGCTTAGATTGTCGATATACTGATCCACTTAAATTCTCACACAAATTTCAATCTGTCAAGGATACGAATTAGGTGAATTAAGAACTTAAACTCATTCATGTGTCCCACCTCTTGAATATACTTCCGTATCCAGTTCCCAATATTCAGTCTTACATGTGAGTATACGACAGATGATATCTGTAAGGGGTTAAATTGCGAGGGCTGTGAGAGCTTAGGTCAGAACTTCTGTTCAGCAAAGAGATGACGACTTCGACTTTTGGTGTGTCCCCTTTAGAGGATCTTTTCTTCAACAGCACATGATTAGCATTTTTCAATGTTTCATCATTTTTTATGCTGAGGGAGATGCTATGTTTCAAGCAAGCATAAAGTATTATACAGGGACTAGGCCATTGCTTTCGCAAAATCAGATGTCCCGGGATAATACCCCAGATATCACTAAGTATAAAGACCTAGTATCTCAGAAAGAGGGATCTTTCAAACGAAATTTCAGGGGTTACCTATATATCCAAGTAGTGTTCCCCACGAAATAAGTAAGTAAAGATTTAGGTTTATATCCCAAACAAACCTACTAAATGTGTAAAAACCTATCGGCACATCATCAGCGAGACTGTTTAAGACTTTTTAAACTTTACATATCTTTAGCATACCGTAACTGTCAAGCCAATGTACTATCATTTTCCCTTTTTACACAAGCACTTTTCTGGTTTTCTATTGTTTTTGTATTTTGAAAATATCTTATGTTTTTGGATTTTTGAAAATTTTTACTGTTTTTGTATTTTCTGAAATATACCCTATACTCCCCCTAAATACCAAAACAAGTAAAAAAATCGACAAACCATTGCAGATTGCTTCTCAACATCATCATCTACAGTGGTTCCTTCATCAACGCTTACCGTCACGGTCCTGTTAACAACGCCATTAGTCACCGACACCAACCGATCAACAGTCAATCAGAAGAGTTTATGATCTATTTCAAAGGCGGAATCAGAGAAATAGATGTGATACAGCTAGATTCTCCTTAATTATCTTTCTTTTATTGATTCCAAAGCTTTTACAGATCGTTTGACAAACTGGCAGCACCTCGGCCCTGAATCGGAAAACGTTACAAATGACCAAGCAACTCAGCTATTTATAGATGTGTTAATTCCGTTTGAAAGTGGCAAGGCCATTTCAAGCGAAATTACACAAACACATACATACAAACCCTAGTTTTTAACCTGCTGAGCACTGGTTTATCCTATCTAGAGATAAGACTCGATAAAGACAAAGTTAACAGACATTTGTGCACCAACAGACTCCCCCTTGGATGTTGACGAAGTCTTCGGCGTCGAGTCTTCAGTCTTAATCTCTTTCCAGTTTATCTAACAATAAAAGCATCCTTCAAATCTCCTCTTCTTCTATCAACAGCTAGCATGAATCACAGAATCTGAATCTTTAACAACCTTCAAACTTCCCCTTGAATGTAGATCCAGGAACTGTATCTGACTTTAACGCCTTCAGACTCCCCCTATCAGTTAGCTGGGATTTTGCTTAGCTATTTTCTCAATTACAAACCTGTTACCTGCACAATCTCTACCTAAATATAAGGTTTATGATTATGACAATTTCAATCCAAACTTACTATTTGACTTTATTTGTTGGTTTTGTCAAAATTTAGAAATCCACTTAAGTATCCAGGTTCAAATTAATGACCCTAAGTACTTAATTTTGTCTACCAAGTCCAACTTAATGACCTTGGTTGACATGAGATAAAGCACACTGACATTCTCTACAAACTAGTTCAAACAATTTTCTGAAATTTACAAGTTTCAAATTAATGAACTTGTTTTGACTTTTCAATTTCACATGTATAACATGATAAGCTCCCAACTCATCTTCCAGCTCAGAAACTTCCTGCATCTGCTTCAAATTTCGAATCTGAATATCAGCTTTCCACTTTGGTTTGTCGGAAAATAAAGCAGAAATGCAAAATCTTTTTGGATTTAATAGAGTTTCTGGACTAGAAATGAATTACAGGAATGAAATCCAGTAAAAGTAAACTATTTACAAACATATTTTTGGTGAGTATGTTAGGGAATCATATCAGTTTTCCGACAAGTCACAAGTACCATTAAGCTTTGATTTCATACTCAGAATTAAACAATTCGCTTAGATTGTCGATATACTGATCCACTTAAATTCTCACACAAATTTCAATCTGTCCAGGATACGAATTAGGTGAATTAAGAAGTTAAACTCATTCATGTGTCCCACCTCTTGAATATACTTCCTTATCCAGATCCCAGTATTCAGTCTTACATGTGAGTATACCACAGATGATATCTGTAAGGGGTTAAATTGCGAGGGCCGTGAGAGCTCAGGTCAGAACTTCCGTTCAGCAAAGAGATGACGGCTTCGACTTTTGGTGTGTCCCCTTTAGAGGATCTTTTCTTCAACAGCACATGATTAGCATTTTTCAATGTTTCATCATTTTTTATGCTGAGGGAGATGCTATGTTTCAAGCAAGCATAAAGTATTATACGGGGACTAGGCCATTGCTTCCGCAAAATCAGAAGTCACGGGATAATACCCCAGATATCACTGAGTATAAAGACCTAGTATCTCAGAAAGAGGGATCTTTCAAACGAAATTTCAGGGGTTACCTATATATCCAAGTAGTGTTCCTCACGAAATAAGCAAGTAAAGATTTAAGTTTATATCCCAAACAAACCTACTAAAATGTGTAAAAACCTATCGGCACATCATCAGCGAGACTGTTTAAGACTTTTTAAACTTTACATATCTTTAGCATACCGTAACTGTCAAGTCAATGTACTATCATTTTCCCTTTTTACACAAGCTCTTTTCTGGTTTTCTATTGTTTTTGTATTTTGAAAATATCTCATGTTTTTGGATTTTTGAAATTTTTTACTGTTTTTGTATTTTCTGAAATATACCCTATACTCCCCCTAAATACCAAAACAAGTAAAAAATCGACAAACCATTGCAGATTGCTTCTCAAAATCATCATCTACAGTGGTTCCTTCATCAACGCCAAGAATCTCTTCCAACACCGATAAAAGCTTCATACCGTTCAATTTTAACAAATATTGAAAACGAGTTTTATCAAACGCTTTGGAATGTAAATCAGCTTTTTGTTCATAAGTGTGGTTTTTCTTAATTCGTATCAACTTCTTCTCGAAACAATCTCGGATGAAGTGATGACGAATTTCAATGTGTTTCGTTTTAGCGTGATGAACAGGATTTTTTGTAATGTTTATCGCTGCCTCATTATCAACTAAGATAGGGGTATTAAGAAATTGCAAACCGTAGTCGCGCATCTGTTGCTGGATCCACAAGATCTAAGAGCAGCAACTGCTAGCAGATACATACTCGGCTTCACATGTGGACAAAGCTACAGAGGTCTGCTTCTTGCATTGCCAGGTAACCAATCGTGGTCCGAAAAACTGGCACCCCGCTGTTGTTGATTTAGTGTTAACTTTGCAGCATCCGAAATCGGAATCGGAATAACCTTCGAGCGTGAAATCGCCTTCTCTTGGATACCACAACCCCAGTGATGGAGTTCCTTTCAGGTAGCGTAATATCCTTTTCACAATCACCATATGCGATGCTCTTGGGTTAGATTGAAATCTTGCTGCGAGGCAGATTGGATACATAATATCGGGTCTTGAAGCTGTCAAATACATCAGCGATCCGATCATGGAACGATACATCGTTTCATCTACCTTCTCTCCGGTGAGATCAGGGTTTATCCCATGATTCGTTGCTAATGGGGTGGAAGCTGGAGTAGAACCTGACATCCCAAATTTCTCTAAGATATCATGAGCATACTTTGTTTGACGTATGAATATTCCCTCGGGCAGTTGATCAACTTGAAGTCCCAAAAAGAATTTCATCTCACCCATCGATGACATTTCAAATTTCTACTTCATAACTCTTTCAAAATCTTTGCACAGATTTTCATTTGTTGACCCAAATATGATGTCGTCCACGTATATTTGAACAATCAGAAGATGTCCGTCGACCTCTTTGGTGAAGAGAGTGGCATCAACTTTTCCTCGGATGAAGCTGGTGGCTAGCAAGTGTTGAGACAATGTCTCGTACCAGGCTCTCGGGGCCTGGTGTAAACCATACAGCGCCTTATCCAGCAAATAAACCTTGTCTTTGTGGATTGGATCGGAGAAGCCCGGTGGCTGTCTGATGCGTATGAAGTGTTATATATATTTAGGTGTATATTTTAAGCCCTTTAACACTTTTTTTAGCCAAGTTTTAAATTTATAAAACACGATATTTTACTAACACTAAACACACATATGGGCAAGTGCACCCATCGTGAGCGTAGTATAGTGTTGGCAAGATACCGAGATCGTCCAAGGACACAAGAGCTTTTAGTACCTGTTTATCCTCAACATCTAATCAAAACAAAAGTTTAGAAAAATGTTTTAAACTAAGAAAAATAAAAACTAACTAAAAATGCTGAAAATAAAAATAAAAAGAAGAAACAGATAGACAAGATGAATCACTTGGTTCCGACTCGTGTATAGTGTAACCTTTGATTATTTCCGCACTTTTGCACTTATTTAAGATATTATCTTAGTTATTGTAATAGGCCCCTCTTTTGAAGGTGACGTTACCCTCAACCCAGTAGTTTGAGTCAGCAAGGATACAATCCTAAAGGGTCGGATTATTGAAAGATAATTAATTAAGTTATTAATGCAAATTATGGTAGGCCCCTCTTTTGGAGGTGATGTTACCCTCGACTAGGTAGTCTGAGTCAGCAGGGATACAGTCCTAAATAGCCGGGTTATAGTATTAATAGTAGTTAATTTATGAGGGGATCAAAGAGTTTGGACCCCCGCCATCCAATACCGTTAATTATTGAAGGAGGTCCTTCTAAATTTGACCCAGGTCCATTGCGGGACCTCTAAACGCTGAACAATGGCAAGACTCTTACCAAACCGTTCCCTTAACCCCTGACCAGGTAGCCAACATACCTCCATATAGACCATGGAGATATGAATGGTGAAAATCTTTTATTTTATATAGACAGTAAAATAATGCCAAGACACCACGGACAAACGATAAGGAAGAATCACCTTCAACATAAGAAACTAGTTATTAAAGTCATTAATACAAAACCAAGTAAAAAGTGCGAAAAGATTAGAAATAAAAAGTATTACACTAGACACTTGTCTTCACCAAGTGATGTAAGAGACTTAGGCAAACATGGCCTTGATTGTCAAGAACTCTTACGATCAATCTTGGATCCCGAGACGACTCACACACTCTATGATGGACAATGGATGATGGTGGTGGATGATGGTGTTATGGTGGTGGTGGGTGGTGGGTGAAGTGTGAGAGAGGTGGTGTGCCAAGGGATGGTTTGAGCTTGAGCCAAGCACTCCTATTTATAGGCTCAACAGAAGCTCGGGCACGACCCCGTGTCCAGTGGGCATGGCCCTGTGTCCACATCCTTCTCTTTCTTCATTTAATGCAGCTTGTCTTATTAGTTGACCACGCCCCCGTGTCCGCTGAGCACGACCCCGTGTGCAGAAGAATCTTTGTACTATGAAGATTTGCCTGGATTGTGCGAATCTTATAGTTGACCACGGCCCCGTGTCCGCTGAGCACGGCCTCGTGGTGGGCAATAGAAGCTTCTACCATTTTGTCTTTTCTGCTGACACTTGGGCGCCCCCGTGCTGGCTGTGCACGGGGCGTGTTCAGTCTTCCGTCCTCTTGTTTTGCTTGGGAAGATGCTGTCGTGGGGTCGGGCATGTCACGTCTTGTTCCTTTTCTTGTATTTATGTTAGATTTTGATGTCTTTTTGCTTCTTTTGTTAATTTGAGCTCATTTAATCCTGAAAATACAAAAGGAAGACAAAACCACACTTTTTCCAACATTAGTACTAAAAAAGGGTTAGTTTTATGCCACAATTGATGTAATTTATATGTTGCATTTTGCACACATCACTGTCCGACATATACCTCCTCTTTTACCTTCCCATAGAGAAAAGCCGATTTAACATCGAGCTGATAAACTTTAAAATTTTTCCAAGATGTAAATGCTAGGAAGATTCTGATCGCTTCTAGTCTAGCAACCGGAGCATACACTTCAGTGAAATCTATACCCTCCTGCTGACTAAAGCCCTGGACTACGAGTCGAGCTTTGTTACGAATAATAACTCCTCTGTCGTCTCTCTTACACTTGAACACCCACTTGGTGTTTATCTTCCTTTGACCATCAGGCAAGTCTACCAATTTCCACACTCCTAACTTCTCAAACTTACTCAGCTCTTCTTGCATCGCATTGACCCAAGAATCTTCAGTTAGCGCCTCTTTGTATGTTCGCTGTTCGATCTGCGAAATAAAACAACTAAGTGAAAACTCAGTTTGTAAAGGAGCAATTGTAGAAAAAAAACAAGTAAGGCCTTGGTCAATTTGTCGTCTAGTGCGAACGCCTGATTGTAATTCTCCAATTATCAACTCCTCTGGATGGTATGAAAGAGTTCTCGGAATCACCTTGCCTGGAACATCTACCTCGCCTTCCAAATTTGTAACATTCTGATTTGCACCTTGTTCACTGACTGGAATTGTTTGACTTGAAATCTGGATTTGCTCCCCCTCAGAATCTGAATCTCCACTATCAAATATTTGTCTATTATCAGATTCTTGATTATCATTGACTGCCGTCTGATTTTCCGGAGCTTGTTCTTGTTCTGAAGATTGTTGATCATCATCATGTTCTCCAGCATTACTTGGACCGGCTTCATCGTTATTTGAAGTTTGCCGTCGACTTGTAGTATATTTAGCTGGAAATCTTTCTCCTGATGACTCATACTCTCTTAGAATATCCAACTCATCAAAGAACTCTGGTTCTTCTTCTTCTTCCATGTCAAACGAATCCCACAGAGTATCGTAGTTAAAGCGCCATGAGTCGCCTGGGTTCTGTGGTGGCATTGTATAACCTTGACATTCAACATTGTGTGCTTCAATAATCCGCTTCAAGCTTGGAACAAAGACTCGCTTTAATGGACTTGAGTATCCTACGAAAATTCCTTCAATGCTCTTTGCACCAAATTTACCAAAAGGCTCTAGAACTGTGCAGGGAGACCCAAACGGTTCTAAATACTTCAGGTTCAGTTTGCGGTTGTTGATCAACTCAAAACACGTCTTGTTGAATTTCTTCACTGTGAGAACCCGGTTGAGTGTATAGCAAGCGGCTGATAGTGGTTCGGCCCAAAAATTGACTGGTAATTTGGAATCTGCAAGCATCATTCTAGCCGTTTCAATTAGCGTCCTGTTCTTTCGTTCAGCTACCCCGTTCTGTTGTGGAGTATAAGGAGCACTAAATTCTTGCAGTATACCTCCCTCATCGCAATACTCTTCCATCTTGTTGTTCTTGAACTCTGTACCGTTGTCACTCCTGATTCTTCTGATTCGAGTTTGGTACAAGTTTTCAATTTTTCTGAACAACGCCATCATACTTTCAAACGTCTCATCTTTAGACTTCAAGAATGATCCCCATGAAAATCTGGAATAATCATCTGTTACTACTAGACAGTAGAGATCTCCAGTTATGCTTTTGACGTTCACTGGACCAAATAGATCCATATTGAGTCTCTCTAACGGTCTTGAGACTGAGTTGACTTTCTTTCCAAGATGTGATTTCTTCTTTTGCTTGCCTTTGATGCAGCTAATGCACTCCCCCTCAAAATGAAAACCTTTCACATGAACACCAGTAACTAAGTCATTATGCACCAGGTGATTCATTTTTCTTAGGTGAATATGGCCCATCTTTTGATGTCATAACTGTGACTCTTTTTCTATTGCTTGTAACACCTGTGTCATTTCAACCATCAAACAAATGCCAAACCAATGAAATATTGTATTTCATACTTTGGACTTGTATAAATATGTGTATCTTTTGCACATATCAACTCATGTTCGATTTCAAGCTCTAAATCGCTTTCTGGAAGGTTATACGCGCTCTGATGCGTAAATATAACCAGTTTAATCCAACGAACACTCCGGAATAGTGAAATAGGCTTAACATACCTTAAATTACCTTTACATAACTTAGATATAAGTTTTGGAAGGTTTGGTGTGGTGAAATAAAGTTTAATCGCTTACAGGGACTAAAGTTGACAAACTGCGAAAGTATGCCAATTTGAACTGTAACAGACCTTCCGGAACATGACCATAAGTTAAACATGCCATAAATATCCTTTGCATAGCTTAGAAATAGGCTTTGAGGTGTTCGGTATGCTAAAATAAACTTTCGTGTCATTCAGGGACTAAAAGTGTCAAAAAGTGCACAAGTTTGCATTTTCGAGCATAACTTACGTTCTGAATACATCCGGACATCTAAAAATTTATGTAAGCATGACTACATTATATTTTAGTGTTCGCCTTAAGAAAAATCCATTCGTCGCGTCATTTGGATCGTTTTTCGCGCTTGTGCGCATTCCGTCGTAATTAAGCGAACATCGCGTTCGTACGGCTAAACGAACCGACATCCGAGATATTTTTGAACACATTTTAAGTTCCCTATACTTTAACTTCATTTTAGAGCTTTGAAATGGGGTTAACGGGCCTTAAACGTGTCAAAAATGGCCTAAATACAGTTCAGGGACCAAAAGTGTAATTCTACCAAAGTAAGCCCTACGATGCGTATGGTATTTATACCATACGATGCGTATGGGGTCTTCTGACCAGGTGCAGAGTCTTTAACAGCCTGTTTTCAGCAGATTTAACCACAACCACATGTTCCTAATTGTCTAGTCATGAGATAAGGATGGAATTTTAGTTACCATAAGGTTCCGACAAGTGTACGGGTTGGATTCATGGCACGTTATCCAAGAAACGATCCCAACGGTGGACTATTTCCTATAAATACCCACCAACATCACACCCAAAAACTCACACCTTTGAATCTGAACTTGCTCTCTAAGTTGTCGTGTTTAACACTTCATACCTGAGAGTATTCGGGTTCAAACCTTCCATTCTTGGACCCTTCGTGCCGTTTGATTTCCGTGATCTCTAGCTTTGTTTGGTTGTTACTCAAGGACTACTGAGCAATCTCAAGTGAGTACATAGACCCCTCTTTTACTGTTTTCCAAACCGTTTTGGGGTGGAACACATGTGCCTACTTGTTACTTTCATGCTTTCCTGTTTTCACATCATATACCGACTATGTTTGTTAGTACATTATAGTACATGATTTACATTACTTTTCTGCTATGTATGTTGACTGATAACATGCTAAGCACATTGATTTACATTACTTTTTCTGCTAGGTATGTTGACTGATAGCATGCTAGCACATTGATTTACATGACTTTTCTACTTTGTATGTTAACTTAGCATATTTAGTACATCATTTTACATTGCATCTCTGTTGCATATGTTTACTCAGCATATGGACACATTGTTTTACATTGCATCTCTGTTGCATATGTTCCAGTAACATATGGACACATTGTTTTACAGCTCTACCTTGTATGTTTACTCTAGCATACTAGGTATATTATCTTCATCACATGCTTACATTTTGGTATGACATTTGGTTTGTTTAACGGGTCTATATAACATTCATTAACATTTGCTACGCCGCTCGGGAGTAAGTAGTGGTACCATAGGACTTGACAAATCCCATTCCTGACATCCCGGGTTTGTTTGGATGTAAGGAATGACTGAATCCGAATACAATTCTTTTGATAACCTTGACTGAAAGGGTTATCCGACTGTCTCAAGGCTTGAATGTTTGCGTCTAACATACCGCATAAATGTTCATATTCAGTATAGCATGCATATATCTTACAAAACATAACTTTGATTTAAACCAGTTTTACTTCAATACTTTGTTTTGTACATTTTTTTCTTATGGTTTAAGTAGTCTAAATTTTACTTACCATACATATCATTTTGGTTATACATTACTTGACTATTTTTGGACTATAGACATTTGACATGGATATTTGACATAGACATTTGACATGGATACTTGACATAGACATTTGACATGGATATTTGACATGATTTACATCTTGACATGAACATTTTACATTGTTTGGTTTGGTTTGATTAAGTGATTAAGTAACGATGCGTGTGTAATATGATACAAGCATGGTGGATACGCCGCTGGTACTTCCTATATATAAGTGTTTGTATGGTATTACATGTCGTAACGTTATTTGAATCATTTCAGTTTGAGACATAGAATATTTTATACAAATAACATACTTTTCACAAGACATTGTTTTACAAAACAACTTATCTTTTACAAACTCATTTAACTTGGTTATTCATTTAACCATACATTATTCACTTATTTATACATATCATCTGAACTGATTGTTTTTCAAGTAATTTACAAAACAAAGCAAATAACAAGGTTCATGACTAAACATTTTCTCAAACATAAGTCATGACACCTATTTTCACAAAAACCTATGTATCTCACCGGCATTTTTATGCTGACGTACCATATTTTCACATGTGTTTTTCAGGAGCTGTTGCATAAGATGATCAAGATATACATAGACAGACTTGGGCTTTAGTGACAATAAAAGATGCAAGACTAGTTAATTATGTTGTATTTTCCTTGTTTGTTAAGACATTGTAACACTTTTAATCAATAAAACGAAACTTTAATTTCCATGGTTGTGAAACATTAATTCTGTTGCAACACGCCCCGATGTTTCCGCCGCGATTTGTTGTTTTACGCGGTCGGGGTGTGACAGAAAAGATGGTATCAGAGCTAATGGTTATAGGGAATTAGGTTATTAGTAATGCTTTGACCTAGTCTATAACCTTCTTAGGACCCTAACGCGAGTTTACTTGCGTTTAGTCATAAAACAATACCGTCACCTATCCTTAGGCGACGATCACAACAAGAATATAAATTTCAAAACCGCTTTGAAAACTAATCATCTGTTCTAGGATGATTGATTACTAGGTTTTGAACTCTCTGTTATATGGTTTTGAACCCTGTTGGGTTTTCAAAAACATCGTCAAGGTTTTGGGTTTTAAATAATGTGAACACGTGCAAACTGGAAGGGTGAATGCCTGTATTCTGGGTTTTCTGTCTAGGCAAGCACTTCGTATACATCTCATCAGACGCGAGACCAGTTGTGCTTACCTGGGAATTCTTGGGATGAGTGTTCACTTATAGGCGAGCATGTCTTCGCGATACATTATTTTTGACCCATTTACTTTGATTTGTCATCATCTCAATGTACCCATTTACTTTGATTTGTCGTCATCTCATTTGTTTGCCTTAGGTAACAAACAAATGATCACAATTTTCATTCGTTGCCGTTCTGTATTGATTATCCAATAACCTTTCACTCGTTTCTTTCTCTGTTTTTCATTTTCTTCTAGAATGTCTATTCCTCTCAGCACTGGTCAAATGTCCGAGCAAACATCCAAATTTGCCCAGCAAATAGGCGAGGTGATACTGAAGTCTGTGGATCTAGGCATTGCCATGGCTCGTCTTAACAATGAAGCCTCTCGTCTCGACAATGAAGCCACTCAAGAGACACCAAAGGAAGCAGAAGTCAGGCTTGCACCAACATCAAGGAAGCGTAAGGCTTCAAGGAAACTCGCAGCGGTTACATCTAATCAAGCGGGACCTAGCCAGGTAGCGATGCCACCAGCTAGGAAGCCGTACTTGGGAGCTGCCCCATGGTGCAAGCGATGCAACCGTCATCATTTAAACCTCATACCCTGCTCCCAGTGTACCTACTGTGGACGGTGGGGACATTTGATTAACACATGCCGCTTTGTTGCCCAACACAAAGCTGCTACAAACCTTGCTGCTACCCAACCCCAAGTCAACCCTACTCAAGCTCGTTTCCCACGTGGTACTTGCTACAACTGTGGCGATACGAGCCATTTCAGGAACAACTGCCCAAAGCTTGCTAATGCAAATCCAACCCTTGGATGAGCATTCGGCTGAACAAAGGATGTTACTGTCTTATGCCTTTGTTTCTTTTGTTCTCGTGTATTGTGAAACAATATGTCTTGTTCATAAATAAAAGTTGTTGTTCGCAATTCTGATATACAAGTATAGTTACATGTGTGTATGACTTTTCCTATGTTACCTACATTAAGGAACTATGTTCCTTACAAACTACTCTTGTGATTCTCTCTTTCAAATGATTGCTCATGATTCCTTCGAAAATTTTAAGTACTCGTTTCATTCTAAGATACGAAGTACAGAAAATAAAGTGACATTATGAGTGATCATGCTTCTGCACATCAGTACCTTTGAATCCTTGGTTAGATAACTAAGGGTGTTTTCAAATCTCTTACCCATTACGTTTTAATTTTTCAACATACACAGTACAAGTATTTCAAAACAATCTTCATGATCTCAAAATATTTCATATAGTTTGAAAACAATTTTTTTTCTAGATACATTGTCTATGTTATTTCAAAAACATTGGCCATGTTATCAAAACCAACCTTTTTAATTTCAAAATATTTCATATAGTCTGAAGACAATATTAACACAGTACATTTTCTCATCAAGTGCATGATTTCGAAAAGCATCATTCATGTTTTCCAAAAAAACCTTATACATAATTTCAAAAAATTCATTCCGCATGATTTTAAAACATTTTTGTAAATATATCTACCTAATACACCTACTTTATGATTTCAAAAAGTATTATATATAAGGTTTCAAAAACGTTAAACACATTTTTCTTAAAAGAACCCCATGCATAGTTTTCAAAAATATTTTCCTCATACATTGACTTAACCTTCAAAATTCTGCTTCATATGTCGCCTTGACATATCAAGCATCTCAACTTCTTAAGCATTTTACTTCATGTTTGGACTTAAGCACATCCCGTGCAAGAATTCAAAGCATCTTCAACTTCTACAATCCATATGGGATCTTTTTATCTCCATAATTAGACCCTTGTGGATGATCATGATTCAAATCAGAGTCCTTAATTGGATTCTTTATGTACCTTAATTCGAACATTTCGAGTTCTAGTAATCGAAATCGAATTTTCTTTTTGAATCTTTCTATCTTTATAGTTGGATTCTCGAAAATGTTTAAAGTACCAAATGAAATCCACAAGATGGATTCCTAGTGTGCTTTAAATACATGTACTCTGTTAGCAGAACAAACTTCTAGTTAGCAATTTTGTGGTTATGTGACTATGTGTTTATTCATCTTATGTTTTCTTTCATGCATTTTTGTGTTTTTAATACTCTGGATATTCGTTATCCAAATCCTCGCAGGATCTTTCATATCTTCATATGAGAGATTCGTAGCAGGATATTCAAAGGTACTACCTTAAATCCTTAATGGGCTTCTATGTAATAGTTAAGACCCTTGGATTTATACAGTACCACTCCAGACCCTTTTTAGTGGTCTAGTCTAAAGGATTGATTCACAATTTGGTTAAAGAATGACATCTAGTGATGTAGCTGGACAGACTCCTTGATAGTCTATTTAGATCATTTATTGATCTAGTCTACGGGACTCTATGGCGGTCTAGTCACACTCATCACAGGATTGCTCATTTGGTTTTACCCTACGCATTATAAAATAGACTGTGTGAACTGTGCAAGGAATTGTCTAATTATGGAGGCCTACATAATTATGAAATTTAGTGCATAGAAACCCAGTAAGGTTTATTATGTGTAAGAACCGATAGTGACAACAATAACAAAATGAGAACGATGTAATGGAGGTACGGTGGACGCACCAATGACGCTTCGTATACTTGTATATAAGTATCCCTCTTACATTGCAAGCATAATGTTATTAAAGTTACTAGAAGTTCAGAACCCTAACCAATGTTGTTCGATCTTTTCAACTTCATGTTTTAAACTCTCACAAGTTTCCTCTAAATAAATTTCGGGACGAAATTTCCTAAAGTAGGGGAGACTGTAACACCTGTGTCATTTCAACCATCAAACAAATGCCAAACCAATGAAATATTGTATTTCATACTTTGGACTTGTATAAATATGTGTATCTTTTGCACATATCAACTCATGTTCGATTTCAAGCTCTAAATCGCTTTCTGGAAGGTTATACGCGCTCTGATGCGTAAATATAACCAGTTTAATCCAACGAACACTCCGGAATAGTGAAATAGGCTTAACATACCTTAAATTACCTTTACATAACTTAGATATAAGTTTTGGAAGGTTTGGTGTGGTGAAATAAAGTTTAATCGCTTACAGGGACTAAAGTTGACAAACTGCGAAAGTATGCCAATTTGAACTGTAACAGACCTTCCGGAACATGACCATAAGTTAAACATGCCATAAATATCCTTTGCATAGCTTAGAAATAGGCTTTGAGGTGTTCGGTATGCTAAAATAAACTTTCGTGTCATTCAGGGACTAAAAGTGTCAAAAAGTGCACAAGTTTGCATTTTCGAGCATAACTTACGTTCTGAATACATCCGGACATCTAAAAATTTATGTAAGCATGACTACATTATATTTTAGTGTTCGCCTTAAGAAAAATCCATTCGTCGCGTCATTTGGATCGTTTTTCGCGCTTGTGCGCATTCCGTCGTAATTAAGCGAACATCGCGTTCGTACGGCTAAACGAACCGACATCCGAGATATTTTTGAATACATTTTAAGTTCCCTATACTTTAACTTCATTTTAGAGCTTTGAAATGGGGTTAACGGGCCTTAAACGTGTCAAAAATGGCCTAAATACAGTTCAGGGACCAAAAGTGTAATTCTGCCAAAGTAAGCCCTACGATGCGTATGGTATTTATACCATACGATGCGTATGGGGTCTTCTGACCAGGTGCAGAGTCTTTAACAGCCTGTTTTCAGCAGATTTAACCACAACCACATGTTCCTAATTGTCTAGTCATGAGATAAGGATGGAATTTTAGTTACCATAAGGTTCCGACAAGTGTACGGGTTGGATTCATGGCACGTTATCCAAGAAATGATCCCAACGGTGGACTATTTCCTATAAATACCCACCAACATCACACCCAAAAACTCACACCTTTGAATCTGAACTTGCTCTCTAAGTTGTCGTGTTTAACACTTCATACCTGAGAGTATTCGGGTTCAAACCTTCCATTCTTGGACCCTTCGTGCCGTTTGATTTCCGTGATCTCTAGCTTTGTTTGGTTGTTACTCAAGGACTACTGAGCAATCTCAAGTGAGTACATAGACCCCTCTTTTACTGTTTTCCAAACCGTTTTGGGGTGGAACACATGTGCCTACTTGTTACTTTCATGCTTTCCTGTTTTCACATCATATACCGACTATGTTTGTTAGTACATTATAGTACATGATTTACATTACTTTTCTGCTATGTATGTTGACTGATAACATGCTAAGCACATTGATTTACATTACTTTTTCTGCTAGGTATGTTGACTGATAGCATGCTAGCACATTGATTTACATGACTTTTCTACTTTGTATGTTAACTTAGCATATTTAGTACATCATTTTACATTGCATCTCTGTTGCATATGTTTACTCAGCATATGGACACATTGTTTTACATTGCATCTCTGTTGCATATGTTCCAGTAACATATGGACACATTGTTTTACAGCTCTACCTTGTATGTTTACTCTAGCATACTAGGTACATTATCTTCATCACATGCTTACATTTTGGTATGACATTTGGTTTGTTTAACGGGTCTATATAACATTCATTAACATTTGCTACGCCGCTCGGGAGTAAGTAGTGGTACCATAGGACTTGACAAATCCCATTCCTGACATCCCGGGTTTGTTTGGATGTAAGGAATGACTGAATCCGAATACAATTCTTTTGATAACCTTGACTGAAAGGGTTATCCGACTGTCTCAAGGCTTGAATGTTTGCGTCTAACATACCGCATAAATGTTCATATTCAGTATAGCATGCATATATCTTACAAAACATAACTTTGATTTAAACCAGTTTTACTTCAATACTTTGTTTTGTACATTTTTTTCTTATGGTTTAAGTAGTCTAAATTTTACTTACCATACATATCATTTTGGTTATACATTACTTGACTATTTTTGGACTATAGACATTTGACATGGATATTTGACATAGACATTTGACATGGATACTTGACATAGACATTTGACATGGATATTTGACATGATTTACATCTTGACATGAACATTTTACATTGTTTGGTTTGGTTTGATTAAGTGATTAAGTAACGATGCGTGTGTAATATGATACAAGCATGGTGGATACGCCGCTGGTACTTCCTATATATAAGTGTTTGTATGGTATTACATGTCGTAACGTTATTTGAATCATTTCAGTTTGAGACATAGAATATTTTATACAAATAACATACTTTTCACAAGACATTGTTTTACAAAACAACTTATCTTTTACAAACTCATTTAACTTGGTTATTCATTTAACCATACATTATTCACTTATTTATACATATCATCTGAACTGATTGTTTTTCAAGTAATTTACAAAACAAAGCAAATAACAAGGTTCATGACTAAACATTTTCTCAAACATAAGTCATGACACCTATTTTCACAAAAACCTATGTATCTCACCGGCATTTTTATGCTGACGTACCATATTTTCACATGTGTTTTTCAGGAGCTGTTGCATAAGATGATCAAGATATACATAGACAGACTTGGGCTTTAGTGACAATAAAAGATGCAAGACTAGTTAATTATGTTGTATTTTCCTTGTTTGTTAAGACATTGTAACACTTTTAATCAATAAAACGAAACTTTAATTTCCATGGTTGTGAAACATTAATTCTGTTGCAACACGCCCCGATGTTTCCGCCGCGATTTGTTGTTTTACGCGGTCGGGGTGTGACATTGCTCGTGACATAAAACAGTGAGCCTGACCCGTGGTAGTAGTTGCTACGCTCATGTCCAACATGTACAGATCATTCACTCTAGGTGCTCTCATGATAACTCATTCTCCGGGAACAACAAATCCTGGTTTCAAGATCAAACATTCTTTGTCTGTAAAGTGCATTGTATACATACGATCACAAATCTGAGATATGCTTAGAAGATTTTTTTCAAGCTCGGCGATGTAGTTAACTCTTTTAAACGTGACAATTCCATTTGATAAAGTTCCTTCTCCAATTATTCGACCACCTTGATTTCCCAAAAATCCCACGTAACCTCCATTAAACCCACGAACATCGTATAGTAGGGTCTTCTTCCCCGTCATGTGCCGAGAAGCTCCACTATTCATAATCCAACGTGAAACGGATCTTGGAAGCTCCTGCACATTTCAAAAACACTTAGTTAGATTTTGATGCTACCCAAGCCTCTTTTGACTCAGGTAGGTTGACTTTGATGTGAGTTTTAGCAGTATAAAGTGGTGGAAAATTCTTGTCATTCATCTTTAAGCTCTCCCCAGATCCAATCTCAACCTCTTTGTATAAAAAGAAATCATTTTTCAGAGGTTGACCAGATGATTGATCTTTCTTTGGTAGATACTTCTTCTCAGAAGTAGTAGCCTCTTGTGGTTCAAGTTTCTCATAGTAATCCAAAGGAACATTCATCTTTACCGGAGTGGTAGAAGACAATTGTTTTTCCATCTCAGAAACCTTTGGTTTTGAAGAACTTGGTTTCTTTTCAACTGATTTTGGTTTCCATGCTTGTTGAGACGAAGCAACCCGTTTATAAAACTTGTCAATTTTAGTTTGCAACTTTTTAACATGTTCAGTTTTGAATTTTGTGTTCTCATTTTTCAAAATTTTCTCAACAACCATTGGAGCTTTGCCTTTTGCATCAACTTTCTTTTTCTGATTTTCAACAACTTCAGACTTAGGCTTTAAGTTGGTGCACTTTTGTGCAATGTGTCCAACTTTGTTACACTTAAAGCATGTACGAGTATCAACTACCCGACTTGTACCTTCGGTCTGAGGCTGTGATGCCTTTTCCTCAAAGAACTCTTCGTTTGATTTTGAAAACTTTCAGATTCCTGCTCAGAATGAGAACTCGAGCTTTTTACAAACAACTTTTTTTCTACAAACTTCTTGTTTTGAAAATTCCTTCTTTGATTTTTCTTACCACCTTGATATCCACCCGACCATCTGTTTTGATAGTTGTTAGAAAAACGCGGCGGTACAACAGGTTTTTTATAGTAAGCTTTATCTTTTTCAAAATTCAATTGCCTTTTGGAATATTTCAAACCTTCGATCTCAGTTACATCAATCTCAATCAACTTTAACACATTTCTCAATTTACCAATATTCACATTCTCCAAAGGAAAATCACGATCCGAATACAACTTATCAGATCCCGCCATCTTGTACATCACAAGATTAGGTTCTTTATTTAAGTTGTTTTTGGATTTTGATTTTGGAATATATTTATCCAAAAAAACATTCATCATCCTCAGTGGTGTCACTTTCAGATTTCAAAACACTTTCAACCACACTTTTAACAACTTCTGATTGAATACTTCCTTCATCGGATGATGAAGTGAATGTAACATCAATTGTCTCTGGAAGCTTAACTTCATTTTCTTCTTCATCATTAACCAACCCTGATTTTTTCTTTGAAAAATTGTTTAAGACTGGTGGTGGAACCTGATGATACCCCACCCCGGTTCCATCAGAGTATACATCTTCGCCTGCTTTGTTCTTTCCAATTGGTTTAGGAATGATATGTTGAAGAACAAAACTTGCGGAGCTATAACTGTTCAATTTCAACTGGATGCGTTCATTTTCAATTTTAGCTTCTTGAAACTGAAGCTTCAACTTAGCAATTTCATCCAGTTGATGGTTGATTAGCTCTTCTTTAACCCTAAGAACACCTGGCAACTGCACATTTTCTGTGTATGTCTTACCATTTCTTTCATCAGAATCTTTAACCGTTCGTTTTAGCTTCTCAAAATTTTCAGAAAGTTGACGATTTTCATGAATTAACCTTTCGTTTTCTTTCCTAAATCTTTCTACTTCAATTTTATCATTTTCAATTTTCGCAGTTAATTCTTTTACTCGATCATTTGAAGCTTTTAGCATTTTGTCACGGTTTAAGATCTGATCCTCAACATCTCTGACTCTTTTTGTCAGCTCTTCGATCTTTTTACCATTGAGGCAAGCAATTGTACTACAAACCTTGCAGTCTTTCATGCAATTTTTGCAGTCTCTCTCAGTTTTAGCTTTCTTACCTGACTCATTGATTGCATCATTCTGACTGACCTTGCTTTTAGACTCAGTGCTAGAACCAGAAACTACCTCTAGCTCTTTCGCAGCAAATACTTTGTCAGCCATCTTCTTCAAATTTTCAGCAGTAAACTATTGTGACGTGTCAATAATCCCTTCATCAATTTTCTTTGACTGCTGCTCTTTCTCTTTTTCTTTTTCTTTAGCTTTTTCTTCAGCTTCTCCTCCTCCCCAGCACTCTCTTTGTCTGGCTTCTTCCTCTTCAGCAATTTGTTTGGTGAGAGTTTCAACATCAATAGTTTTTGGATCAATAGCAATGTTTCCATTTGGATCAAGGTAACATTCTCTATCAGCATCCCATTTTTTCGCCTGTTTTGCTTCTCTGTATATATAACCGGCTTTAATAATCCTGTCTTGGGCTTTCATCTTTCTGTTGTTGTATTTTTCTTCTTCGTTTCTGCTATCTCTGAAAGGAACAACTTTTGTCACAAACGCATAACCCACTGCATCCTCTTCCGGTAATAGTTCACTCCAATCGTATCCCTCATCATCATGAATAACAGCAAGAGCTCTTGATTTTTATTTGGGGTTATCTTCAAGCTATTTCATTCTGGGAGGTTCAGATTTGTTCTGATGATAGATAGCTCTTTTGTAATAATCCTCTCTGAATGGATTGGCAGTATCATCAGCAGGTGCGTTTCGACATTCACGTTTAAAATGTCCCTTTTGTTTACATCTAAAACATGTGACCTTTGATTTATCAAACCCGAGCTTTGTGGAAGGTCCGCCAATAGAATGTCTACCTGTTATCTCCATGAACCTTTGAGCTCGTCTAACTGCACTAGCCATACACCACCTTATATCGATCAATTCCATCTCTTCTGGATCGATCTGGTCATAATCCTGCTTGGTGAGATTAGTGTTTCCAATCTTGCCTGCAACAAGGCTCTCGTATGATTCAAGCACAGATGCTAAAAACACCATTTGCTGCTTTGCGGATTCTTCACTGAAATTTTTTGCATTCTTCAGATCCACAACAATATTACATTGGAACAGATTCTTTGAAGCTGACTGTTGTTGTTGACTTGCAGCAGTTGATGATGACCCTCCATGATAGCCGCTGCTTGGACTTTCTTGAGTTGTTATGTTTGCATTTTCTGTAGAGAAAGCTGTCTTTGGTGACACGGTTTTTGGGATCATACTTCCTCGATAATACAACTCTACATTCTACTGATATGAGGAATGATTGACTTTGTATGATTTCTTGATCTCCAGCTCATGACTTTCCAGTCTTTCAATTAATAGATCAACCGTCAGTTTCTCCGACTCGATTGTATTCTTCAGCATCAAAGCAAAGTATTTCTAGTCTTTATCATCCGGCAGTGAGTCAAACAGTTTGTCAACCAATTCTTCTCGAGAATAAATGATTCCATGTCGTGCCAGATCCATCTTCAAATGCCCAAATCTTTCAATCATCTTAGATACAGATTCATTTTTTAAACATCCAAACAAATCAAATTCTTTTCTTAACAATTTCTTTTTGTTTTTAACTATTTCGGCACTACCCGCACATTTCACTCTCAGTTTCTCCCATAGATCTTTCGCATTTGTGTACTCAATCAACGATATTATGTCATCTCTCACAGACTGATGAAGTAATGCAAGGCACTTTTGTTCAGCAACATATCTCTATAACTCCTCAGCTTCTGTCAAATTTTCAAAATCCGATCTTCCCATAGTGAAACCATTTTTCAACATCTTCCAACTTGGATATGCAAACGCTTTTAGCCATTCTTCAAACTTTTTAGCCCATTTATTGTAATCTTCAATCGCCATCAGCTTGGGAGGTTTGTTGTACGTTCCATAAGCACTCTCCACACTTAAAGCATTAGAAAGAGTTTTCTTCGTACTCGGATTAGAAGTATTCTCATTTGTGTTGTTTGATGTATCATCTCCGCTGTTTCCCGTGAAAGCAAAAACATCACAGAACGGATCCATGAACTCATCCATCTTTATGTATCTGAAACAATCAACAAAAACTTAGAAAATTATGAATTTTAACAAAAACAATTTCAAACGAAATCACTTCACACGAAATGCCACCTCAAACGAAATCAAGGTTTGGTGTAGAATAGCTAATTTCGTTTGAAACTTTCAAACGGAATCTGATTTCATGTGAAATCAGTAGCAGTTTCAAACGGAATTAGTTATTTCGTGTGAAATAACAGCACTTTCAAACGGAATTAGTCACTTTGAAGCGAAATAGCTAATTTCCTTTGAACTTTCAAACGGAATTAGTGATTCCGTGTGAAAACAAAGCAATTTCAAACGGAATTAACCCACAAAAGCTAATTCCGTGCGGAATTACACGTGCTATCTCGAGCGGAATTAGGATGACATCATCCTGTCGGCCACCAATTTGTCAAATTGACCCTGTTTTTGATCGAATTTTGGTCCAATTCTTGCAAGGATTCTTTAAAACAGTGTTTTACGTGATATATGTGAAATTCAGTCCATTTTGTCCGTTAAATCTCGTTTAATTTTGAAAGAAAGGTGTAGAAGTGAGAAATTCAAGCTGAATAGGTATGAACTCTTCGTCCTGAGCTCTGATACCACTTGTTGGATCGATGTGTGACCCTAACGAGTCAATCAGAAGAGTTTATGATCTATTTCAAAGGCGGAATCAGAGAAATAAATGTGATACAGGTAGATTCTCCTTAATTATCTTTCTTTTATTGATTCCAAAGCTTTTACAGATCGTTTGACAAACTGGCAGCACCTCGGCTCTGAATCGGAAAACGTTACAAATGACCAAGCAACTCAGCTATTTATAGATGTGTTAATTCCGTTTGAAAGTGGCGAGGCCATTTCAAGCGAAATTACATTGTTTAATTTCGTTTGAAATGGTCAGTACCATTTCAAGCGAAATTACACAAACACATACATACAAACCCTAGTTTTTAACCTACTGAGCACTGGTTTATCCTATCTAGACATAAGACTAGATAAAGACAAAGTTAACAGACATTTGTGCACTAACACAGTGGAGTAACTGTCGCCTGAATACCGTATCCCTATTTTAGATCCTCCACAGTCCTTATTGCACACATCTTCCTCACGCTCAAACACATCTGCATTGCTTTCTGAAATGTTAGTAACTTTATCATTTTCGCAAGTGACATTTTGAGCAATTAAATCATTTTCATCAATTAAATAGTTATCAGGATGAGAAGATGGCGTTGGTACTTAGTTTTTGCTGTGAGGAGGAGGAAAGAGTTTTCTTTCATTTCCAAGCTTATGTTTGTACCCAATTCCATCCTTAATGTATGTCGGCCGTTGGCGGTTTTTAATATCAACCAGTGCCCTTTTGCTCACATTCCATTTATCGATCGTGATTTGCAATCTATTGTTTTCATTTTTATATTTTTCTAATCTTTCTGTTAAATCATTTACGACAAAAACTTTTCTGAAAACAAATTCCTTCAAGGTTTGCATTTCAACTAAAGTTGAATTTAATTCTCTCTGATATGCTACTTCGTTTTGCTTCAATTCTTTGTTAAATTGCAAAACTTTTTCTTTTTCTCTAACCAGGTCACGGTTGAGGGATTTATAAAGTGCCATGACGTTGACACACGTTTGGGAGCATAGTTTAACTTTAAATTCATAGGGTATGTTGTTTACCAAATCCTTTTCCTCCTTTTCCTTTGCAGATTCGGCTTTCATTGCTGCTGTGGGAGCTTGTGCCTTCTCTTTCTTGGTACTGTTGGTAGCTTCTTGGGCCTTCTCTTTTGGCTCAGATTTCTCAGCTTCTCTCTTTCCTTTATCAGCTGTAGGCTCGGTCGGGTTGACGATGCTTTTCAATCCTTTGTCTGTAGCTTGATCTCCCTTAGGAGTACCTGCAACATGTTTCTCAATGAAGTTTGATAAAGATGGAGCTGATCTAGTTGAAATATTTTCCATGAGAGCTTTGTTGACTTCCTCTTTCGCTTCAGTGATTTCCTCAGCCAAAGCGTAGTCTTCAACGACCAACACCTTTGGAGTGTTAGTAGCAGAGTTGTCATTTCCTTCAATTGCGATCGTCCTTTTGGCTGGAGCAGCTTCAGTGTTTTCATTTTTGAGAAGAGGACAATCTCTTTTGAAGTGCCCAAGGTTCTTGCAGTTGTAGCAACGAAGCTTGGATTTATCAAAGCCAACATTCTTGAGCAACAATCTCTTTCCTATCTTGTCTTGGAATTTCTAAAACCTCAAAGTTATCATAGCCATCTGCCACTTCAAATCCAACTCCTTCATATTATCTGGGTCCACCTGATACATGTGTTCAGTGGTTAAAATGTCTCCTTTTAACTCTCCTGACATGAGGGCTTCATAACTGCTCAGAACCGTGTTAAACAGAGCCACATATTTTGTTGAAATCTTGAGGGCTTGAGCATCCCCGAACACAGTTGCTTTATCGTTAGACTGTGGAGCCTTTGCAGCGCTTGCGGAAGCATTGAAGTATGAAACATTTGCAACTTGTGGATTTGAACCCTCTTAAGCAAGAAACGCTACATTCTTGAAACCAACAGTTGATTGAGTAGATTTCTGTGAATATCCAACTTGATTCATTTCTCGCTTATTGACATCCATTTAGAAGGATATCAGAGTGTTGATCAGATATGAGAGTGTGACAGGATTCGGGCTGTTCAAGAAATCTCTTCTAATCATCATGCATTAAAGGCTCCATTCTTTTGGAAGAGAGTCCAAAAGTTTCTTGATTGCAGCTCGGTTGGTGATGGGGTTACCAGCCTTCTTATATTCTTTCTCCATGTTCAAGAATCGATTGATGTGATCCAATAAGCTTTCTCCAAGAATGCTACCGAACATGTTATATTCTTTTTGGACCATGTCTCTCTTGGTCGGAATCAGTTCTGTTCGGTTTTTCACATGTTTATCAAAGTGATTTTATCCATATAAGATCAAAACGCAGCGGAAATATTTTTTAAAACATGTTACTTATAAGATATAAAACTCATTTTATATGTAAAACCCAATACCCGGATCCGTATACGAACATGCATGCTATCAAACACAATCATAGGGTGTTTTAGAATACTACCTTCTTGTAGTAAAAGATATGAAGAGGATGATGCTTCTTGAATGGAAATCTTCAAGAGTAGAAGACATCAAGCTTGTATACCCCAAGTCTTGCAACAAACACTTTGATTTTAGCTAGGATTTTACACCTAAAACTCATTTGAAAAATCCCCTCTTGATCAACCATACCATGGCCGGAATTTTGAGAGCTTTTTCTAGAGTTCTTGCACCTGTAATCAAACTTGAAAAACTCTTGGATAACCACACTAAGTTGGCTGAAATTTTGAGAAGAAAATCAAGTTCTTATAATTGATTTTCAAACTTGAAAAACCTCTTTGATGGAACAGCCTTGGCTGAAAATTTAGAGGAGTCTTTTCATCTATTTTTTTGTCATACAAAAATCTTATTAAAAGTGTAGGAGATATTGCCACCTACATCACCCAATGAAAAATCATCTAGCATGACAATTGCATGAAATGTTATTGGAACAAAATTGGTCTTTGGAAGACTCGGGGGGGGGGGGGGGGCACATATGTGTTTTAAAAAAGAATTCAAAAATTCTTTTAACAATTTATCTCTCTTGTTTATTTTATAACTTTTATAAAATTATAACATCATATGTTACAAGAGTTATAAAATATCTCACAAGCTTTTATAATGTTATTTAACACATTAAATAACAAGATAAAATATTCTCTCAAAATAAATTATCCATATAATTTATTAGTTTCTCAAGTGCAATTATTTAGAAAACGAATTTCTAAATATTCTAAGTGTAAATATGTATTTGTTTGATCATATCATAAATAAATATTATAAGTGTTTGTTTATCTTGTTATTGGGTATGACCCGACTTGGATCATAACGTACCAGCCCCATCAATTTAATATGTGTCTTGGGCATACAGAGTCCAACAATCTCCCACTTGCACAAGATGCATAAAAGATTGATGCAAGCAGTAAATACCACCTAACTATAGTTTACTACCCCTAATACGTATGACTTAGTGCCATTCAATAACATCATCCCCTTCATGTCCTTTACATAAGCATGATTTAGGTGAATCTATCATTTATCCTTTCATTACATATGTCATGTTAAATCCAGATACATAGAGTGAACACTCTCTGTTGATTTAACTTTTAGCAGGCCTTAGACAACTTACTCTCAACGAATAAGAGGAATAAATCCCTTCTTGACTACATACGTCTCTCACAATCACCTTGTACCACACCTGAGCTTAGCCTTATATAATGTCTTATTACAGACAGCGAAGAACTAGGGCAAGGTATAATATTTGGTGAATATCAAGACCCAATATGTATCTTAGGTCAGAGGATACTATGATATTCTCCTTTACTCAAATTTACTGATGATCAATCACAAATGATTCCATGCAGTAATATTTGAGAGTGGGTCAGTCCAATATTTGTATCCCACAAATATCTATGAACCTTGGCAGCAACACTTTGCTATATATTCATACCTAATGAATATCCACCAATCCAAGTTCATATAATCTTACATTCATATTTGTTCCCACAAGTATGATCGACTACGGACATTTAGAATAAGTAACATATTCATGGATTTAAACATGCTAAAATGGAACATAACTCAAAATACCATAAAGAGTTATAATAACAATTGTTCCAATATCCAAATACAAAATAGATCAAATCCAGTCACTAGAATATCGAAGTCCTAAGGCACAAGTATGACCCTCCATGCTTTGCTCGTTCAAGGAGCTTCATGAGTGGATCCGCAATATTTTAATCAGTGTGAACTTTGCGAATACATATCTTTCCTTTTTCAACTTCATCCCTTATGTAGTTGAAACTCCGCTCAATGTGCCTAGTCTTTTGATGTGCACGAGGTTCCTTGATTCGAGCAATCGCACCATCGTTATCACAAAGATCTCTAAGGGTCCTGAATGGTAGGGACTACCCCTAGATCGACAATAATTCAAGTGACAGTTCCACATGAATCATCTCGATCAATGAAGCGGGGATGTATTCTGATTCTGTAGTGGACAATGCTACCCCGATTGTGATCGAGAATCATCTCGATCAGATTGGAAATTCGTATCCGTGTAACCCTTTACAACGAGCTCCGATACTTGCATCCCTGTAACCCTTTACAACGAGTTCCTCTTTACCAGATCCATATATTAGAAACATATCCTTAGTCCTTCTAAGGTATTTTAATATACTTTTAATAGTCATCCAATGACCGTTTGTTGGATTTCGCTGGTATCTTCTCGTCATGCTTAAAGCGCATGACATGTCCGGTCTAGTGCATATCATTACATACATAATGGATCCTATAGCAGACGCATATGGGATTCCTTTCATTCTTTCTTGCTCATCTTTTGAGCTTGGACATTGAAACGCTTTCAATATTGTCCCCTTTTGAACAGGTACCAAACCTTTCTTAGAGTTCTCCATCTGGAACCTTTTCAAGACTTTTTGAATGTATGCACTTTTTTTTAAACCTATCAAGCGCCTATATCTATCCCTATAGATCTTTATTCCCAAAATATAGGCGACTTCACCTAGATCCTTGATGGAAAAACAACTTCCAAGCGAGGTTTTGTACACCTTCCATGGTTGGAATAACATTTCCAAATAGTAGAATGTCACCGACATACAATACTAAGAAAGTGATGATGCACCCACTAGCCTTCTTATACACACAAACTTCAACGCCGTTCTTGATGAATCCAAAATTCCTAATATCTTCATCAAAACGGTGATTCCAACTTCTCGATGCTTGTTTCAATCCATAGAGAGATTTCTTTAACTTGTATACTCTGTTAGGATGTTTTTGGATCGACAAAACCTTCAAGCTAAACCATATAGACATCTTCCTCAAGATATCCATTAAGGAAAGCCGTTTTTGATATCCATTTGCCAAATTTCATAATCATATTATGCAGGTATGGCAAATAATTTCCTAATTGAATTTAGCATCGCCACGGGCGAGAAGGTCTCATCATAATCAACCCCTTGAGTTTGAGTGAAACCTATTGCTACAAGTCTCGATTTATAAGTATCCAATTTACCATGCATATTAGTTTTCTTCCTGAAACCCACTTATTTCCAACTACTTTGGAGTTAATAGTCGGCACAACCAATTCCCATAATTGGTTGTCATACATGGATCGCATCTCTACGTTCATGGCTTCAAGACATTTGTCATAATTGGATTTTGACATTGCATCATGGTATGTGGTTGGTTCACCCGAATCTACCACATAGCATCCATCCATGAAAAATACATATCTTCCAGGTGGATTACTAATTCTACCAGATCTTCGAACGTTTTGTGTGTATTGATAAACCGCTTGATCATTTCTCAACAACCTCTTGTTGAGTGCTAGTATCAACCAAACGTGTATCGGCTTGTGGTTCTCGATCCTCTTCAAGTTCCACTGTTCTACTAGCTCCTTCCATAAGGAACTTAGGTTCGAATAACTCAGCCTTTCGAGCAACAAATACCTTTTGCTATGTTGGATCGTAGAAATAATATCCTATATCATTTTTAGGATATCTTACGAAGATATACTTAGTGGATCATACTTCTAATTTATTTTGGGGTGTATTGCTTCACATAAGCTCTACAACCCCATATCTTCAAATATAATAATGATGGAGCCCTTCCATGCCATATTTTAAAATGTGACTTATCCACTTTCTTGGTTGGGGCCATACGGGCCGCAGAGAGCAAAGCGTAACGCCAAAATGATAGAGATAATGCGCTCCTAGCCATCATAGATCGAACCATATCTAATAGAGTTCGATTCCTTCTCTATCGAAACGAAGAACTTTGATTGTCTTAGTGAGTTGATTCTCTACTTCACTTTGAAGATTTTGAACGTTTCAAAACTTCAATTTTGTGTCTTAGCAAGTACACATAACTATAACTACTATAGTCGTTGGTAAAACTAATGAAGTATCTTTCACCATTTCTATTCATTGGCTTAAAAGGATCACATACATCCAAATGTATGATTCCTAATAAATCCTTTGCCCTGTCCCACTAAAGGGTTCCTTAGTCATTTTACCTTGTAAACAAGATTCACATGTATCAAATGAACCAACTTCATTTGTCTCCAAAAGACCATTCTTTTGAAGTGTTTGCATGCAACTTCTATTTATATGACCAAGGCGATAATGCCAAAGATAGGTCTCACTCAAATCCGTTTTGAGTGTCTTGGTGATTGCTTAGTACATTAAACTATCAAATGATGTATTATCATGAACCAATTCATAAATACCATTTGAAAGCATAGCTTTAAAGTAAAACATGTCATTCATCGGAGTAAATTACAAGTTTTGTCCTATATGTTTGTCCAAAATTTCAAGCGCTGTCCTTTACCTTTAAAATTGATGAGTTTTGTCCTTAATGTTTCCAAATCGTGCACGTTATGTCCTTTAGACCAAACCCAGTTAATTTTTTTTTGTTAAAACTAGTCATGTGCAAGGCATGTGAGGGTACTATTGTAATTTCATTGTCCAAGAACTATTGTGTAAGAAAAATTATATCAAGGGGCTAATATGTAAAAATAAAACAAAATAATTTAAAATATTATTTTTATAACCATATATATATATATATATATATATATATATATATATATATTTTTTTTTTCTTCTGGAATTAGCAACCACCTATCACCACCATCCTGCACCTCCACCACCACCCCCCTTCACCGCCACCACTACCTCTACCACCCTTCATCATCTACAACCCCCATCTTCAAATCAACCACTACCAATTGTAATTGTTTTATAAATCAAATTCGAGAACGGGCCATTGATGCAGATCTTCTTCAAGACTCACCACAGCTTCAACTCCATATCCATCTGGTAGAAACTTTATTAATCAAGCTGTATAAAATTAATCTAATAATCACCATAAACAATAAATTCAACTAATAATCACAAGAAACTGTATAAAATCAAGCTGTATAAATTAATTTAATAATCACCAGAAACTTCATGAAACAAGATTTGAAGTTGTTAAATAAAAGAAAGAACAATAAAAGATAAGCTAGGTAGCTTGTAAGAAGCTTTGACCAGCTAACCTCCGGCAACAAACTTCTTCAATTGAGTCAACGTCTCGCCGGAAGATTCTTCATTTCTTCTTCTTCTCTTCGATAAACTTCGCGCATACTGACTCAATCCGTATCTCTCCTTCAACGTCACAATCGCTTCCTTAATCATCTACACAATCATTCAATCAATCAATTACTCAACAGTTCACATTGATCGTCAAATATCTCAAATCGAACAACAAATTCACATCAATTATTCAAACAATCAACAGTTTCAGATCGATTACTCAATCGAACAACAAATTCAGTTCGTTTATTCAATAGATAACAACTAACACCACCTCCACCACCGCACCTAACCCACCGCCGCTGCACCTTCACCACCGCATCTCCGCTGCAGAAAGAGGGGTTTCAGAAAGAGGTGATGGTGTGTTTATATGTTTCTGTTTCCGGCTATCCACCACCAAATCTCCGCCGCAGTTGGTCACAATCCACAACCCCCCACCACTCCGGCCACCACCACCTGTAACCGCCCCTAACACCACCTCCACCACCACTTCGACCACCACCACCTGCAACCGCCCCTAACACCACCTCCACTACCGCTAACCCACCTTCACCATCCACCACAACCTACTACCGTATCCACTTTCACAAACCCACCACCACATCCATCTTCACCATCCACAAACCCACCACCACAAAAATCCAGATCTATGAAAACACCTCCACCGTTGCCGTCGTTCTCAAACACCTCCACCATCACCGTTGGATTCACAGGTCAGATATACTGAGAGAAGAGAGAGACAGAACATGAGAGAGAAATGGCAGATTTTTTAAATTATTTTGTTTTATTTTTACATATTAGCCCCTTGATATAATTTATCTTACACAATAGTCCTTGGACAATGAAATTACAATAGTACCCTCACATGCCTTGCACATGACCAGTTTTAACAAAAAAATTAACTGGGTTTGGTCTAAAGGACATAACGTGCACGATTTGGAAACATTAAGGACAAAACTCATCAATTTTAAAGGTAAAGGACAGCACCTGAAATTTTGGACAAACATAAAGGACAAAACTTGTAATTTACTCCATTCATCGAAACATAAATGTCATCGTTTTCAAACTTTAAATTAAAACTATATTGTCTTAAAAGGGAAATTGAAATAATGTTCTTAGTCAAACTAGGAGCATACAAAACATTTTTCAAAATGATTTCCAAACCACTTGGAAGTTTCAAACATAGTCTCATCGGGCTTCAATTTGAACTTTCGCTCCATTACCCATGAAGAGACTAATGTCTCCCTTCTTGTAATGCTTATTTCTTTTGAACCCTTGCAACAAATTTCAAACATGAGTTCCACATCCGGTATCTAATACCTATGTGTTTGAAGAAATACCATTAAGGTCAATATGTATCATAAAAATTGTACCTGAGGTTTGCCCCACATCCCTCTTGTTTTTCAACTCCTTGAGATCGTTCGTGGCAACCTTTGTCTTCTTTTCTTTTGGTTTCGGTGGTTCTGCTTTAGCCTTTCTTTTATTTTCCCTTTCTAATTCCCCTTTCCTTTTGCAAAATTTGCCTTGGAGTCGGGATGATGCCCTTTCTTTTTGCCACCCTCATTGATCGTTAGAATGAGTAAAGCTCTTTTACCCATATCGAGCCTTTCGAGGTGATCAATGTGGCTTTTCATCTTAAGGACATATGGTGATACCGATTGGGTTTCCTCCATTCGACATGTACGAAGCGCCCGAACCGTTTCGAAGCGTTCTACCCTTGCTTGTTGTAGGAAAATTTCCTTCAATGGGTAATCATGTCGTATGCCTGGTGATGTTCAAAATTCCCTTTCAATCTCGGGAATCATAGTTCCCAACATGAGACAAGAGGCTTGCATAGTATCCTTGGTATACTTAGTCCAATCGTTATAGGCATCCTCATCTTCCATAAGATGTTCATCGGGAATAGGATCGTTCAACACATAGGATATTTTCTCTTGTTTGAGAACGATTCTCAAATTTGGATACCAATGTAAGAAGTGTTATGATTGAGACGATCCTTTTTCAAGGATTGTTCTTAGTGATCGGTTACGGATGGTTTTGGGTAATTGTTAGCGGCCATCTACAAAAGTTAACAAGGTTTAATTTTAGTATTTTCGATATTATTATACTTTAATCATTAATACCCTTTTACGTCTCATAGACAATCAATAATTAAAATCTAGAATCCAACGTTACATTTAAATATTGGTTAGGTGACCTTTTTCCCATTATTTAAATTAACAAGGTAGTCAATGTTTGACGATTGCAACTCTTTTCAATTTCTAGCCATATGGGATCGGTTAAACATCTTTATGTTTAGTTGGCATGTTTAATCCCATCAACACTTTTGTCCGCCATGCTTCAGTGACCCTAAGCACATTGTTTCCAAATCAAGTCGTCCAACTTACACACACCTGTGAGTTTATACATATAAGTGGTTAGGTGATCTTTATCCCACAAACATGGTAAGCATACCTCGAACATACAAGTTCCCTCAAATGTGGTTAGGTGACCCTTATCCCACAAACAAGTTCCCAAGTGATTTGAGTATTGTATAAAAGGATGGTGTTTGACTTGTTTTATAAAAGGGGTTTTTAATATTTCAAAATTCTAGTTTAGAAAATATTATGTACCATACATTTGCATGCATTCAAATCCTTGGTACTTTATTGAAAACCAATTTTCTATGTTCTTTCAATAAAACCCATTTTATTTTAAAATCATTAACTTTTAATAAAAACCTTTTATTAATCACTTTAATGATTTTGTTAAGAACCGATTATAAGCTTGTTGTTGATTATTAGTTGGTTAAGCATACATATCGACATATCATCCAAACAACATAAATAAGCAACCACACAAGCACAACACACATATCAATAGGTGCATAAACATAGCCAACTATTTTTGACAACACTTGTTAGCCAAAACAAGTGTGCCAAAAGGTCCTTCCTAAGGGGTGAATATTGACACAAGCAATGTGTCGTTGAACTCCCACTTGATCCTGCATCCAAATGCTTCAAGTCTTCTTCTTGTGTTGTGATTTCTTCACTTTCTTTGGGCCTCCAAAATGTCTTTAAATTCATCTCCAAACTCTTTTGGGCTTCAAAATGTGTTTTGATTATTGGGCTAAAATCCCGTTAAGAACTATGAAGTCATTTAGGCCCAAAATTAGCAAAAACCAAAAAACACATTTTTGTGTGCATCTTCTTTTACATTAAAGTATCCTAATACATGTTTTCTAGTAAAATAAAATGTACCTAATCTATTTACTTACATACCAAATGAAAAAAAAATTACATACTTTTCAAATGGAAGAACAAAGATAATTAATTATTACAACCCATTAAAATAATTAAATATAAATCACAAACACAATCATTCAACATATACAAACACAAGGTCATGACTAGGTCATGAACACCAAAATATATATGCACATATATAAAATTCAAAAAGCAAAAATGGTTCCCCTTATAACCTACTTTTCGGCCAAGAATGAAAAAACCGAAAAAGTGGGTTTTTGTTCAAACAAAACAAATATCCAAATGACATAATTTTTCAAGATACTTTATGCATGTAAAAAAATAATCTTCAAAAACAAAAGGAGAACCATGATGAAAAATTTCAGCCATAGGGTTTCTCCAAACCCGAAACCTGAAAATTTCAAATCCTATGATGCATGCACTCATATAAGCGGCTCTTGATGCCATTGTTGGGTTTTTCACATGTTTATCAAAGTGATTTTATCCATATAAGATCAAAACGCATCGGAAAAATTATTTAAAACATGTTACTTATAAGATATAAAACTCATTTTATATGTAAAACCCATTTATGCATGTTATCAAACACAACCATAGGGTATTTTAGAATACTACCTTCTTGGAGTAAAAGATATGAAGAGGATGATGCTTCTTGAATGGAAATCTTCAAGAGTAGAAGACCTCAAGCTTATATACCACAAGCCTTCCCATAAACATTTTGATTTTAGCTAGGATTTTACACTTAAAACTCACTTGAAAAATCCCCTCTTAATCAACCATACCATGGCCGAAATTTTGAGAGCTTTTTCTAGAGTTCTTGCACTTGAAATCAAACTTGAAAAACTCTTGGACAACCACACTATGTTGGCCAAAATTTTGAGAGGAAAATCAAGTTCTTACAATTGATTTTCAAACTTGAAAAACCTCTTTGATGGCACACCCTTGGCCGAAAATTTAGAGGAGTTTTTTCAAGTATTTTCATCTATTTTTTTGTCATACAAAAATCTTATTAAAAGTGTAAGATATATTGCCACCTACATCACCCAATGAAAAATCATCTAGCATGACAATTGCATGAAAAGTTATTGGACCAAAATTGGTCTTGGGAAGACTAAAGGGGGGGGGGGGGCGGCCCACATATGGGTTTTAAAAAAAAATTCAAAAATTCTTTTAACAATCTAAGTCTTGTTTATTTTATAACTTTTATAAAATTATAACATCATCTGTTAAAAGACTTATACAATATCTGACAAGCTTTTATAATGTTATTTAACCCATTAAATGACAAGATAAAATATTCTCTCAAAATAAATTATCCGTATAATTTATTAGTTTCTCAAGTGCAATTATTTAGAAAACCAATTTCTAAATATTCTAAGTGTTAATATTTATTCGTTTGATTATATCATAAGTAAATATTATAAGTGTTTGTCTAGCTTTTTATTGGGTATGACCCGACTTGGATCATAACGTACTAGCCACATCAATTTAATATGTGTTTTGGGCATACAAAGTCCAACAAGTTCTTCATTGCCTTCATAGAAATCAATCAACGCTAACCAAAGTTCATTCGCTGTCATGTATTCTTCAAACATGTTGCAGTCGTCTGTTGATAAGGCCATTGTTAAAGCAGCGTGAGCTCAGAGGTCACGTTGGATCAATGCCTTGTCTTCATCGGTGTAGGGTGAGGGATCGTTGTTGACCACACGCATGTCATCACGAATGATCATTTGGACGTGGGGTCCGATAGTGATCGAGATCCATTGGTTATAGTCTGTATACTCGAAGAAGGACTTAATTCGGTTCTTCCAGCTACAAAAATCAGCTGATCCTTTCAACTATGGAGGTCGGGTTGCAATTCGGGTCTCGAGTTCAGCTTGAGCAATCGGATTAAGTTGATTAAGTGACATTTTGGTTTATTTTAAGTTAAAATTAAAATCAGAACGTTAAATACGCTGGTTTTGATGATCTGGGCACAATTACTCTGATGAAATTACCACCGTATTTGCAAATACCCGACCTTCAAGCTCAAATACGTTAACTTCAAAGTGATATATGCTGACTTCAACAACAAATATGCCTAACAGGGTTTTAGTACGAAAAAAACCCTCTAATCACCCCATAACAGCCCAAAAACTATGATTTTTGCATCAAAATTACCCAAATGTTTATCTAAACATTGATTAACAACAACCTAATCACTAAACACACCAGATCATGCCATTTAAGTCCAAAAATTTGAGAAACTTGAAAACTTTGAAAAACCTTCAAAACTTGAAACCTTAACAAAACTTAGTCAATCAAGAGCACAAAGCCTTTGATACCAACTTGTGATTTCCAAACAAGATCTAGATCACAGTGATAGTGATTGACAACACGCAAACACCTATTGATTAGGTGTTTGAATGATGAAAAGTAAGAAAACAAGATGAAGGTGAAGATTCATGACCAAGACCTAATCAACTAGTGTTGATTTGTAATCCCACAATGTTGTAATCAATAAAGATCCTGGATATTTGAAATAAGAACAATAATTAGAGCACAAACACAAGATGAACACAAAATGCCTTAGTCCAAGAAACTTTGCGGCTAAGGGTTACCATGCTTCATATATATAGAACTGACTTTCTAGCATATTTAACAAATACGCTGGAACTACAAATACGCCGCCACTATTCTAAATTACAAGAATTGCACTTTCAACCCCTGTAACTTTCTAACTATTACAAAGCAAAACTAATAGACTTAATTACCGACGGTCTCAAATGGTCTAACACTAACATCTAATCTAATATACTAAAACTCTGTTACAAGCAAAATACTGTTACATTGATCAAACCGTTGATCTTCAAACCGCTGTTGCTTTGTTGCAAATATTTGTTTGCCCTGAACAGATGTTTGGTCTTCTTGAATAGATCTTTGCTTCAACAGGGCTTTGGCCTTGATTATTGTTTGGTTCTTCTTCAACAGTGGTTTCCAAGGCTGGAACAAATGTTAGCATGTCTTCAATAGATGTTCTAATTGGTGTTCAAGATTCATTATCTTTGGGAGAAGAATGATTCATCTACCCTTTATTTCTTGATCAAAATTTCATGTTTTGGCTTTTGAATATCATGTGTTGTTTTGTAGGTCCAGCAGGCTCATTTTTGGGTGGACGCATTCACTTCGGCCGCCTTTATAATCAACTGTGTATCATCTCCTCTATTAAAGAACACGTCGCCATTTCAAGTTCCCTTCAAACAAATGCCTCAATATTCCAACTTTCGGGTATACAAGTGTAAATGTAAGACCCATCTCAAATTAACTAGATTATAATACTTAAAACGCATTTTATATGAAAATACGACTTTTCTAAAACTTTATCAAGTTAATATCCATACATGATTAAAGTATTCAAAATATAGTAACAAGTGTTTACAACTTTCATTTTTAAACTAAAACAAAAGAAAGACATCGCGGAAGCTTCATTTGATTTGTTTTCGGTTCACTTCATTGCTTGATCGACATCCGGGTGGTAGCTACATTCACCCTAATATTAAAACCAACTTAAAAGTTAGTTTTGATAGCATAGAAACAAGTATAATCAAGTTCCAATATCAAATAAACGAAAACAAAAATAAAAATTCAGAACTAGGTCTCTCGCGCCACGCGAGAGACTTCATAAACTCGTTCGCGGGCCGCGACCGGCCTCGCGTGTCGCGCCAGATCAGCCGTACCCCATCGCGTGCCGTTGGGGAGATGATTTTCCAGCAGGTCCACTTTCTGGACCTGCATATTCGCCCAACTCCATTTTTTACAAAAATCAAACTTCAAATGGCCATAACTTTTTATCTACAAGTCCGTTTTAGGTGATTCTTTTTCCTACGTGTCCGTAATAAAAATACGGATCCATTTATCCTATTTACTCGCATTGAAACCCGGTTTATGAGCAAATAGTTTATAAATCCCGATTTCAATTATTCGACCCATTTGTTTTGTACTTTACATTACATGTTAGCCATTCATTATTACTTCTAAGTATTCTTACCAATTCCCGGGCTATCAAACAATAATATACCACTCCCATGGCACGGTTTGTGTACGCATTAACATCATGCTTGACATCAATGATTCAAGCTTGCATTTTAAATAATTTCGACAAGATTATTTCTTTTTTTTTTCTCTAAATCTATGTCCCATATTCAAGGGCTCATTCATCAGATTTAGCGTAGCCGTTCCTCGGCTTAGGCATTTATAATTTCCATTCAATGAGTGACGTTTCAAGTCACTTCAACATTACCGATTTAAACATTGTTTTGACCCGTTTGGTTGTCTAATGGATACCACAATTTCAATAACGCACCAAACTTATCCTAACCAATATTTTGACCTGTTTTGTTTGTCTAGTGAGCTCCGTCATTTCAACGATATACCAAGTTTACATATAACACTAATTCAAGATTTACAAAACTACGTTCAAGGTTTTAGCATAATGTAACGAAACCATAGTTACGTACCTTTAGAACTTTCCCTTCAAGCACGTATCTGCTCTGGCTTGTCCGCTTGAGGATTTGATTCCTTTGCCTATAGATTTCAACCAACAACCCGTTTAGAACTCTAATCATATCACATAATGCATAATTCGCCATAGCATTCAAATATGCATTTTGTCCAAAATTTCAAAATTTAGCTTTCTTTTAGGCATTACATCAAACACCCAGTGAGCATGATTTTTATACAATTAATAATCAAGTTCATGGCTAACTATTTAGCCGAGATTAAACATCATTTTCAAGTGCATTACATCTAGCATGCATAACTACACCTAGATTCATTTCATAGAAATCAATAGCACTAATTTCATGATCAAAATCCTAGTATTCTTCATCTTCCTACAAAACCCATTTAACACATAAGTGGGTGATTCTCAATTTCATATGCTTGAACATCAATGGATCAAATTATTGGTTAGGGATCATTCCTAACCCTGAATTTATCATTATTTTATTCAAACATCAATCAATCAAGTTCAGATTTCGATTTCACAAGTTTATCAAGAATTTGAGATGAAACCAAATTGTGAATTTTGACATACCTTATGACCCCTTGACAGAGGTGATCACTAGTTTGAGCTTAGATTTCGATTTCGACTAGATTTCCCCTTTCAATTTTGATCAATTTGAGCAAGTTAGGGTTTTAAGCAAGAGATCTCCTTGGCTCCTATGGATATCTCGACCAGAACACATACCTAGTGTGTGTGTTTTGGTGAAATGTTTTTATTTAATTAAAACAAGTTTCTAGTTTTTAATGTTTAGCCCCTTAACTTTCTTCAAGTTTTTATAAAGGGTTTAAATATTAATTCCCTCATTATTTTTAGATTCCATGACTGACTAGGTTAATTATCTCTAGTTATATATCGTGGCCACTACCGACATTTAATTTATAATACACAAATCTATTTTTGGGGTGTTACAAGTCCACCCCCCTTAAAAGGGTTTTGTCCCCGAAACTAGTATACGTACCAAATAATGTGGGGTAGAGACGTCTCATCTCCTCTTCGGATTCCCATTTAGTATTCGAACCTTTTCTATGCTCCCATTTGACCTTCACTTGGTCAATTTCTTTTTTTCATAAGCTGTTAACTTTTCGATCCAGAATTTCAATCGGCTTCACCGCATAATTAAGGCTGCTATCCACTTCAATGTCTTCGTAGTGGATATAAGCCGTTTCTTCAGCTAGACACTTTCTGAGATGTGATATGTGGAATGTGTTATGGATTCCGCTCAATTCCTCTGGTAATTCAAGGCAGTATACTACCTTACCAACCCGTTCGATGATTTTAAACGGCCCAATAAACGTCGGGCTTAACTTTCCTCTTTTTCTGAACTGGATAATCCCCTTCCATAGAGATACTTTAAGCATAACCTTGTCACCAACCTGAAACTCGATCGGTCTTCGTCTTTCGTCAGCATACGACTTCTGTCTATCCTGAGCCGCTTTCAAATGAGCCTGAACTATGTCAATTTTCTCTTTAGTGGCTCGAACTATATCTTTGTGTGCAAGTTTACGTGGACCCACCTCACCCTAACACACCGGGTTTCGGCACTTTCCACCATAGAGCATCTCGTACAGAGCCATACCAATACTAGCATGGTAACTGTTATTATATGAGAATTCGACCAACGGTAGGTAAACATCCTTACTCCCTCTGAAGTCGATGACACACGCCCGTAGCATTTCTTCCAATGTCTGTATTGTTCTTTCGCTCTGTCCATCCGTTTGTGGATGGCACGCAATGCTAATGAACAATTTGTCCCCATTTGTTCTTGAAAATCACGCCAAAAGTTCGAAGTAAATCGGGTATCTCTATCGGACACGATGGATACCAGTACCCCGTGGCGTGCCACTATCTCATTAGTATACAGCTCCGACATCTTTTCGGACGTATAAATCTCACATATCGGAATGAAGTGAGCACTTTTCGTCAGTCTATCTACCACTACCCATATGGCATCAAATCCGCGGTTCGTCCTTGGTAGTTTGGTCAACAGGTCCATTGTGATTTGTCCCCATTTCCAAACCAGAATATCCAACGGTTGAAGTTTACCGTATGGCTTTTGGTGCTCCGCTTTGACTTGTAAACACGTCAAGCATTTCTCTATGTACTTTACTACATCCCTTTTCATTCCGTGCCACCAATAGTTTTCTTTTAAGTCGTTATACATTTTGGTCGTCCCAAGATGTATAGAATATCGGGATTTGTGAGCTTCGTCTAGTAAAAGCTTTTTAACCCCACACGAGTTAGGAACCCAAGTCATCTCAAAGCGAGTTTTCCACCCGTTATTACCATCTACCAATTCTTTCAATTGGCCAACTATTCTTTCTTTCTTCTAGTTATCCTCTTTCATTGCTTAAACTTGTGCTTCTCGGATTTGTTTAAGTAGACCCGATGTCACAATAAGCTGCATCGATCGTACCCGTATAGGAGCATAGTCTGCCTTTCGGCTCAACGCATCCGCCACTACATTGGCTTTCTCGGGATGGTAATTGTTTTGGTCAAAAATTACCTAAGTAATTAAGTGATCAAATTAGTTAAGTGAGGTAGTGTGCTAGAAGTATTCGTGAAGAATATGCTGGTTCACTTGTTAACAAAAACAGTTTTCAGGATATAGCTCAGGATATCGAGCTATATCTACAATCAAACAATGAGCAAAAAAGGTAAAGCGGTGACACGAGATGTACGAGGAAAGCCCTTGATCAATCTAGATCGCCGGCACAAAACCTCGAGAGCTGACAATCGCAGCTGCCTTGTTCTTCTTATTACTTCAAACGTCAGGATACAGTGCAAGATATGATGCGGATCAACTAAGTGTTACAATATGATTCGAGTACAAGTGTAAGTGTTTTGTGAGTGATTGCAGCTAGTAAAGAGCAAGAGTGTACGAAAAATTGTGTGTTCTATCTGATCCGATCAATCCTATTTATAGTAAAATGAAATTAACAAACTAGCCTATAAAACCGGGATATGCCGAATATTCCCTTTGTGAACGTTGTAGACCACTTCTTCCGGTTTCAACGTCCCTATTTCAACTGATCAATCCGAGTCTTTGGGGGAACAGGTCCACTCGAACGTTATTAGCTTGCTTCGTTAATCCGCACGTGAACTAATTAGTTATCATCAGGATACTGCACCAGGATGTTACAAATATCCTGATCCGGTATCCTGATCAGAGTAAAAGAAATAGAGTCAGAATATTATTCAGGATATATGATCAGAAAACCACCCATAACAATTGTCCCCAAAATATATCTGTGGGTATACCAATATCCAACGAATATATTTTAAACCTTATCTCTTAAATCGAGGCAATTAAATTGATTAGACGTTTGAAGTGACAGCGTGCAACTTCCCATGCGATTTATACTCAATGGCTATCTACCAAGCTCCTATATCTTCTCTCTTTTTGCTTGATAGCCCATCATCTTCACCAGAATTCTCTGGTAATTTCTCTTTTCCCTTTCTTCTCTGCTTTTCTTTGTTAAGATCCTCCATGGCCAGCAGAACAAGATCACACACAACCGATTGGATTCCAACTTTCGAAGCCCAAAACCTTCTCAAAAAACCTAAAAAAGAGGTATGTTAGTTTGATAACGCCGACATTGCCACCCTACGAGCCTCCGATGCTTTCCCTGTTGACGCGATCATTAGTCCTTTTGACCGAGAGGTCCGATCAGATGTTTCTTCCGACGAGTGGGTGTGCTTTTTGGCTTTCCTTTTTCCATAGGGCTCCGATATCCTTTTCCGGCTTTCACATCTCGTTTCTTTGAACTTACCGGCCTTAGCTATGCCCAAACCATGCCCATGGTTTGGCGTGTACTAGTTACCTTGGACCAGATCAGGTCTCGTCATATCCCTGATCTCTGTATTGAGGATCTTCCCATTGCATACCGCCTTCGTTCTCATGGCAACAACCGCTTTCTTCTCTTTTCGACTTCCAAAAATCCCCTTATCCTCAAGGCCACAAAGAATGAGGATAAATGGCAACGAAAGTTCTTTTTTGTAAAAAGGGATTCCATCACTAAGGTTTTTGACCTTCCGGTGAAGTGGTTGACCTCTGGTAGGCTTTAGGGGTTTAGGAATATCCCCAAAGATATCCTGAAACTATATCCTAAACTGATATTTTCATTTTTTGTACAGCAAACTTCAAGGAGCTAGCCCCTCCGAGTGCAGAATCAGAGCATAGAATCAAGGATATCTACCGACTCCCAGAGAGTGAAAGAACCTTTTCCCTGTCCTTCGCGAGTTCAATTCAAAGTTTAAGTTCTGAAATGTCTGGTAAGTATACTTATGCATATTAAATCAATTACAAATTATATGTATTCAAAAGTTAAGTATTTCTCCTTTTTGTGTAGGGCCAGTCATTAATCTTAAAGGCTTCCAACTCGAGGAGTTGGATAGTTACTCTGGCCCTGTGCAAGTCAAGCAAGAAGCTAACCCCAAACCAGCAGTCACATTGAAGCCCACCAGTTCCAAGGCCGCCCCCTGTCCCCAAGCCTTCTACTGCCTCAAAGCCACGCGATTCTAGCTCTCGTAAAAGGAAGGAACCAGACTCTCCTACTGCCTCAGATGTCTTCCCTTTTGAGAATCATGGGTTCTCGGAGTCCAGCAAGTTAATGACTGGCTTCCTCAACTAGGTAGGTATCCTTGCCTTATATCCTGCATATATATGCCAAAAATATATTTCAAATAGATATACAGATATTTGTTTACCTGATTACAGGGCCTCGAGCGGCTAGTGTTCCTTTACGAGGATTCTTGCGGGTTGAACAAGATGCTAGAGATTAAGTTGAAGAAGGCTGAAACCACCATCGCGGATCAAGCAGCAATTGCCACCACTAGGTCAGAGCATTATGAAGCCAAGTATAAATCAATGACCCAAGAGCACCAAGCTGCCATCAAGAAAATCACCCACGAGGCTCAAGCCAAGTCTGACGCTGCCCAGGTCCAACACGAGCAGGATATGGCTTCATACCGGGAAGGCCTCAAGAATTCTGTTGTCTTCTCCCTCCTCCAAGCTAGGTTAAAAATGGCCTACGAGGCCAAGGCTCTGGGCTTCGAATGCCCCTCATGGAATGTTGAGGCCTGGGAGGTGAAGTTGAGGGATCTTGGTGGCAATCCCGTGGAGCATCCTGCAAAGCCCGTTGCTATGGAACTTTTATGTATCAATCGCAAATGATTTTACACTTATGTATAACTTTAGTATTACAGGGGATAAACCCTAAAATATCCTAGAGATAGATCCTTAATATTCTGGGGATAAACCCTTAAGTATTCTGGGGAAAATCACAAATTTTCGTGCGTAACAGGCGGGAGTGTATAAACTCCAAGACTTAGAAAGGTGAAAACCTTTAAACCTTAGAGAGTATATAAATACCCTTTCGTGAGAGAGGGTGATCAATCCTCATATACCTTTAGGATCCAGGATATAGCTAATAATAACGAAATTGTCAGCCACTTTTACATGGACCGGTCCCGCTATCTTGAACTATCCCCAGATAACTTGCGCTCCAGGCGGGGTGTTTAAACCCAATTCGAGAGAAAGGTGAATACCTTTAAACCTGTGAAGGGATCAGGACCCCTTAAACATGAGAGAGGGGGCCAATCCTCTAATCTTTTGATTCATCCTGAGTGTATATCTTGGAGTTATATCCCGAAGCATATTCTGCAAAAAAACCTTAGACTAAGGTGGCCGTATTCTTAAGCCGGTATGCTCCTTTCCAAGATTCTGACTCAATCTCATAAGGTCCTTCCCACTTTTGAGCTAATTTTCCATCAGTAGGATTAGTAGTATTTTGGAAAGCCTTCCTTAATACCCAATCTCCAACTTGAAACCTTCTAGTCCTTAGATTCTTGTTATATGCTCTGGATATCCTCTGTTGGTATGCTGCCATTCTTAATTTTGCCGCATCCCTTTTATCATCGATAGTATCCAATTATTGGCATAGGGCTTCAAGATTCTTCTCAGGATCCCGGAGGTTGGATCTTGCTGTAGGTATCACCATCTCTTTTGGGATTACTGCTTCTGCTCCAAATACTAAGGAAAATGGGGTTTGCCCAGTTGCACTTTTCACTGTTGTCCTATCAGCCCATAAAACAAAGGGTAATTCTTCTGCCCATCTTCATTTCTTAGCTCCTAGTCTCCTCTTCAAATTGTTGACAATTATCTTGTTCGAGGGTTCTGCTTGTACGTTTGCTTGAGGATGTACCGGAGTGGATGTGATAATTTTGATTCCCCAACTCTTGCAAAAATTGGTAGTCCTTTTACTAATAAACTGAGAGCCACAGATTATCTCAGCTGGTACTCCAAACCTAGTCAGGATATTCCTTTTTATGAAGGATACTACTTCTTGGTCTCTGACTTGAACAAGTGCCTTAGCTTCAACCCATTTAGAGAAATAATCCATCATTGCCAGCATAAAGACTTTCCCCCCTGAAGCTTTTGGCAACTTTCCTACTATATCCATCCCCCACTTCATGAATGACCAAGGGGAAGCAATTGGATACAGCGGTTCAGTGGGTTGATGTAGTATATTGCTGTATCTTTGACAAGCATCACACTTTCGAGTATATTCTGCACCATCTTTCCTGATCGTCGGCCAATAGTATCCTGTTCTTAATACCTTTGAGAATAATGATCTGCCCCCAGTATGGTTACCACAATCCCCTTCGTGTATATCCTGAAGCACTTCTTTAGTTTTGGGATCCTCCAAGCACCTCAGGTATGGTCCTGCAAGAGATTTCTTATACAAAACATTATTTATAATAGTGAACCGAGATACCATCATCCTAAAATCCTTAGGATTCTCATCCTTTGGGATATGTCCTTCCTTGAGATATCTCACGATTGAAGCCGTCCAGGACTTAGGATCCTCCTCAGGATACTCACCATCAGGATCCTGAATACTTGCTACTTCCTTATCCTGAGATTTGAAAAGATCCACCGCAGGATATAGGATATGTGGTATTGGTATCTGAGTTCCTTTTGGTATTCTGACCGATGACCCCAAGTTTACCAAGGCATCTGCTTCAACATTATCCTCTCTCGGTACCTGTTCAAGTGTAAAAACATCTAAATATCCTACTAATTTTTTGATAATTTCAAGATACTTGATTAACCTTTCACCTTTGACTGCATAGGATCCATTAAAATGATTAGTAATTAACAAGGAATCAACAAATACTTGCAAACTCTTAATATTCATATTTCTGGCCAACTCTAATCCTGCAATTAAAGCTTCATATTCTGCTTCATTATTAGGGGCAGGAAATTCACACCTAATAGCCTTGGGTAATATATCCCCCTCTGGCGATTTTAGTAGTATACCCAATCCTACACCTCTCACATTAGATGCACCATCAGTATATAATGTCCAGGATTCTAAGTTTTCTCCTAGCTGTTGTACTTCTAAGTCTACTTCATTTTGAATATCACTACTGAAATCAGCCACAAAGTCGGCTAGAGCCTGAGACTTGATGGCATTTCTAGGTTCATATATTAGATCATAGGCACTTAATTTTACCGATCACTTAGCCATCCTACCTGACATCTCGGGTTTCCTAAGCACATTTTTAACGGGATAATTAGTTTTAACATGAATCCTATGTGTCTCAAAATAATGTCTAGGCTTTGTCGATGCCATAACTAGGGCCAATATCAATTTTTCTAAATGAGAATATCTAGTTTCAGCATCTAATAAACTTTTGCTAACAGAATAGACGGGATACTGCTGACCTTCATGATCCTTTACCAGAACAGCACTTACTGCATTTCCTGATACTGCAAGATACTGGGATAATGGTTCACCATTCTCGGGCTTTATCAATAGAGGTGCTGTTGAAAGATACTGCTTCAATTCCTGCAAGGCTGCTTCATGTTTCTCTCCCCATCCGAATCTCTTATTCTTCTTCAGGTTATCGTAGAATTCCTTGCATTTTTCCGAGGATCTCGATATAAACCTGTTTAATGCTGCTACTCGCCCTGTTAATATTTGTACATCTTTCATGTTTGAAGGTGACTTGATATCCAGGATAGCTTTGATTTGTTCTCGGCTCGCTTCGATCCCCCTTTTAGTCACCATGTATCCCAAAAAATTTCCTGCCCCCACTCTAAAATGGCATTTAGCTGGATAAAATTCATGTTGTACTAGTCCAGGATATCAAATGCTCCTTCAATATCCCGGAGATGATCCTCAGCCTTCTTGGATTTTACCACCATATCATCGATGTACACCTCCATGGTGTCCCCCAGTTTGTCTTTAAACATCATGTTCACCAGTCTTTGATATGTTGCACCTTCATTTTTCAGACCAAAAGGCATAGCAGTATAACAATAAATACCTGTTGGTGTCATGAAAGAAGTATCCTCCTGGTCCGAAGGTTCCATTTGTATTTGCTGGAATCCTGAGGATGCATCCATGAAGGTTAACATTTCATGACCGGCAGTAGCATCCACCATTGAGTCGATATGAGGCAGAGGGAATGGGTCTTTAGGACACGCTTTGTTCAAGTCTGTGTAATCTACACAAACTCTCCATTTCCCATTTTTCTTTTGAACCACAACTACATTTGCTAGCCATTTGGGAAATTTGACTTCCCTAATCATCTTGCTCTTTAATAATCTCTCAACCTCTTCCTGAATTATTGCATTCTGTTCAGGAGCAAACTTCCTTCGTTTTAGCTGGACAGGCTTGAAAGACCTGTCAATTGCGAGCTTGTGAGTTATAATATCCTTGGAAATACCTGTCATATCCTCATGTTTCCATGCGAATGTTGACAACCTACATTTCAAAAAGTTAGTCAATTGATTTTCAATATCCTGAGGGATTTTGGTTCCCACAAGCACCGAGATATCTGGATTATCCTGATCCAGGCTAATCTTCTTAACATCTGCTCTGAAGCCTCCGCGATATCTCGGGCTCGCATCTTTAATTGCTATCCTGATTTGGGCTTCGTTGAGGATTTCATCGAGGAAGAATAACATTCCTTCGCTTCTTGTTGATCACTTTCCACCTTGACAACCCCCAAGGGGTAGGGATCTTGATACACTGATGATAAGTTGATTGTACAGTTTTCATATCGTGGATCCATGGCCTACCCAAGATGATATTGTAGCAGGATAAGGAGTCCATGACACAAAAGCGTTGCATTGAGTTGACTCCTTCAACATATACCAGCAACTTTATTTCTCCCACAATATTCTTGGCCTCTCCACTGAACCCGACAAGTACAGTAGATTTCGAAGTGATATCCATTGGGGATACATTCATCCTTTTCAGCGTTTCCAGCTGAATAATATTGACAGAGCTGCCATTATCCACCAGTATCCTGCGCACAAAGTAGTTAGCAACATATAAAGTTATTACCAAACCATCGTGATGGGGATCCTGGACAGTATCCCTGTCATCACTGTCAAACGTTATCACTTTATCGGTTGTGAGGGTTGTCATCCTGGTCGGCTTGTCTCCCCGTTCTGCCTTAGCCTCCTTTGCATGTCTTTTTGCTGCAGAATAAGAGTTTCCACAGATATCAGATCGTCCTGAAATAAAGTTAATTATCTTGTCATCCGCAAGAGGTGATGCTGCTCGTTCAGGATCCTTCTCAGTATCCTGACCCTTATTCTTCTTTCTACCCAAAAGATCTTTCAAATACCCCTTGCTTAATAGGTAGCTTATTTCCTTCCTTAGGGCAATGCAATCTTCCGTAACATGCCCAAAATCCTCATGGAGTCAGGTTCCTTTTTGTCATCTTCCAGTCGAATATATCTTAAAGCCCTGTTTTGAGCCTCATCCAGGTTCCTGCAAGGATTCATTACAAGATCCTGATAAAATTGGGAATCTTTTTGCAACCCCATTTTGAATCCCTGCACAGCTGTTGCAACATCAAGATGGGGCATATCCAGAGATTCCCTGCTAAACTTGTTCACATAATCCCTCAAGGATTCCTGAGCCCTTGAGTTATCCTATAGAGATCACTGGTTAGCCTTTCAAAACTTTGACTGCAAGAAAATTGACTATTAAATAAATTTACTAAGTGAGCAAATGATGTAATTGAATGAGGTGGAACGTTTAAGAGCCATTTTAGGGCTGATCATGTCAGAGTAGAGCCAAAACCCTTGCAGAGGCATGCTTCCTTGAGATCCGGAGGGATAGGGTTAATTTCCATCCTTTCACTGTGTTGAGCAATATGCTCTTCAGGATCCGTAGTTCCGTCATAGAGCTTCATGTTGGGGGTTTGTGTCACACCCCCAAAATCCACACGCGGAGTATCACCGCTTGGAGGCGTGACTGACCAGGATCAAGCCACCAATCATATTGAACAAGCATGTAAGTAAACATAATTCAACCAACCAATATGAAAGGTGTTCAAAAACCAAAGCATAGTTAAGTGTTAGCGGAAGCATAATTTGTAAAATCCATAGCAAATATTAAATATGAAATAAGGTAAAGTCTAAAGCATGGCACACATCGCCATGTCCCACAACGACCGTTCCTCCCTGTGCAAGCTCCATGGGTACCTAGTGACCTGCAAGGCATGTAGCAACGAATCAACAACAAAGTTGAGCGAGTTCACAGATAGTTGTTTGGTTAAAGAATTCATTTCATAAATCGTATATATTCGTTTTGCAAACCATGTATCGCGTTAATCCTTGCTGCTAGTCCAGGCATGCGTGCGATGATTAGTGGGGGCTTCCCATGTGTTACAAGACCACGCGTATCGACTGCTACGAAAATATAAGAGGTGCCCTAAGTCAATGTCTATCAGCATTGACCCTTTGCCCATAGTCCATTAGTACACGCCCGTCCGACTGGCACGGTGTGAGGTTTGTTAAACCTAATAGCGCTATTAACTAATGACCCGCTCGCCCTAGGCCTCCGCGATTAAGTCGATAATTGAGGGACTTCCTTTGATAGAGGTGATGGTCTTAAGATCGTGTACGTAGGCTTTACGTACGTGCCCTTCAATCCGAGGACAGTAGTAAGTATAACTGTACGTAGGTTTTACGTACGTGCCCTTCAACCGAGGACAGTAGTAATTTTGTTTAATAGTAATAGTTGTACGAGTAGTTATTCCATCCCATTCCCAACCCCTGGGAATCCCATGCCTTGGCTAGTGTGAACTCACATTAGTTTGCTCGGCAGATAGTTTAACTTGTTAATGCGACTTTAGTCAATCACGTCCTATTATTGTTTTACCATATCTAGTTAGGTTCGCAAAATAATGTCACGTATGCATATCTCAACACATAGCACATAGGTTTATGTAAATCATAAATAGATTAGTGATGCATCATTGTCATTACACGAGCTTCATACAAGTCTAATCTACTAAGTTCAGGTTCCCATAAACACTAAACAGTTTCTTATTTTTAATCCAAGGAGCATATGATCCACATGTCATCGGCCCACTTAACCAACAACCTAACCGGCAATTCACATAAATCAGTAGGTTGTTTCTTTCTTGCAAGACATTACATTAACCCATAAGTTTTCATTCCAAATAAACCAAATCACATTTTGTACACATAAGTCGTATGGTCTCAATCATGTGCATGATCATCCATCAATTATCAAACCATACCAATTTACATATTAGCACAAGTAGTCAACACCAACATCATGGCATTAATAAATATCACTGACACAATATTAGGATGTCCACTTTGTTGACTAGATCATGACTTCAACACAGCACATGGGCCGCCACATATAATCAAGGTTATCAAGCTTGTCAAATCATAACAGCACAAGTTTCGATTCATGCCAAATCATATTATACATTAATTCAAGGTCTTAGATCATAGACACCCTATCCACTAAGTATTCAAAAGATCACATAATTAACACAATATATACCCACTAACATGACAACATAATTAATCATCCGAATACAATTCATAATAGCCGAAAAATCAAACATTTGATTCAGTGAACAACAACCAACCCTAGTCTATTGATTCGATCACACCTCAACACAATTACATAATAACAATTTATATGTGCAGACATATCACGTGACCAAGATAATCAACTCACTTCCACTATTACACAATACATGTTCAACCGAGCCAGGCTATAATCACGTATACATATATATATATTCCACACACCCTCATACATATCATCACGCACAACTTCTCTATATTATCACGTACTATTACATAACATCAGGAATCAAAACAACTTAATAAGATATTACCTAGCAGTAGGTAAGGAGCTTATATCCCACTTATTCTTGACTCCTATTTGCGTGAACAGAGGAGAAGTAGGAGGGGCTGCCGTCGCAATCAAGTAATGGGGTGAGGGTTGTTTTAGGGTTTGCAATGGTTGTGGTATAATAAAAATTATTATACATGATTAATAGATAGAAAGAGGTGGGCTCGGTTTGGATGAAAGTCAAAGTGCCAGAAAAATAGAGGGGTCTTTGGAACTTGGGCCGATTACACTTCACATGGACATAGCCGCCAAACAAAGCTCATTGGACCAATTCCATTTAGTGGACTAACATTTCATTAAATTGTTTCAATAGATTGGCCTGATACTAGACGAAATCACCAAGGTGTTTTCACCAAATGGTGTTTTCGTGGGGTAAGGGTATTCGGCAAGGGGAGGGATGTTTTCGGCAAGAGTTCCATGTTTAATAATAAACATACTAATATAATACAACCATATACTAGCAAACATACAACCATATATCCACAAACACACTTATATTGCACACAAATATAACATATCATTCACAATACGATTTAACATATTACAAACGTGTACCGTTGCGAAACAACGAGCCGTGTAAACAAACAACATAAACAATTAACGTGCAATTAATGCGAAGGTGGAAATCTTGGAAACTCGAGTTGTCACATTATCCCCAACTTGAAAGAAATTTCGTCCCGAAATTTAGCACGTAGTTACTGAGGAAGCTAGTTGTGTTGCGTTGTTTACTGGTTTTCCTGGGGTGTCACATCATCCCCCCGTTGATTTGGAATTTCGTCCCGAAATTCTGTAGTAGCTTCAGCCTCAGTAGTGGTTGCACTGTTTCCGAATAACTGGGGATACTTGAGTTTAATTTGATCTTCGCGCTCCCAGGTGAACTCTGGGCCACAACGGGAGTTCCAACGAACTCGAACAAGAGGTATTCTGGTGTGCTTGAGGACCTTGACATCCCGGTCCGTGATTTCAACATGTTCCTCGACGAATCGCAACTGTTCGTCGATAGTAAGCTCCTTCAAAGGAACTATGAGGGTTTCATCTGACAGACATTTCTTCAGATCCGACACGTGGAAAACGTTGTGAACTGCACTGAGTTCAGGTGGTAAGTTCAGTCTGTAGGCCACTTTGCCTATTTTCTCAATGATTTCAAACGGTCCTACATACCGCGGATTGAGCTTGCCTCGTTTGCCAAAACGAACCACACCCTTCCAGGGTGAAACTTTGAGTAGCACTCGATCCCCAACTTGAAATTCGAGTGGTTTTCTGTCTTTATCGGCGTATGCTTTCTGACGGTCGCGAGCTGCCGCCATGCGTTGTCGTATTTGAGCAATTCGTTCTGTTGTATCTACCACAAGTTCTGGACCAGTGATCTGACTATCTCCCACCTCTGCCCAACAAAGAGGTGACCGGTATTTACACCCGTACAATGCCTCAAACGGAGCAGCTTTAATGCTGATGTGGTAGCTGTTATTGTACGAAAATTCCACAAGTGGCAGATGCTTTTCCTAGCCGTTGCCAAAGTCAATTACACATGCCCTAAGCATGTCTTCAAAAGGTTGAATAGTGCGCTCAGATTGCCCATCTGTCTGAGGGTGCTAAGCTGTGCTCATGTCTAAACGAGAGCCAAAAGATTTGTGCATTGCTTGCCACAGTTCTGAAGTAAAACGTGCATCACGATCAGAGATAATGGAGGTTGGCACCCCGTGCCTTGAAACCACTTCTTTTAAGTAGATGTCTGCTAATGTGGAGAACTTATCCGTTTCCTTGATGGCCAAGAAGTGAGCAGACTTTGTGAGTCGATCCACGATCACCCAAATAGTATCGTTACCACGTTGTGATCTAGGCAGGCCAGTAACAAAATCCATGGAAATTTGCTCCCATTTCCATTGTGGTATCTCTGGTTGTTGAAGTGGGCCTGAAGGTTTCTGGTATTCAGCCTTGACTCTCGCACAAGTCAAGCACTTGCTAACGTAAGTTGCTATGTGGGCCTTCATGTTAGGCCACCAATATGTAGTTTTGATATCGTGGTGCATTTTATCCGAACCAGGATGTACTGAGTAGCGAGACTTGTGTGCCTCATCCATCACAAGCTCTCGTAGGTTGCCATAAAGTGGGACCCAAATGCGTCCTGTTACATAGTAAGCACCGTCTTCCTTCTGTTCTAAGCGTTGCCTTGAGCCGCGTAGAGCTTCAGCCCTGATGTTTTCAGGTTTTAATGCTTCTACCTGAGCGTCTCGTATCTGTGCAGGAAGACTAGATTGAATAGTGAGTTGTAAAGCTCGTACGCGCTTAGGCGTAGTATCCTTTCGACTGAGGGCGTCGGCCACCACATTGGCTTTGCCCGGATGGTACTTTATAGCACATTCATAATCGTTCAGTAGCTCGACCCATCGACGCTGACGCATGTTCAACTCTTTCTGCTTGAAAACATGCTCGAGACCCCTTTGATCGGTGTAGATGGTGCACTTAGTACCGTACAGGTAATGTCGCCATATCTTGAGCGCAAAAACAACAGCTCCCAGCTCTAAATCATGTGTAGTGTAGTTCCTTTCTTGAACTTTAAGTTGGCGTGAAGCATAAGCAATGACTTTATCCCGTTGCATCAACACACATCCAAGACCTTGGATGGATGCGTCGCAGTAGACTACAAAATCGTCTGTGCCTTCAGGCAATGAGAGGATAGGTGCACTACAAAGTCTATCCTTTAAGTGCTGAAACGCTGTTTCCTGGGTATTACCCCAACGATAAGCAACACCTTTCTGTGTCAGTAATGTAAGCGGCTGTGCAATCTTTGAGAAGTCTTTGATGAATCGTCTGTAATAACCCGCCAGACCCAAGAATTGGCGTATTTCGGTTGGTGTGCGAGGTGTAGGCCAGCTCTTGATCGAATCTACCTTGGACGGATCAACATGAATCCCATCCTTGTTCACTACATGGCCTAAGAAATGGACTTCACGAAGCCAGAAGTCGCATTTTGAAAAATTGGCGTAAAGCTGTTCTGCTCGAAGGAGTTCCAAAATAAGTCGTAAATGTTGCTCGTGTTCCTCCTGACTCTTCGAATAGATCAGGATGTCGTCGATAAAAACTATGACAAACTTGTCTAGGTACGGCTTGCACACTCGATTCATCAAGTCCATGAAGACCGCAGGTGCGTTTGTCAGCCCAAAAAGCATGACAAAAAACTCATAGTGTCCATAACGGGTTCTAAAGGCTGTTTTAGAGACGTCCTCTTCTCGGACTCTCAGCTGGTGATATCCCGATCTCAAATCGATCTTTGAATAGTAGCTCGACCCTTGCAGCTGGTCGAACAAATCGTCAATGCGTGGAAGAGGGTAGCGATTCTTCACAGTCACCTTGTTAAGTTCACGGTAGTCGATGCACATTCTGAACGTACCGTCTTTCTTCTTCACAAAAAGCACTGGAGCTCTCTAGGGCGAAGAGCTAGGACGAATAAAACCCTTATCTAAGAGTTCTTGTAGTTGCGTAGAGGGTTCTTCCAACCCTGATGGAGCTAAGCGATAAGGTGCACGAGCTATGGGTGTCGCTCCAGGAGCTTGTCACCATGAATTACCAATGGTTCTTAACCAGCACGAGGAATGCGGACGATCTTTTCGTTGCAGAGAATCCCTGCTCGATGTTGAGATAGCCAAACCATACCAACAACGATGTCGAAACCATTTCAACGTTGGGGTCAATTCCTAGTATCACCCTGACCCATCACAAACACTCGACCCCTGGCACCATTGCCGTCGTTATTACCCCCGTTGTTGTTCCCGTTTCCTTGGTTGTGGTTCTGGTTCAACTGTGGACAGTGTCTCTTGAAGTGACCTTCAGCACCACACTGATAGCATCCCTTGTTACCCTGCTGTTGCTGCTGATTCTGTGGAGCTTGTGGCTGCTGTTGTCGGTTCTTATTTGCAGGACGTGAGCTTCTACAATCTTTGGCTTCATGACCAAGCTTGTTGTATCTTTGTCAACGATCTTTGTTGCACGGTCCGCTGTGGTGCAATTTACATCAATTGCACTTAGGGTGGTTTCCCCGGTATCCACCCTGACTTCGATTACCAAAAGACTGCTGCCTGGGGCTCCTGTACTCATCTGTTTTTCGCTGTTGCGACTGAGACTGAACCGAAGTGGAACCCCTTGCTCGAATTTCCATCTCACTTGAGTTTCTTGTCACTGGGAGCATCCGAAGTAGTTGCAGCATTAATACGTTTCGGCAGTTTATTCTGTCCTACCGCCTGATCTGAGAGACGTTGAGCAAGACGAGTAATATCCTGGATGGTTGCAAGGTTGGCCGATGTCACATGACTTTGGAATCTCTGGTACTAAGCCTTTGAGGTACAGCTCAAAGCGCTTGATGGGATGATCCACCATAGTTGGACATAACACTGCCAGTTCGTTGGATCGTTTCGTGTAAGCTTCTATTTCTGACCCCGTCATCTTCAGGTTAAAGGACTCCACTTCCAACTTGTGGATGTCATCACGACTACAGCATTCACGTTTGATCAGTTCCTTAAAATCATTCCATGGGGTGGCATTAGCAGCCGCCAGCCCCAGCATCTGAACTTGCGCGTTCCACCAAGTTAGCGCAGTGCCTTTGAGAGTACCAGTGGCGTATTTCACCCTACGAGCCTCAGGGCATTCACACATCCCGAAGACAGACTCGAGCTTTTCAAACCAATGGAGGAGTCCAACTGCTCCTTCCGTGCCACTGAAAGTAGTAGGACGACAGTCCATGAAAGTTTTGAAGGTGCAAACAGGTGGCTGAGCGTGTTGACCTGTCGTGTGCGTAAGAGTAAACATACTGAAGCACGAGTGTTGGTTTATGAGAGTAGGATCTAAAGATCCTAGAGTAAGTGGTGATGGCAGGTTACACCTCCCGCCTGGGCAGCTGCGAGTGCTGCAGTAACTTGTTCAATGATCGAAGCCGCCAACTGGGCTTCAGTTAGGTTAACGCATCTACTATTAATATCAAGGAGAACATGAGTGAAAGAAGTTCGCGAATAGTGCGATGACAGAAGAGAGTGAGCACACAAGTATTCTCAAGCAATAGGGGTTATGTGCATCTAAGCATACCATGAGCAAAGTTCTATGTAATTCTAGCAAGTAGGCAATAAAACATATACCATATTACCTAGGATGTTGAGTCTTGCACGTGGAGCGAGGCGTCGTTGTGGATCGTTGAGCACTGTTCTGGTTATAGTCTGGTTTTAATAAAAATGTTTTCCCCTTATTAAAACCGAGTTCTCTATAACCAATGGCTCTGATACCAATCTGTCACACCCCCAAAATCCACACGCGGAGTATCACCGCTTGGAGGCGTGACTGACCAGGATCAAGCCACCAATCATATTGAACAAGCATGTAAGTAAACATAATTCAACCAACCAATATGAAAGGTGTTCAAAAACCAAAGCATAGTTAAGTGTTAGCGGAAGCATAATTTGTAAAACCCATAGCAAATATTAAATATGAAATAAGGTAAAGTCTAAAGCATGGCACACATCGCCATGTCCCACAACGACCGTTCCTCCCTGTGCAAGCTCCATGGGTACCTAGTGACCTGCAAGGCATGTAGCAACGAATCAACAACAAAGTTGAGCGAGTTCACAGATAGTTGTTTGGTTAAAGTATTCATTTCATAAATCGTATATATTCGTTTTGCAAACCATGTATCGCGTTAATCCTTGCTGCCAGTCCAGGCATGCGTGCGATGATTAGTGGGGGCTTCCCATGTGTTACAAGACCACGCGTATCGACTGCTACGAAAATATAAGAGGTGCCCTAAGTCAATGTCTATCAGCATTGACCCTTTGCCCATAGTCCATTAGTACACGCCCGTCCGACTGGCACGGTGTGAGGTTTGTTAAACCTAATAGCGCTATTAACTAATGACCCGCTCGCCCTAGGTCTCGGCGATTAAGTCGATAATTGAGGGACTTCCTTTGATAGAGGTGATGGTCTTAAGATCGTGTACGTAGGCTTTACGTACGTGCCCTTCAATCCGAGGACAGTAGTAAGTATAACTGTACGTAGGTTTTACGTACGTGCCCTTCAACCGAGGACAGTAGTAATTTTGTTTAATAGTAATAGTTGTACGAGTAGTTATTCCATCCCATTCCCAACCCCTGGGAATCCCATGCCTTGGCTAGTGTGAACTCACCTTGGTTTGCTCGGCAGATAGTTTAACTTGTTAATGCGACTTTAGTCAATCACGTCCTATTATTGTTTTACCATATCTAGTTAGGTTCGCAAAATAATGTCACGTATGCATATCTCAACACATAGCACATAGGTTTATGTAAATCATAAATAGATTAGTGATGCATCATTGTCATTACACGAGCTTCATACAAGTCTAATCTACTAAGTTCAGGTTCCCATAAACACTAAACAGTTTCTTATTTTTAATCCAAGGAGCATATGATCCACATGTCATCGGCCCACTTAACCAACAACCTAACCGGCAATTCACATAAATCAGTAGGTTGTTTCTTTCTTGCAAGACATTACATTAACCCATAAGTTTTCATTCCAAATAAACCAAATCACATTTTGTACACATAAGTCGTATGGTCTCAATCATGTGCATGATCATCCATCAATTATCAAACCATACCAATTTACATATTAGCACAAGTAGTCAACACCAACATCATGGCATTAATAAATATCACTGACACAATATTAGGATGTCCACTTTGTTGACTAGATCATGACTTCAACACAGCACATGGGCCGCCACATATAATTAAGGTTATCAAGCTTGTCAAATCATAACAGCACAAGTTTCGATTCATGCCAAATCATATTATACATTAATTCAAGGTCTTAGATCATAGACACCCTATCCACTAAGTATTCAAAAGATCACATAATTAACACAATATATACCCACTAACATGACAACATAATTAATCATCCGAATACAAATCATAATAGCCGAAAAATCAAACATTTGATTCAGTAAACAACAACCAACCCTAGTCTATTGATTCGATCACACCTCAACACAATTACATAATAACAATTTATATGTGCAGACATATCACGTGACCAAGATAATCAACTCACTTCCACTATTACACAATACATGTTCAACCGAGCCAGGCTATAATCACGTATACATATATATATATATTCCACACACCCTCATACATATCATCACGCACAACTTCTCTATATTATCACGTACTATTACATAACATCAGGAATCAAAACAACTTAATAAGATATTACCTAGCAGTAGGTAAGGAGCTTATATCCCACTTATTCTTGACTCCTATTTGCGTGAACAGAGGAGAAGTAGGAGGGGCTGCCGTCGCAATCAAGTAATGGGGTGAGGGTTGTTTTAGGGTTTGCAATGGTTGTGGTATAATAAAAATTATTATACATGATTAATAGATAGAAAGAGGTGGGCTCGGTTTGGATGAAAGTCAAAGTGCCAGAAAAATAGAGGGGTCTTTGGAACTTGGGCCGATTACACTTCACATGGACATAGCCGCCAAACAAAGCTCATTGGACCAATTCCATTTAGTGGACTAACATTTCATTAAATTGTTTCAATAGATTGGCCTGATACTAGACGAAATCACCAAGGTGTTTTCACCAAATGGTGTTTTCGTGGGGTAAGGGTATTCGGCAAGGGGAGGGATGTTTTCGGCAAGAGTTCCATGTTTAATAATAAACATACTAATATAATACAACCATATACTAGCAAACATACAACCATATATCCACAAACACACTTATATTGCACACAAATATAACATATCATTCACAATACGATTTAACATATTACAAACGTGTACCGTTGCGAAACAACGAGCCGTGTAAACAAACAACATAAACAATTAACGTGCAATTAATGCGAAGGTGGAAATCTTGGAAACTCGAGTTGTCATAGTTTGAAATCTTTTTGGGATTTCAGCATCACAAATAGGATATGCAAACCGGGATATCTAGTAGCTATCCTGGGATACTTCTGGAACTGGCTGGAGCACCCCAGGTACACTGGATATCATGTCCTTCAATTTCTGAAGCTCCCTAGAGAATACTGATGTCATACCTGCATCCTGCAAAGATCCAACACCATTAGTAACAAGAGTATTAGTATTATTAGACACGTTACCAGTCAGAGGATTCTTGCCATATCCTGAAGCATATCCTGAACTTCTCATAGTTGACACCCTAACCGAGGAGGGTATCCTAGGAGTATGATTCTGGGAATGACTAGGCATAATATTTCCCCAGTTATCCTCGGTATACATTGTCGAACTGAAGTTCAAATCCCTGGGCTGCAAGGGAGTGACCGTATCCTCAGCAGGCCTGCCCCAGCTGGATTTCAAGAGTTGTATCTCTCTCATCAGCATTTGGTTGGTCTCCTGATGTTGCTTCATGTGATCCTGTATAATACCAAACAATGTTAGAATTTCATCATTAGAAGCCAAAATAGGAGTTCCCCCTGAGACAGCAGATCCTTGAACATTCTGATTGGGGATAACATCCCGAGCCACATGAGTTTCAGTCCTTCTAGGAAGATCCTGAGGCTGTGAAGAGGCTTGCATTCTCGGAGGTGGTGGAAGAACCGAACCAATTGTTGCAGAGGTTGTAGTAGACACGGTAGAAGAGCTCATGTTTGATCTTGAGGCCATTGAAAATAGTGTAGCAAAAAGTTTTGAAAACAGAAAACCAATTAATGATTTTGTAAAAGCTTTTAGTAGAAATAGCACCACTTGCCCCACGGTGGGCGCCAAATTGTTTTGGTCAAAAATGACCTAAGTAGTTAAGTGAGGTAGTGTGCTAGAAGTATTCGTGAAGAATATGCTGGTTCAGTTCTTAACAAAAACAGTTTTCAGGATATAGCTCAGGATATCGAGCTATATCTACAATCAAACAATGAGCAAAAAAGGTAAAGGGGTGACACGAGATGTACGAGGAAAGCCCTTGATCAATCTAGATCGCCGGCACAAAACCTCGGGAGCTGACACTCGCAGCTGCCTTGTTCTTCTTATTACTTCAAACATCAGGATACAGTGCAAGTTATGATGTGGATCAACTAAGTGTTACAATGTGATTCGAGTATAAGTGTAAGTGTTTTGTGAGTGATTGCAGCTAGTAGAGAGCAAGAGTGTACGAAAATTTGTGTGTTCTATCTGATCTGATAAATCCTATTTATAGTAAAATGAAATTAACAAACTTGCCTATAAAACTGGGATACGCCGAATATTCCCTTTGTGAACGTTGTAGACCACTTCTTCCGGCTTCAACGTCCCTATTTCAACTGATTAATCCAAGTCTTTAGGGGAAGAGGTCCACTCGAACGTTATTAGCTTGCTTCATTAATCCGTACGTGAACTAATTAGTTATCATCAGGATACTGCACCAGGATGTTACCAATATCCTGATCACAGTAAAAGAAATAGAGTCGGAATATTATCCAGGATATATGATCAGAAAACCACCCATAACATTTGTCCGCAAAATATAGCTGTTGGTATACCAATATCCAATGGATATATTTTAAACCTTATCTCTTAAATCGAGGCAATTAAATTGATTAGACGGTTGAAGTGACAGCGTGCAACTTCCCATGCGATTTATACTCAATGGCTATCTACCAAGCTATTATATCTTCTCTCTTTTTGCTTGATAACCCATCATCTTCACCATAATTCTCAGGTAATTTCTCTCTTCCCTTTCTTCTCTGCTTTTCTTTGTTAAGATACTCCATGGCCAGCAGAACGAGATCACACACAGCCGATTCGATTTCAACTTTCGAAGCCCAAAACCTTCTCAAAGAGCCTGAAAAAGAGGTCTGTTCGTTTGATAAAGCCGACATTGCCGCCCTACGAGCCTCCGGTGCTTTCCCTGTTGACGCGATCATTAGTCCTTTTGACCGAGAGGTCCGATCAGATGTTTCTTCTGGCGAGTGGGTGTGCTTTTTTGGCTTACACTTTTTCCATAGGGCTTCGATATCCTATTCCGGCTTTCATATCTCATTTCTTTGAACTTACCGGCCTTAGCTATGCCCAAGCCATGCCCATGGTTTGGTATGTACTAGTTACCTTGGACCAGATCAAGTCTCGTCATATCCCTGATCTCTGTATTGGGGATCTTCCCGTTGCATACCGCCTTTGTTCTCATGGAAACAACCGCTTTCTTCTCTTTTCGACTTCCAAAAATCCTCTTATCCTCAAGGCCACAAAGAATGAGGATAAATGGCAACGAAAGTTCTTTTTTGTAAAAAGGGATTCCATCACTAAGGATTTTGACCTTCCGGTGAAGTGGTTGACCTCTGGTAGGCTTTAGGGTTTTAGGAATATCCCCAAAGATATCCTGAAACTATATCCTAAACTGATATTTTCATTTTTTGTTCAGCAAACTTCAAGGAGCTAGCCCCTCCAAGTGCAGAATCAGAGCAAAGAATCAAGGATATCTACCGACTCCCAGAGAGTGAAAGAACCTTTTCCCTGTCCTTCGCGAGTTCAAGTCAAAGTTCAAGTTCTAAAATGTCTGGTAAGTATACTTATGCATATTAAATCAATTACAATTTATATGTATTCAAAAGTTAAGTATTTCTCCCATTGACATCGGAATCAAGTCTATTGAGTACTCTTCGTCATCGATACTCAACTTACAGTTTTTGCATACATCACACACTATAAAACTTTTGTTATCACCTATTTCGACTTCTAAGGGCACATATAATTTTGTTAATAAGAATGAAAGATGTCGAATAAATCCATGTGAAATAAAGGATTTATTCGCACTCGTATTAAACAATACACGCACGAGAATTGAGTTTACAGCAAATATACCTGAGACCACATCGGGTTTCGTCTTTGCTTCAGGTGCGGTTAGGTGGAAAGATGTGGCCCTTGCCTTTTGTGCCTCAGTCTGTAGATCCTTCTCATTCTTTTTCCCGACCAACTTCGGGCATTCAGACTTCTTGTGGCCTGCTTGGTAGCATTTACAACAGACCGAGACTTTTCCTGGGCACAATGAAGCCGTATGCCCAGTCTTCCCACATATAGGGCATGGCTTATCCTTGAAGCGACACTCGCCCTTATGCCCTTTCCCGCATACCTTGCAACTCAGCGACCCGCCTTTCACATCCAGCTTCTTTGCCGATTCGGTCATTCGTGCCTTCTTTGTAGGGCTTGGATTAACATCTTGCGCCCTTCGTTCACCCCGCTCTATTTGCTTTTTCAGCTCAATGTCTCATTCCCAAGCAGTATTTATGATCTCGGTGAGAGTCATGAACTCCTGATACTCGGCACTCAATATGTTGTAGTAGTAATATATCTTCTACTCTTCATCTGTTACCAGTTCATCACAGAACCTTAACTTATCAAGGAAAATACCCGTGATTTTGTCTATCGATTCACCCCTTTGCCTCATTTGGATGAACTCTTCCTTGATCTTGTTAATAATCTCCTTGGGACTGTGATGTTTAAGTAAAGATGCCTTAAACTCATCCCATGTCTTGATCTTAGCCGCTTCGCTCCCAATTTCCTTTTTCTTGTTATCCCACCAGTCCTTCGCTTGACCTCTTAACTGACCCGTACCGTAAGCTATGAAGTCACTTGCATCATAGTGGGTCCTTTCAAACACTTCTTCCATGTCACTCAACCATCGCTGACATATTATCGGATCAACCTCTCTGTTGTAGATTGGAGGTTTGCAAGCCATGAACTTATTATACGAGCAAGCCTTCCGCTCCCCCGACTTTTCCTTTGCTTGCTTGGCATTATCCTCCAACCTTTTGATCTGTTCTTCTACTACCATAAGCACTGTGTTTTGAATCTTGTCTATAAACCCGGATAGGCTATTCTCAATTGCCTTTCCAACCTCTTCGGCAATGACTTCTTTCATTTGTTCGGTGACTATCGGCACCACATCATCATTACCTTCGTCGGCCATCTTGGATCTGAAATGTTTATACTAATTATTAAACATTTCATTTTATAACATATGCATCTTTCGCTTTGGCTTAGCCAAGTTCACAACTTGCTTAAACCGTTTATGTTTGGTGCACTTTCCGGGTTTGAGTGTATTACGCACTTTTCTCGTGCACATCAAATCAAATTCCTTTTTTTCTAACGTTTTAATAAAATCTACTAAAATAACTAATTCTTACCGGATGTTTGATCAAGCGTCGAACCGAACACATTTGTCAACAACCTTGAGCTCTGATTACCAACTTGTAAGGCCCGTCTCAAATTAACTCGATTATAATACTTAAACCACATTTTATATGAAAATACGACTTTTATAAACTTTATCAAGTTAACATCCATACATGATTAAAGTATTCAAAATATAGTAACAAGTGTTTACAACTTTCATTTTTAAACTAAAACAAAAGAAATACATCGCGGAAGCTTCATTTGATTTATGTTCGGTTCACTTCGTTGCTTAATCGACATCCGGGTGGTAGCTACACTCACCTAATACAAAAATGAACTTAAAAGTTAATTTTGACATCATAGAAACAAGTATAATCAAGTTCCAATATCAAATAAACGAAATCAAAAATAAAAATTCAGAACTAGGTCTCTCACGCCACACGAGAGACTTCTTAAACTCGTTCCCGGGCCGTGACCGGCCCCGCTTGTCGCGCCAGATCAGCCATGCCCCATCGCGTGCCGCGGGGGAGATAATTTTCTAGCAGGTCCACTTTCTGGACTTGCATATTCGTCCAGCTCCATTTTTTTAGAAAAATCAAACTTCAAATGGTTGGGTTGTGTTTCGAAATGTGAGAGACCCGGGTTCGAGTCCCGGTTCACTCTTTTTTCTTTTTGATTTAGTAACTAGTTTTATTTTCTAATAACTGCACAAATAGTCCCTGAAGTTTAACTAATTAACTAACTAAGTTATAACTTAGTTAACTAAACTCATTAACTAGTTTAAATAAAAAAAAAATTAACTTTGTAATTGATTATTTAAACCAATTAATTAACTAAAAACATAAATAACTATTTTTGATAGTTAAATTAAAAGTAAAAAAAAAAATGCATCAACGCCAATTTAATTCGCAAATTTTTTTTCCGAGGTTTCAAAGGCATGGATCCGGATTTCAAAACGGGTCGGATTTTGGATATCCGTTTTTTTACGAATGTTACAGTCTCCCCTACTTTAGGAGATTTCATCCTTGAAATCTAAGAGGAAGACGTCTGAAAAGATGGAATTCTTGCTAAAATGTTTGGCTTAAACTTTGAAGTGTGAAGTGAGTTGAAAATGCGTAAGTATAAGTTGTTGACAAAAATGATAAAAGATAAAAACTTTACCGTATGGTTGGCATGATAAAGTTTCATTGAGAACAAAGAAAAAGGGTTGGTAACGATCACTGAGGTAAGGAAATCACCACTAGCTCATTGGTGAAGTTGAAAAGTGGGCGGAACTAATCGTCAAGGTGAGGAAACCACTCCTATCTTGATGATAAGCTTCCATATTGTTTTCACGAATGCATCACATAGCATATAGTTTCACATAGCATATAAAAGGTTCAATTAGTTTCACATAGAATAATCCTGAATTTCACGTAGCAAAACATAGATAATGAAATCATCGTAAATTTAGTTCGTTCACGAGAGAATATTTTTATTTGTTTTTTATTGTGAAGATAGTGCGATTCGTGTCTCCAAGCTTGAAATGAAAGTAACGTTCAAATTTCAAAACACATTAAAATTGAGATAACATAAAAGAGATTTAACGTAAAACGTGGGTTGTCACGGAACATAACATAAGACTATTCCAAAGTCAATCGAAGTCCTTTTCGAATTAAGGAAACGCGCTTTGGCCTAATAGACAAGTACTCTTATCGAGGAGCGACTAACGATATTTGTCCTTCCAGTTACTACACGTCCTTAATCGATTGGGAAAATCGAAACTTTGGCGAGATTGAAAATCGAAGAGTGGGACTAGTTAACAAGATGCGACTTTCACCTCTAACTTTATAACATCGTACACTAGTGTGGTTGGTACTTATCAAAGGATAACGGTCCACTAGAATATGAAATGGAAATTTCCTTCAAGATAAGGATATCACTCCTAACTTGAGGGTATATTTTGTGCAAAATATAAAGTATAGCTGAATGAAAGTCATCACCAAATGTGGGAATCACCCCTATTTTGATGAGTCATTTCGATTGTGTTATAAGAGTGTCTTCAAAGCCTCCAAGTATGTATTGTGTTAGCCTTAGGAAAGGCATGTATTTTAAAAGACCAAAGAGACTAGAGAGAAGTAAATAAGATAGAAGGAAAGTAGTTTTAAACAACATGTAAGGATAAGCTCCTAAACTATAGACTAGGTAAAAACATTTGTACTTTTCCTAATTCCCTATAGTTATGGATCTGATACCAATCTTTCACACCCCATCCTGAAGTTGCCGACATCGGTTAGGGTGTGAAACTACAACACTTAGAATTTACAACCTTCTGTGATAATGCTTCTCGTCCCATATTATCATCACCACCCTTAAAGCCACGACCAAATCCAAACAACAACAACTTGAGCTCATCCAATTCATGCTAACTTTGTGCTTCAAACACATATCTAACTCATCACAACCTAACACTCTACCTTTTGGCCTAGCCGCATCCATTGCCCCAACTCCAACTCCTGACTCACTGCAGCCCAACACCTACCATCCTTGAACCTGCTGGACCATTTGGGCCAGTTTCAACTGTTTTGGTTGTCGCTGAAAACCAAACCCATTACTGCATCGACTGAATCTCATGCTTCCCCACCTATCGTTGATACTTCAACCTCAAATTCTCACCCAATGGTGACAATAGCAAAGGCAGGAGTTTTTAAACCAATGTACCAAGCTGAGCTTGCCTCACTTAACACGTATGCTCTATATGTTGCCTTATCCTCTATTACCGAACCACGTGGTTTTTAATTTGCGACTAAAGACCTAAAATGGATGGCAACAATGGTTGACAAAATAGAGGCTTCAAAGCAAAATCTCACATGGACATTAGAACCGCGTCCATTGTCTACCAATATTATTGGCTTAAATGGATATTTTGCATTAAATATCACTCGGGTGGGACTATTTGCTAGTACGTGTGACCCTTGCGTCCTAAACGATTAGACGGAAGTTTTGATACGATAAAACAAATTCGGTAGAATTTTGTAAGAATAACCATAAGTAAAAGATTCCATTCCATGCCAAAAGAGTATACATCATTTGGCAAGCTGAAGAGAGCATCAACACATCTCTCGAACTTGCATTCCGCGCACATGGGATCTCACAAACTTATCTAACCCTATGCGCATGAGCCCTTACATGTAGGAAAGCCTCATGAGCATGAGATCATGTATAACAACCCCTTAGAACACCCTAAATGTTCATATTATACCACGTATATGAGAAACGGCCCTAAATACATTAATATTTATAAATATCAATTAAAACAAAATCTGGGAGTTGCTCGCGGGGCGCGACCCCCTTGGCCAAATTTGTCGCGGGTTGCGACACCCGGTTGCTTGCCAGGCACCTGATCTGCCACGTGTCAACACGTGGCAATGCTATATTCACTGACTAAAAAACCCTAGAACCTACCCTACGCTCTCGCGGACCGCGATAAAGATAGAGGGGGGCTTCGCGGGCCGCGAGCCGCCTCTCATCAGGGCTATAAATAGAGGCTTCGACCTCATTTCACAAATCATTCAGAAATATTTTCTCTCTCAAATCTCTAAGCAATTATTTTGCTCGGATATAATACCCCTAAATAGCGAAGCTCTGCCTCGTTGTAAGTATTATAACCCCCGGTTACGTATTAGTTACCCTACCCGATTGATCTAGGGCTCTGTAACGCATGTTAAGGCTCTTCCTAAATCAGTTTGTTTGAGTTATGTCTCGGTTGTATGGCTAATGTAATTTAGGTTATCTTATTAACATGTGTGCATTGTTTACTTTTTAATAGATAATAACCAGGAGAATCATCAGGAAGGTAAAGTATTACTTAAGTAAACAAAGTGAGTCCATTCTTTTTTTCTCACCGTTTGTGAGTCATTCTCTTTATATTCCAAACTGTTTTACCAAAACCTCAAATGTTTTAATCATAATTAAACAATGATTGAGTCTATGTTTTCTACAATTACTGCCGGTATGTTCGGGTTTTGTAAATTACTTGAAATTCGTTACTATTGGACAAAGAGTTAGCCAATGAGTAACATGACCACAAGTCAGGAATTGACCATAGTGAATGAGTAACTGTGTAGATATAAACATTGTAATCGCTCTCAATACTGTGAAGTTATTTAAACTGTTTTGATTAAACTGGGATGCACTCGCCAGTATTTCTTGCTGATAAACCTTTTTAAAACGAGTTTCAGGTAACTTAATGTGAAAGCTATTAGAAGCCAGCTGGAGAGCACTGGAGGCTTAAAGAAGTGGCTATAAAAAGTTTCCTAAATAAAAGGAATTTATGTTTTCAATAAAATAGCGTTTTATCCCTATAAATGTATTATCAGTGAAACTTTGGTTTTATCCCATTTGTTTATTATAAAAGTTTGGTGTTTTGAAACTCTGATAATATTTCCTAACTACGGTTCTTGATATGTGTAAAATGCAACATATAAATTACATCAAATGAGGCATAAAACTAACCCTTTTTTAGTACTAATGCTGGAAAAAGTGTGCTTTTGTCTTCCTTTTGTATTTTCAGGACCAAATGAGCTTAAATGAACAAAAGAAACAAATATGCAGCAATAACTAACATAAATACAATTAAAAGGAATAAACGTAGCATGACCGACCCCTCGACAGCATCTTCACAAGCAAAAACAAGAGATCAGAAGGCTGACCATGGCCCTGTGCCCAGCGGACACGGGGGCGTGGCCAGGTGCCTGCAGAAAATGACAAACTGATAGAAGCATCTATTCCCAGCACGGGGGTGTGCCCAGCTCAACACGGGCCGTGGTCAACGTTAAGATTCGCAGAATCTTTTAAATCTTGATAGTACAGATACGCTTCAGCACACGGGGCCGTGCCCAAAGAACACGGGGGCGTGTGGAGCCTAATGCAGACAATTGTAATTAATGAAGAAAGAGAAAGTTGATGGCCACGGGGCCGTGTCCGGGCTTTTGTACAGGCTATAAATAGAGGTGCTTGGTTCACTTCAAATGCATCCCTTGGCAAACCACATCTCTCCCAATTCACCACCACTCCACCACCATCACAACACCCACATCCACCACCATCATCCATCATCTACCTTAGAGTGTGTGTAGTAGTCTCGGGATCCAAGACTGATAGTAAGAGTTCTTTACAATCAAAGGCCATGTTTGCCTAAGTCTCTTACATCACTTGGTGAAGACAAGCATTTAATGTAATACTTTTTATTTTTAATCTTTTCGCACTTTTTATTTGGTTTTGTATTAATGACTTTAATAACTAGTTTCTTATGTTGAAGGTGAAACTTCCTTATCATTTGGCCGTGGTGTCTTGGAGTTATTTTATTGTCTGTATAAAATAAAATATTTTCACCATTCATATCTGTACGGTCTATATAGAGATATGTTGGCTACCTGGTCGGGGGTTAAGGGAATGGTTTGGTAAGGTTCTTGTCTTGTTCAGTGTATAGATCCTGCAAGTACCTGGTTCAAGCTTACTAGGACCTCCTTCAATACCCACTGGTATTGCATGGCGGGGGTCCGAATGGCTTGATCCCCTCATATGTGAACTACTATTAATACATTAACCCGGTTACTTGGGATTGTATCCCAGTTGACTCAAACCACTTAACCGAGGGTAACGTCGCCTTCAAAAGAGGGGCCTACCACATTACGCATTAATAACTTAATTAATTATCTTTCAATATTCCGACCCTTTGGGATTGTATCCTTACTGACTCAAACCACTGGGATGAGGGTAACGTCACCTTCAAAAGAGGGGCCTACCACTATCACTAAGATAATCTCTTAAAAAGTGCAAAAGTGCGGAAATCATCCAAGGTTACATTAGAGGCGAGTCGGATCCAAGTGATTCATCTTGTCTATCTGTTTTATTTTATTTTTATTTTTCAGCAAATTTAGTTTTTATTTTTTATGTTTAAAACCTTTTTGAAAATTTTGATTTGATTAGACGTTGAGGATAAACCGGTACTAAAAGCTCTTGTGTCCTTGGACGACCTTGGTATCTTATCAACGTTATACTACGCTCACGATGGGTGCACTTGCCCATATGTGTGTTTAGTGTTACTAGAATATCGTGTTTTATAAATTTAAAACTTGACTAATGTGTTAAAAAGGGCTTAAAATATTAATAAAATTATATAACGCTACACACGCATCAAGTTTTTGGCGCCGTTGCTGGGGACACAAGGATTTAAGAAAGTTAGGAATCAACGGCCTAATCGTTTTTCTTGTTTTTCATTTTTTAGGATTTTTTTTAGATTTTTCAGCTTCTGCAGAGCTTAGCACGGGGCCGTGCCTGGTCGGACACGGGCCATGCTCAACATCCTTACTGGCAGTTTTTGTTTTCTGAGTTACAGAAAGGTGAACACGGGGCCATGCCGGTGCAACACGGGGCCGTGCTGAACTTTCTCGTAACTGGGAACCAGAAAACAGATACTGTAACAACGACCACGGGGCCTTGTCAAGCCGACACAGGGCCGTGGTGAAACTTCTGACCACCAATTTTTTCTGTATTTATTTCAGTACTTGGGACCCAGGCGCAGCACCTGAACTTCCTACGCAGTGCATGAGCTCTAGTTCCAATAAAAACATAAAAGAACCTCTAGTCGAACCCGAACGCTTTCTAAGAAAAAGACTTAAAGCTATAATCCAAGAGAAAGTTTCGGTGGATCTACTTCCAATAGCGGACCGACGTACCCTAATGGATTACCTAAGGCCCACGGTAGGTAATTTTGGCGCCGCTATCAATGCACCAAATGTCGATGACAACAACTTCGAACTTTGGCCACATTTGATACAAATGCTCCAAAACTCCGCAACTTTCCATGGGCTTGCGAACGAAGATCCCCATCTACATATTACTAACTTCTTGGAAGTATGTGATACTTTTCGGATCAATAGGGCATCAAACGACGCCATCCGCCTTCGAATGTTCCCATTTGCACTAAAAGACCGAGCTAAGGCTTGGCTTAACACCCTCCCAAGTGGTTCGGTAAACACTTGGGATGAACTCACCCAAAAGTTTCTATATAAGTATTTCCCTCCTTCTAAAATGGCTAAACTAATGACTGAAATTAATACACACTCACAAGAGGACGGGGAATCCTTATATGAAACTTGGGAGAGATTCAAGGAGCTATTGAGAAAATGCCCTCATCATGGTCTTGCGGTATGGCAACAAGTATCCCCCTTCTACAATGGGTTGTTTCCACACACAAGACAAACACTTGACTCTAGCTCCGGGGGACTCCTAGGTAATCGTCGCCCAAATGAAATTTATAACCAAATTGAGGAAATTGCTCAAAACAAATTTTAATGGCACACTCCCTGAGGCACAAAATCTATTTCCCTGAGCGCCCATAAGGTCGATGAAAACACTTCTTTACAAGCCCAAATCGAGGCCCTTTCTTCAAAGATCAAAAAATTAGAAATGGCAAAAACGGCCTCGGTTATGGCTTGCGAAGGGTGTGGTGGGCCACATGAAAATTGGTGTTGAATGAAAGAATTGGATAATCAAACTTAAACGGTAAACTACATTGATAATAGACCTAGGCCGTCGGGTCCTCCAACGGGTACTTACAACCAAGGATGGCGTAACCACCCTGACCTTGGTTGGAGAGAACCCGGTAATAGTAGTAACCAACAAAACCAACGAACGAACTTTCAACAACCAACAAATAAGTAACAAAATTTTTCTTAAGAACAACAAGGGGGACGAGAGAGGCTTGAAGATACTATCTCATGACTCTTCTCCGACATCGAAAAGAAAAACTCGGATCGATTCCAACAATTGGATTCGAACTTTAGAAATCAACAAGCTAGTATTCAAAACATTGAAAAACAACTAAATCAACTAGACCAAAATTTCTCCGAGAGACCACAAGGCGCTTTACCCAGCAATATTGAACCTAACCCAAAGGCGCAAGTACATCTCATCACGTTGAGAAACCGTACCGTAGGGCCCGAAGAGGCTCCGCTACCTCCATCCGACAAGAGTCCATCCAATTAAACCACACCTTCGTCAACACCCCAAAAGGAAACGACTCTTCAACCAAATCATGAGCCTACCAAGAATCCCCCGGTACCCTATCCTGGACGGTTACTTCGCCAAAAGACCGATGAGCAATTCATAAAATTCATAAACTTACTAAAACAATTGCACGCCAATCTTCCATTTGTGGAGGTCCTCACTCAAATGCCTAAATATTCAAATTTTATGAGAGACTTTCTCACTCACAAAAGAAAAATTGAATCATTGCAATTAGTTAATCTAAGTGAAGAATGCTCCGCCTTGCTACTCAACAAACTCCCACAAAAGAAAATCGACCTCGGAAGTTTCACCATCCCTTGCTCCATTGGGGAATCACCTATACGCAAGGCGCTAGCCAATCTTGGGGCTAGCATCAACCTCATGCCCGCATCAATGTTTGACCGACTCGGACTAGGTAAAACACGCCCCACAAAGATGAGCATACAACTCGACGATAGGTCTATCAAGTATCCAGAAGGTTTAGCCGAAAATCTGTTGGTAAAAGTCGGAGACTTTGTCTTCTCGGCCGACTCATACTCGATATAGAGGAGGACACCGAAGTACCACTCATTCTAGGAAGACCATTCCTGGCCATCGCTCATGCAATGGTGGATATGAGTGGAGGGAAGTTAACATTAAGGGTAGGAGATTAGGAAATGGAGTTCGGGGTTGGGAAAAGAGTAGAAGACGACGACCCGGTCAATTATATGAAAGTCATAGACTCAAGCTTAGATAATGTTCTCCGACGGTGCAACATGGGATGCAAAACATCCCACTTAGGTAACATGTGACTGACTTTGGGTCTAGCCAAGGACCCTTATAAATGTGGCGCACCACGGAGGCATTCCGCGGAACTGATTAACTTTTATGTTTTCTAGTTTAGTTTTACTTTTCAGTAATAAAACACACTCTAAATGGTGGAGGTTACTAAGGGAAACTTGAACCCACACCCCATGCACAAAAAACAGAGCCTCTCGACAATTTTTCTTCATTACAGCAAGTTCAGCACGGAGCCGTGCTCACCCCAACACGCCCCCGTGCCCAAGGATCTGTAGAAAACGCCCAGTTCAGGTAACTGGACACGGGGCCGTGCTCACTGAACACGCCCCCATGCCCAGCCTTCTGTTAAATATGATACTGGCAATCTGAACACGGGGTCGTGCCCGGACTAACACGGGCCCGTGCCCAGATGCCCAGTATCATAAAATTTTGTTTTTAAACACCTTTTTGCACATTCAATCAACCTAAAAACTTATTTTTGGGACACATTGAGGACAATGTGTAATTTAAGTGTGGGGGATGCTAAAAACTTGAATTTTGCAAGTCCTAATAACAAGCCTTACACAAAACTCTATTGGAACCGCTAATCACCCCAAATTTTTTCAAAAACTTTTCATTTTTTTTACTTGTCTTGGTTTAATTTGGGAATAACAAGTTCTAAAAAGGTTATATTTTTACAAATTTACAACCGATAACGTCGTGATAAAAAGAACCAACATAAGAAAATTATGAAACGGCGTGACAAATCTACTTAAAATTTGATTATATATACTTGATCACATTATAAACTCATTCCCAAAAAAAGTGAGTTTTGAGCCTTTATTGAGCATACAAGCATACATCTTTAAACTAAATGCTCATTTTTCGTTTCTTGTGTGAATAGCCACTTGGTTTCTTACGACTCTAGAACTTGCGACGACGATACATTCCCGGTCCTTACCAACTTAAACCCAAGTAAGAAAATGATGGAGGCATTAGGACTAACCTATTTTCCTTTCAACACCATTATTTTTCATTTTCTTTATCACCTACCAAAAATCCCCCTAGTTAACCCCTTTGAGCCTAAACCTTTTAATTTCTAAACCCACAAAACAAACACCCTTTACCCACCAAAACCTTTTTCTTTTAAACCCTTTATTTTAGTAAAAAGCTCGGTCTTCTTGTGACGTTCCTTATCAAAAAAAAAAAATATATTATGAAGTCTAGCAATAAACAACCAAGTTCCTCAAAGAAACTTTGTTTAAAAGTGCTTAGGTTGAATAAAAGTCTCAAAAACAAAAAGTTTTACGACGACCGACGCTTTTTACGCTTTTAGCCCTTTTTACTAACCACTAACCCAAAACAACCTACCTATAACCCAAGCCTAACCCTTCTCCAAGTCCTCTTGATATTTACAAAGGTTTATAGTTAAAAAGGAGGAGGATTGATTGCTTGGCAAGCATATGGTAGAAGTAAGTTCCATGCCGGTGTCGAGTGTTTACAAAAATACATCTTCGGCCGAGTGTTGAGTGATCTCCCGTAAGGTATGTGAACTTGTATATAAATGGAATTTTAAAGAGGCATGTTATGCCCAAATAAGTAATTTCTCTAATGAAACGTTCTAAATAAATCATAACGAATAGGATTGTAAATAGCGTAAAAATAAAACCCAATAAAGATCTTGGATTCCCGATACTCAAGACAAGCCCAAAACTTCTCTTCTACACATTCCATTTGGGTGTGTAAGCCACATAATAAAGAGTTTTGCTTAAGGACAAGCAAAGATTCAAGTGTGGGGTATTTATGTGTGTAAAATACAACATATAAATTACATTAAATGAGGCATAAAACTAACCATTTTTTAGTACTAATGTTGGAAAAAGTGTGCTCTTGTCTTCCTTTTGTATTTTCAGGACCAAATGAGCTTAAATGAACAAAAGGAATAAATATGTAGCAAAAACTAACATGAATATAAAGAAAAGGAATAAACGTAGCATGCACGACCCCTCGACAGCATCTTCCCAAGCAAAAACAAGAGCTCAGAAGGTTGACCACGGCCCCGTACCCAGCGGACATGCGGGCGTGGCCAGGTGCCTGCAGAAAATGACAAACTGATAAAAGCTTTTATTCCCAGCACGGGGGCGTGCCCAGCTCAACACGGGTCGTGGTCAATGCTAAGATTCGCAGAATCTTGCAAATCTTGATAGTACAGATACGCTTCAGCATACGGGGTTGTGCCCAGTGAACACAGGGGCGTGTGGAGCCTAATGCAGACAGTTGTAATTAATGAAGAACGAGAAAGTTGATAGCCACGGGGACGTGTCCGGGCTTCTGTACAGGCTATAAATAGGGGTGCTTGGTTCACTTCAAAGGCATCCCTTGGCAAACCACCTCTCTCCCACTTCACCACCATTCCACCATCATCACAACACCCACATCCACCACCATCATCCATCATCCACCTTAGAGTGTGTGTAGTAGTCTCGGGATCCAAGATTGATAGTAAGGGTTAGTGACAAGCATCACTTGGTGAAGACAAGCATTTAATGTAATACTTTTGATTTTTATTCTTTTCGCACTTTTTATTTGGTGTTGTATTAATGAGTTTAATAACTAGTTTCTTATGTTGAACGTGAAACTTCCTTATCATTTGTCCGTGGTGTCTTGGCGTTATTTTACTGTCTGTATAAAATAAAAGATTTTCACCATTCATATATCTACGGTCTATATAGAGATATGTTGGCTACCTGGTCGGGGGTTAAGGGAATGGTTAGGTATGGTTCTTGCCTTTTTCAGTGTGTAGATCCTTCAAAGACCTGGGTCAAGCTTACTAGAACCTCCTTTAATATCCACTGGTATTGGATGGCGAGGTCCGAATGGCTTGATCCCCTCATATGTAAAATACTATTAATACATTAACCCGACTACTTGGGATTGTATCCCTGCTGACTCAAACCACTTAGCCGTAAGGCTGGCAAATCGTGTCTTAACAGGTTTAACAGGTTTCTGACAGCGTGCACAACATAAGTTTCAAACATGATTACGACTCGTTTAACTACTTTCTACCTCATGTTTATAAAACAGTTTTATGTTTTATGTACAAAGATGAATAAATGATAGATCCTAACATTGTAATTTTGATTATTTTAAAAATTAAAAAAGTCAAAGGGTGTATTTTTCAGTCAAACAGGTCTAATCGTGTCTTAACAGGTACCCAATTGCCAGCCTTACTTAGCCGAGGGTAATGTCACCTTCAAAAGAGGGGCCTACCACATTACGCATTAATAACTTGATTAATTATCTTTCAATATTTCGACCCTTTGGGATTGTATCCTTGCTGACTTAAACCACTGGGTTGAGGATAACGTCACCTTCCAAAGTGGGGCCAACTACTATAACTAAGATAATCTCTTAAAAAGTGCAGAAATCATCAATGGTTACATTAAAAGCGAGTCGTATCCAAGTGATTCATCTTGTCTATCTGTTTTATTTTATTTTTATTTTTCAGCATTTTTAGTTTTTATTTTTCATGTTTATAACTTTTTCTAAAAATTTTGATTTGATTAGACCTTGAGGATAAACCGGTACTAAAAGCTCTTGTGTCCTTGGACGACCTCGGTATCTTACCAACGCTATACTACGCTCACGATGGGTGCACTTACCCATATGTGTGTTTAGTGTTAGTAGAATATCGTGTTTTATAAATTTAAAACTTGACTAATGTGTTAAAAAGGACTTAAAATATTAATAAAATTATATAACGCTACACACGCATCAGTTCTGATGTCTCATTTCCACTGCCAAATTAATAAACACCGATACCACCGGCTCTGTGATATTCTCCCGCGGCCGCCCGCTCCCGGGGCAGGGGTCGGGGGCTGTGACAGAAGGTGGTATCAGAACCATAGCCACTAGTTTAAGTCAATGAGGTGTTCTACAGACACCATGATTTTAATCAAATGTGTTAGGAAATAATTTTTGTGATTATATGTATATTATATTTTTGTGTTATTTGATAATTTGTTAGTTTACAATATGAGTGAGCAAGGTACATCCGACGCTTACCGTCAATTAGCTAGTTCCCCAAAGAATGAAGGAACCTCATCTCAACCAACTTCCTCAGGATACTATGCTGATACTGAGGAAAGAATCTTTGTTTTTAAGGCACATTCTAAGGAACCGTTTACTACTAAAAAGAGAGGCTAGTTTTAGTAGAGGAGCGCATGAGAGGAGGAAAAGGATGAAGAAATTACAACAACAGAGACCACTAGCAAAAGCCAATAGAGAAGTGAATAACCAAACCCAGGAAGCAGTTAATAGACCATTATGGGAAGTGGAAATTGATAGACAGTTAGTTGATTTCCACATGTTAGCAACCACCGCAGCAGACCTTAATCTAAATCAAACAGCTGAACCAGAGCCTTAACCATTATTCCCAGACCAACAAATGTTAGAACCAAACCAGGAAAACCAATTCACAATCCCAGCATTCAACCCCAATGAGTTACCTAGAATCCCAACCCTAATCCCTTTAGAATATGATCCATGGTGGAATGAAAGTAGGTCATATTCAGCGTTATATGTCACACCCCGAAATATCAGAGCATTGGTGTGACTGGACTGGTATCTTCATTTCACAGCGGAAGCAAATAAAGCTAAGTCTTTTAGAAAATGAACGCCCGCTAAGTACTCGACTCTTCATGGTTCTCCTATTCCAACCGTGCCTTGTCTTAGAACTGTAACCTGAGAAAGAAACATGCGAAAAAGTCAACATAAAGTTGAGCAAGTTCATAGTTTGTTTGTAAAAGATTTGAAATAAATCTTTTTGAATAACTGGTTTTTGAAGTATTGTTGAGAAAACGAATTTAAAATCATTTTCTTGTCATGTTATACAGAAATTTAGTATGAAAACATGGTATGTATCTAGTATAAATCAAGTATTCCTTATGTACACCACGTACTCATGTATAAATCAAGTATTCTTGTATGTATCATGTTTTCTTGTATAAATCAAGTATTCTTGTATGTATATCATGTTTTCTTGTATAAATCAAGTATTTCTGTATGTATCAAGGTTGTTAATGGGTTGCAAGGCCATTAACATGTGACACGACATGTGACACGACTAGTGATCACCAAGAGTGCTTCTTGTTTATGTATTCATCATATCAAGTATCAATTTTCAGTTCTTGTATTCATTATATCAAGTATCAAATCTCATGTGTTTGTATACTCATGTATTTGTATTTTCTCGTAGTTTAGAAAACTAGAACTCGTGTGTAAACGCTTGTTTGAAAAACCGGTATAAAACATAAGCTTTTCGTAAACCATTTATGTCAGTTGAAACTTGCTTGCAAAATGGTTTAGAAATATGTAATTCTTGTCTGCTTTGCAAAAAGTGCATGTCTTTCCACCCCGAAAACATTTAGAAAAATGTAAAACCGTAAAAATGTGGGGTTATGAACTCACCTGAATAGCCTTGTGCAAAGCTAGCTAATTACGACTTCGTGATGTCGTTTCCAAGAGTTGACTCGCTAGCGTGCATTCTACAATATTCCTAACACGGAATATCTTATAAGTTTCAAAATAATGCGGTAACTAAACTACGTGTTACCGAGCTCTACCGAATCGTTAGTCGAATGGTTCAATCGTAAGTAGTTAACTTATCGGAAATGATAGGTCATATTTGATAAGTGTCGTTTATTGTCGATAAAACCACTAAGTCTTGAAAAGACTTGATTCTCGAGAGATTTAAAAATAAATAAATATTTATATATAAAATATATAAATACTTCGTTGTAATTGCGTTAGCCGTCTCGAGTAGTCGTACGAAAATAATATATAATAACTTGTATTATATATATCACGTCTTGTGTATATTTGCCAAAAATATACGTATATGCCATTTTGGCGTTTGTAATGAATATAAAAAGTTATATTTATTTTGCGAAAGTATCATCGAGTTGTTTGAAGTTTGAAATAAATATAAAACTATATTTATTTTTATAAGGGAATTCGTGTGGTATAAATATAAAAACTATATTTATTTTTATAAAACGAATTCGTCGAATTTCCGAAGTTTAAAACAACTATGTTTGTCGTTGTAAATATTTTCCGAATCGTTGTTTTCGTAAGTTGTAAGTTGTTGTCGAAGGAAACTTTATATTTGTATCTCGTAAAAGTCGCTTTATAACAATAGTTGTCGTTTTACAAGAAAAGCACGTTTTTATAATAAAACTCGTTTTATTTTACGGGTTTTCTCAAAAAACGGGCAGAGTTTCCTCTGTTTTTGGACCAACCCGACAATAAAAAGTTGTCGTATTTTATCAAACTCGACAATATTCAACCTATATAATCAAATATATATAGTTTTCGTCAAGCATTTCAAAATATAACTAAATTTATAAACGGAATGGTTCGAGCTCGTTCACGTAAGATTAAATCTATTTAAAACACAAATATTAAACGCGTCATCAATTTTTACCAAGTCTTCACGCCGAAATGTGGAGCCGCCTGATCGAGTCGACCTGGTCAACTGAGTTGACCGAGTCAGCTCTTGTTGACTGAGTTGAGGGGATATGAACCGAGTAGAACCAAGTTGGACTGAGTTACATCAAGTCGAACTGAGTTGAACTGAGTCGTCTAGTGAGTCGACCGGGTCTGACTGTGTTGACTCATTTAAACCGTAACTGAATCGATCTCGAACAACTGAACAGTATCAGCATCAGTTTCATCAAATCTTTGAAAAAGAAAGTTACAAAACGAAACAAAAAGAAGTTCCTTACCGGAACTCGTTGGACCGAAACACCCACTGCCGCCACTCCGCTGTGTCTTGCCGGTGACTACCCAGAACTCGAGACGCGGCTGTAACCCGAACCAAAACATCATCATCATCATCATCATCATCATCATCATGTAACTCACCGGTCCGAGACGAGGACCACCGGTTCTCTCTCTCTCTACGCCTCTCTCTCTCTGCTACGAAACCACGCCGCCGCTCACCACCACCGCATGGTGGTTGTGTCTTCGCTTAATCTGCCGAGGGGGGGGGGGTGTTGTCGGTAGTGTGTGGGTGGTGAGTTGTTGGTTTTGTGTCATGAAGGAGAAGAAATACCCTTTTCTTGTGTATGTATGAATGTGCAGACAATTGATGAGGGTGTTTGGGGTCTTTCATTTCAAAGAAGGTAGATGAAGGGCATGTTTGGTTTATTTGTGTCTGCACAATTAAGGGCATGGCCCCTTTTATATTCTCATATAATGGGTTTTGTCTAGTGGTTTATATTACAGTTCATTAACCACGAGTCCCTATGTTTCAATCTTTAGAGACATAAATCTCTTGGAGAGATTTATTGAGATTTCAAAGAGATTTGTATGATTTTAATAGATTTGGGTAATATTTAGTAGAGATCTTATGCGATCTGATGTACTGTGAGCAGGTTTAGGCTTGTGGTTTTTTGGCTTGGGCCCAGGGCCTACAAGCCCATCTCATGTGTAAGTGGCCTGTAATTCCTACGAGACCCGATATCGCAACCCAACTCCATAAGCATAAAAATTATTCATGTAACATCCATATTTGTCGGTGTCATCAGTATTTCGTACGGTTTCAGTCCGTTGTCATTTGATGTGTCGCAGATTCCACGCGAATCTTCATACGCGTACTGTATAGCTGAACAAACGTTCCTGGGCACTCCAAGGGCCTGGTTAAGTTAATTAGCGTCGTAAACACTATTTATTATCACGTAATCACCGGTTAATCATGTAATTAAGCACGTAAATTACCGGTTGTCACATTCTCCCCCTGTTAATAAAATTTTGTCCTCGAAATTTAGACTACGTTAACTCCTTAGAGTGACGTTATGCGTAGAAAATACGAATAGTACCAAAGTGAACGATCATGAAATCGAATCAAGACTTATTCGAATGATGTGAATTCAAGGACGTATCACAAGATGCAAATGAATTCTAGAAACGATCGCATCCAATAAATGAACTTAGATTCAACAAGCTCAAATGTAGTAGTTTGCATGAAACGCTCGATCGAGATCAGCGCAAGCTGCAAGTTATACCGATGCCACAAGGTGTCATAGTGAATGAAACAATTCAAATGTAGCGGTGATCGAACAAGTATCACCTGTGTTTTACATAAAACGCTCAATCATGATTAGCCCAAGCTACAAGTTTGTACTGACACCACAAGGTGTCGTAGTTAACAAACGACTTAATGGAGTCGTAGACCAAACAAATCTACTACGACTCGAAACAATGAAACGCTTGTTAAAACGAATTCGAATATGATGTTTCCAATACATCATATGATGTCTTGAATTGAATATGTGTAATGAACAAGTTCAAACAATTGAATTTGATTTCGGCGCAAGCCGACAATAAATACATGTATCGACAAGAAAACTTTTGGCATGGTCACAACTAAATACCATGTATGTACCTTGAAAAAAAGGAATTTTCAAGAAAATGTGTTGACTTGATAACAAAGAAGCCAACAATTACAATAATGCGGGTCATTCGAATCACGAATCAATAATTAGATTTAGCAAAACAATATTTGAACTTCAATGAAACGCTTTATTCGAAACGAAACCACATGCGTAACAAACGATGAATGCGTAACATACGAATTTTCAAGAAATGAAGCAAATGAACATTCGCTATAATCAAAGAAATGATCGTGACACAATGACCATTAAGAGGAGTAGAGATACGAAAATCTACTCAATGTGAAAGTCGAAATTTCAATAAAAGAAATTTAAGGACTTTACCTGGGGTTTTATGTGACGACCAGTAGTTAGGTGACATTACCATGGAATGTTGAACATGGCGTACTCGTCGTTAGCTGAAATAGGGGGAATACGGTGACTTGCGTCTTTTTCCTTAACATGACTCGTGTCGTTTGCAGGACCGCGTGCCAACTGCCGCTTCCTGATCGATAGTCGCGTGTGACGTACTTCAACCTCCGTTGATGTATAGCTTAAGTCTCACGTATGCCTGTGCGCTAGCGTTTCGTTTTGCGTAGAATGTGATGCACTCCTACATCTGTTGACGTAAAATTTGAGTTCTATGTATTCTCGTGCACTAGCGTTTCGTTATGCGTAGGCTGCCTGCTCGGGAAGTTAAAACATCATAGACAATATGTATAATTGTGTGTGCCCGAATTAATATTTGCAGTTCCTACGTGATGACCTTTAATGAACTTCAACATAAGTTTCCGAAGGTCTTACATGCATGTTTCCTAAACTCTCAGAGTTTCGTGTACTGTATGTAATTGTAATTGTTTTTGTGTACCATGTGTAAAACACCACGATAGCGTATGTTTGAAAACAAAATCGTGACTGTTTGTTTTTCGGCAACGGTTGGAGACCATATTCGAGTACTAGGCGTTCTGTGTGTATTCAATGTCTTACGAATCTAAGACCCCAGAGGAAAGATGAGGTTAGAGCCTAGGTATTCTTACAGAAAACCCTATTTGCTGTAACCTATAGCTCTGATACCAATATGTCACACCCCGAAATATCAGAGCATTGGCGTGACTGGACTGGTATCTTCATTTCACAGCGGAAGCAAATAAAGCTAAGTCTTTTAGAAAATGAACGCCCGCTAAGTACTCGACTCTTCATGGTTCTCCTATTCCAACCGTGCCTTGTCTTAGAACTGTAACATGAGAAAGAAACATGAGAAAAAGTCAACATAAAGTTGAGCGAGTTCATAGTTTGTTTGTAAAAGATTTGAAATAAATCTTTTTGAATAACCGGTTTTTGAAGTATTGTTGAGAAAACGTATTTAAAATCATTTTCTTGTCATGTTATACATAAATTTAGTATGAAAACATGGTATGTATCTTGTATAAATCAAGTATTCCTTGTGTACACCACGTACTCATGTATAAATCAAGTATTCTTGTATGTATCATGTTTTCTTGTATAAATCAAGTATTCTTGTATGTATCATGTTTTCTTGTATAAATCAAGTATTTCTGTATGTATCAAGGTTGTTAATGGGTTGCAAGGCCATTAACATGTGACACGACATAGGAAGTCACCAAACCATAGGCATTTTTCTAGTAGTCGATTCACGACTGAGACACAAAAACACTACTCGGTACTAGTTGTCACCAAGAGTGGGGCTGCCCTGACACCCGTTAGATCTAACCTTTTGTTCTGCGATCTAAGTATGTACACAATTAATGGTGCTTATGGTACCCTATTCGTGACACGATTTCTCGTATCATTCCTCAAAACGCATCATACTTGGTACTAGTGATCACCAAGAGTGCTTCTTGTTTATGTATTCATCATATCAAGTATCAATTTTTAGTTCTTGTATTCATTATATCAAGTATCAATTCTCATGTGTTTGTATACTCATGTATTTGTATTTTCTCGTAGTTTAGAAAACTAGAATTCGTGTGTAAACGCTTGTTTGAAAAACCGGTATAAAACATAAGCTTTTCGTAAACCATTTATGTCAGTTCAAACTTGCTTGCAAAATGGTTTAGAAATATGTAATTATTGTCTGCTTTGCAAAAAGTGCATGTCTTTCCACCCCGAAAACATTTAGAAAAATGTAAAACCGTAAAAATGTGGGGTTATGAACTCACCTGAATAGCCTTGTGCAAAGCTAGCTAATTACGACTTCGTGATGTCGTTTCCAAGACTTGACTCGCTAGCGTGCATTCTACAATATTCCTAACACGGAATATCTTATAAGTTTCTAAATAATGCGGTAACTAAACTACGTGTTACCGAGCTCTACCGAATCGTTAGTCGAACGGTTCAATGGTAAGTAGTTAACTTATCGGAAATGATAGGTCATATTTGATAAGTGTCGTTTATTGTCGATAAAACCACTAAGTCTTGAAAAGACTTGATTCTCGAGAGATTTAAAAATAAATAAATATTTATATATAAAATATATAAATACTTCGTTGTAATTGCGTTAGCCGTCTCGAGTAGTCGTACGAAAATAATACATAATAACTTGTATTATATATATCACGTCTTGTGTATATTTGCCAAAAATATACGTATATGCCGTTTCGGCGTTTGTAATGAATATAAAAAGTTATATTTATTTTGCGAAAGTATCATCGAGTTGTTTGAAGTTTGAAATAAATATAAAACTATATTTATTTTTATAAGGGAATTCGTGTGGTATAAATATAAAAACTATATTTATTTTTATAAAACGAATTCATCGAATTTCCGAAGTTCAAAACAACTATGTTTGTCGTTGTAAATATTTTCCGAATCGTTGTTTTCGTAAGTTGTAAGTTGTTGTCGAAGGAAACTTTATATTTGTATCTCGTAAAAGTCGCTTTATAACAATAGTTGTCGTTTTACAAGAAAAGCACCTTTTTATAATAAAACTCGTTTTATTTTACAGGTTTTCTCGAAAAACGGGCAGAGTTTCCTCTGTTTTTGGACCAACCCGACAATAAAAAGTTGTCGTAGTTTATCAAACTCAACAATATTCAACCAATTTAATCAAATAAATATAGTTTTCGTCAAGCATTTCAAAATATAACTAAATTTATAAACGGAATGGTTCGAGCTCGTTCACGTAAGATTAAATCTATTTAAAACACAAATATTAAACGCGTCATCAATTTTTACCAAGTCTTCACGCCGAAATGTCGAGCCGCCTGACCGAGTCGACCGGGTCAACTGAGTTAACCGAGTTAGCTCTTGTTGACTGAGTTGAGGGGAGATGAACCGAGTAGAGCCGAGTTGGACTGAGTTACATCAAGTCGAACTGAGTTGAACTGAGTCGTCTAGTGAGTCGACCGGGTCTGACTGTGTTGACTCATTTAAACCGTAACTGAACCGATCTCGAACAACTGAACAGTATCAGCATCAGTTTCATCAAATATTTGAAAAAGAAAGTTACAAAACGAAACAAAAAGAAGTTCCTTACCGGAACTCGTCGGACCGAAACACCCACTACCGCCACTCCGCTGTGTCTTGCCGGTGACTACCCAGAACTCGAGACGCAGCTGTAACCCATACCAAAACATCATCATCATCATGTAACTCACCGGTCCGAGACGAGGACCACCGGTCCGAGAGGAGGACCACCGGTTCTCTCTCTCTCTACGCCTCTCTCTCTCTCTCTGCTACGAAACCACGCCGCCGCTCACCACCACCGCACGGTGGTGGTGTGTTCGCTTAATCTGCTGAGGGGGGGGGGGTGTTGTCGGTTGTGTGTGGGTGATGAGTCGTTGGTTTTGTGTCATGAAGGAGAAGAAATACCCTTTTCTTGTGTATGTATGAATGTGCAGACAATTGATGAGGGTGTTTGGGGTCTTTCATTTCAAAGAAGTTTGATGAAGGGCATGTTTGGTTTATTTGTGTCTGCACAATTAAGGGCATGGCCCCTTTTATATTCTCATATAATGGGTTTTGTCTAGTGGTTTATATTACAGTTCATTAACCACAAGTCCTTATGTTTCAATCTTTAGAGACATAAATCTCTTGGAGAGATTTATTGAGATTTTGTAGATTTCAAAGAGATTTGTAGGATTTTAATAGATTTGGGTAATATTTAGTAGAGATCTTATGAGATCTGATGTACTGTGAGCAGGTTTAGTCTTGTGGTTTTTGGTCTTGGGCCTAGGGCCTACAAGCCCATCTCATGTGTAAGTAGCTCGTAATTCCTACGAGACCCGATATCGCAACCCAACTCCATAAGCATAAAAAGTATTCGTGTGACATCCATATTTGTCGGTGTCGTCAGTATTTCGTACGGTTTCAGTCCGTTGTCATTTGATGTGTCGCAGATTCCACGCGAATCTTCATACGCGTACTGTATAGCTGAACAAACGTTCCTGGGCACTCCAAGGGCCTGGTTAAGTTAATTAGCGTCGTAAACACTATTTATTATCGCGTAATCACCTGTTAATCACGTAATTAAGCGCGTAAATTACCGGTTGTCACATTATATACTCCTGAAGAACCAGTGCCTGCCCCACCAGTAAACCCACCAATGAGCCGAGAATATGTGCAGGAACTTCGCCAGTATGGTGAAAATTTAGTGGATGAAGGAAATAGGATTCGTCAGATAGGAGAGAAGCTTGTGTGGAAATACGACGAACATGAGATGCAGTATTGGATACACGACACCTAGAATAATATATGGATATGTGTGTAATTTTATATTTAGAAATATATATATATATATACACACACACATATATAATATCAATTAGAATAGATAACCTAATACCTATCGATGCATAGTTACTAGTGTGTTTAATTTTCAGTTGTAATAGATGCATATGTATAGATGTATATAAAAAGAGTAAGTCGCAATGCTCGACGTTTTTGATCAATCTGCTTAAGTGATTGTTTGTATTAAATTTTATTCTGTGATATTGAAACCTGATAAACGTTTATAATTCAGATGGATAATGAAGTAAATCCGGAAAACCAGACTAACGATAATAGTAGCACAAGGAATTATAGATGCCATGCAATATATTATAAAGACTGTTAAGGAAGCAAAAAATAATAAATCTGTAACTGGAAGTAAACGTGCACCCACTGAACCAAGTCACAGCGTGAATGAAAATCATGGGCCTCATATGGTTGTTCTTATAAGGAATTTTGGGCATTTAAACCCATAGAATTCTCAGGTAATGAAGGATCCATTGTAGCCTTACGCTGTATTGAAAAGACAGAAGCAGTCTTAAAAATCAGCAAATGTGCAGAAGAAGATAAGAATATGTTTGTTTCTAATCTTTTTAAGAATGCAGCCTTAGAATGGTGGAATACTATTCTCCAGTCTAGGGGAAGTGAAAGAACTTATAACATGGAATGGACCAACTTTAAGGAAATGGTTGAAAGAAGATTGTGTCCTCCTCATGAAAAAGAATAGATTGCCAATAAGTTCTTAAATTTTAGAATGACTGTAATAGACTGCAAGGGTTATACTACCATATTCTTCGAATATGCTAGAAGAGTCCCAACCTTAGCCTCACCGGGACCAGTATTAATCTCCCGTTATATTTGGGGATTAATCAATGAAATCGGACATGTAGTTAAGATAGCTAGACCACAAACCATAGAAGAGGCAGTGGAACTGGCCAACACCTTGACTGATGAATTGGTACTCACACAAGAGGAAAACCAGAAGAAGAACCTAGCCTAAAGGCTTACCCAAGAATTTCGTTACGGTAATTTCAACCGTGGGAAAGGAACAGGATCTTGCTCTTCACCTACTTCAAGTACTGCAAAAAGAAGCACTCAGGAAGGTCCTCATTATATTGTAACTTTTGCAGAATATCTGGACATAAGGAAGAAGATCTCCGGAAGAAAGCTAACAATGGGCTATGCTACAATTGTGGAGAAGCTGGTCATATCAAACCGAACTGCCTGAAACAGCTCTAACAACAACCAGCAAAGCTAAAGCAACTAAAGGACCCAAAAAGAATGCCAGAGCATTCGTTCTGACAGCTGAGGAAGCCAAGATGTTTTCGGATGTGATTGCTAGTACGTTTTTAGTTAATGACATTTTTGCTAAAGTATTATTTGACTCTGGTGCAAACCAAAGTTTTATCAATACTTCTTTCAACAAACTTCTCAACCAACCATTAACTAAACTTCTGCAAGACTGTCTGGTGGAGACAACAAATGGAGAATCCATTAAGATAAGCGAAATCCTGCAGGGAGCAAGGATAGAAATTCTAAACCATAATTTTACTGCTAATCTTTACCCGATGAATCTAGCAGGATTCGATGTTATATTAGGAATGGATTGGTTGGTAGCCAATCGTGCTAATATTTTATGTGATCAAAAGTCAGTACAAGTAAGTACACCAAAGGGTGAAACAATCACAATTAAAGGAGATAAGCCAACCAGGTCAACAAAATTCATCTCTGTGATGAAAGCTGCAAGTTATTCAAGGAAGGGAGGAATAGTGTATATGATTTCCATAATCATTAACACGAAAAGAAAAGAATTAAAAGATATTCCCATAATATCTAAATTCTCTGACGTTTTTCTAGAAGAGTTACCTAAATTACCGCCAGATCGAGAGGTTGAATTTAGAATTCACCTAATACTAGGAACGATACCGATTGCCAAAGCGCCATACCGACTAGCACTGATGGAGATGCATGAACTGAAGAAACAATTTGACAAACTACTCGACAAAGGTTTTATACACCCTAGTTCATCACCGTGGGGAGCACCGGTGTTATTTGTCAAAAAGAAGGACGACCCAATGCGTATGTGCATTGATTACCGAGAATTGAACAAGGTTACGATTAAAAAACGGTACCCACTACCGAGAATCGATGATATGTTCGATCAACTTCAAGGAGCACGATTCTTTTCTAAGATTGGCTTAGGCTCAGGATATCGTCAATTGAAAGTACAGGAATAGGACATTCCTAAAACTGCTTTTAGATCACGGTACGATCATTATGAATTTACAGTCATGCCATTTGGTTTAACCAATGCCCCAGCTTCATTTATGGACATGATGAACAGGATATGTAAACCATACCTAGATAAATTCATAAGTGTCTTTATAGATGATATTCTAATTTACTCTAAGAGTAAAGAGGATCATGCAAAGCATCTGCATATACTTCTGACATTATTGAGAAAAGAAAAACTTTATGCTAAATTCTTAAAATGCGAATTCTAGATTCATGAAGGGCAATTCCTTGGACATATGGTTAATCATGAAGGAATTCATGTGGATCCCACAAAGATCGAGGCGATTACCAAATGGACAGTCCCTGAATCACCAACGGAAGTAAGAAGTTTTCTTGGATTGGCAGGATATTATAGACGTTTTATTCAAGATTTCCCTAGAATAGCCATTCCATTCACCAAACTGACTTGCAAATCAATTAAGTTTGAATAGGGACCAAGACAAGAGGAAGCCTTTAGGATTTTAAAGCAAAGATTAACCAACGCACCTATCCTCGCTTTAATAGAAGGAACTGAAGACTTGATAGTGTATTGTGACACGTCTAAGTTAGGATATGGATGTGTGTTGATGCAACGTCAAAAGGTTATAGCTTATGCCTCTATACGGGTTAAGAAACATAAAGAGAATTTTACCACACATGATCTAAAATTAGGAGCCATAATTTGCCCTGAAGATTTGGAGACACTATCTTTACGGTAGTAAGTTTGTCGTCTTTACCAATCATAAGAGTTTAAGATATGTTTTTGGGCAAAAGGAATTGAATATGAGACAGAGACGCTGGATGGAAGTTCTTAATGATTATGATTGTGATATCCAGCATCATGCAGAAAAAGCTAATGTAGTAGCTGATGCTTTAAGTAAAAAATATCACGAAAAGCCAAAACGAGTATGCTCTCTCAGATTAAATCTACAGATAAATTTAAATGAGCAAATTAAAGAGGTACAGGAAATAGTAATCAATGACGATGCTGAAGGTTTAAAAGGAATGATTAAATAATTAGAACACGGAGCAGATGGAATTTAGAGATTCCATAAGAAAAGGATCTGGATACCTAAATAAGGAAACCTACGCCACCAAATCATAGAAGAATCCCATAAATCTAAGTATATGATACATCGTTGTAGTGATAAGATGTATCAAAACTATGTTGCTAAATGTCTAACCTGTTCTTAGGTTAAAGCTGAACATCAGAAACCCACAGGGTTATTACAGCAATTAGAAATGCCAATATGGAAATGGGAGTTAATAACAATGGACTTTGTTACTAAATTACCTAAGACACGCAAAGGTAATGATACAGTATGGGTGATTGTTGACAGATTAACTAAATCTGCTCATTTCTTACCTATGAAGGAAATTTTCAGTATGGAACAGTTAGCCAAGTTATAAGTAAAGGAAATAGTTTCATTACATGAAATTCCTTTATCTATTGTATCTGATAGAGATAGCCGTTTTACATCTCATTTTTGGACAAGTTTCCTAAAAGCATTGGGAACCAGGATAAATCTAAGCACCGCTTATCATCCTCAAACGGGCAGACAAAGCGAAAGGACAATTCAGACGATGGAAGATATAGTTAGAGCCTGTGTAATTGATTTCGGAGGAAATTGGGACGATCACTAACCATTGATAGAATTTTCTTATAATAACAGCTATCGTACCAGCATCAATGCTGCACCGTTTGAAGCACTTTATGGACGGAAGTGCCGAACTCCAGTCTGTTGGGTAGAACTTGGAGAAAAACAATTATCTGGACCGGAACTAGTGCAAGAAAAAACTGAAAAGATTATTCAAGTCAAGGAAATGCTAAAAGCAGCACGAGATCGTCAAAAGAGTTATGCAAATAACAGACGAAAACCGTTAGAATTTCAAGTTGGAGATAAGGTATTGTTAAAAGTTTCTCCATGGAAAGGAGTGGTTAGATTCATTAAAAGAGGAAAACTAAGCCCAAGGTATGTTGGACCTTTTGAGATTATCAAAAGAATAGGACCAGTTACTGATCAGCTGCAACTGCAGGAGGAAATGGCAGGAATACATGATGTGTTCCATATTTGCAACCATAAGAAATGCTTAGCAGACGAATCAATTGTGATACCTCTTAAGGACATAGAGGTAAATGAGAAACTCAAGTTTATAGAGAAGCCACTACAGATTGAAGATAGAAAGATTAAGAATCTCAAGCACAAGAGACTAGTTCTGGTTAAAGTAAAATGGGATTCCAAGAGAGGACCAAAATACATTTGGGAGCTCGAGTCAGAGATGCAACAGAAATATCCACACCTGTTCTAGTAAATCTCGAGGACGAGATGTAAATCAAGGTGGGGAGGATATTACAACCCTTCCTAAACCCCTTAGAACACCCTAGATGTTCCTATTATACCCCGTTTACGAGAAACGGCCCTAAAATACCTTAATATTTAAAAAAAAAAACAAAATCTGGGAGTCGCTCGCGGGGCTCGACCCCCTTGGCCAAATCGGTCGTGAAATGCGACACACGGTTGCTTACCGGGCACCTGATCAGCCACGTGTCAACATGTGGCAAGGCTATATTCGCTGACTAAACAACCCTAGAGGGGGGCTTCGTGGGCCCCGGGCCGCCTCTTGTCAGGCCTATAAATAGAGGCTTCGGCCTCATTTTATAAATCGTTCAGAAATATTTTCTCTATCAAATCTCTAGGTAATTATATTGCTCAGATATAATACCCCTAAATAGCGAATCTCTGCCTCATTGTATGTATTATAACCCCCGGTTACGTATTAGTTACCCTACACGATTGATCTAGGGCTCCGTAACGCATGTCAAGGCTCTGCCTGACTCAGTTCGTTGGAGTTCTGTCTCGGTTGTATGGCTAATGTAATTTGGGTTATCTTACTAACACGTGTGCATTGTTTAATTTTTAATAGATAATAACCAGGAGAATCATCAGGAAGCTAAAGTATTGCCTAAGTAAACAAAGTGTGTCCATTTTCTTTTTCTCACCGTTTGTGAGTCATTCTCTTTTTCTACCAAACTGTTTTACCAAAACCTCAAATGTTTTAATCATACTTAAATAGTGATTGAGCCTATGTGTTCTACAATTACTGCCGGTATGCTGGGGTTTTGTACATTACTTGAAATTCGTTACTATTGGACAAAGAGTTAGCCAATGAGTAACATGACCACAAGTCAGGAATTGACCATACTGAATGAGTAACTGTGTAGATATAAACATTGTAATCGCTCTCAATATTGTGAAGTTATTTAAACTGTTTTGATTAAACTGGGATGCACTCGTCAGTATTTCTTACTGATAAACCTTTTTAAAATGCGTTTCAGGTAACTTAATGTGAAAACTATTAGAAGCCTGCTGGAGAGCACTGAAGGCTTAAAGAAGTGGCTATAAAAAGTTACCTAAATAAAAGGTTTTTATGTTTTCAATAAAAAGGGTTTTATCCCTATAAATGTATTATCAGTGAAACTTGGGTTTTATCCCATTTGTTTATTATAAAAGTTTGGTGTTTTGAAACTCTGATAACATTTCCTAACTACGGTTCTGATGTCCCATTTCCGTTGCTAAATTAATAAACACCGATACCACCGGCTCTGTGATAGTCTTCCGCGGTCGCCCGCTCCCGGGGCAGGGGTCGGGGGCTGCGACATCATGCACACGTATGTGATAAGCCTCATACGCACGTATGACACATGGGTGCATCTGAGTACTCATCCTTACAAAACAAACACTTAAACATACAATATTAAACACACACTCTATCAAGTATATTTACACAGTGGCGGACACAAATATTATGCACCAACAGTTTCCCCCTTTGGCGTCAATGTCGAATCTTGATATTTCAAATATGAGAGCCGTGTTTGAATATTCTGCAACTTCAATCAAGTGTTGTGGATATCTTCAATTAATTCCCCATTGATTGATGATTCGGGTTTGCATTATATCCAATATATTCCCCCTGAACTGAATTTGCATTATATCCAATATATTCCCCCTGAAATGAATCCACACTTCAGTTCTCTATTTGCACAGTTCCTGACCTCCTCTGATTTGCTTAACTTCAATCTTCACGAATAATCACCAATCTTGAAATAACCCAATGTAGCTTCTCCATTTCAATTTTCACCACATCCGCGTTCGGTTTTTGATTTACCTCTCATAGCTCAATCTCTTAATCTTCAAACACCTATAGTTCAATATATTAATCTTCAAAAACGCAACTGGAGATTGATAGAAACTTCGAACACCACACTGGTAAACCTCAAGTCTGTGAATACCCACAAACATCTGAAATCCCATTTTTCATAACCCACACGATGTTCAACTTGAATGACTGATCAGTGTAAACGGTAATCTCCACAATTAGCAAATCTTCAAAGGATCACAAATCATTTGGTAACACAATGTGATCTAAGAAATATTCTTCCAACAATCAAATTCATATTCTTCCTCTTTAGTCACGATAACAAATGTATAGCCTTCTACGTTAGTCCCGAAAGCAACTTAATTAACAAACATCATCATTCCCCGACGGTTAGTCCGGAAAACAACTCATCTGCTTGAAGACTAACCATTCTGACACTTTAGAGATCACAGAGCTGTCGTGTATCTAATATCTTGAAAGCTCTCTGATGTCTTTTAAGTATTGACAAAACTGATGTATCTTCCTCTTACGCTAATCCTACTAACCGGCTTGTATGAAGACTTAGACATCAATGTGATCACGACACAAAGAATCCAAACTTCCTCTGATCACGAACTAAAGTATCCAAGATCCTATGCATCCCCCGTCAATTTTGAGTCAGAACCACCCTAATACAATTGCATATCGTCCGAATTTCAAAAATTATGGAATTTCAATATTTTCAATTAAATTTAATTTCCCATCATTTTTGTAAATTCTTCTTCTCTTTTATCAGAAAAACTCAAATATGTGACATCTCCACAAAAGTCTATTTTTCATCGATGCGGATTTTTCTATTTTGCCCATTAATAGTCACTTTACCCAAATGATAAACATTATGCATAGGTATCCATGACTACCCCACTATCTTCAATACTCTATGATTTCATCATCTTATCTATTATCCGAATCCTCCAACATGTCTCCGAACAACCTGTATTTGTCGTTAAAATCTCGAAAAAACATTTTATCACCAAATTTTTTCTAGACACTCGTCACATCACCACAATCAAAAAATGCCATTTTTTTATCATGCGCGCAGATGAGACATGTTCATACGTGCATATGACACATGTGTTGAGCTCATGTGCGCGTATGAAGCTCATGTGCGCGTATGAAGCTTATGCGCGCGTATGAAGCTATGTGCTTGACCTCATCTTGCGGTTGTGACTCATGCGTGCGGATGTGGCGTGCGGATGTGGCGTGCGGATGAGCTCATATGTGAGACTCATGTGCGTAGATGTGCTCATGCGCACGACGCCCTGAAACCAATTTTTTTATCCAAAATCTTTATTTATTCAAATTTGATGATGATTCTTTCACAGACATGTGCGACATTTAATTCTGATCAATCCTATGGCTTCAATTTGACTTTTTTGTCCGTGAATTGACCTTCAGTTTTGATAAAAATGTCTTTGCATCTTCAGTTTTATGTCTAAATCACAAAATCATGAGTGTAGGTGATGCAATAGACGATTAGTTCAATTGAATCGGTACAGTAGCTCTAATACCACTACTGGTACATGTGACCGTTGCATCCTATGCGTTTAGACAACAGTTTGGATAAGATAAAACTAATTCGGTAGAAATTTCATAAGAATAACCATAAGTAGAAGATTACATTCCATACCGAAAGAGTATACATCATTTGGCAAGCCTGAGGGAGCCTCAACACATCTCTCCAACTTGCATCTTCACACATGGGATCTCACAAACTTATCTAAACCTATGCGAATGAGCCCCTATATATAGGCAAGCCTTATGAGCATGAGCTCATTCGCACGTATGTGATAAGCCTCATACACACATATGACACATGCGTGCGTATGAGTGCTCATCCTTACAAAACAAACACTCAAACATGCAATATTCAACACACGCTCTATCTAGCTTATTTGCATAGTGACACACATATATGCACCAACACTATTAAGCGTTATAAGGCATGCTTAGTGGCTCAAGGTTTTACACAAATTCCAGGCTTGGATTACTCTCAAACCTTCAGTCCTATGGTGAAAACTTCCATGGTTAGAATTGTGTTATCTCTTGCCATCCTTTGTAACTGGAAGTTGCATCAACCTGATGTCAAGATTGCCTTCTTGAAGGGCTATTTGAATGAAACGGTCTTTATGGAGCAGCATCCTGGATTTGTCAATCTTAAATATCCAAATCATGTTTGTAAGTTATCCAAGGCTCTTTACAGACTGAAGCAAGCTCCTCGTGCTTGGTTTCAAAGTTTAACCACATTCCTTCCTCTTATAGTTTTACTTGCAGCTGTGCAAATACACCTCTCTTTGTACTTCGCAAAGACTCTTGCATCATGTATCTTCTAGGGTATGTTTGGCAAAAGTAGCCGGTGGCTGGAAGCTGGTAGCCGGTGGCTGTAGCTTTTTAGATATATTAAGGTGTTTGGCAGAGTAGCTGAAGCTTTTAATAAAATGTATAAAATGTATAAAATGACCAAAATGGACATAACTAAAAAGTTCATTATCTTTAGAGGTTAAAATAGTCATTTTTCCCTAAAAGCTTGTAACTCCTTCTAATCGCTACTAGCAGGAGCGTTTAACCAAAAGCTTCAAGCTCCTTCAACCAAACAAGACTTTTTATTGAGTAGGAGCTTTTTCTTAAAAGCTTAAAGCTAGAAGCTCCTAAAAGCTCCATGCCAAACACACCCCTAGTCTATGTTTATGATCTCATTCTTACAGGAAATGATGAGAATGTCATCTATACTTTTATTTGTCATCTACGTCATGAGTTCGCTATCAAGGATCATGGGGATTTGAATTATTTTTTTTGGGCATGATGTCGTTTGCACTGAATCCAGTCTTCTTCTTACACATGTAAAGTATGTTAAAGACATTCATCTATGAGCAAACCTCCATAATTCAAAACCAGCTCGCATTCTACTTGCCCCTCATAAATCATTTACAATTGGCGGTGTGCCATACTTTGATCCTACACTTTATCGTTCTTTAGTGATGCCTTGCAATACTTGAATATTACAAGACTAGATTTATCATATGTTGTGAATCAACTGTCTCTGTTTCTTCACAACTGAACTATTGATCATTTTCGAGTTGTCAAACACCTCCTACGGTATGTCAAAGGTACCCTTTCCTTTCGACTCACCTAGAGTCGTCCACACAAACACTTTGTCATTGGTTATTCTGATGCGGATTGGACACGTTATCTAGATACACGACGCTCGACGTATGGTTATTCTGTTTTTCTTGGTGGCAACCTTGTGTCTTGGAGTGCTAAGAAGCAACCTACGGTCTCCTGGTCTAGTTGTGAATCTGAATATTGGGCCATGGCATACACTACTGTTGAAGTCGTCTAGATAACTCATTTATTACTTGAGTTGCATGCCTTACCATCCGATCGTCCTACTCTATTGTGTGATATAAAGTGCTTTCATCACTCAAAACCCAGTTTCATACAAACGTGCTAAACACATCGACTTGGATTATTACTTTATTCGTGAACCGGTCAATTCTTGCAAACTTTATACAAAACTTGTTTCAACCAATCTTCAGGTGGCTGATATTTTTACAAAAAGTCTTCCGAGCGCACAGTTTGAAGTTTTTGGTGCATTGTTTCGTCTTGAACCGTCACAGTTTCGATTGAAAGGGGTATTAAACAAAAAGATTTGTAGATATTGTTGTTTATTGTAAAATATATCATTTCCTTTTATTTGTGATTGTCTCTGCTTAAACATAGGTGACAATTATGTAATTCTCTAATATTAATAGAACGACAAATTTGGATCACTTACGGACCATTTGAGTATTATCGTGTCATAAGTCAAACCAGTTGATCATATCCATCTCCACTAGGCTATAATGTCTATACACCACTTCTTCCTCACATGCAGTAAGATGACCCATAAACTTCCACATGCATGAAACAATCAGGAATGTTTATTCTGTCTTCAACACTTTTCACATTATTTGGAGACTACCAGTTTCAAGAGATATTAGCTTGGTGAATCGTTTCATAAGCAACTCAAAGTCATTTTGTCTCACAGTGAGGCTAAGAGGCTGTTTGGCAACTTCTGAATCATTAAGTGCTAGACTGGTAAGAGGTCTGAACCATTAAGAGATAGTATAATGCTTAACCGTTCAGACGCAAATGTCTAACCAATTCAGATTAGATGTCTTAACCATTCAGACTCAGTATAATGCTTAACTATTCAGAGGTAAATGTCTGAACCATTCAGACATTTGCTCGCAAAACAAATAGTCTGAACCATTAAGTGATAAACTAGTAGAAGGTCTGAACCATTAAGAGCCCCATTAAAAGGTAAACAAACAACCCCTAACTCATGTATAACGATATGTGGCACTTAAACGGCTTCCACTTGGGCTTATGATATCTCCTGCTTCTAGCACTGTGAAGGGGTATGGTCCCAGATCTCGCGTCAGCACGACCGCGAGTGACCATTACCCTTATAAAAAACCCCCACCAGCAAGAACCTATCTGTGTCCGCACGGGCACGCGCGAACACAGCGGTTGAAACCAATCTGTCCATTGATGAGAAGACTTACCTTAGGTACGAAAACGGATGTTACGCATAGCGATGCGGCCTGGCACCGCATCCTATGAACATTTTCGTCACGAAAAGGGATCTGGACAACAGTAATAGTCACCAAGTGGCGATGCGGCATGGCACCGCACCCCGCAAGCATCTTGGCTAGAACAAATAACACGGGAACAACATCAGTTACCACAAGCAGCGATGCGGCCTGGCACCGCATCCTGCTTACAAGGCAAGTGGGTCTGACACCACAGTGCAAGTGGCACTGTGAACAGACGCCTATTAACCCACATGTGTGCGACGGTCTGACACCACAACAGGACGTGGCATCACCACCATAACCGACAGGTCTGACACACCTGCAAGAGACTGTGCGATGTCAGACTAGCTACTCAACTACCCTCCTTCACTCCTCGGCTATAAATACCCATCCCAAACCAGGTTTGAGGTATCACTTCTCAACTCTCTCACTACTACTACTATCACACTTTGCTTCCCAAGAAAATTACTGATTCTCTCGTCGGAGAGTGGTAACAAGGAGCACCCCCCACCCCATCCTCCTTGTTACGAGTCACGGCTTGTTTCCTTGTGCAGGAAACCAACCAGCGGAAGATCCAGCCAGTGATCCTTGGAAAGAAGGGATTAACCCTACTTGACGAGACCAGTGAGTTAACCCCACCCGGTTAACCATTGTTTCATCATTGGCGACCACCGCTACTCTTAGCACTTTTCTCCACCATCTTTTTCTTTCCAAAGATTATGTCTGATCGTCTAAACAACACTACCGGGGATAACCTAAACCCCGCAAACCAAGGGCCTACGGGGACCATTCCCCTAGCCCCAAATGCTGAACATATTGGCACATCAACGCAAGGGGGCGCATCCCTTACGTTCGGACACGATCTATCACAGTACGCTTCTGTGATACCTCTAGGCATGAACCTACATACCTGGTATGACCAACAACAAGCTCTGTTGGCCGCAACATACAACAGAGCTTGTGCGGAAACGCAAGTACCTATGGGGCCTACCCCAGCACCGCATACCCCTACGGGTCGTATTTTACAATACGACGGCAGGGCCCCAACGCACCCAGTCTCCCGAAGTAGACGTGAAGACCGCGGCTCCTCTTACTGTGAAGTCCGCACAATTAATGAGGATGATTCCTCATACGGGTCCCGCACCAGGGGCCCAATACAAAGCCGCCTAGGCCCTCATGGGGAAAACAGACGGCAATCCAGAGCCCACCGCGGCCCCGGCATCCATAGCCGGCTGGGACCTCAGTCCCAACATGAAGGGTATGGCCAGACCGATCCGGATGACCATACATATCGCGGTGAATCCCATGCCAGTAGCAGCAGACCGGGAGGACCCAACTATGTTCCTCCCACTCAACCTCGCACCACATACCTCCGCGCTGCAAAGCACCAACAGAGCCAACCCTACAGGCCGAAATCTGCGGCCGAAAACTCCAAGTTTGTCCCGGAGATTGCCAACGCCGATGTCACCACCACCAACTTCCCATTAGACATTGGGAAATACAACGGTTTAGCTGACCCAGATGACCACATGAACAGGTCTGGCCACTTTGTGTCAATTTTTCCCGCAGACCCTAACAGGTCTGGCCAGGGCTTGGTTCGATTCTTTGCCAGTGGGGTCACTGACCTCATTCGAGGACTTGCAAGCAAAGTTCCTTGCGCATTTTTGCCAGCTGCGACGTCATGATCGTGATTCCATGGACGTCATGAACATCTGGGGCAGAGACAACAAATCGCTTGAGGCGTTCGTTATCCGTTACAATAAAGAGTGCCTGGAGATAGGCGACGTTGCAGACCAAATGGCACGCAACCATTTCATTGTTGCCATTAAGGACGAACAAATGGTTATGACTATCTCTGGCAAGGAAGGTTTGCCTAAAAAATGGGAAGATGTCATGGCTGCGGTCAAAACATACACCCAGACTCAGCGGTCCCTCAAACCGCACGTGTCACACCCCGACCACGTAAAACAACAAAACGTGGCGGAAACGTCGGGGAGTGTTGTAACAGAATCATTGTTTTATAACACATGGAAATTGAAATATTGTTTTATTAAATAAAAGAGTTACAATGTCTTGACAATCAAAGAAACATAACATAAATAACTAGTCTTGCATCTTTTATTGTCACTAAGGCCCAAGTCCGCCTAAGTGTATCTTGATAAATCCTATGCATCATATCCTGAAACACATGTGAAAATAGGTACGTCAGCATAAAAATGCCTGTGAGATACATAGGTTTTGTAAAAATATGATTCATGACTAGTGTTTAAGAAAATGTTTAGTCATGAACCTTGTAATTTGCTTTGTTTTGTAAATCGTTTGAAAAAAAATAAGTTCAGATGATATGTATAAATAAATGTAAGGTTAAATGAATAACCATGTAAAAATGGGTTTGTGTAAGATAAGTTGTTTGTAAACAGTGTCTTGTAAAAAGTATGTTATTTGTATAAAATGTCATGTGTCATAAATTGAAATGATTTAAATAACGCTACGATATGTAATACCATACAAACACTTATATATAGGAAGTACCAGCGGCGTATCCACCATGCTTGTATCATATTACACATGCCTCGTTACTTAAATCATTTACTCAAACCAAACCACCAATGTAAATTGTTTATGTATAATCAAATGTCAAACTGTTATTGTGTAAACCATATCAAATGTCTGTGTTTAATGTAAATCATGAATTGTGTATATCAATGTCAAAATGTTTATGTCTAATGTAAATCATGTAATGTGTATCCAAAAATGTCATGTATGGTATGTGAAATATATCAACTAAACCATATGTAAAATGCACAAAAACAAGGTATTGAAGTAAAACATGGTTTAAATCAAAGTTATGTTTTGTGGAACAAATGCATGCTATACTGATACAAACATTTATGCGGTATTGTGAAAATGCATACATCCAAGCCTTGAGACTGTGGTGATAAACCCTTAAACAAATTAAAGGTTTATCTAAGTTATGTATATCGAATTTGGTCATTCCTTCCAATCCAAACAAACCCAGGATTTCAGGAACGGGAGTTGTCAATTCCTATGGTACCACTACCTACTAACGAACGGTGTAGCTAATGTTAATGAATGTATTGTTCCATTGTAAACAACCCAAATGTCATAACAAAATGTAAGCATGTGATGAAAACAACTGTACTAAGTACGCACACAATGGGCATACATAGCATGAAATGTAATGTAAAACAATGTACTAAGTATGCACACAATGGGCATATATAGCATGAAATGTAACGTAAAATAATGTACTAAGTATGCACACAATGGGCATATATAGCATGAAATGTAATGTAAAACAATGTACTAAGTACACACACAATGGGCATACATAGCATGAAAGGTAATGAAATCATGTACTATAATGTACTAACGAACATAGCAGGTATATGATGTGAAAACATGGAAAGCATGAAAGTAACAAGTAGGCACATGTGTTTCACCCCAAAACAGTTTGGAAAACAGTAAAAGAGGGGTCTATGTACTCACTTGAGATTGCTCAGAAGTCCTAAGATAACCACCAAGCAATGCTAGAGATCACGGAATCAAACGGCACCTAATATAGGTAACTATGTTAATAAACCGGACCTAATATCGAAGGATCGGATAGAATGAGGGTTCGTAAACCAAACGAGTATGGAGACTCGTGTAATATGGTTTAAGAAAGCCCACATACTAAAACGAAACTTAACCTAAGTGTTTGTGACCCATTACGACCCGTTTAGGTAGCTTAGGCTACTTTAACGCGTCGTTCGCGTAAAACGCGTTCGGAACGCCTAGCTAGTCCTATGACAAGTAAAATATGCCTTAACATGTCTAATATTGTTGTCAAATCAGTTTAGATGTCAAAAGTTATGTTACATATGTTTAAAACGAATTTTGGCATCAAAGGGGTATTTTGGTAATTTACCTAAGGCATATAAACTACCTATCATACAACTACTTAAACGAAGCGACCATAAGGTATAACCTCGGAGGGTTATTCCCTATATACTATGGTCACCTAATGTGTTTGGTCGGATCCTAATGATCGACCAAATGGGTCGGGTTCGAAGGTATAAGCGATTTATTAGATCGCTTACCCTTACGACCCTAGACAACGTGGTAATCAGTAGGCATAGTCCCAAGGGACTATAACCATCGTGATTACAATCACGTTGCGAAGTTCAAACGAACATCGCATTGACCATAAACTGGTCAACGCAGAAAGTCAAACAAAGTTTGACTTTCGGACTCGAAAAGCAATAATAGAACGAAAGAATACTTACGAAGGGTCCCTGAATGCTAATCTAGATCAAAATAACTCAGGTATGAAACAATGGTTCCAACTTAGAGTCTTTTTTATCAGATTCTTGTGAGGAACAAGTGAAAATGTGATGGGTATTTATAGGATTTCCCGAACCGTTAGGATCGTTTCTTGGAAAATGTGATCGAATCTCGTGCGTACATTTGTTGGAAAGTTGTGGTAACTAAAAATGGCCTCTCATGAGCTGAAAGGGCAAGTGTGAGTGTGTGGATGAGGTTTAATCAGCTGAAATCTGCTGACTAATCAGTCTTATCTGTTCTGGGAGCCTGATGCGGGCCGCGTAAAGATGCACATAAAACTTACGCGGGCCGCATGGCCATGTCTGATCAGAACTAACATTCAGAAATGATAGTTTTGGTCCCTGCACGTGTTTAAGGCTATTTCCGACACTTCTAAGGCCCGTAAAGCCAACTTTAAGGCCCTAAAATGATGCCTAAACATTGTGGACATGAAACATGCTCAAAAATATGTCGGATGTTGGTTTTGGTCGTACGAACGCGATGTTCGCTTAATTACGACGGAATGCGCATAAGCGCGAAAAACGATCCAAATTGCGCGACGAATGGATTTTTCTCATGCCAAACACTAAAATAAAATATTTTAGTGCTTACATAAATTTTTGGATGTCCGGATGTATTCAGAACGCAAGATATGCGCGAAAGTGCAAACTTGTGCACTTTTTGACGCTTTTAGTCCCTGAAAGACCCAAAAGTTTATTTTAGCACACCGAACCCCTCAAAGCCTATTTCTAAGCTATGTAAAGGATATTTATGGTATGTTTAACTTATGGTCATGGTCCGGAATGTCTGTTACAGTTCAAATTGGCATACTTTCGCAGTTTGTCAAATTTAGTCCCTATAAGCGAATTAACTTGATTTTGCCATACCAAAGCCTTCAAAACTTATTTCTAAGTTATGTAAAGGTTATTTAAGGTATGTAAAGCCTATGTCACTATTCCGGAGTGTTTGTTGCATTAAACTGGTTATATTTACGCATCGGTGCGCGTATAACCTTCCAGAAAGCGATTTAGAGTTTGAAATTGAACAAAAATTGATATGTGCAAATGATACACATATTTATACAAATCCCAAGTATGAAATACAATATTTCATTGGTTCGGTATTTGTTTAATGGTCGCAGTGACCCAGGTGTCACAGCACGTATCAAAGGCACAGCCCCAAACGGAAGGCCAGTCCTCCCACCAAGAACACAAGCGCAACAACAAGCGCAACCGGGACACATGGAATCGCGGCAGCGATCGCAGACCATATGTCCCGCGGAACAACCAGCCCGACGCAAGGGCTACAATCAACGCCCAGCGCGAAAACCGGGCGTCAAAGAAGGAGTCTCGGGGCTGTAGCTGGACCGAGATCAATCAGTTGCCAAGCGACGTCCTCCTTACGGACGCGCAATTCTTGTGACCGGCCCAACCGATGAAGTCCAAGAAGAACCAGGATCCAGCACTCTATTGCGAGTACCACAAGGACTCAGGCCACACAACAAACAACTGCAACATCTGTTGCCAGGCGCGCAAAAACCTACCAAGCGCATCACCCCCCACAATGAGGGAACCTCCACGGGTAAGAGGACCATGTACGTGGCCTCTACCCACATGATAAATGGAGGAAGAGGAAGGCCGCGCAAGGCGGCAAGAAGACCAGACAATGACTGGAAAGACGAGCAAGTTGTCTTTCCAAAAGTCCGAGACGGACCGCGCGACAGGCGCGCCGTGGTTATCACAGGCCACCTGGCTCACTACTGCACCGAGCGATTATTCATCGACCTGGGCAGTACATCTGATATTATATACAAGCAGTGCTTCAACCAATTCGATCAAGAAGACAAAGATCGGTTGCAGCCGGTGGACTACCCGTTGGCTGGGTTTGCAGGGAAAACCGTATTCCCCCTGGGTCAGATTACTTTCCCCGTGCGCCTCACCAACGGAAGGCACACAAGAACGGAAGAGGTAAACTTCATGGTTTTACCTCACACCTCCAAATACGATGTACTTCTCGGGAGGGAGTCCTAGGGCGACTTGAACATGATCACATCCGTCCCCCACTCTGCCATCGGTTTCCCAACCGAGACGGGGATTGCGATAATATACGCCCGCAGAGAAGTTATGTCCACGGACGAGCTGCGTCCGAATAAGATAGCAAGGCCCAACCCCAACACCCAACCAGAAAAATGGGTTCTTAATGCAAGACACCCAGAGCAAAGGGTCACGATGGGCCACGCCTTGTCACCTACCATCAAAGCGCACCTGAAGCAGCTCCTCTTCAGGAACCAGGATATTTTTACGTGGACACCCACAGATATGACAGGGGTACCACGTGAAATCGCGCAACACTTCTTGAATACCATGCCAGGTATCAAGCCGGTGATCCAAGGCCAACGCCACCTTGGATCAGCAAAGAACGAGGCGATGCATGAGCAGGTCCAAGAGCTGCTCTCCGTAGGCATCCTGCGGGAAGTCAAATACCAGACTTGGTTGTCCAACCCAGTCATGGTAGAAAAACCATCCGGGGGCTGGCGCATGTGCGTCGATTATAAAGATCTCAACAAACCCTGCCCCAAGGATTGTTACGCACTTCCGGAGATCGACGAGAAGGTCGATAACCTCGCACCATTTCGATGGAAGTGCTTCCTCGATTGTTACAAAGGCAACCACCAGGTACAGATGGAAATCGAGGACGAAGATAAGACGGCATTCCGCACGCCTATCGGAAATTACTGCTACACGAAAATGCCGTTTGGGTTGCGCAACGCGAGTGTAACCTATCAAAAGTTGATGAATGACACTTTTCACGGTCAAATCAGCAAAAGTGTCGAAATCTATATGGACGACCTGGTCGTCATGAGCAAGAGGAAGATACCATGCTCAACGATGTTGAAAGAACATTCCAAACTCTGCGAAGCGTCAATATGAAGCTAAACCCAGGGAAATGCTCGTTTGGAATGGAAGAAGGCAAGTTCCTTGGATTCATCGTAACCAAAGATGGATTCAAGGTGAACCCGGAAAAAGTTCAGGCGATCGAGCGCATGCCATCGCCCTCTACGATGAAAGAAATGCAACGACTAGCCGGCAGGCTAGCCGCACTGAATAGATTCTTAGCCAACCATGCAGCTAAGTCTTACCCTTTCATCAAGACCCTGCGGAGCTTCTTAAAAAAGGAACAATTCCAATGGACCGCAGAGGCCGAAAAAGCTTTCCGGGAGATGAAAGAGTGTTTGATTCAACTCCCAACTCTAACCGCACCACGCAAAGACGAGCCACTTATCTTGTACTTATCTGCCGCGGACAACGCGGTAGGCGCGGTACTCATAGTGGAGCGGGAAGGAGTTCAAACACCCATCTACTACATCAGCAAAATGCTCAACGACCCAGAGACGAGGTACTCCATCATGGAGAAGTTGGTATTGGCACTAGTACACGCGTCAAGACGGTTGCGACGATACTTTGCAAACCACGTCATCACGGTGCTAACCAACTACAGGATCGGCCCGATCCTATCAAAACCCGACATCTCTGGTAGATTAGCAAAATGGGCAATTGAGCTGGGCGCACTTTCACTGAACTATAAGCCGCGCCCCGCAATCAAAGGCCAAGTCTTGGCTGATTTCGTTGATGAAGTACCAGCAAATCGCATTCAAGAATGCGAAGAAGAGCAAAACCTTGCATCGCCACCATCCTCCGCAGAAACCTGGGCACTATATACAGATGGTGCATCCAACGAAGATGGTGCAGGTCTACGACTCGTCAGCCCCGATGGCCAAGAGCTTACCTATGCAATCCGCCTCGATTTCAAAAGCACGAATAACGAGGCAGAGTATGAGGCTCTACTAGCAGGGCTGCGTCTAGCAGTGAAACTCGGTGTCCAACATTTGGAAGCACACGTCGACTCGCTATTAGTTGCAGGGCAGATGCGCGGCGACTATGCGCAAAAGGGGATATCATGATCCTCTACCTCGAGCAAGCCTTGCAACTGAGATAAAAATTCACTTCCTTCAATATCCACCATATCAACAGAAGTGAAAACAAACCCGCAGATGCACTGTCAAAACTCGCATCCACCAGCTTCCAACACCTGGCAAAGGAGGTACGCATCGAAATCCTACAAAATCCCTCGGTACCACTGCGCCAAGTCAATGTCATCCAGTACGGTACAACATCCTGGATGACGCCAATAATTGCATACTTGCAATCAGGTGTTACTCCCGAAAGCAAGGCAGAGGCACGTAAGTTGCAATACAAAGCGTGTCATTACCAAATGGGAGACAGAGGCACGTAAGTTGCAATACAGAGACCGTAAATCTTACCTGGGGCCACTCCTACGATGTGTCGACCCCCAAGATGCCACATACCTTATCAGAGAAATACACGAGGGAAAATGTGGCATACACGCAGGCCCACGCATGGTGGTGGCTAAAATCATGAACGCCGGGTACTACTGGCCCGACATGCACCTGGATGCAGTCAAAGTCTTGCGTAAGTGTTTCAATTGTCAGCGGCATGCTCCCAAGACCTTGCGCCCCGAGAATAACCTGATCCCCGTCACCACGGCGTGGCCATTCCAAAAATGGGCAATCGATGTGGTGGGACCATTTCCAGACGCACCAGGTGAAGTGAAGTTTATCATAGTGGATGTTGATTAGTTTACAAAATGGGTAGAGGCAAAACCGCTTGCCTCAACCACCGCTATGATAACAAGGAAATTATTCTGGGAACATATCATCTGCCGTTTCGGTCTACCAATGTGCATCGTTACCGACAACGGTACCAACTTCGCTGCCGATGACTTTCAAAAATGGCTAAAGGAGCTAAACATTGAACACATATTCTCCTCAGTGGCGCATCCGCAAGGGAATGGCCAAGTCGAGAGTATCAATAAAAGTTTAGTCGAAGGCATCAAAGCACGGTTGGGAACAGCCAGACGCGGCTGGGTTGATGAACTCCCAAGTATCTTATGGGCCCACAGGACAAGCCCAAAGACAATTAACGGTGAGACACCCTTCAGCCTGGTCTATGGCACTGAAGCGGTGATCCCCACGGAAGTAGGCCTCCCCTCACCTAGAATGTTGGCTATCAACAAGATAGACAACAATGAGGAACGCAGGGTTGACTTAGACCTCCTGGAAGAATGGCGTGAAAACGCTGCCATCAACGAGGCCAAGTTCAAAACCAAACTTGAAAAGTACTACAATGCACGCGTCCGCATTTGTACCTTCTACCCGGGAGACTACGTCCTTCGTGACAATGAAGCATCTAACACGGAACGCCCAGGGAAACTCGCCCCCAAGTGGGAAGGACCCTACCTCATCCAAGAGGTCCTGGGCAAAGGCGCGTATAAACTGCAAACATTAGAGGGCGAAACTATCGCACGCACATGGAATGCACAACAGCTTCGATGTTGTTACATGTAAGCCGTGTTTTTTACATTCACCATGTAACCTATCGGGCCGCAGGCCATTTGCAAATAAATAAATAAACGATTCAATGCAATATTGTTTATTTACTTCTATTACAAATGCGTGTTCCACTCTGCGGTATCTACAAAAACAGATTGGCAAAATCTTCATTCGCGATACCCACACAGAGTGGTGACCACACGCAACTATTGTAATAGGCTAGCAATGGCAAAACATCAACTGTTTATCCGGCTGGATATGCAAATACGGTTTTCACAAAGCCTACACAATTCCTAAACCCTACCGGGATAAAAAACAGGAATTGACTAATACTCATACGACAAAGGTATAGAGTATACTTAACCGCGCTTCACAGCGGGTAGAGTTCTTCATACTTGCATATCACCAAGGTATGCAAAAGGCAAATACAGACTGTGTTATATACAATAACATCAACTCATACAAGTTCAAACATGCAAGTAATAAAAACACTTGTACAACTTGAACAAAACGGTTCTTTATATTCAAAAAATTTCTACACCTATGCGGTGCCCAAGAAATTTACATAAGGTTCCTAACATTTAAAATGAGGAAACAAAACAAGGCACGCAGGCCATCCTAGTCTTTTTTGTACTGCTGGAACCCGTACCATCCTTGCTATCACCAGCAGGCTTTTCCTCATCTTCATCATCAGCATATAAAAACCGCAAGCGGTCTACATAGTCTTCCGCATCCAGGCATTTCTCAAGTTCCTCAAGAGCGGCAATGGGCGTATCGTTGTACGCCGCAAGAGCGGCAGCAAGAAGCGCTTCAATGTCCACACCATGGAACCCAGACCTTTCATCAGTATATTTGCCCTGGGCCAAAACATTGATATGAGAAATGCAACGGTTGTAGCCAGCTTTAAAACCAGCATCCCGGGCGCGCAACCTAATCTCATTAACACCAGCCACATTCTCAGGTGCGTCAAGGATAGACGTAACAATCTGCGAAACACAAGTAGTACGGTTATCATAGGCAAATCTAAAAAAGATAGCAAAGGCAACGGATACTTACATGCCCGATACCGTGCATACGCATCCATTCGCGATCATCCTTGAGCTGATCGAGTGAAGCAGCAAGGCTATCTCTAGCCTCTGCAACCTCCCTCGCCCGCGCTTCAGCATCGGCAGCACGGGCACTGACCTCCTCAGTAACGGCTACCCGGCTCCGCACTTCAGCCTTTTAACAAGGAAAACACAAGTACACAAAGATAATCAACATACTTGTGGGATATATATACAAATTCAAGAGCCAAAGAAATTCATACCTGGAGGCCCTGAACAGTTTTGTCTAAATTGGTGCAGTCAGCATTTGCCCTTTCAAGAGCCTTCGCAGCACGGGCCTCCGCCTCCTTGGCCTCTTCAAGAGCCTTGGCAAGGCGAGCTTGTTGGTGCACCTAGTGTCTGTTAACTTCGTCTTAATCGAGTCTTATGTCTAGATAGGATGAACGAGCATACAACAGGATAGAAATTAGGGTTTTACATGTTAATGTAAGTGATTTCGCTTGAAAGTGTTAAGGTGCAGTTCAAGCGAAATCATAACATGTGATTTCGCTTAAAACAACCTGTTGCATGTTCAAGCGAAATCAGATCAACTATATATAGGTGTGTGCTGCGTCATTTCAAACGGGATCTGGTCTTGTTCTCTGAGCCGAGGTTATGTCCGTTTGTCATTTGAACGTGTAAAAAGCTCAGAAAATCGTCAATAGATAAAGATTAAAAGGAAACAAGCTGTTTGACGTCATTTACATTGATTCCGCCTTTGCAAATGATGATGAACTACTCATACTGACTTTTTAGGGTCACCGAACGATCCAACAAGTGGTATCAGAGCTCAGGACGAGGAGTTCATACCAATTCAGCTTGAAATCACCGGATTTTCTCACTTCTACTCTTTCTTTTCTGATTTAAACAAGATTTATCGGTTGAAATGGCCTAAATTTTACATATATCACGTAAAACATAGTGTTAACAAAGCCTTGAGAATATTAGATCAAATCTCTGCTTAAAACTGATAAAAAATGGCTTGAAACCTAATTCCGCTTGAACGATCCTTCGTATTTCGCTTGAACTAATCTGTGCATTTTCAAGCGAAATTAGACTTTTTAGTTGATTCAGCTTGAAAATTCAAGCGAAATAAGTCATTTCGTTTCAAAGTTCCTGATTTTGCTTGAATATCTGTTTCCGCTTGAAAATTCTTACTGATTCCGCTTGAAGCTATTCCGCTTCAAACTGATTTCGCTTGGGTTTGCTGTTTTTCAAAATTTCACTATTTTCTAAGTGTTTGTTGACTGTTTCAGGTACCTGAAAGATGGACAAATTCTTGAATCCTTTCAGTGATATGTATGCCTTTGCTGGAAACTCTGGAGATGATACTTCTAGCAACACCAATGAGAACACGACGAATGCAAAGAAAACGTTGTCGGATGCTTTAGGTGTGGAAAGTGCATACGGAACATATAACAAACCCCCAAAGTTGATGGCGATCGAAGAGTACAGTCGGTGGGCCAAGAAATTTGAAGAATGGTTAAAGGCATTTGCGTATCCCAGCTGGAAAAGTCTAAAGAATGGATACAGTGATGGAGGAAAAAATGGTGAAAATTTGACATCAACTGAAGAAATATATGTTTTTGTTGCCGAGCAAAAGTGCATCGCGTTGTTGTTTCAGTCTATCCGAGAAGATATAATATCTTTGATCGAGTATAACAATGCTAAAGATATGTGGAAAAAGTTAGAAGTGAAATGCCTGGGTAGTGCAGAAATAGTGAAAAATAAAAAGAAACTGCTAAGAAAAGAGTTTGATTTGTTTGGTTGTTTAAAAAATGAATAAGTTTGTAAGATGATTAAGAGGTTTGGGCACTTGAAGTTGGAGCTGGCGAGACATGGAATTATCTATTCTCAAGAAGAGTTAGTCGACAAATTGTTGGACTCGTTGCCAGAAGAGATGGATTGGCAATACTATGCCTTGATGTTGAAGAATACGATCAAGTCTGAGGATCTTATAGTTGATTTGTTGATTGAAAGATTAGAGAGTCACGAGCTAGAGATAAAGAAAACACACAAAGTCAATCACTTGTCATATCAGCAGAATTTGGAGCTGTATTATCCAAAAAGCATGATTCCCAAGAACGCGTCTCCCAAGACAGCTTTTTCTGCTGAAAATTGCAACACATCTAGCAAAGAGAGTGCAAGCAGTGGATTTCACAGTGGCTCTTCGTCAACTTCAAACCAATCAGCTGCAAAGAACTTATTTCAATGCAACATAGCTGTGGATTTAAAGAACGCTCAAAACTTCAGTGAGGAGTCTGCAAAGCAACAGATGGTTTTCCTAGCTTCTGTGCTAGAGTCGTATGAGAGCCTTGTGGCAGGCAACATAGGCAACACCAACCTAACAAAGGAAGACTACAATCAAATAGATCCTGAGGAGATGGAATTGATCGACATAAGGTGGTGTATAGCCAGTGCAGTGAGAAAGGCACATCGTTTTATGGATATTACAGGAAGAAAGTCTATTGGTGGACCATCTACCAAGTTAGGATTTGACAAGTCAAAAGTGACCTGTTTCAAGTGTAAACAGAAAGGTCATTTTAAAAGAGAGTGACGGAATGCTTATGCTGATGATTCTGAAAATCCGTTCAAAGAAGATTACTACAAGAGAGCGATTTATCATCAGAATAAATCAGAACCGCCCAGAATGAAACAACTTGAGGATAATAAAGAAAAATCCAGAGCTCTTGCTATGATTCATGACGATGAAGGTTTTGACTAGAGTGAGTTGTTACCAGAGGAGGATGCAGTTGGATATGCTTTTATGGCAAAGATTGTTGAACCTGTTCCTTTTAAAGATAACAGAAATGAAAAAGAAAAGTATGTCAATAGAAAGATGATAGCTCAAAACAGAATGATCAGAATATCTGATATATATACTGAAGCAAAAAGGGCGAAGAGATGGGATCCAGACAGAGAATGTTATCTTGACCCCATGGGAAACATTGCTATTGACTATAAGACCCTCGATCTTGAAACCATAATTCAACAAATTGCTGAAGAAGAAGAGGGTTGGCAAAGAAAATTGTGGGGAAGTGGAGAAGAGAAAGAAGAGAAAGAAAAAGAAAAAGAAGAAAAGTCAAAGAAGATTGATGATGGGATTATTGATACTTCACAGGAATTAACAGCTGAAAACTTGGAAAAGATGGCTGACAAAGTGTTGGCTGCTAAGGAACTTGAGGTAGATTCTAAGTCCATATCTGAGTCTAAAAGCCAGGTCAGTTCAAATGCGTCAACGAGTGTGTCAGGTAAGAAAGTTAATGGTGACATTGACTGCAAAAATTGCATGAAAGAGTGCAAAGTTTGTGGTACAATCACTTATCTAAATGGTAAGAAAGTTGATGATCTGACTAATAGAGTTAGAAGTGTTGAGGATCAGATCCTTAACCATGATAAAATGTTGAAAGCTTCGAATGACAGATTAAAAGAATTAACTGACAAAATTGAAAATGATAAAATTGATAAAGAAAAAGTTAGGAAAGAAAATGAGCAGTTAGTTCTTAAAAATCCTCAGATTTCAGAAAAATTTGAGAAGCTTAAAAGAACGGTTAAAGATGCTGATGACAGAAATGGTAAGACAATTAAAGAAAATAATCATCTGTCAGGAGTTCTTCGGGTAAAAGAAGAGTTAATCAATCAGTAACTGGATGAAATTGCAAAGTTGAAGCTTAAATTTCAAGAAGCTGAAATTGAAAATGAACGAATCCAGTTGAAACTAAAAAGTTACAACTCCGCAAGTTTTGTTTTACAACACATTGTTCCCAAACCCATCGGGAAAAACAAAGCAGGCGAAGATGTTTACTCGGATGGAATTGGGGTTGGGTTTCATCAGGTTCCACCGCCTGTTTTTAACAATTATTCAAATAAAACATCCGGGTTGGTTAATGATGAAGATGAAAATGAGGTGAAACTTCCAGACACAATTGATGTCACATTCACTTCGTCATCCGATGAAGGAAGTGTCCAATCTGAAGTTGTTAAAAGTGTGGTTGAAAGTGTTTTAAAATCTGAAAGTGACACTACTGAGGATGATGAATGTTTTCTGGACAAATACATTCCGAAACCAAAATCCAAAAACAACTTAGGTGATGAACCAGGTCTTGTGATGTACAAGATGGCTGGATCTGATAAGTTGTATTCGGATTGTGATTTTCAATTGGAGAATGTTAATGTGAACAAATTGAAAAATGTTTTCAAGTTGGTCGAGATTGATGTGTCAGAAGTTGAAAGTTTGAAAAATGCGAAGAGGCAAATGAATTTTGAAAAAGATAAAGCTTACTACAAGAAACCTGTTGTTCCACCGCGTTTTTATAACAACAATCGAAACAAATGGTCGGGTGGTTATCAGGGTGGTAAGAGTTATCAGAAAAAGAACTTTCAAAACAAGAAGTTTGCTGAGAAAAAGGTGTTTGTGAATGGTTCAAGTTCACTTTCTGATGAAGAATCTGAGATTTTTCGAAATCAAATGAGGAATTTTTTGCAAAGAAGGCCTCACAGTCTCAGTCTGAAGGCACAAGTCGGGTAGTTGACACCCGAACATGCTTCAAATGTAATCGAGTTGGACATATTGCACGAAAGTGTACCAACTTGAAGCCTAATACCGAAGTTGTGATGAATTCAAGAAAGAAAGATGATGTGAAGGGAAAAGCTCCATTGATTGTTGAGAAAAAGGTTTTGAAAAATGATAACATCAAGATCAAAACTGAACCTGTTAAGAATACGGTAACTAAAAATGACAAGTTTTACAAACGGGTTGCATCGTTTCAACAAGCATGGAAGCCAAAAGTAGTTGAAAAGAAATCAAGTATTCCAAAACCAAAGGTTTCAGAGTCAGAAAAACAATCGTCTTCTACCACACCGGTAAAGATGGATGTTCCTTTGGATTACTATGAGAAACTTGATCCACAAGAGTTTGTTATTTCTGAGAAAAAGGTTGTTTTGAAGAAAGACCAACCAATTGGTCAACCTAAGAAAAATGAGTTTTTCTTATACAAAAAGGTTGAGGTTGGGTCTGCAGAAAGCTTGAAGATGAATGATAAAAATTTCCCACCACTTTACACTACAAAATCTCACATCAAAGTCCAGTTACCCGAGTCGAAAGAGGCTTGGGTGGCATCAAAATCTCATTAAGTATTTGTGATTTGTGCAGGAGCTTCCAAGATCCGTTTCAAGATGGATTATGGATAGTGGAGCTTCTCGGCACATGACAGGGAAAACAGCCCTGTTGTACGATGTTAGAAATTTCAATGGTGGTTATGTGGGTTTCGCTGGAAATCAAGGAGGCAGAATAGTTGGTGAAGGAACGCTATCCAATGGCATTGTAACATTTGAAAGAGTTAACTACATCGCCGAGCTTGAAAACAATCTTCTGAGTATCTCTCAGATTTGTGATCATATGTATACAACGCACTTTACAGACAAAGAATGTTTGATCTTGAAACCAGGATTTGTTGTTCCCGAAGAATGGGTGATCATGAGAGCACCTAGAGTGAATGATCTGTATGTGTTAGATATGGGTGTAGCGACTACTACTACGGGTCAGGCTCACTGTTTTATGTCGAGAGCAACGGGAAAAGAGTCAAAGTTATGGCATCGGAAGATGGGGCATATACATCTTAGAAAAATGAATCACTTGGTGCACAATGATTTGGTTTTGGGTGTTCATGTTAAAGGTTTTCATCTTGATGGGGAATGCATTAGCTGCATCAAAGGAAAGCAAAAGAAGAAATCACATCCTCAAAAGAAAGTTAATTCAGTTTCCAGACCGTTAGAGAGACTACATATGGATCTTTTTGGTCCAGTAAACGTCAAAAGTATTACATGGGATCTCTATTGTCTTATGGTAACTGATGATTATTCCAGATTTTCGTGGGTATCTTTCTTGAAGTCTAAAGATGAGATGTTTGAAAGTTTGATGGCGTTGTTCAGAAAAATTGAAAACTTGTACCAAACCCGAATCAGAAGAATCAGGTGTGATAACGGTACAGAATTCAAGAACAACAGAATGGAAGAATATTGAGATGAGAGAGGTATATTGAAAGAGTTTAGTGCTCCTTACACTCCGCAGCAGAATGGAGTAACTGAATGAAAGAACAGAACACTAATCGAAACGGACAGAACGATGCTTGCTGATTCAAAGCTACCAGTCAATTTTTGGGCAGAAGCAGTGTCAGCCGCTTGCTATACACTCAACCGGGTTCTCACTGTAAAGAAATTCAACAAGACATGTTTCGAGCTGATCAACAATCGAAAACCGAACCTGAAGTATTTAGAACCGTTTGGGTCTCCCTGCACAGTTCTAGAACCTTCTGGAAAGTTTGGTGCAAAGAGCTTTGAAGGAATTTCCGTGGGTTATGCTAGTCTATTGAAACGAGTCTTTGTTCCAAGCTTGAAGCAGATTATCGAAGCACAACATGTTGAGTGTCAGGGTTATACTATGCCACCTCAAAATCCTGGTGACTCATGGCGTTTTAATTATGATAAATTGTGGGATTCGTTTGACATGGAGGAAGAAAAGGATGAAGAAGAAGATTTCTTTGACGAGTTGGATATTTTGAGAGAGTATGAAGAATCGCAGGAAAAATTCACAGCAGAAACTTTCAGTCGACAAAGACAAGCTTCGAATGATGATGACGCAGGTCCAAGTAATGCTGGTGAACATGATGATATTCAGGGATCTCTTGACAATCAGACGACAGTCAACGATAATCTAGAATCTGATGATAGACCGATTTTTGATCATAGTGATTCAGATTCTGAGGGGGAGCAAATCCAGATTTCAAGTCAAACAGTTCCAGTCGATGAACAAGGTGCAAATCAGAATATCACAAATTTGGAAGGTGAGGTAGATGTTCCAGGCGAGGTGATGCCAAGAACTCTTTCATTCCATCCAGAGGAGTTGATCATTGGAGAATTGCAATCAGGCGTTCGCACTAGACGTCAAATTGACCAAGGCCTTACTTGTTTTTATTCTACAGTAGCACCTTTACAAACTAAGTTTTCACTAAGTTGTTTTATTTCATAGATCGAACCGCGAACTTATAAAGAGGAGCTAACTGAAGATTCTTGGGTCAATGCTATGCAAGAAGAGTTGTGTCAGTTTGAGAAGTTAGGAGTGTGGAAGTTATTAGACTTGCCTGATGGTCAAAGGAAGATAAACACCAAGTGGGTGTTCAAGTGCAAGAGGGATGATAGAGGAGTTGTTGTTCGTAACAAAGCTAGACTCGTAGTCCAGGGCTTTAGTCAGCAGGAGGGTATAGATTTCACTGAAGTGTATGCTCCAGTTGCTCGACTTGAAGCGATCAGAATCTTCCTAGCATTTGCATCTTGGAAAAATTTTAAAGTATATCAGCTAGATGTGAAATCGGCGTTTCTCTATGGGAAGGTAAAAGAGGAGGTATATGTCGGACAGCCACCGGGCTTCACCGATCCAATCCACAAAGACAAGGTCTACTTGCTAGACAAAGCGCTGTATGGTTTACACCAGGCCCCGAGAGCTTGGTACGAGACATTGTCTCAACACCTACTAGCCAACAGCTTCATCCGAGGAAAAGTGGATGTCACTCTCTTCACCAAAGAGATCGACGGTCATCTTCTGATAGTTCAAATATACGTGGACGACATCATATTTGGGTCAACAAATGAAAATTTGTGCAAAGATTTTGAACAAGTTATGAAGCAGAAATTCGAAATGTCATCGATGGGTGAGATGAAATTCTTTTTGGGACTGCAGGTTGATCAACTACCCAAAGGAATTTTTATACATCAAACGAAGTATGTTCATGATATCTTGGAGAAATTTGGGATGTCAGGTTCAACTCCAGCTTCCACCCCATTAGCTACGAATCATGGGATAAACACTGATCTCACCAGAGAGAAGGTAGATGAAACGTTGTATCGTTCCATGATCAGTTCGCTGATGTATTTGACAGCTTCAAGACCCGATATTATGTATCGTACCTGCCTCGCAGCAAGATTTCAATCTAACCCGAGAGCTTAGCATATGGTGATTGTGAAAAGGATATTACGCTACCTGAAAGGAACTCCTTCATTGGGGTTGTGGTATCCAAGAGAAGGCGACTTTATGCTCGAAGGGTATTCCGATTCTGATTTCGGATGCTGCAAAGTCAACGCTAAATCAATAACAGCGGGGTGCCAGTTTTTCGGATCAAGATTGGTTACCTAGCAATGCAAAAAGCAAACCTCTGTGGCTTTATCCACATGTGAAGCGGAGTATGTATCTGCTAGCAGCTGCTGCTCTCAGATCTTGTGGATCCAGCAACAGATGCGCAACTACGGTTTGCAATTTCTAAACACACCTATCTTTGTTGATAATGAGGCAGCGATTAACATTACTAAAAATCCAGTTCATCACGCTAAAACCAAACACATTGAAATTCGTCATCACTTCATCCGAGACTGTTTCGAGAAGAAGTTGATAAGAACTGAGAAAATCCACACTGACGATCAAAAAGTTGATTTACATACCAAAGCATTTGATAAAACTCGTTTTCAATATTTGCTAAAACTGAACGGTATGAAGCTTTTATCGGTGTTGGAAGAGATTCTTAGCGTTGATGAAGGAGACATTGTAGATGATGTTGAGAAGGAATCTGCAATGGTTTGTCGATTTTTTACTTTTTTTGGTATTTAGGGGGAGAGTATAGGGTAATTTTTTCAGAAAATACAAAAACAGTAAACAATTTCAAAAAATCCAAAAACATGAGATATTTTCAAAATCCAAAAACAATAGAAAATTGAAAAAGAGCTTGTGTAAAACGGGAAAATGATAGTACATCGGCTTGACAGTTACGGTATGCTAAAGATATGTAAAGTTTAAAAGATTAAACAGTCTCGCTGATGATGTCCCGATAGGTTTTTACACATTTAGTAGGTTTGTTCGGGATATAAACCTAAATCTTTACTTACTTATTTCATGGGGAACACTACTTGGATATATAGGTAACCCCTGAAATCTCGTTTGAAAGATCCCTCTTTCTAAGATACTAGGTCTTTATACTCAGTGATATCTGGGGTATTTTTCCGGGACTTCTGATAATGCGGAAGCAATGGCCTAGTCCCCGAATAATACTTTATGCATTGCTTGAAATATAGCTCCGCCCTCAGCAAAAATGATGAAACAATAAAATTGATAATCATGGTTGTTGTAAAAAAGATCCTCTAAAGGGGACTCACCAAAGTCGAAGCCGTCATCTCTCTGCTGAACGAAAGTTCTGACCTGAGCTCTCACGGTCCTCGCAATTTAACCCCTTACAGATATCATCTGTGGTATACTCACCTGTAAGACTGAATATTGGGATTTGGATACGGGAGTATATCCAAGAGGTGGGACACACGTATATGTTTAAGTCTCTAAAACACTAAATTCGTATCCTGGACAGATTGAAAATTGTGTGAGAATTTAAGTGGATCAGTATATCGACAATCTAAGTGAATTGTTTAATTCTGAGTATGAAATTAAAGCTTAACGGTACTTGTGATTTGTCGAATAGCTGATATGATCCCCTAACACGCTCACCAAAAATATGTTTGTAAATAGTTTACTTTTACTATATTTTATTTTTGTATTTCATTTCTAGTTTAGAAACTTTATTAAAAATTTAAAAAGATTTTACACTTCTGCTTTATTTTTGACAAACCAAAGTGGAAAGTTGATATTCAGATTCAATTTTGGAGCAGATGCAGGAGGTTTCTGAGCTGGATGATGAGTTTGGAACTTAATCATGATAAGTTTGTGAAAGTTGAAAAGTTAAAGCAAGTTCATTAACTTGAAACTTGTAAATTTTCAGAAAAAAATTGAACAAAAAGTCAGTGTGAATTATCTCTGATCAACCAGGGTCATTAAGTTGGACTTGGTAGATAAATTGAGTAATCAGGGTCATTAATTTGGACCTGAATACTTAAGTGAATTTCTAATTCTGATAAAATCATTGAATGAGATAGAATGGTAAGTTTGGATTGAAACTGTTATTGTCATATATCTTATATTTAGGTAGAGATTGTGCAGGTAACAGGAATTCCCATGGCAAAGAAAATGTCAAAGATTGAACCAGAATTCGAACTCTAGCTTATCGAGAGGGAGAGTCTGCGAAAGGGGAAGTCAGAATTCTGGATCAACACTCAAAGGGGAGATTGAAGATTAAAGAGAGCTTTTACAATGATAAATCAATTTGGATAGAAAGACTAAGACTAAAGACTCGACGCCGAAGACTTCGTCAACATCCAAGGGGGAGTCTGTTGGTGCACCTAGTGTCTGTTAACTTCGTCTTAATCGAGTCTTATGTCTAGATAGGATGAACGAGCACACAACAGGATAGAAATTAGGGTTTTACATGTTAATGTAAGTGATTTCGCTTGAAAGTGTAAAGGTGCAGTTCAAGCGAAATCATAACATGTGATTTCGCTTGAAACAACCTGTTGCATGTTCAAGTGAAATCAGATCAACTATATATAGGTGTGTGCTGCGTCATTTCAAACGGGATCTGGCCTTGTTCTCTGAGTCGAGGTGCTGTCCGTTTGTCATTTGAACGTGTAAAAAGCTCAGGAAATCATCAATAGATAAGGATTAAAAGGAAACAAGCTGTTTGACGTCATTTACATTGATTCCGCCTTTGCAAATGATGATGAACTACTCATACTGACTTTTTAGGGTCACCGAACGATCCAACAGAGCTTCTGCCTCCTTGGCCTCTTTGGCAACCGCATCAGCTGCGGCTTTCTCCTTAACCAAAGCAGCATTCGCTGCCTTGGCATTGGTAAGCTCCTGACGAACACGAAAGAGAGTTTCATTCTGTTTGGCCCAAGATTCTTTCCAAGTCTTATGCTCCTCAGAAAGTGTCTTGCGCTCATTAGAAAGAGATTCTTTCCAACTCTTACGCTCATCAGAAAGCAGTTTTGCAAGGGTACGAACCTGTTTAAGCTCAGCAGTTGCAGCCCACTCCTTAGTCTGCTTATGCTTCTCAAAAGCAGCCTTCTGCCTTTCAAGCTGCTCTGCACCCTCACGAGCAGCCTTCACTAACTCTTCAGCCTCAGCCCGCAAGCGCGCATTTTCCACCTCCTTGCGCCCCAGCACCTTGTAGTTTTCCATTATGGCATTTCCCATTATGGAACTCCCCACAAGCATGGAGGAGAGTTGCTTAATCTGGAGCTCACTTGGCAAAGAACGGGCCCGATTGACTTCAAATGGGGTGCCCAAACCACCCAAAATCTCCTTACACGCGGAGGGGTCAGCAGAAATATCATCCCCTTGCATTACATTCCATGGGGGCGGTGATAGGTCATGGCCCGGTCTTCAGTATAGGTGCGGTAATAGAACTCCAATTCAGACTCTTCAGGCTGAATAGGAGTCCCTTTAAAACCCGCACCCCCAGAAGCGGAACCATAAGTTTTCTCACCAGCGGGAGATTTCTTCCTCTCAGTATAAGCAAACTTCAAGTTCAGATCATCAGTGTCTTGCGGGGAGATCAGGTTATCATGGGAGTCCACCGTGTCATAGATCTGAGCCGCAGGCCCCTTCCCGGTATCTTCCGCCCTCACAGAGGGCTCAGGCACCACTTTAATCGAAGGGCTTCTGGTAAATTTTGTGTTAACCCCCGCATCCGCAGCTGTGTCATGCGGGGGAGAATGAGGAGCATCAAACAAAGAGAACCCTTCATCTTGCGGTTCTGTAAACAAAGAAAAAACACTTTAAATACAAGTACAAAGGCAAAATACTTGTAAAAGTTATGAATCAGTTACCTGAAGCAACCACAGGTTTCACAACAGCTGTCCGTTTGGTCTGTATTTTCGGACGCTTCTTCTCACCGGCATCAACAGCCTTCTATGCCTTTCTCTTCTTCTTCTCATCAGCAGGTTTGGAACCCGCAGAGGATCCACCTGCCACCGCACCACCACCTGGAACACCCAAACCCTCAAGGGTGTTAGATACTACCACGTAATCGGTATATCTGCGGAAAGGAGAACGAGAGATACCTGCCGCCTGCGGCACCAAAGGAGGAACAACAACGGCCTCAGGATTTTTCTTGCCGCGACCCCGTACAACCTTCTCTACATGCTTTTTCTCCTATTGTTTCTTAGGGGCACCCTTCACCTCAAATTTACCCAGGGCCCCAAGAGTACCTGCGTTTACATCATCCAAACAAGCAAATAAGAAAGTTGAACTTCTTTACAAAGCAAGTAAGAAGATTATAGAATATACCTTCGCCTTGTGGCAGGGGTGCGTTCAACACCTCGCGAACAGGAACGCGGAAGTTGTTAACAATGGTCAAGTTAAAACCTGCACCTTCCGCACACTTAACAATCTCAACCTTGCCTTTAAAGGTCGGATCAAATATCCTCCATAGCTCAGCAACCTCTGATAGCACACTTACAAATCAGTAACAAGCAAGGGAATAAAGAAACCGCACAAGAGTAAGAACACTTACCACCATTTTTTTCCCGCACAACGGGCCTTGCATGCCTGTCAGGCCTAGTCAACATCATCCGCAACACCCATAGCTGCGTGTTGTCCAGCTTCTTATGCTCAATGGTCCTCAACCTTGGGAACCACTCCACTGTCTCCGCACTGGGAAGATCAATATCTTCCACAGGGATCTCCTCGTTCACGTTGCGGAAAGTCATCCTGCAACAATCGTGGTTGCCTTAATGTAGAAGAACTTTGTCTTCCACTTTGAAATACCCTTCGGAGGGGTCATCATCTTGGTACTCCCATACCGTTGGCTAAAAGAGAAAAACCCAGTATTTACAGTTAACTGGTAAAACCGCCGGAAGTTTTCAACAGAAATTTCCAGACCAAGAACACGGAAAGTGTACTCAAAATTTCTAATCCGGATCATCCCAAATGGACTCATTTGGGAGATACGAAGTTTGTAATACTCCAAAACCTCAGCAATAAAAACAGTTAATGGTAAACGAAGGTTACCATCAATGAAAGAATCAGCCCACATGGTGACATAACCGGCCGAAGCATCGGCACCGGTATCACCCTCATGGGGATAAACAGCTCCAAACTCCTGGGGCATTTGAATGCTGGTCATCAAGTTTTTAAACTGACTTTGTGGCCACTTCAGCACCGGTAGGCCCCCGCCAGGGGCACTACTACCGTCTTCTTCCTCTTCCGCCACCACCGGCGAAGAGGGATCAGGGTTTTCACCCTCAGCATGATGTGGATTGGATGGTTCAGCCATCAGGGATTGTAGTGAAGAAAACTCTGAAATTTGACCGGAATTTCAGAAAGTTTATTGGAGAAGACAAAGAGCATACCCTCTTTCACCGGAAATTTTTTTTGAAAATTTTTAACAAGTGAGGAAACCACAAACGGTTTCCCCTTATATACTCATCGCAATTAATGCGATACAGTAAACCGACTCATCACGTTCAAAATAGGCCAATTACGTGACGCCACCTGTTCAGCGATGGTTCCGTTGACGGTTACCACGCGCGCATGGCCTTCCACGCGCCTGACAGAAGAGACTTTTAAACTACTTGCTACAATGCATTTATGACCTCGGGCAGTGCAAACGTCCCTTCAAATCAGCACATGACAGAATCCTACCAACATTCACCAACCCACACGTGCGTTTAACCACGTATGCAGCGCAAAAGCGACAACATTATCCAAACATAAGTGGCATGCGGTTTCTCTGGTTTACCGCACCATAACCCATACCGCATGTCGTTTTTTACATACCCCTCAAAAAAGGCAAAAATATATATCTCTACATTATATAAAGGGGTATAACCAATAAACCGCACATACCCACGAGCACACGTGGAATATGCGGAGATGACACACACAAACCCGCACAGGTGTGTCAGATACTCAGAACCAGCGTTGTTCTTTGGACTGCGAAAACCGCTTCTCAGAATGCGGCAAACCGCATTCCATACAACCTTCTTCAAGGTTCAAATCCCCCGTGTTCGGTTCACAACCACAGAGGGAACGCAAACAGCTTCTCCTTGGGATAAAAGACAGTTACGCTGAGAAACCGCACATCAGCAACACTGACTCCTGATCCTTCAAGAGCCACATCCAAGCTTCAAGCCCTCTAGAAGCGAGTTCTTTGCTGCAAACCACAGGCACTCAATATGCAAACGGTAGCTACGGAAGAGCCATGACTAAACCGCCACGCGGTTGATTAAAGCTACTTCAAGGAAAACTACTTTCCACCAAAGCGTGAAGGAAAGTAGCTCCATAACAGTGGTAACAAGTCTGCTTATGACTGGTTGCCCACCTATGGACCGCATAGAATAAACAATGGTAGGCACAACCATGCCTATGACCATGTTTATTTGCCCATAGTCCAAATTCAAATTGTTCGACCAAACACGACCAACAATGACGCAAGTACCTCACGAGGCTCGACTACACATGGCCAAAAATGTGCAGCAACGAGGTAACCGCAAAGGATGTGCGGTTACTTGAGAGCTAAACCACAGAGGACGTGCGGTTACTTCAGAGCTAAACTGGAGAACACGAACACCCCACAAAACAGGGATCATCGTTGAATGTCCAGTGGCTGAACATAGAGCTTGAGCAAAGTACTTACAACAGTGCATCAGCTGACGCAGAAGTTACAACTAGAGTGGCGGAGATAGACATCTTCCGTACCATCTCAAAGGTTGGTTCGAAACACCAACAGGTGGCTGATGACATCAGAAAAAGGTAGACCCCATCACCGATTCAAATCCTTGGCTGAGAATTCCGCATCAGACGAAACTTGCTCACCGGTATGGAAGAGACGTCACCGGACCCGCAGCTTGATTTACTGAAAGTAGGAGCCATCCGCATGGCCCATATTCTACCTTCTAGACACCATAGTCCAGTATCCCTCCCACATACAACTTGCATAAAGAAGGAACACTAGACTGGGGGGACTTGAAGGGGTATGGTCCCAGATCTCGTGTCAGCACGACCGCGAGTGACCATTACCCTTATAAAAAACCCCCACCAGCAAGAACCTATTTGTGTCCGCACGGGCACGCGCGAACACAACGGTTGAAACCAATCTGTCCATTGATGAGAAGACTTACCTTAAATACGAAAACGGATGTTACGCATAGCGATGCGGCCTGGCACCGCATCCTATGAACATTTTCATCACGACAAGGGATCTGGACAACAGTAACAATCACCAAGTGGCGATGCGGCATAGCACCGCATCCCGCAAGCATCTTGGCTAGAACAAATAACGCGGGAACAACATCAGTTACCACAAGCAGCGATGCGGCCTGGCACCGCATCCTGCCTACAAGGCAAGTGGATCTGACACCACAGTGCAAGTGGCACTGTGAACAGTCGCCTATTAACCCACATGTGTGCAACAGTCTAACACCACGGCAGGACGTGGCATCACCACCATAACCGACAGGTCTGACACACCTGCAAGAGACTGTGCGATGTCAGACTAGCTACTCAACTACACTCCTTCACTCCTCGGCTATAAATACCCATCCCAAACCAGGTTTGAGGTATCACTTGTCAACTCTCTCACTACTACTACTATCACACTTTGCTTCCCAAGCAAATTACTGATTCTCACGACGGAGAGTGGTAACAAGGAGCACCCCCCACCCCATCCTCCTTGTTACGAGTCACGGCTTGTTTCCTTGTGCAGGAAACCAACCAGCGGACGATCCAGCCAATGATCCTTGGAAAGAAGGGATTAACCCTACTTGACGAGACCAGTGAGTTAACCCCACCCGGTTAACCATTGTTTCATCACACTGCGTGACAGTCAGTTGTCTTCTTCTCTTTCACATTTCACCCATGCGAAAGCTGCAATTATTGTATATTAAACCATCACGTACATTTAAAATTTTATGATTTTTTTCAATCACGTTTTATAGATATCTTACAACATATGAAGAATTGGAAATCAGGCACAAAATCGAACTCGGGATTTTGTTGTCTCAACAATCGATACTCTTTCTATTTATTGTAATTTTTTTAAAAAGATACAATTACCCCTGACCCATCCGTTTATAATAAAATTAACCTAGTTAAATAATTCTTCTAATCAATATTCAAATACCAGATTTATTTTTACTTTAAGTCCGCAAGAGTGGTAGAGAACTTGGGTGTTTTTTCCCCAAAATGCCCCACCACGCCCAAGTACACCACCCCCGGGGTGTTTTCCTTCAAAAAGTTGGTTGGACGTTTCCTTTAAAACGTCAGAGAACTTTTGCTTTGGCCAATAGGAAATTTTCAAGTATTCCATTTAATATTAATTGTTTTATTTTTATAAAAAATAATAGAGTTAATAGCCACAATGGTCCCTAAGGTTTGCTCGCTTTTGGCACTTTAGTCCAAAATCCAAATTTTTTAAATTTGGGTCCCTAAGGTTTGCATTTTGTTGTCATTTTAGTCCAAATTTAAAAAAACCCCTTTTTTTGACAGTTGCAACCAGCCTATTTTGTCCTTTTGCGCAGGGGTATTTTGGTCATTTTTATGAGTTATTATAACAAACCCAGATCAAGAACCCAGATCATCTCTCTCAAAGCAGATCAAGAACCCATATCAACTCTCTCTCTTCTCTCTCTCTATAGCACCACCACCGCCACCTCCTCCCCCTTCTCACCACCGCCACCGCCACCATCAAAACCCACCCCACAAGCACCACCTCTTCAGAGCACAACCACCCCCGTTCTCCCCCCCCCCCCTCTAAAACCCTAGCTTTTACCCTCTCTTTCTCTCTCTAAACACACCTGACTCTCTCTCTTCTCTCTCTCTAAACACACCTGACTCTCTCTCTTCTCTAAACATACCTGACTCTCTCTCTTCTCTCTCTCTCTATAGCTTTTACCCTCTCTTTCTCTCTCTAAACCTCGCCGAAGGCGATGATGATACAACATCAACGATCAGAGGGTTTTGACTTGATATGAGGTACAACAGCAACGATCAGAGGCGGTGATGATTTTTTCGTTGTCTGAGTGAATCAAGTGAAGCTTGAGACTTACCGTATCTTGGCGGGGTAATATCCGGCTATTGAAGCAGCCACGATGTTTGCAGCCATGGCGGTTGGTTCCTCTTTGTTTTGATTATTATTAACAGATCTAAGCCTCTTCTAATTCTATTTTTTTTTTTTTTCATATTTTGGTTTTTTTTTATCAAGGGTTTTGACTTGATATTTTCGTGAATGGAGGTAAAAGGGGTGTTGATGGGTGGGTGTTGATGATGGCGGTGGTGAGAAGGGGGAGGAGGTGGCGATGGTGGTGGTGCTTGTGGCTGAAGAGAGGAGAGAGGGAAAGAGAGAGGGGGGTTAATTAGTGTTGTTGATTCATCATAGTTGAAGGTGTTGATGTTAAGTTGTTTAAGAAGATGATGATGATTCAGTTGTTTGATGATCTACTTTGAGAGAGATGATCTGGGTTCTTGATCTGGGTTTGTAATTAGCTGTTTGTTATAATAAATCATAAAGAGCCGATGATGATTTTTTCGTTGTCTGAGTGAATCGAGTGAAGCTTGAGACTTACAGTATCTTGGCGGGGTAATATCCGGCTGTTGAAGCAGCCGCGATGTTTGCAGCCATGGCGGTTGGTTCCTCTTTGTTTTGATTATTATTAACAGATCTGAGCCACTTCTAATTCTTCTTTTTCATATTTTCGTTTTTATTTTTATCAAGGGTTTTGACTTGATATTTTCGGGGTTAATTAGTGTTGTTGATTCGTCATAGTTGCAGGTGTTGATATTCAGTTGTTTGAGAAGATGAAGATGATTGATGATTTTCTTTGAGAGAGATGATCTGGGTTCTTGATCTGGGTTTGTTATAATAACTCATAAAAATGACCAAAATACCCTTGTACAAAATGACAAAATAGGCTGGTTGCAACAGTAAAAAAATGGGGTTTTAGAAATTTGGACTAAAGTGGCAACAAAATGCAAACCTCAGGGACCCAGATTTAAAAATTTTGGATTTTGGACTAAAGTGGCAAAAGTGAGCAAACCTCAGAGACCATTTTGGCTATTAACTCCAAATAATAATTGGGTAATTACTATTGGGGCATTATGGGGTATTAGACTATGGGGTGTGGTTCCACCTTCTTCCCCATTTCCCCTTCCATTTTTTTATTTTTATTTTTTACTACCAGAATTCTTAAAAATATAAAACGTTTTCATTAATTAAAAATAAAATTACATATCCTAGAAAAAAAGTCATAATTAAAAAGAGTTAATTATGTTTTTCGTCCTAGTGATTTGTCAAAATCACTATTTGAGTCCATTAGTTTAAATATTGCTAAAATAGTCCCTATGGTTTCATCTTTGTTACTATTACAGTCCACCTTCGTTAACCAGATCCATTTATTCCGTCAAGTATATATGAAATGACCATAATGCTCCTGTCGACCTAACTGGCAATACACAGAATTTAATAAAAAATGTACATTATTTTTATTGACAAGGGCATTATGGTCATTTCACATATACTTGACGGAATAAATGGATGAGGTAACAAAGGTCGACTATAACAGTTACAAAAATGAAAATACATGGACTGTTTTGACAATTTTTAAACTAATGGACTGAAATAATGATTTTTGACAAATGACAAGGACGAAAAACGTCATTAACTCTTAAAACAATCACTTAAAAATAAAATAAACTAAAGCCCACTTCCACTTCTATCCTAGCCATTTCTTTATGATTTTGTCTTTCATCCTTGAGAGCACCGTACGGTCTCTTTCGGGTATCCTAGCCATTTCTTTACGAGTTTACCTTTCGATGTCGGTTCTCCTTAGTCGGAATTCTTCGGCTTCTTGGTTTTGTATATCAAATTTGAGTCGTATCCTATCCAACTCAAGTCTTTCTCTTTCCCTCGCTGCTGCTTCTTCCTTTTCCCTCTCTTTTTTCCTATACCTATCCTCTTGCACTCCCATAAAGTGGTTGATTTTTTTGTAGAATCGTACCAAGTTTAGACGCATCACTCGAGCTCATTCACTTTGAACCCAAAGCTTCTGAGCTACCTTTTTTAGCACGATCCATTCCAGTTAGTTACTCTGGTTCAGGAGTTGGAGCTTCATCTTCAATCTTGGGGTCATCGTTTATATTGTTAGCACAACGTGCATCTAATCCACCTGCACTATAACTCCCTGACGCACTTGTTTTTGATTTTTTCGCTTCAGAAACCTCATTAGGCACCACCTTCCACTTCTCATATTTTCTAAATATTTCATACGGCATCATGTAAGTCTACGGCCCGTGTTTTGTGGTGTATCTCTAAACTGCCAACACCAAAATTGTTGCATCATCTTCACCACTTTTACGATTGTTCCATGCATGTTGAAATATATCCCCAAACAAACCATTTTTATGGCTCATCTCTCTAAATTTTGAACTAACGAAATGGAGTAATCGATATGGCTCGCGTTGCATCAACTTGAAAAATTCTTGACAAACTTGGTTGTAAAAGCCATCACGTTCGGTTGTTTGCTACAATTTAAAATTTAAAAATAAAATAATTCGTTAGAAATCAATTACAAATACTAATTTTAATTTTTAATTTACTAGTAGGAATGCCCGCACGTTGCGGCGGGTGAGCCCACTAATACCAGATTCATTTATGATGTATATATTAGTAAGCATAACCCATTCCGGATTTCTAGCTTTTTTTCCCATTCAACGAAAAAAATAGTCGTAGAACCTATAAGATCACAAGCATGAAAATAAAGTCTACGGTTAGATTGTTTCTTCAAAACACACAAATGTAAACATACTATGTCTTTCAGATTCATAATCCAATTAAAAAATATTTATCTTCCCCTATATTCACCGTCAACGATTAACTGTCAAAATAGCAAACAATACTGCCAGTTATATGATTGGTGTAACATTAACAAACTCGTAGGTGTTCTTATCGCCATCGATGTTCCGTAACCGATCAACGTTCTCTCTATCTATCATACATCTATGTTACCGTCATGCGCGATACTGTTAGGGCGAATGATGACATCTTACATCCGAAAGGGCTTGACTCCGAAAAGGAGTGTGCATCACAAGCGCATGAGGTGGATTCATTTCCCTATAGATGCATCAGTTGAGATTTTCACATGTGGTGTAAAAAGGCTTTGCAAGGCTTTCCATGAGACCGGGTATGGTGTTAAACTGCCGCCTAACTTCCTCCACAATTTTCAAGGCGGCACTGCCCACACTCTTCATGGTCATGGCTGAAAACCAGTATAGAAGCATGGCACCAATGTTTAGACCCATAAAGACTTTTGGTGTTGAAACATCAACTGTTTTGACGTCTGCACAGCTCACAAAAGCTCCAAACAGTGCTAATGATACCAATGCAGCTGACAGTAGTAAATTCCTACAAGATAATAAAATATTAAAAATATAAATATAAATCCCTCCAATTTTTACCGCGTAATCTGTTTTGGCGCTATCGGGCTCTTTATTGTGACCTATTGGGCCTTTTTGTCAATTTATTGGGCCCTTATTACTAATTTATATCCAGCTGCGATTCTGTACAAAAAGCGACCTAAGTCACCAATTTTCGCTTTCCAGAAAAGCGACCTAAGCGTGCGCTTCATGTACAATGGTCGCCTTGTGTTACATAAGGCGTTAGAACCTGCGCCTAGATGCGCTTTGCGCTTAAGGCGCGCTTTTTTAAACCAAGCATCAGAATCAACATAATTAGAGTTTTGCAGTATAAGAAAATAATCACCTTTCCAATGGCGGTAGTGTTATCGGCAACATCATGGGCATTAGTCCTCTCACGGATTCTATGACTCGTACATGCCATCTCAGCAATACCGCCAACATTGTCAATTAAAAAAAGTAGGTTGAAAAGATATAATGATTAAGCAAATGTAGTAAGCATACAAGAAAAGGGAACCACTTATGAACTAAAACTAATCACCTTCTCCACTAATGTTTAAAGAAAAACTTCCTTTGATTATACAAGTTGGTGATTTATTGTCTTACCTCTCTTGCCGTGGCAATGGTTCCAAAGCATTGAAGGGTAGCTTAGTTTGAGTCTTGTACAGACTACAGACCAATGTCCTGCATATACAAACGGGTCAATTTGGACTGTGTGGTATTTCCAACAAATAAAATTGTTCTTAATATTTTTGTTTGGATCATTATTGTAATAATAGTTTGTATCATATTTAACATATTATTTTCAAGTAAAAACGTACGAAAAAAGGTCAACCCATGTTTAACTTACTTCCAACGTTGATCCATAAACAGGTATATTTTCACCTTCTACCATAATTTCCAAAGGTATAGACGATTAAAGCCCATTAACAAAATAGTATAGACTTTTAACTGTCATGAGAATAGTTATGACTGAAATCTAGCTGGCATGTTTCAAAATCAAAAGGCTAATTGGATAAGAAGTTAAACAAACTTTGGCCCAGTTTTTATTATAGATAACTAACTAATTTTAGCCAGAAAACCCATCAAAGTTTTATAATTATGATTGAAGGTAACCGGTTTTTAAAGCTTCGGGTTCCATGTAATGTAACCCGGTCAAAACGATGACATGAGCGCTCACAAGTTGGGAAGGCTGCTCAAAAAGCTCGCGGCTCACTAAAAAACGATGTTTCAAACTGGCTTGTTTGTAAACGAGTCGGGCCCGAGCCAAGGTAAGCTTGGCTCGTTAGGCTTGTTTATCTGGCTTGTTGACTCGTTTTAATTACAGCTCAAATTTTAAAATGTTTATATCATTTAGTTTATAAATTTTAATATATAAATAAGTTATGAAATCTTTAGTTTATAATTGCTGCATTATGTGTATGTTAAAAATCTTAGTTTTTTTTTTTTTTTTCCAATATGTGTTAAAAATATTAAATTATATATTTTTTTCAAATCAACGAGTTGGCCGAACAAGCCATGAACCGACTCGAGCTCTTTCGAGAGGAGCTGGAGCTCGGCATTTCAGCTTGTTAAGAAAAATCTGCCCCAGAGATCCCAACCTGGCTCGGCTCATTTACAGCCCTACATGTCCGTAACTTTTGACCATACTGATTTTTTTTCTAGGGTGACATCTGAAACTTGTCATCTTAAATTAGGTAATTAACATGAATCCATTTTTTTATAAACCTCTTATGGTTTTTTTAGGCCTAATATAATTTGTTTACTCCAATATAACATCAGACCAATTTTTTAGGCCATTTACCAAATTCAAATTTGATCTTTTTTATAACTCCGCTTCTTTTCTACTTGATTCTCTTCCTATAGTTACTTAGTTATCAAAGTTTTCCATAAAAATTAAAAAGTGAACATCTCTCATGAACTTTGAAGTAAAAGAAGCAACCCATATGACAATATAAAGTAAAAGTGAGCGATTACCTATGTAGTATGTGAGTTAACTGTAAAAATGGCTTCTTGCAAATTACCCAGAAAAGAATCCATAATTAGAGACTCACAAACCATCACAGCACCAAAAACACTAAAATTTGGCAAAAATTCGCATCAACCAAAGTGAAGAGAATCAACAATGTTTCTTCTTTACTGGGATGGATAAAACCCTCTGCAGGGCCTTCGGGATCTCTGGTTTGAACACCAAAGGCATCAGCTAAATATAATAAAAACCAAAACGATCAAGTAATTACATAAAAATTATTTGTAAAATGTTTAATAGTGAAATATTCATTTATCTATTTGGATTTCCATGCCATCATAGGCTGTTAACATCTATTGTATAAAAGTTACATCATTAAGATATAATTTACGCGTGTTGAGTAAAACTAAAAGCTGTGCACATGACAATACGCTCGATATTTTATCAAACAATAATCCAAATGCAATTGCTAACTATATAAACTCAATTTATGATACCTTCTGAAGATGAATCCGTAAAAATATGACCTCAAGAGAAACAAGGTCCTGTCGAAATCCATTTGATAAAGCGAAACAGTAAGTGGATCTGCATCATGTCTAAATAAAATATGTCTGTTAGGATCGGAGGCTCTCATAATTGTGCTTGTCTGTATGATTTGAGCAATGAGTGAATATGAACAAATGTAAAGTGCAGCGGAAATGAATAACAAAACTTTGTAAACACAATCAAAGGAGAAAAATAGATTGATAAACACATGATTTGCATTAGTTGAAAGATTACAAAGTCAATCAAAAGATTACAAGGCATGCTTACAATCTAAGCTCCCCCTCAGCCTGATACCCCAAGGTTGGATTGCACAAGATGAAAGGATTGAACTGAGGAGAAGAACTCTCTCAGGACGAATCAAATGTAACAGTACAGAGTACTGCTCCATGTATAGACAAACCAAACCACTGAGGCATCTCAGCTGACGTCACCATGAAAGTGACATCTAACAAACTAACAAACTCTATCTACTGTTCTACAACTACTGACCATACAGACATTGATTACATTCTAAACACTGATATATAAACACTGACTCTTCACTCCACTGACGTAATCAACCACTGTTGTATGAGCAACAGTGCTTTCTTCAAAGGGTGATCAGGCCTTGAATGGGCAGTGCTTTAACTCTTCAGCAGTACTTGGATTCCAGCAGTAGATTGAGCTTCAGCCTTTAAACTTCATCAGTGCTTTGGTTTCACAGTGGTTTATAGGATCAGCAGTTGTTGATAAGGGCAGTACTTGGAGCATGTCAGATGTTAGATTCACTGTCAAGGGGAAAGCTTAATGTAAACAGCTGATTATTGTGAATCCACTGTCATGATCCGGTTTTGGCTTTCATTATCTGTTCCTCTGGTAGGGTTCAATCCCAACAATCTCCCCCTGGAACAGATAATGCCAAAACCCTTCATTATTCTGGATCTTTATTTCTCATCAGTAGTTCCCTTGCATGTCTTTTAAATTCATCTTCAAATTCTTTGGAACTTGTGTCATCCTCATCCCTGCACAGTGAAAGTTCAAGTAGATCCTGCAAATCTTCAACACTAAGGCTTAGTGCTTCTTTCCTTGATATGTACTTCACTTCGCCATTGGATCTGACCAGGGTCAATACGTGGGTCTTTTGATCAGACATCAACTTTAGTACTTTTAAACCCAATGGGTTTCTTGGGAGAGATTTATTCACTGATGAGTTTGGAGATGTTGGCCTTGTGAAAACTTGCAGACTTTCGGACATTCGTTTGAAGGCCATTTCAATAACATTGTTTGCTGCAGCTATATCTTCTGCAGTCTCCTTTTCTATCTGCTTCTGTCTCTTTTGTTGATCTGGCTCAATGTCTGAAACTTCTGAAGTATTTGGTGATGCAGGCTTAGTTAACACCTTCTTAAAAAGGTTTTGAAGTTTTTCTGAGTTCTCTTCTTTTAGACCCATTTTCATGATGGTTTCTGTGAAGTACTCAACTTCCTTTTCCTTTTCCTCTTCACTAGTCAGCTTTTCTCCTTCTTCTTGGTTTGACACAAGAGTAGGATTTCTTGTTGACCTGAACAGTGTTTTGAGGTTTTCTATCTGCTGTTCAAGCTTCATCATTTGTTCATGCTTCTTTGAAGTGCCTGAAACAGTTATCTTCCTTTTCTTTAGCCTTTCATAGGCTTCATCAGTTTGCTGCTTTGACCATTTTAATATGGCATTGGCAGTGTCCACTTTTGCATCTATCAACTCCTGTTTCTTTCTTTTGTATTCAGTTGTCAGGTCAGCGATGAGCTTTTTGTAAAGTCTTTTAAGTGAGAAATGAGTAAATTAACCTTTAAGCCAATGATACTTCGGAATGGAAATGGAGATTTATAAGGAAGAGGGTTATAGATATCTACAACATGTGAAGAACTAGAAATCATTCCCAAAATCTAAGACAAATTTATTTATCTTGAGAATTGATAGACTCTTTTTGTTTATTTTAATTTTTGAACCAACCAGTCCTAAAATCTAAGACAAACTTAGTCGGTCGATTGAGGAGTTGTAAGTACTCGACCTAGGTGGGGAGTTGCGAGTACTCAATGAGTACTCAGACATGTTAATTATAAAGAAAATAATTTTCGGGAAATCATATAAAATGTCAAATATCTCAAGTTTACTAATATTTATAATAAAATATGTAAATATCAATATAAACAAAATAAAATTACATATTCAAATATTAAAGTATTTTAAAAATTTATATTCAATTCTTAAAAAATGATATCAAGTCTTTAATATCATAGACATATGAATTATGTTTAATTTTATATTTTAAATCCAATTCGGACCAAATGACCTACTAGACCCGATTGTGGTTGTGGTTGACCACTTTGATCAATTATGAGTAACTAAGCGAAGTTGAAGAAAGTCGTATAGACAGCCGACATTGTAACAATTACACGGAGAGTACTCGACCTTAGAGACTTTGCTTTATAACATTGTTTTGATCTCGTTATCAGTTAGTACTACAATACTAATTTGTACAAAAGTATACATACATGATAAATCCGTACTTTTATTTAAACACTGTTGAATGATTGAAATACGAGAATAATGTATTTTCCACATTAAACAAAAGAGGTGTCATGTGTGAGATGAGGAGGTGATCCAAAGGTTGGCAATGGGAAAATATGGTTGATGACATGAGTACGCGGATGTTACCACTTATGGCTAGGAAGAGAGAAGTAGGAAGCAAAACCTAGGAAATTAGATACCGAAGCTTGGAGCGTAACATGCCAAACAAGAGAATAAGCTTAGTGCGTCAACCTATCCTATTAAAACCAAACCTATTATGGTTAGGAATTCATTAATCTATAAATAGAGAGGTTTATCCCCACATTTTATTATCCCAATGGGATTAGAGATACACCAACCATCTAGTCTCTCTCTTTCTCTTTATCTCTCTCTCTAGAATGAAACTATATCCATCATCTAAATAGTTAAGCCTCGAAGCAGCTAAGCTCACGAGCTTATGTGGTACTACACCATACATACATCTATATTTAAGGTTTATTCACTCTTATGAGATAAACGACTAATATTGAGCTTTGGATGGGTGGTCCAGAGACCCAGCCTCTTGTCCCTTCTAACAGGTTCATTCATGTTGACAAGCACAAGCTAAAAGTTGATGAGGCTAATTCTCAAACATCCATACCGTCTGCTGACCTTCACTTTGTTGTTTCAACAAGCCCACTATGGGGTTGCGCTGCTTAGAAGCATAAAACTCTTGAGTAAATTATTTTTTGAGTCTCTGTATTTTAGTGGTTTTAATCACTTGAGTAAAAAATCAAAAAGTTTAACGTTCTGAATACCAAATTATCATTTTGAGTCAAAATTTTTAACGCCGTTAGAATTATCTGTTTACTATTGTTGTAGGATCGGTTTGTGACCCAAACGAGTCGTTCAGAAGAGATTTGATCAGTTTCAGATGCGGAAAATAAGAAACTGACTTCGAAGCAACTTGGTTATCACTTTAAACATCTTGTGTATTGATTTAACAGCAATTACATTCACGAAAAATACCAGCAGCACTTCGGTATCGATTCAGAAATCTGTTCCTGTCCACTTCAAATGAATACATGACATGCCTATATATAGTGTTACCTAGTTCGCTTGAAATTACACCTACAAGTTCAAGCGAACTCAACTAATTCCACTTCAAGCAAACCTACATGATTACATGTTCAAGCGAACCTACCAATTAACTTCAAGCGAACTACACATGTTGACTTTCAAGCGAACTATGCTTTTGTCTTATATAAACATTCAATTTCGTTTCATGTGCTGATGTAGGATGTGATGATACAATAGATGATGTCGCATATATGATGTCATCATCAAGAATGATGACATCACTCTTGTTCAGATCTGTAACGAACCCGTGACTCGATATAAGACGAAGACGACAGATGAATGCACTAACAGACTCCCCCTCAGATGTTGACGAGTCTTAAGTGTCGAGTCTTCAACATCTTCAGTCTTTATCAGTCTAAACGCTCTCTGAAATATCTCACATTGTAAGCATCCTCAAACTTTATCTCCTTCTCTTCAATCAACAGACTACCCACGAACAATCTCTACTCGGATGTCTTCAGACTCCCCATTTTGATATATTGGGATCCCAGTCTGGCATGTTGAAATCACAAAGTCCTCAAGTATCGGAACTTGTCTCTCTATCATCAAGTTCAAGATCGAAACCTGGCTACACATGCATATTCTTAACCCAGAAATAAATTTCACAAATTTAACATTTGACAAATTTATAATCTTCTAACCACTCGATCACACAATCTCAAAATGATTTAATCATTAGTAATATATGATGAACCACTTAAATGAATATCAATTTTCATTTCAAACATCTTCAAACAAATTTTTTTTCAAACCTGTTCGTCATGTCTAGCACTTAGAATTTTGAAAATCAGCTCTCCAACATCAGTTGTCGAAAATCATTTTGGATTTTTCAAAAAATTATGTTAAAACACACTGAAAATATTTTTGGATTTTGAGATATTAAGAAATGCAGTAAAGAAATATTTACAGACAATATTTTTGTGAGATTTGTGTAAGAGGATCATATCAGATTTTGACAAGTCACAAGTACCGTTAAGCTTAGTTACACATTAAGAATTAAACAATTCACTTAGATTGCCGATATACTAATCCACTTAAATTCTCACACAAATTTCAACTGATTCAGGATATGAGTTAGATGTTTTAAGAACTTAAACTCATTCATGTGTCCCACCTCAGAATATACTCCCGTATCCAGATCCCAATATTCAGTCTTACAGGTGAGTATACCTAGATGATATCTGTAAGGGGTTAAATTGCGAAACCGTGAGAGCTCAGGTCAGAACTTCCGTTCAGTAGAGAGATGACGGCTCGACTTTTGGTGGGTCCCCTTTAGAGGATCTTTTTTACAACAACATTGATTAGCAATTTTATTGTCTCATCATTTTATGCTGAGGGCGGCGCTATATTTCAAGCAAGCGGTAAAGTATTCTCCGGGGACTAGGCCATTGCTTCCGCATTATCTGAAGTCCCGGGATAATACCCCAGATATCACTAAGCATAAAGACCTAGTATCTCAGAAAGAGGTGTCCTTCAAACAAGATTTCGGGGGTTACCCATACATCCGAGAGATGTTACCCACGAATTAAGCATGTTTGAATTTAGGTTTATATCTCGTCACAATCTACTAAATATGCAAAAACCTACTGGCATATCATCAGTGAGACCGTTTATCACTATTTAACTTTCCATTTCTTTAGCGTGCTGTGATCGTCCACTGATGTACTATCATTTCCTCTTTTATACAACAAAACTCATTTTTGATTTTATCATGTTTTTGTCTTTTTCAAATTTTCAAATGTTTTTGGATTTTCAGAAATTTCTACTCCCCCTAAAATGAAAACACATTTCAGAAAATTTGAAAACCAACTATACAATAATCTTGACAACCAATATCAAATCGCTTCAATTCGCCATCCACTTGGCATAAACCATCCGAACTCCCCCTTACACAAAACTATTTTCTCATTATGATTTCAAAACACTTAAGTTTGTTTTAACCAAAATGATTTTTCCGGAAAATAAGTTTTGTTGATTTTATCACTTGTAGATTAAGGGTTTGGTTCATCATATTGTCCTTCAAAGACCACTTATAAGTATGGTCCAATCAAGTTCAACCTAATGACCTTGATTAACCACTTGTAGGAAAAACAAGTACAACTTAATGTCCTTGATTACCACTTGTAAGAGAAAACCTCTGTACCAGTTGTAAAAATACAATCACCTGTATCAAGTGTAGGAATAAAACATCTAAACTAGATCATTTTACCAACTAAGATGCCGATTCCTGCTTCGCACTTACCATCCTGGGAGCTCCGGCAATTCACACTTATCCTGTAAAAACAATATAACCATTATAAAATTCATTCACAATCATCAATTATCAAGAAAGATGCCGATTCCTGATCCACGATTACAAACTTGGGATCTCCGGCAAAGTCAGATGTTCAAGGGAAAAGAATTTCCACCCAAGTCTGACCAACCTTGGGTGTTTTTATCTCCTTTAGCTCTTGTTTAGTTGGGTTAAAAGTTGCTTTCTTTGTTGCGTAAAAATCTTTAACCCCTTTTACTTTCCCATCACGCATTTTCCCAAATATTTTCTTAACATTTCCATTGAAAACCTTTTCAACATCAAATTCCTTCTTATCAGAAAAGAATTGATTTGAAATCTCAACCTGACCAACTTTCTGTTTAATCTTCTCAAACTTCAGAGATGGAAATTCATCATCATTCACTGAAGATACATAATTTACCTCTTTTACCTCACCTTGTGGCTCTTCTGGCTTTGTGGAACCAGATTCATCGCCAACTTTTACATCACCTTTCTTGACAACCCACATTTGGTTATCTTTTGCTTTCTTTTTGTAAAAATTCTTTTTTGAACATTCACCAACCTCATAAGTTGAATTTTCAAATATTTTGAATTTTTCGGTTGGTGGTTCAACATCAACAACTATTTCTTTCAGTTTTTCAGAAACTCCCTGTTTAGTTTTAGCATTTTTCGGACAGTTCCATGCAATGTGACCAGCTTCATTGCATTTGAAACAGATTCGAGTCACTTTTGGATAAAACACTCTAGTTCCATTCCTTTTCTTCTCAGCAAGAAACTCCTGGTTTGATTGTTTCCAGAAAGGTTTCTTCTGTTCTTCTTCTGCACTTCCTCCTGAAACAAATTCTGTTTTTGTTTTAGAATTTTTCTCATTTTTATAATTTTCTGATGGAATAAAACCTAATCCTTTCTTTTTGTAGCTACCATTATGGTTTGGTTTCTTTTGAAAACCAGAACCGGAATTGTAAACCTTTTTCTTGTTTAATCATTGTTGTACTCTTGAAGTGTATTTTTTAGGTTTTTCAGTAAGATTTAAATCTTTTATTTCAGAAATCTTAATTTCTGTCATTTTGAAAACCTTTTTGATCATTTCAAATCTAACACTTCTTATTGGAAACTCTTTGTTAGAATATAATTTGTCAGAATCATTTAAAGTGTATGCTACATCAAATGTTTCATCATTCAAATTAGATTTTGATAACAAAAACTCTTTACTGTACGCCCTTTTGACCGACGACTTTGGACTGTTGACCGACGAACTTGAACCTCCAGACCCAGACTTTGAGTCAGACTCCTCATCTGTATCCAACACCTGATCGACCACCTTTTTTATTAATTCGGACTCATGATCAGTGTCAGACGATGTAAAAACCACGTCAATGTTTTCTGGTAATTCATCGGTTATATCAGAGTTTAGTTTTATATTGACTGCCTTTTGAACGTACTCCTCATTTGGTTTTCTGGGAGAATAACCTTCCCAGATCGTAGGCGGACACTTGTTATAGCTAGCACTCGGTTTCTTACCAGTATCCTTCTTCTTAGGCTTCTCATCATCTTTAAAAGCTTCAAAACCTGCAACAGTTGGATAAATTCGATCAATAAGATAATCAGAACTAGAATAGCTTTGTAATAATCGTCTGATTCTCTCATTTTCAATTTTCTCGGTCTCCAACTCTTGCTTCCACTTTGCACTTTCTTCAATGTAGAAATTTATAGCTTTTTGCTTTGTTATCATCACAACATTCAGCATTTGCAGTGCATCTTCTCTCTCAGAGTTAGTCTTTTGAAGACCAGTTACTGTTTTGTTCAATACATCATAAGATTCTTTCACGTAATTTAGATTGAACAGTAATTGCTCTTTCATCTTTTCAAGCTCAGCCAACTTTTCATCTTTTGCTGCACATTCCTTGCAAGGTTCTAAACACTTTGTGCAAGGCTTGATAACTTCCACAATCTTTTCAATTTCTATGATCTTTTAAACTTCAACAATTTTTTCAGCTTCAGCCACCTTTTCTGCTTCACTCACCTGCTCAGTGATGTATTGTAAAATACATCTTTATTCGCGTCTAGGTTTGTTCGGTTTTAGTTAGATTTAGTGTCGTTTTAGTTTAGATTGTATTTGCTTTTGATTTATTTGTGTTTTCAGGTGTTTGGAGCTGAAACGTGCAATAAACGAGTAAAATGTGACAAGGGAAAGTGTCGGGTCAAGAATCGGAAGCTCGTGAGCGGAAATATGTTGAAAAAGCAGATCTGGAGAGCCCAGGCGGGCCACGATGACCATTAAGACATTTTAAAGCGGGCCGCATCAACTTACAATATGTTTTCCGGATTGCAAGTGGCGCGCGCCCCGCGTAGATATCAGTGTAAGTGGAGGCGGGCCGCGAGAGGCTTTAATACGCGAAACAGAATCGTACAGCTAAGGGATTAGGGTTTTAGTGGTTATATAATAACATAATTATCATCAGCCGAAGAAGAGACCACAATTACGAAACTTGGAGTTCTTGGACTGTTTTGGAGGCTGATTGGAGCGGTTTAGAGCATTTTGGACGCGTGGAATCATCGAGTAACATCCTGGAAGCATTCGGGAGTGGAGAAAACGGGTTTAATCATCTTATTCTCTTGTTTTCGTTTGTTTAAACCTTGTTACATGATGAATTCTGTTTTTACATTGATTGATATCGCGTTTTTGACAATGTTTCTTGGCTAAACTTCATATACTACCTAGGTTAATGACAATAGCTTAATAAAGTTTGGATCTTTATTTGATTTTTAGCGTGGTTGTGGTTATTCTTGTATTGTAAAAGCTTTGGGAATCTAACTTGGTGCATATGCGTGTTTGACCATTGTTTTATTATTGTTTATTGCTTCATATAACTCTTGGTGACGGTCTTTATCACATAATAGGGTTGTATTAGGGTTTCTTGATTTTGGTGACGGTCTTTATCACATAATAAATCATTAATCCTTTAGGGTGAAAATAGCTTAAGTAACCTTAGAAGTAATATTCGGTAATTTTATAAAATTAAATGTGCTGCTAAACTCGTCGCGGAAAGGCTCGAGGTTATTGATAGGTCTAGGTTTGGTTATAAGTCCTTAACATTCCATAGCTTATTAAACCAAGATTAGAACCCATTGTCGCTTTAGACGTTCGCGCAGCAAAGTAGAGCGTCTTACATAGGCACTTTCAAGAAACTAGAGGACGGAAAAGAAATATAGCAAACCGGTAAACGTAACAGCCTAGGTAGTGCCACAAGAATCGCCTTGAGAGTGTTTGAGGGGCTTAGTGGTGTCTTAATAGGTTTAGCATCTTAAGATCCCGGTTCCACACCACAAAATTATCAAATAGAGATCCATTCTGAGTTAGCTTGCGTCTAACCTAGGTAGTCTTCATCACCACTGGTCAAAGTCTTCGTGTGAGTTCGTGTCTAGTTCGTCTAGTCTAGTTAGTATTTATTATTTGCATTCTTAGGATTTTTAGAAAACTCCCCCCTCAATAAACAAATGGTTAAGTCGTGTCAGTTTTAGTCTAGATAGAGTCATTAGCGTAATCAGTAGAGTCTCTTGGGTTCGATACTCGGACTTCCTTAGGCTATACTACATTGATCGGTACACTTGTCGGTCGTGTGGTTTAGGGTTTAGAGAGTCTTAGTTTTATAAATTTAAAACTTAGAGAGTCTAGAATTAGGGTAAATTTAGTTAATTTAGTTAACCCGTTTCGAGCACATCAAGTTTTTGGCGCCGTAGCCGGGGACTCTTAGGTAATTGCGTTGATTGCTTTGTTTGGACTTGTTTGACATATTACGTGCTATTTGTGTTCGTTGAGTCGTAGGAGTCTAAAAATTTTAAAAATCAAAAAAATATTTGCTTTAGTGTCTTTTCTAGGTTAGTGAGTCGTTGTTAGAGTCTTTTCGTTGTTCGTAGTTGGTGGATGCCCCATACGCGCTCGCAGGGACCGCCGCCACCTTTGTTTACAGTCAAGTCTTCTGAGTCGTCTTCTTCAGTTGAGCATTCCACCCCCGCCTTTGATTTCACACCGAAGCCATCACCACACGTTTCACCACACGTTTCCCCACCATCCTCCCGTTCTCGTTCGCCTAGTCCTCCACCCGCCATGGCGAACCGCACCGTTTACCAGCAGGCTACCACCGGTTTCACCGGTGCCACTTCACCCATCACCCTTCCCGACATAGCGAATGATAGGTCTTGGCAGATTCCTTCCTACATCATGACCGCCATCACCAATTCTTGTCAGTTTCATGGTCGTGACGACGAGGATGCACCCGCTCATATCAATCGCATCACTCGTCTTTGTGGCACCTACTCCATAGAGGGTGTCAATCTAGATGCTAGGTACCTTCAGGTATTCCCCTTTTCACTCACTGGACGTGCAGCCGTCTGGTTTGATTCGCAGCCTGCAGGCACCTTCACTACTTGGGCCGGTCTTCGAGATGCTTTCATAGCAAAATACTTCCCGCCAGCCAAGGCGTCTCGCCTTCGTGATCAGATACACTCCTTCCGTATGGAGCCTGATGAGCCATACCACTTAGCTTGGGAGCGTTTTCAGACGCTTCTCTCTCGTTGTTCGCAGCATGGTTTGTCGGATTGGGCGTTAGTTGAGAAATTCTACAATGGTCTTACTCCTGAGATTAGAGCTCGTTTCGATACTTCAGCAGGAGGTCAGCTTATGGGAAAGAAGACAGTGACGGAGTGCAATGATTTGTTTGAGAGCTTTGCACATTCTGATATGGATTATAGCACTACTGGCAGGACTTCCATTCCTGTTACTACCCCCCTCGGCCGGTCGAGGGGTAAACCAAGTTAGCTTGGATCCATCGGTAGCTGCTATAGTCGAGAGTGTGAAGCAAGATTTGAGGCAGGAGATGAGGAGAGAGATAGATGAGATTAAGAAGAAAGTTGATAGGTGTGAGGTTTGTAGGGGAGGCCATGATACACTAGATTGTCCCACACTTACGTTAGAGCAGGTAGAGTACATAGCCGGTCAGTCTAAGGGTTTATTCGGTAATAATAATAATAATAATTATAACTCCAACTGGCAGGGTAGTGGTAGTAGTTATCGTTCTTCTGGCAATCCCCCTGGTTTTCCATCTGGTCAGTATCAAAATAGGGGGCCAGGTCTTTACACGAGTGGTGGTTCGGGTCAGAGTGGTCAGTATAGTGGGTCAGGAGGTCAGTTTGCGAGTGGAGGGTTGAATCAGGAGAGTCGGGGTAGTGGTAAGGCTCCAGAGGGTAGTATGAGTAGGATAGAGGAGATGTTAGCTCAGATGATGACACAAAATCAGGCGACGCAGAAATCCCTCAATGATTTCACTAGGACTCAGGAGCAGATTAACAAAAATCATGAACTTCAGCTTAAAAATCAAGAGTCCACTCTTTTAGATCTTCAGAGAACAGTAGGGGATATAGCTAGGCAATTGAAAGAGTCCCCTTCTGGTCAGTATTCAGGTACTACTCACCCAGTCCACCATTCTGTTAAAGCAATTACTACTCGTAGTGGGTTGAGTCTAGGAGAGGTCGTGAGAGAGAATGTTGAGATAGGGAGTGATGATGAGGTAGATGAGGTAATTGAGATGGAGGCTCCAGGCAAGGTGCAACATAGGCTAGACCCAGCAAGTACCGCACACGCTGAGGAGTTTCCAGTGGAGAAGAAAGTAGAGAAGCAGCCGAAGAAGGGTCGGCCACCGCCAGTGATTGATATTTCCCGTCTTCCGTTTCCCGCTCGAGCTAGGCAGCAGATATATGCTAGGGAGTATGACAAATTCCTTGACATGTTCACCCAGCTGAAGGTGAATCTTCCGTTTATAGAGGCCTTGAGATCTATGCCCAAATACGTCAAATTCCTTAAGGATTTTCTCAAGCGTAAGGATGGGGTAGGAGAGTGTTCAAGTAAGTCAGTGAGTGGAGAGTGTTCGGCAGTGATCCTAAATAAACTTCCTGAGAAACTCACTGATCCGGGCATATTTACGATTCCCTGTTTGTTTGGTGGTGATGTTAAAAACCACGCGTTAGCTGACCTTGGTGCTAGTATTAATTTGATGCCATATTCATTTTACGAAAAACTAGGCCTTGGTGATTTGAAGTCAACACGTATGACCCTCTCGTTAGCCGATAAGTCAGTTAAGTATCCTAGGGGGATAGTAGAGAATTTGTTGGTAAAAGTGGATAAGTTTGTGTTTCCGGCTGATTTTGTAGTGTTAGATATGGAGGCCGATGATAGAGTTCCGTTGATTTTAGGGCGGCCGTTCTTGAACACGGCTAAAGCGTTGATAGATGTCTTTTTAGGCACAATTACACTTAGAGCGGGTGAGGAGTCGGTAGTCTTTGAGGTGAATAATGCGAGAGGATCGAGTGCAAGAGTTGAGGCGATAGAGTCGGTAGAGGAGGGCGAGAAGAACGAGAGAGACGAGAAAGAGGTGGTGAGTGAGCCGAGTTTAGAAAAGGTGTCAAAACCCAAGTGTGGGGATCCACCTGATAGGAGAGTAGAGGAGCTGGAAGAAAGAGTGACGAGTTTAGAATCTAAGATAGAGAAACTGAGCAAGGCTCAGTGTGGGGATAGGTTTAAAGATGATACATTTAGGTTCACACCGTTTGATGAAGAGTGGAGAGAGTATGAGAAAGTTAGGAGAGATTCGGGCGATTTTGTGAATTGTAGTGCTACGGCCCGTACGACTTGGTGTGGAGGTGAGCTCCGCATATACGATCCTCCGTAAGTGCGTGAACATTTGTGATTACTTGTAGAGTTTGTATTTTGAGTCGTTGTCCGTGTCGTGTCTTTAGTTTAGTGTTTGTGTGTTTTAGCGTCTTTTGCGTCTTTTTTGTATTTTTGCGTCTTTTGTGTTTTTGTCAAGTGTTTTGCAGGTTGCATCACCTTCACGAGGCCGAGATCGACGTCCGAGTAGTTTACCAGGTTTGCTGAATGTTAAAAACCGACGAAATACGTGCAGGGGCAGTTTGGGAATAAAGAAAAAAAATGAATTCTGCACATTCTGCTGTTGCTGCGAGCTGTATTGTTGATATTTGCTGTTCAGGCGGCCCGCCTCGACTTAACCCATATCTTATGCGGGCCGCGCGGGCTATAGAAGTTTTTTTTGACGGTTGGTTAAGTTAAAGCGGCCCGATTTAAGTTGTTTATATCATCAAGCGGGCCGCGAGTCCATGTCTGTTGCTGATGGGCTGGTCAACCCCAATGGATTCAGCTATTTCGATCCATCCTCCATATTCGACCCATTTTCATCCATTTATCACCATCATCATTCGGGTTGGTTCGAGTCGACGTTCAGGTATGTTTCCTACATTTGTTGTTGTTGTATTTGAGTCGTTTGTTACCGGGTTTATTTCCATCTTAAGTGTGGGGAAACGGGTTGTATATTTTTAAGGAGTTAAAATGTGATTTTTCACTAAATTTTCAACCCGTTATCCGTTGCATCCACACTTGGTTAGGTTTGGCACTAGGGTTGTTCGAGGGCGAGCAAAGTGCAGGGAGGGGGTAAGATGGTAATTCGGTGGTGTACTTTGAGTCTTTTATTTTCTATATTGAGTCTAAATTAGAAGTTTTTGAGTCATTTAGTGTTTCGAGTCGGTATTGCTTTGGTATTTTGCTTGTTTTTGTTGATGCAGGTTCGAATATGTACCACCCGTACTCAATCTCCATTCGGGTGAGTTTGGAGCTGTTTATTCAAATTCCGGGCATTTATCAAGCAAGTCACAGTCAGTGTCAAAGCCGATCGCGAACGAAATGCTATACGATCGAGCTAGATTGGACGAGAGTTTTGGAGCTTACGCGTTATAAAACCAGCTAAGTCCTTTCCAAATTTGCCCTTTGTTTTTTATTTCTTATTTATTTTTAGTTTTTGAGTCGGTTTCCATCCTACATTGAGGGCAATGTAGAGTTTAAGTGTGGGGATGGGAACTATCGTTTAGTGTCATTAGTTAGTGTGTCTTTTGAGTCATAAAAAAAATCAAAAAATACAAAAAAAAAAATTAAAAAATTGAAAAATCCAAAAAAATTGAAAAAATGAAAAAATGTCTTTTGAAATAAGAAGTTTGCAAAATAAAAACGGAAACTGATAGAAAAGTTGGGTTTTTGTTCGTGTTCAAATAATAATAATATGAGAAAAAATAATCGTGCTTGTGTCTAGTTTGGGATGCGCGGGTAGGCTCGGTTCGGTTCTAGGTTCCTTTGATCTAAAATTACCTAATTGTCGGTCTACTAGTGGGTTCTCATCTAGGGAAAGTGGGGAAACTGAAACGGCCAAAAATAGTATAAGGGATGCCGTTATAAGCTAAGATCGTTAGAGTTTTTATTCATTATCTCGCTGAAAAAAAAATATAGAATAAAAAGTGAGCTAGAAACTAAATGAAAGTAACACAGGTCTATGTAATCCGAGTTGGGGATAGCGACTCTACAGCCGGAATGCCTCTGGGATGTGTGAAATCGCCTTGCCGAATAAAAGTACCGAAACCTAAGTAATCTGTGGTTGGGGATCGCGACTCTACAGCCGGAATACCTCTTGGTTAGGGAAAGCATCGTCTAGACTCACGAAAGAAAAAAAAAAGAGCAAAAAGCAAAGTCTAAGCTCGTATGAAAAAAAAAATAGATTTGATTCTAAACTCTTTGGATCTTGGTATAAAACGGTTAGGAAATAACCCAGTGGTTGTTCCTTTTGTCCTATAAGCTTGAGGGGGGATTAGGTGGACTTGCAATTCTTAGCGTGAGACCCTAGGTAGATTGACCGCACTTGAACTAAATTGCATGATAAGGGCTTGGAACCGGGTTGGGTTTAAGAGGATCAAAATACTTGCAATCGCGGCTAACACGAGTTTCGATTTTAATAAAATAACTTATACTTTGGCCCGTTCAATTAGTCCGACTATGATTCCGTTATGCATAATTCTTTTTCGGGGACGAAAAAAGGGTAAGTGTGGGGATATTTGATGTATTGTAAAATACATCTTTATTCGCGTCTAGGTTTGTTCGGTTTTAGTTAGATTTAGTGTCGTTTTAGTTTAGATTGTATTTTCTTTTGATTTATTTGTGTTTTCAGGTGTTTGGAGCTGAAACGTGCAATAAACGAGTAAAATGTGACAAGGGAAAGTGTCGGGTCAAGAATCGGAAGCTCGTGAGCGGAAATATGTTGAAAAAGCAGATCTGGAGAGCCCAGGCAGGCCGCGATGACCATTAAGACATTTTAAAGCGGGCCGCATCAACTTACAATATGTTTTCCGGATTACAAGTGGCGCGCGGCCCGCGTAGATATCAGTGTAAGTGGAGGCGGGCCGCGAGAGGCTTTAATACGCGAAACAGAATCGTACAGCTAAGGGATTAGGGTTTTAGTGGTTATATAATAACATAATTATCATCAGCCGAAGAAGAGACCACAATTACGAAACTTGGAGTTCTTGGACTGTTTTGGAGGCTGATTGGAGCGGTTTAGAGCATTCTGGACGCGTGGAATCATCGAGTAACATCTTGGAAGCATTCGGGAGTGGAGAAAACGGGTTTAATCATCTTATTCTCTTATTTTCGTTTGTTTAAACCTTGTTACATGATGAATTCTGTTTTTACATTGATTGATATCGCGTTTTTGACAATGTTTCTTGGCTAAACTTCATATACTACCTAGGTTAATGACAATAGCTTAATAAAGTTTGGATCTTTATTTGATTTTTAGCGTGGTTATGGTTATTCTTGTATTGTAAAAGCTTTGGGAATCTAACTTGGTGCATATGCGTGTTTGACCATTGTTTTATTATTGTTTATTGCTTCATATAACTCTTGGTGACGGTCTTTATCACATAATAGGGTTGTATTAGGGTTTCTTGATTTTGGTGACGGTCTTTATCACATAATAAATCATTAATCCTTTAGGGTGAAAATAGCTTAAGTAACCTTAGAAGTAATATTCGGTAATTTTATAAAATTAAATGTGCTGCTAAACTCGTCGCGGAAAGGCTCGAGGTTATTGATAGGTCTAGGTTTGGTTATAAGTCCTTAACATTCCATAACTTATTAAACCAAGATTAGAACCCATTGTCGCTTTAGACGTTCGCGCGGCAAAGTAGAGCGTCTTACATAGGCACTTTCAAGAAACTAGAGGACGGAAAAGAAATCTAGCAAACCGGTAAATGTAACAGCCTAGGTAGTGCCACAAGAATCGCCTTGAGAGTGTTTGAGGGGCTTAGTGGTGTCTTAATAGGTTTAGCATCTTAAGATCCCGGTTCCACACCACAAAATTATCAAATAGAGATCCATTCTGAGTTAGCATGCGTCTAACCGAGGTAGTCTTCATCACCACTGGTCAAAGTCTTCGTGTGAGTTCGTGTCTAGTTCGTCTAGTCTAGTTAGTATTTATTATTTGCATTCTTAGGATTTTTAGAAAACTCCCCCCTCAATAAACAAATGGTTAAGTCGTGTCAGTTTTAGTCTAGATAGAGTCATTAGCGTAATCAGTAGAGTCTCTTGGGTTCGATACTCGGACTTCCTTAGGCTATACTACATTGATCGGTACACTTGCCGGTCGTGTGGTTTAGGGTTTAGAGAGTCTTAGTTTTATAAATTTAAAACTTAGAGAGTCTAGAATTAGGGTAAATTTAGTTAACCCGTTTTGAGCACATCACTCAGCTTCAACAATCTTCTCAGCAACAATTTTAATTTCTTCATTTTTAACTTCTTTTGCTGCTCGTTTCTCCTTCAGCTTTTCCAAGTGTTCTGCAAAATAAAAATGAAAACTTTCAGGAGATAGATGAGATTTTGCAATATTAATATGTTTTTCTTCCTCATCATCACTACTGTCATCAGTTGGTGATTGATCGAACTCAATTGATTTTTCAGAATTATCATCCGAAAAACCAGAATCAGCTGGTGTTTGATCAAAAACAACTTCCTTTTCTGAACTTTCATCACTCTGTGAACTTTCATCTGCACTTTGTGATCCTTCTTCTGATGAAACAGATGTTTCAACTTCATTCTTTACAGTTTCACCAATAGACTTCATCCATGTGGTAAACATATCTGGTTCTTTCAAAATTTTAGCAATGAATGCTTTGAAATCTCCTTTATCATTCACAAACATATCCCAGCTAAAACCTTCAGGCAATTTTTCATCATCTTTAAAATTCCAGTTAAAGTTCTCTTGATTCCCCAGACATGCTCTTTTTGAATCCTCGATCACTTTTCTACCATGAGCCACTAGTGGTTCTTGCTGTTGTTGTTGACCAACTTGTTGATATATGGCTTTCCGGTAATAGTAATCTTTTCCGAAAGGATTCTTAGCTTCACTTGCCTCCCTATTCTTGCATTCTCTCTTGAAATGACCTTTCTCCCTGCATCGAAAACAAGTAACTTTAGATTTATCAAAACCCAAAGTTGAAACATGTGCATCAAGAAAGTCATTTCTTCCAGTAATCAGTTTGAACTTTTCTGCTCTCCTCAAGACACTAGCTAGACACCATTTGATGTCCATTAGTTCCATTTCTTCGGCGTCTATCTGATCGTAATCCTCCTTTGTGAGCATAGGATTCCCAATCCGCCCTGCAACCAAACCTTAATAAGATAGTAGCACGGAACCAAGCAACGCCATGTGATCTTTAGCAACCTCTTCTGAAAAACTTTGACCATCAGGAAGATTCAAAGCAATATTGCATTGTATCACATAACCATTTCCAGTCTTTGTGCTTTGAGAATGAAAGATTGATGTAGTATCTTTTGGATTGACACTCGGGTATGAAGAGAAACCGCTGCTACTTTTAGAACTTTGATCAACTTTTTCAGATGAATCTCCAGCACTAAACGCAGTTTGGATTTTCGGGCTTCTTTCAACTTCTGGAACACTGCCTTTGTAGTACATTTTTACATCTTGTTGACCACTTGGACTGTTCATCCTCGAGATCTTCTACTGTTCCAAATCTTGACCCTCAATCTTCTCGATAAACTGAGAAATTGTTAAACCATCATAAACCCCAGTGTTCTTCAAAATCATCAAGTATGTGCCCCATTCCTTTTGTGGTAAAGTGTCAGCTAACTTGTCTACCCACTCTTAACGATCTTTTGTTATACTAAGCATTGACATAGATCGCACCAAGTGGCAGTATCTTTCAATCAGCTTCTCCCCGGGCAAACTTGTAAACAGATCAAATTCTTTCTTGAGCAGCGCCTTCTTGCTCTTGATCATATTCTCACCACCCTCAAACTTGACTTTAAGAGCATCCTAGATTGACTTTGAAGTTTTGTCATGTTGTAGCAACACAAAGATATCTTCTTTGATAGCCTGCAGAAGTAAACTGATCATCATCTTTTCGGCTCGGTACATGTCACATTCTTTGTCACTAAATTCTGAGAGTTCTTTGATAACTTGTAAATATGTTCGTGGTAGAACATACTTCTTCAGAATACATTCCCATGATCTTAGATGGTTAGCTTGTACCCAGTTTTCGAACCTATCTTTCCACCCGTAATACTCCTCAATGCTCATTAGCTTCGGGGGTTTCTGAGTAGTTCCCGTTTCGTTTTCCAAATTCATATTCTGAGCAATGACAGCCGGAGTAGTCGGGGATGTTGCAAACGCGTTGTAAAAGTCTTCACTCATGATTCAATATTGAAGAATTTCTCAAATAAGCTTTCAAACGAACTAGTTCACCTCATAAAAATACCTGAAACAAACAAACAAACGATCAGTTTAAACAAACTGAGAACGTAAAAGTGTGTTGATGAAATCAATCGAAGACTCGTGTCGAAGATTTGCGGACTCGTTCCACTTCAAGATGAATAGATGCAAACTTCTTTACTCAAATGGGCCTTTAACTTGTAATTAGACAAATTGATTGGGCTGATGTAAAAGACTTATCACATGTATCCAACAACAATTATGACTATTTAATTCTCATTGGGCTGAACAAAATCACATGGGCTGAAGCAGTTTCTGATTTACACGAATTCTATTGGACCTTTATCTCAAATTAAAGCTGGCTATCACATGCAATTTTGATAACAACAAAAATCACGTGATGTAATGAAATTTCACTTCATGTGACTTAACTCAAACCATACAATCTGATTGAACCCTTTTTAGAATGTGGCCGACAAACTCTGTTGTTCACGTAAATTCTGATATTTGATAAAACCAATACAATTTCACATGCAACCATAAATTGGACCGAGACACTTTAAGACCATCAAATTGTGATTGGGCCGTAATATCCATTAAACCGACAAAACGTGAAATAGCCATGACAGTTTACGAGAATCACATTCAAACTGACATAAACATGTGATTTTATTTCCCGAAGTACTGGCAACCTCGTTTAATGATTTACACAAAACTCGACGTACACACTCAAGCGAACAAGTGATTCAAGCGGTCGTTTCAAGCGAGATCAGACCTTAGTGTAGGTTCAAGCGAACTTTCAATGTATTTTCAAGCGAGATGTCAATTTCAAGCGGACTCAACACTGTTTTTCAAGCGAACAGTCTTTTTCAAGCGGACATGGTGAATTTTCAAGCGAGATACCAGTTTCAAGCGGACTCACGGTGTTATGTTCGCTTGAACAGTCAATGACGTCAGCAAAAATCGAACAGATTTCAAGCGAAACTATGATTTTAACCAGTTTTAAGTTGATTTTAACGCTGAAACTTTCCAGGATTTGTTAATACATGATTACGCACAAGATGTGTGAATTTGAGCCGATTTTAACCGTGAAAAATTTTTAATTTTGAAAAAGAATGGTGTAGAAATCAGAAAAAGTGATGAAAACATGATGTTTTGGCAAGATCTCTTCCTCCTGAGCTCTGATACCACTTGTAGGATCAGTTTGTGACCCAAACGAGTCGTTCAGAAGAGATTATCAGTTTCAGATGCGGAAAATAAGAAACTGACTTGGTTATCACTTTAAACATCTTGTGTATTGATTTAACAGCAATTACTTCACGAAAAATATCGGCAGCACTTCGGTATCGATTCAGAAATCTGTTCCTGTCCACTTCAAATGAATACATGACATGCCTATATATAGTGTTACCTAGTTCGCTTGAAATTACACCTACAAGTTCAAGCGAACTCAACTAATTCCACTTCAAGCGAACCTACATGATTACATGTTCAAGCGAACCTACCAATTAACTTCAAGCGAACTACACATGTTGACTTTCAAGCGAACTATGCTTTTGTCTTATATAAAAATTCAATTTCGTTTCATGTGCTGATGTAGGATGTGATGATGCAATAGATGATGTCACATATATGATGTCATCATCAAGAATGATGACATCACTCTTGTTCAGATCTGCAACGAACCCGTGACTCGATATAAGACGAAGACAACAGATGAATGCACTAACAATTGTCAAATGACCAAATTATCCCTATAATTAAAAAGAAAATAAAAAACTAATTACATTATAATATAAAGGGCCCTTAAAATACAAAGTGTAAGAAGAATTTCTGGCCCTTAGATCCGATCATAAACACATCAAGGGCTCTAAATAAAACGGTGGCATCAATGTAATTAAAAAAGGCGGTAAGGGTAGGATTGTAAAAAATCACTTTCATCTAACTGTTCAAACTCCTTCCTCGCTATGCTTCATCTCTTCGACGATTCCAGCCAATTTTCCAGGTGATTCACCATTCTTCTTCGACGATTGTTCTTGCATGCGATTCTGCAATCAACGATTCTTCTTCCAAGCGATTCTTACACTCGGTAACACTTGGTAACACTCGATTAAGCCTCAAAATACACCGATTTCTCATGAATTCTTCAACAAAAAAGCCTCAAAATACACCGATTAAGCATCAGGAAACACCGATTTTACCTCCTCGTTCTGATCCAGTTTCATCAGAATCGACATTGCGTATTTCTGAAGTGGAAGAAAAAGTTTGGAAACCGAAAACGAAGAAAAAAGCGAAAAGGACTCCCAAAACCGGTACGTTGTTTAATTTTTAGGGTTTTTACATGATTTCGTTTATTTTAGTTCAGTGATTTTGTTATATAAAAGTTCATGACCGTTGATTGTTGATTTTGATTGTGTTATGTACTGACCTAGGGTTTGATTGTGTCTAATATTGTTGTTTGATTGTGTTATTGTTGATTTTGATTGTGTTATGTACTGACCTAGGGTTAGATTATGTCTAATATTTTTGTTTCATTGTGTTATTGTTGATTTTGATTGTGTTATGTACTGACCTAGGGTTTGATTATGTCTAATATTGTTGTTTCGTTGTGTAATTGTTGATTTTGATTGTGTAATTGTTGATTATGCCAAACCAAACACAGATAATAACAACACGAAGTAACCAATGAAACACAGTCAATTGATTAAAACGGATGAGAACAAGGATCAAACAAATACACACAATGTTTGAGAGTAAACTTCATAGTAGGGTATGCTCTCATAGTTTCACACAGAAACCATGTTGTGTTTATATAGGCAGCCCAGCCCAAGTGTTGACGAAACACTGAAGTGGGCTTGACGAAACACCAAAGTCGACGAAACACCAAAGTCGACGAAACACCAAAGTCGACGAAACACTAGGTGTTTCGTCACTGTTCATGGCGAAACTTGGAGTGTTGACCATGAAGGTCTTTCGTCATACATGGGAATGACGAAACTCGGAGTTTCGTCGAGGGCTGCAAAAACTGATGTGTTGCAAACTGTGACAGTTTGCAGCAGACATGATAAACACATAAACATAAGCTTTACTACCAAATATGCAACATGCATTGTTCATATAACATTACATAACAATGAGACAACTTGTCGGACCAAAGTAAGATAGGAGGATATCCAACTACGGTCGGCGGCGAATATAGACTCGATAACTAAAAAGACCGTACAAATACATCGTTAATAAAGACAAGTTACATACACCAAAATATGCATCAACATTGTTTCATTGCGTTATTGTTGATTTTGATTGTGTTATGTACTGACCTAGGGTTTGATTGTGTCTAATATTGTTGTTTCATTGTGTTATTGTCGATTTTGATTGTGTTATATACTGACCTAGGGTTTGATTGTGTGTAATATTGTTGTTTCATTGTGTTATTGTTGATTTTGATTGTGTTATGTACTGACCTAGGGTTTGATTATGTCTAATATTGTTGTTTGTAGGTCCGTTTTCGGAGGATCGATTACGAAACCAAACCCTTGTTTATATCAAACACGGTCACGAGTGCGGAATCCCAGTAACGATGACAAACCAAACACAAATAATAACAACACGAAGTAACCAACGAAACACAGTCAATTGATTAAAATGGATGAGAACAAGGATCAAACAAATACACACAATGTTTGACAGTAAACTTCACAGTAGGGTATGCTCTCATAGTTTCACACAGAAACCATGTTGTGTTTATAAAGGTAGCCCATCCTAAGTGTTGACGAAACACTGAAGTGGGCTTGACGAAACACCAAAGTCAATGAAACACTAGGTGTTTCGTCACTGTTCAAGGCGAAACTTGGAGTGTTGACTATGAAGGTCTTTCGTCATACATGGGAATGACGAAAGTCAGAGTTTCATCGAGGGCTGCAAAAACTGATGTGCTACAAACTGTGACAGTTTGCAGCAGACATGATAAACACATAAACATAAGCTTTACTACCAAATATGCAACATGCATTGTTCATATAACATTACATAACAATGAGACAACTTGTCGAACCAAAGTAAGATAGGAGGATATCCAACTAAGGTCGACGGCGAATACAGACTCGATAACTAAAAATACCGTACAAATACATCGTTAATAAAAACACGTTACAGACACCAAAATATGCATCAACAAACTCCCCCTTGTCTGTTACTTGGTCTTCAGTCTTCAATCTTCCGTCTTTAGTGTTTCTCGGACCACGAACTGCCAGCATGGATCCCACGATAGTAACAAAAGCAAGCGACGCGCTGAAATCGCAACGCTTGATGCGCGTCCTTGTCTTCGTAAAAGATATCATGTCGATACAACTTGTTGATGTCAGCCGCGGACATGTTCACGATCCACATCGGATCTAACATCCGAAAATTCTCACGATCACCCTTAAACACAATCACCGCTTCGTGCGTATCCGAGTCGTAGCACCATAAAGCCATGTCTTCTAAAATGTTCTGTTCCATAGGTATCAACGGAATCTTGTTCAAGACCTTTGCCGGCTGGTATATAAGCTTGTATCGAGCCGTGTTGGTCACTGGATCCAACGTGAACTTGATCTGTTGATATATTGGAAACTGTGGCTTGTACGACGCATCCTTCCACCCTTTCTTCCGCTCGAACTTAATTCTCCTTGCAAATAACATTGCGCCGAAATAATTTGAACGATTAATGATATCCAACTTCGATAAGGCAGCAACGTCATAGAATGGCAAAGATAGAATGCTTAGCATGGAGTTGAAGTACTGGATTCCGTGTTCACGCTTGATCGCAACACAATGAATTTCCTTTACGAACATCCAGCTTAGAATTTTCCCATGCGGCTTAACTTTCTCAAACTGTAGAAAATCAACTTGTGCTTCCGGATGTGTAGGCTTTTCAACCTTTGACAAGAAACGTTTTCTACATTCTTGGAATGAATCCGTCGGATTATCAGAAGACGTACGATTCTTCAACTGTTCATCAATATCTTCTTGATTCTCTTTCATCCATTATTCATCAAATGGATCAAACTCCATTCCGTCGACACGAACATAAGTTGATTTACTTGTTTCTCCTTCAAACACTATTTCTTCAATGTTCAATGTTCTCGGTATCAGCAGTCTCTGGTTCAACCGGAATTTGATCAATCACAGAATCTTCAACCGATTTCATTTCATTCAAGGCAAGCAGTTGTTCTTGTGTAAGATCCGCTACAAACTCTCCTTCTTCAAGAATTTCTCCAGTGATAGGATGAACAGCCTGCAAAGCAAGATCAGCAGTGCTAGGAAGAGAAGATGTACCAGGCAAAGAGCTTTTGATGTAAGAACTGCTTTCAAGTTGTTGTTCAAGATGTTGTATCTCTTCAACAGCTCCACTAGAGGTTCCTTGAGTAGATTCAAGCTGCAAAGGCTTGAAGAAAACCAATTGTGTAGAGGCAGAAGCTAGCAGTTGTTTTGATGTAGCAGAAGGGTCGGGGTTCCGTGGATCTTCTGAATCATGATCCCTTTTCTTCAAGACTTCTTGTTGCTTACATCGATCATTCCACAATATATTGACCCGCTTTCTCACAAACTCAAAACCTTTAGTTATTTGCTTGATCCCATCAGTTATCGTGGTGTTTCGAGAATTGTACCACTCTTTCATATAGTCATGCCTTTCTTTGAGGGCCTCGGCCAACTTCTGAAGTTTACAGCTGCTTTCTTTCATGCGGTTCATTTCTATACCACGAGAATTATCCGCCGCTCGCATCTGTTGCAACTGTCGCTCTCTCTCTTCATCTGCAGCTTTCAAACGAGCATTTTCATCTTTCAGTTGCTCTATTTCTGCTTGTTGGCGAATGATCTCTGCTTGTTGTCGCTCAACAGAGGAATTTAGTGTGTTTATATCCAACTGTTGCTTGATCGAGTTGCCTCTTGTAACGTTTATCACTTCTGAATGCCTATTGATTTGACCTGTAGTAGCTTGCAGTTGGGAGAATCGAAAGTCTACCTTTGCCTCCAGCTGCATCTGAGAGAATATAATCTGTCTGTGCTCTGAGGTCGGCTGCGAAGTAGTTGCACGAATGGTCGAGGCAATAGAGCGAGTCGGAGCTTGAGGAGTCACTGTAGGAGCTTAAGGAGTTGAAGTCACTATAGGAGTTGGTTCTGAAGATCTTGGAGGAGATGACACCATAGCAGAAACTTCAGTGGCTGTGAATCCAAGGTTTGGTTCCATTTCCGCTTCTTGTGTAGGCTCTTGAGGAACGGATTGCTGCGCAGATGAAGTACCAATGTACTTTCTTGCTTTCTTCTTTCGACGGACAACCGTTTCCTTTTTCTTCAAACATTCCGCTTCGGTATCCGAAGGAATGTATTCAGCGTCATATTCTTGCCTAATCCTCCTGACCCTTTTTACACCATGTTCATCAAAGTAAACTTCGTACCCAGGCTCAGGTGGATTGTCATCTGATTCAGTATCCTCCTCATCATCACCAGCTGAACCAGTACCAGCAGTCGATGCACCAGAAGTACCAGGTGCACTAGAAGCACCAGCACTTACATCACCACCATCACCACCTTCGTCATCACCATCACTGTCACTGTCAGAAGAACCCGAATCTATTCGATCAAACTTTTCTTTCATCTTTTTCTTTAACTCCGGCTCTTCATCATCAGATTAGCTGTCATTGTGACGCCATTTGTCATCTTCTGGAGCGATGTAGTCGGTTTTATCAAGAGCACCGAACAACTTCCTAGGCGGCTCGCTTTCTTTGTATCTCTTTATTGCAAGGCCCCTAAATATCTTCAATGAATGCTTTCAAGATGTCATTGTCGGCTTTTGGAAGACCGGGAAGCTGGACATTCATGATCATTTGTAGAAAACGATGATACATTCAGAATTTATTCCCAGTTGTTCGACCACCAGTTCTTGTCATGTTCTCCTTCATGTTGGCGAAGATGTACTTTGAAATGCTAAACGGTTTGTTCAGCACTAATGCCACCATGAGTCCTACAAGATCATTGCTTGCCATGTCATATCCTGCTCGTCTGTTGCTAATACATTGAATCAGTACATGCAGTAGAAACTTGTAACGCATCGGCAAATCTCCCTTGTTGATTTGAGTGCTGAAGATATCACTGGTAGACTTCATCCCTAGTAAACAGCCATGAGTACACATGATTGGAATAGTGGACTGTGCATTCTGATCGTCTTGCAGTTGTAGAACGGTGTTCAAGATTTTTGGTGAGACATTCACGTTCACATCATTCACTTGCCCTTGAATAAATTCAGTTCCATCAACTACGACAATGCTTGTAGAATCCCAAAATGCTTTGATGAGCGATTTGTAAACTGGAGTTGAAAAGGTGACATCTTTGTTTATCCGCGACTCCCTTATCCACTGCGTAATCTCCTTTAGTTCAGTGATCTTTCCTTCGGGATCTAGATAGGCAATCATATTGTGACGCTTCTCGGACATCACAAGTTCGCCCAGTTTATCAGTTATCTTTGTCGTGGCCTTACGTTTCTTCTCTTTTGGTGCCATCTGTATTCGAAAACGTCCACAATAAGTTAAAATGTCACAATATGTGCATTAGACACATGTCAATACAAGTTCAAGTGTGAAGTGGACAGTTTACATTCAAATACACTTGTTCTATGAAAGGGCACCCAAACAGAAAATATTCTAAGTGTTGGGCGACGAAACATCAACACTTGCGACGAAAACACTCTTCTTTATGGCGAAACACCCTTGGTCAAACAAAGTCAGAGTTGACCTTTGACTAGTGGAGTTTTGTCGACAGTCTCTCGACGAAAGATGTTCCATTGTTAAAAGGTTGTATCATCGCAGGGGGGTTCGTCGTCTTCAGTTTGAAGAAACATAAGTTTCGTCGTCAAAGGGGTTTCGTCGTTGGCAGTTAGGGTTTCGTCGAATTGGGGTTTTCAAAATTCCAAGGGTTTTTCGCCGTCTGTTGTTTAAACGATGATCGAATCACAAACAAACCAACATTATGACACTTCGCAAAAACCCAATCAAACCAAAACATCCCCAGATGTAAAATCCACATGATTTTTACCGTAAAACATACGAACCAGTTAATCATTAAAACAAATTACCCAACCCCTGTTTTTGTACCCGAAAGCATAATCACCAAATCAACATACAAATCCTTATACAAACCCTATATCAGTTTTGAACAAGAATCAAGACATATAAACTGAGATATTTATGTAGAAATCGAGCAAGAAGGAGTTTCAAAGGGTTTCCAAAAACATTCAAACAAATCACAACAACCCTAAGGATCCGAAACATGTAAAACATCCATTTTGAATACCTTTGATTATATGAGAAAGTTTAAAGAAAATGAAAGGTTTTAAGAGTCGGTGAAAAGGTATGGGTGTTAGCTTGTTGGGGAAGATGAACAGAGGGTAGGTTTGAAAAAGTGAGGCTTTGACAACTGGGACCCCTTTAAATACCCTGAACCCGACGAAACTCTGTCTTCAACGAAACTCTGTCTTCAACGAAACTCCTATGGGCTCGATGAAACACTTGGTTGGGCTTGGTTTGGGCTTGAACAGTGAGCCCATGACGAAAGTTAAAAAGGCCCAGGTGATTTTCATCGTGATCTCGACGAAACATGGTGTTTCGTCGTGAATCAAATTAATTTAGACCAAGTTTGAAAATAGTTGACCTGACCATGGTCTTTCGTCGACATTTAGGTGTTTCGTCGACCTTAGGGTTTTTCGTCAAACCTTTTTCAAAAATATGGCACCTGAGGAAAATCTACAACAATCTTGATTTCTCACTTCACTCTCTGTATTTTCTTGTCAAAATTCGGGACGAAATTTCTTTCAAGTTGGGGATGATGTGACAACCCGAACTTTTAAGGTCAGTAACGTTCTATTGTACGATATTTACTTCTCGTTATCTCGCTCTAATGTTTTGTTCTGTGATAACTCCGTTAATCTGACGTAGAATGACTCGGTTAAGTATCGTAAGACGACTCCGTAAATCTTTGGCTGCACATGAAGTGGGCTACTTGTTCACGTTCTAAACAACCCACACTGTGGATCAATCTACCTAAGCCCAACTTGCATTTTGTGTGTTTTAGTTATTTTCGGCCCAAAGGAGGTGTGGCCTCATATTGAACTCGGCCCAACTGATTATAAGCCCACTTAGTTAAACATGACCTATGTCCTATTCCTCTTCCTGTTTGTGGGACGGCCCAAGTGGGTGGGCTTGAGCGCACTTTGGCTATTAAGGATAACCGCCCAAATCCTCATATTGTATAATTACGTAATGAGTTATTTGATTGGATAAAAACTCCAAACTTAAAACAAACCCTACACCCCCTCTTCCCTGATCGCCGACTTCAGCAGCAGCCCCCCCCCCCTATTCGAGTCATCAGCCTGTCGATCAAACCTTTTGGGTTAGTAAATATATACTCTTGCTAACTTTTAACTGATGATTGTGTATTATATGTTTAATCGTAAACGTGAGAAAGATTATGTTATGTTCATACATGTTAAATAATGTTAGGGTGCATGCAATAAAAAGTGCTAATGAACTCGATGAAAAAGATAGTTGATGTCGACTGAATCTGCATACTGAATCCGCATGAAATCTATTGATGGTTGTGTATCGAAACAGTTGTGAGGACTACATGTAGATTGATTTAAGTACTGCCATGACGAATGATTTCTGGTTAACTAGTTCGATGGATTTGGTTTGCATGATTATTGGTGTGTTGTTAAGATTTACTAACGTGGTTAATGTAAATGATGCTATGATGTTTTATTTACTGGGATCATTAATCTAGATGTTAAGAGTATGTGTGTTAATCGTTAATCTAGATTATATAATGATAAGGTAATAATGATAATGGTTTGATATGGTTTCGGTTAAATGGTTAGTATTATTGTTATTGATTTTAGGGATAACATGTTAAATGATTGTCGGTATATCTAGCTAGGGGTTACTGATGTTAGGAGAATTACACATTATAACCTATGAATAATATGAATTGAAATATTGGGCTTGAGGATTGACTCAATAATATAGCAAACAATGGATTAAGTCACAGTAACAATTCTACATTAGCTTGGGCCGAGAGTTGGTAATGGATCACATAACCAAAAGCTTACTTGTACACGAATTGTACCCCTCCTGCGTACTGGGCCTGGAACCTATTTGGGCTGCATGTTAATATGAGTGCAGTATTGGGTTGTTAGGTCATTGTTGTCTTGCACGTTTGTAATATGAAATTGTGTGTGGCCCGAATAGTTAGTGTGTGATATTGTGATAATTTTTGTGATATTGCAACCTGCTGAAATACGCGAAGTGTTGGCATGGAATACTAATTAGTAATGGTAGTTGGACCTGGTTGGTTTGGGTATTAGGAAATAAGCCATGAGTGGATCATAATTGATATAAACCTATCCCAGACCCTACCAAACCCAAGTGAGTTGTTAACTTGGTTACTTTGAATGTGTTTGTGTTGAAGGAATAAGGTGTTATATGTGTGTAAATATGAGGTCATGCAGGGAACCTGCTATGAATCAAATGCATGCTAGGCGACTACTCACTGATATTAAATTGATAGATTGACTATTATGATTTGAATTTTATGTGTGAGATAAATGTACAATAATTGTGTGTTATGTGAACACGAGTTATGTGAATTAATTGTGCATGAGATGGGCAGTTATTGTACACATATAACTGATCGTTATCGGTAACAATTCTAGGACGTGTTTGAACAGTTCATAAACGAGTACATAGTCTTATCGAGCAAACCAAGGTGAGTTCATCTTTCTTGAGCATGCGTCCCGGTGGTTGGGACAGTCAGTGGGTATCCCGGGGAGGGATAAGTCTTTTGGGTAAAATTGGGAATGTTGGATAATATACTCTTCCTATCACCTTTAAAGTCCCTCCGTATTTTTTGGTTACCGGGGAGGTAACATGGTATTAGTTAGTAACGCTTCTTAGGTTTGGCAACCTCACCCCATACCTGGGAGGACGGGTGTTGAACTAATGACCTAGTCATGACCAATGCTTTGATAGGAACATTGGAGAAAGGGCAAAATAATCAGAAGCCGTCTTGTATTCGGGGTATTATCAACTTTACTTTCGGAATTAACTTCAATGGATTAACTAAACACTTGGTAATCAACGTTTTGGTAAAAACTATGAACTCACCAGCGTTGTCTGATACACTTGTTGCATGCTCGCAGGTCGTTAGATTACTTGGATTTGGAACTTGCTGTCTGAAGTAGCTGGAGTAGTCATGGGTCGCTCTGATTGGATACACATATTGGTTCATTGATTTCGTACATTTGTTTTGAGAATGTTTAAACTATGGTTTCGTTAATGCTTCCGCTGAACATATTGGTTTTCATTTAAACTTGTTGATGGTATTTATTTAATTATTGAGAACTTTATTTAGAAACTTGTATGGGTTTAATGTAATTAGTGGCTCATAGTTGGTACATCACACGCCTATCAGGGACACTCCCTAGGTGGTATTTTGGGGGTGTGACAGTTTGGTATCAGAGCCACTGGTTATAGTGAACTTGGTTTTAAAACGTTTTTATAAAACCTAACTATAACCAAACAGATCCGAAATCGACCATGACACTCAGCTCCAGACTGCAAGGTTCGTTTCTCGTTTACTATTGCATAGTATATCTAGTGTTTGCTTATGAATAACATCACACGTGAATGCACACTTAGCACAACAGTATGAACTTCTATGTTACCAACCCATGTTACGTGTTTTAAGAGTGCGACTCTTCTTGAACTTTCATGCTCTATGTTGTGGCGTCATCTATCTCATTGCTCGAATTCGGGGAACCTTTTAGCGCGAGTTAAGTGGCACTGAGATAAGCATGCAAATTGCCTTATTATTATGGGTGCACACATAATAATAATGTGGGGTGCATGTGAGTCCCAGTGAGGCTTAATGAGTGTGAGAGGGGTTCCGCTCTGTTAATTGATGTTATGTTAGAACTCAGCAGTCTATAGGAGTCATAGCAGTGATTGTCTCCTACTCGAACATGATCTTTTCACCCCTTTTTGAATCCTTACGAATCTCGATTCTATCGAGTATCACCTGATCACACATCTGAACGCCTAGTGAACTGTGTAGAATGTTAGGTGCTAGTAAGAACGTCCCTGAGTTGGATGGCTTAGTGTCAAATGATTGGACTATACTTTCCTCACTTATCTTTGTTTTCTGGAACTTAGCGTGTTGACGCCTTAGATCCCAAAGTGCGATCACTTCTGCAACACTCTCGCGACATACCGTGTATTACTCAGTCAACTTGCAAGAACGATGGACAAGAGGGTAAACGTAGTACCTTACCGACTTCAGCATTTGAACGACCCTAGTTATCGGCAATGAACAACAGCGATTTGAGTACAATCGAATCCTTAACCCTAGCCAGCGACTCATGGGAGTCGACTCTTACGAACCAATCGGGACAAAATCGATGACGATTGACTGTGGAGCGGACTGTGTAACCGCCCGCACCATGAGTAGTGCCTTAGGATGTGGCACGGAATTTGAAAAGATGGACCTTGTTGGTGAAAGGATGCAGGACACCGTTACAGGCAACAATATTAGAGGCAACAGTCGCGGCAACATCAAGGTACTCGTGATCGTAAATTACAGTATGGAAACGAAGGCGACGACAACCAAGGGAACGACGGCAGTACTGGAAATTCTCGTGACGAAAACAACACTAGAAATTAAGCTCATGGAAGGACATTTAGCATGGCATAGTCTATACCAGGCTTAATAGCAACACGATAGCTTGGATGGGTAGCTATTCGCTTCGTCTCTGTTCTGTTTAACCCTGATGCTTCTTGAAACCGAACCTGTTGTGGAGTCGGCTGATGCAAGTCAATTGAAGCCTTATATGTTTGCCAGGATGCAAACTCGACCTTGGGGGACAGGTGTTCGACATCGAACTTCCTTCTACTACCCCTGATGGGTACAATGCAGTAGTTAGTGTGGATTGGTTATTCAGAAATCGCGCAGACATACCTTGTGAGGAGAAAATTTTGTGTGGAGAATCGTGATTTGTTCTAAAGCAACAGAATGGTGCAAAGGTTAGCGCTTTATCAGCTATGAAGGCCCAGAAGTGTCTACGGAGGGATCACCCCGCTACGTTAGCAACCGTTACTGATGTTGAGGCTAAGGAAAAGAGGATCGAGGATCCACCAATTGTTCATGATTCCTCTCAGTGTGCTACCCGAGGAGCTTACAGATTTACTTCCACCACTGTTAGGCAGAATCTCAGCTTGATCTCATGACAGGGGCAGCCCTGATTACTCGTGCTACATACCGTCTTGCACCAGGAGGGTTGCAAGGACTATCTACAGGAACTGTTGGACAGGAGTTTTATTGGACATAGTTTTTGTTCGTTTTGGGGAGCCCCAGCTATATTTGGGAAGATAAAGCCTTTTTGTATGTGTACTGATTATCCAGAACTCAGCAAGGTGACAATCAAGAACTGTTTTCCTCGACCATGTATTGATGGAAGACCAAGAGGAGAATGTTCCTGAAACGGCATATCGAATGCAATACGGCCATTGCGAATTTGTACAGCATGACCATTGAGTTAATCAACACACCAACAGCTTTATGGACCACATGAATCGACCGTATTTATGGATGACGTTCTGGATCATTTCCAAAAGGAAGGAACATCATGGGCAGCATTTGTATCTTATTTTAGGGCTCCTGTGGGAGGAGCCACTCTGCGTGAAGTCTTGTTAAAGGTAACTTCTGGATTCGAGAGATACCTTTTTGGTCATATGATCAACGAAGTGGGAATACACGTGGATCTCGCTAAAGACCCATTTCGTTAGATATTGTTCGGCACCAAAGATCCCTTCGAGGATGCAGCAATTTCTTGGTCACACTAGACTCTATCGCAGATTCACCACGGGATTTTCGAAGATCGCACAGCTTAAATCTCTTTAGCACAGTAGGATGTTGTGTTCGTGAAGGACAAAACAGGAGGACGTCTTTTCAGCTTTCGAATCCCAACTCTGCAATGTTTACACGCCGACGCAACACGAGAAAGTGATGACTTACGTAATGGACTTACAGGAAGAACTGCAGGAGTCACGACCTGCGGTGGAAGCCCTGGTCTTTGGATTTAAGTTGGAGGCATTACTTGGACGGTACCAAATGCACTACCTAGACCGATCACAAGGGCCTCCTGTGTGAGCGAAACATGTGATGGCACCACTGGATGGAACTTTTGAATGAATACGACTGTGAAACCTGGACGTGCACGAGCTTTGCAGCTTGCTATCGACTCTAACATACCTGATCATACTCGCCTTTTTCAAACTAAAGAACTAAAGGAAGAGAGTTCACAAGATTGACCCATGCGGGGTATGGGGAAGCAACCTTTGGCAGGTCGGACGATATTTGCTACTTCATGGAACGAATATGGACCTCACTATACAGCAACCTTAGGGAACTGGTGCAGGCGGAGCACACGGGTCTCAATATCATATTCATTTGAGTTTTGATAGGATGTATTAAAACCTGAAGACCATGTACGAGTGACCTGGCCTGAAGGCCCACATAGCGACGCATGAGAACGATGTTTGACTTGTGGGAAAGTCAAGGTGGAATATTAGCAACCAGAAATGCATATATGGAAATGGGAACAGACTACCATGGATTTTATCACTGGTCTACTTACAACTCAAAACGGAAACATTATCACCTGGATGATCGTTGAGGGACACACGTTACCAACATACTTTCTTGCAATCAAGAAAACTGACGAGTCTTCACAGTTATGAATGTTCCTCTAAGAGAGACGGCTTTTAGGCACGAGGTGCCAACTCCTGTTACCTCTGAATTTGATATATGCATGGTTTATGTCAGGCAATACACAACACCCTTGGCTCACGTCAGGACCAGAGCATTGCTTATCGCTGTTGGGCAAACGATCAGAGAAAACGAACTCTCCTGGCACTTGAAGACATGCTGCGTGCATGAGTGATTGATTTCGGGAAATGCTGGGAGAAACATCTGCCGTTGATCGAGTTCTCATACAACAACAGTTACCACAATAGCATTCAGGCAGCTCCGTTTGAAGCATTGTACGGTCGGAAATGCCGTTCTCCTCTTTGTTGGGCTGAGGTGGGTGACAACCAGATTACAGGTCCTGAGCTTGTACTGGAAACTTCGGAAAAGATTGTTCAGATCAGAAACCGTATAGTGGCTGCGCATGATCGTCAGAAAAGCTACGCTGACAAGCGTAGAAAACCTTTGGAATTCGAAGTTAATGATCGTGTCATGTTGAAAGTCTCACCCTGGAAGGATGTGGTGCATTTTGGGAAACGCGGCAAGCTTAATCCACGTTACGTTGGGCCATTCAAAATCCTGGAGTGGATCGGTAAGGTGGCTTACAAGCTCGAGTTACCTGCTGAGTTGGGTAATGTTCACGATGTCTTTCATGTCTCGCAGTTGAAGAAGTGTTTGTCAGATGAAACACTGGTGGTGCCGTTTCAAGAGCTAAAGATTGACGACAAGTTGCAGTTTATTGAAGAGCCTATAGAGATCATGGACCGGGAGGTCAAGGTGCGTAAACATAGTCGTATTCTGATTGTGAGAGTTCGTTGGAACTCAACACGTGGACCAGAGTTCACGTGGGAGCGTGAGGATCAGATGAAGCTCAAATATCCTCAACTTTTTCCTGATGACAAGTCTAAATCTAGTAAAGCTGGTGAATTTCGGGACGAAATTCCTTTTCAAGTTGGTGATGATGTGGCACCAGAGGAAAATCTGCATCAATCTTGATTTCTCACTTCACTCTCAGTATTTTCTTGTCAAATTTCGGGACGAAATTTCTTTCAAATTGGGGATGATGCGACAACACGAACTTTTAAGGTCAGTAACGTTCTATTGTACGATATTTACTTCTCGTTATCTCGCTCTAATGTTTTGTTCTGTGATAACTCCGTTAATCTGACGTAGAATGACTCGGTTAAGTATCGTAAGACGACTCCGTAAATCTTGGGCCGCACTTGAAGTGGGCTACTTATTCACGTTCTAAACAACCCACACTGCGGATCAATCTACCTGAGCCCAACTTGCATTTTGTGTGTTTTGGTTATTTTCGGCCCAAAGGAGGTGTGACCTCATATTGAAGTCAGCCCAACTGATTATAAGCCCACTTAGTTAAACATGACCTATGTCCTATTCCTCTTCCTGTTTGTGGGACGGCCCAAGTGAGTGGGCTTGATCCCACTTCGGCTATTATGGATAACCGCCCAAATCCTCATATTGTATAATTACGTAATGTGTTATGTGATTGGATAAAAACTCCAAACTCAAAACAAACCCTACACCCCCTCTTCCCTGATCGCACGACTTCAGCAGCAGGCCCCCCCTTCGAGTCATCAGCCTGTCGATCAAACCTTTTGGGTTAGTAAATACATACTATTGCTAACTTTTAACTGATGATTGTGTATTATATGTTTAATCGTAAACGTGAGAAAGATTATGTTATGTTCATACATGTTAAATAATGTTAGGGTGCATGCTATAAAAAGTGCTAATGAACTCGATGAAAAAGATAGTTGATGTCGACAGAATCCGCATACTGAATCCGCATGAAATCTATTGATGGTTGTGTATCGAAACAGTTGTGACGACTACATGTAGATTGATTTAAGTACTGCCATGACGAATGATTTCTGGTTAACTAGTTCGATGGATTTGGTTTGCATGATTATTGGTGTGTTGTTAAGATTTACTAATGTGGTTAATGTAAATGATGCTATGATGTTTTATTTACTGGGATCATTAATTTAGATGTTAAGAGGATGTGTGTTAATCGTTAATCTAGATTATATAATGATAAGGTAATAATGATAATGGTTTGATATGGTTTTGGTTAAATGGTTAGTATTGTTGTTATTGATTTTAGGGATAACATGTTAAATGCTTGTGGGTATATCTAGTTAGGGGTTACTGATGTAACGAGAATTAGACATTATAACCTATGAATAATACAAATTGAAATATTGGGCTTGAGCATTGACTCAATAGTATAGCAAACAATGGATTAAGTCACAGTAACAACTGTACATTAGCTTGGGCCGAGAGTTGGTAACGGATCACATAACCAAAAGCTTACTTGTACATGAATTGTACCCCTCCTGCGTACTGGGCCTGGAACCTATTTGTGCCGCATGTTAATATGAGTGCAGTATTCGGTTGTTAGGTCATTGTTGTCTTGCACGTTTGTAATATGAAATTATGTGTGGCCCGAATAGTTAGTGTGTGATATTGTGATAATTTTTGCGATATTGCAACCTGCTGAAATACCCGAAGTGTTGGCATGGAATACTAATTAGTAATGGTAGTTGGACCTGGTTGGTTTGGGTATTAGGGAATAAGCCATGAGTCGATCATAATTGATATAAACCTATCCCAGACCCTACCAAACCCAAGTGAGTTGTTAACTTGGTTACTTTGAATGTGTTTGTGTTGAAGGAATAAGGTGTTATATGTGTGTAAATATGAGGTCATGCAGTGAACCTGCTATGAATCAAATGCATGCTAGGCGACTACTCACTGATATTAAATTGATAGATTGACTATTATGATTTGAACTTTATGTGTGAGGTAAATGTACAATAATTGGGTGTTATGTGAACAAGAGTTATGTGAATTAATTGTGCATGTGATGGGTAGTTATTGTACACATATAACTGATCATTATCGGTAACAATTCTAGGACGTGTTTGAACAGTTAATAAACGAGTACATAGTCTTACCGAGCAAACCAAGGTGAGTTCATCTTTCTTGAGCATGCGTCCCGGTGGTTGGGATAGTCAGTGGGTATCCCGGGGAGCGATAAGTCTTTTGGGTAAAATCGGGAATGTTGGATTATATACTCTTCCTATCACCTTTAAAGTCCCTCCATGTTGTTTGGTTACCGGGGAGGTAACATGGTATTAGTTAGTAGCGCTACTTAGGTTTGGCAACCTCACCCCGTACCTAGGAGGACGGGTGTTGAACTAATGACCTAGTCATGACCAATGCTTTGATAGGAGCATTGGAGAAAGGGCAAAATAATCAGAAGCCGTCTTGTATTCGGGGTATTATCAACATTACTTTCGGAATTAACTTCAATGGATTAACTAAACACTTGGTAATCAACGTTTTGGTAAAAACTATGAAATCACCAGCGTTGTCTGATACACTTGTTGCATGCTCGCAGGTCTTTAGATTACTTGGATTTGGAACTTGCTGTCTGAAGTAGCTGGAGTGGTCATGGGTCGCTCTGATTGGATACACATATTGGTTCACTGATTTTGTACATTTGTTTTGAGAATATTTAAACTATGGTTTCGTTAATGCTTCCGCTGAACATATTGGTTTTAATTTAAACTTGTTGATGGTATTTTATTAATGATTGAGAACTTTATTTAGAAACTTGTATGGGTTCAATGTGTAACATATGTGCTTGTTATCATTGTGAACAGTTCTATTATCAATAAAACAATGTTATTTGATCCCAATGTTTGTTTGGTTATGTTTTACATTTTTCATGTTTAGACTTTTGTTCAATTTCAAACTCTACATCGCTTTCTGGAGATTTATACGCAAACTGGTGCGTAAACGTAATCAGTTTAATGCGACAAATACTCTGGAACATCAACATATACTTAACATACCTTAAATAACCCTTACATAACTTAGAAATAAGTTTTGAAGGCTTTGGTATGGCAAAAACAAGTTAATTCGCATACAGGGACTAAACTTGACAAACCCGAAGCTTTGTAACGGTTAATTATGCTCACTAGAATGCACGATATAAATTTCATAAAGTTTCGTTATCGTACGAAAAAGTTATGATCAAATCCGTGTACAAGGGGTTAAAGCGTCAACGTTGAAGTTTAGGACCTTTCGGGTAACAATAAAGTTAACCGAGGACTTAACAAAGTGAGTAAATATCTTGAAGCCCTTATATGTCAAATTAGGGGGTTCAAATTGCAAGAAATAAGTTAGTTGACCTTTCGGAAGGGCCAAGAGACGAGATGCAACAACTTGAAAACGTTTTTGCCTGACTACAAGACTGAGGCGGGCCGTGTAAAGGTTAACACGACTTTACGCGGGCCGCGTCAGACCATCAGATGCAGAAACTTTTGACAGTTGCCTGTTTTCGCGCATATTCGACCATTAATCGAGTTTCCTCATCTTGGATGGCCCCTGAACGACTCCTAGAGCACTAGGGACACTTGTGGGAATGTTGTGGTCAGTTGTAGGCTTGTGTGTCAACATTTTGTGGTGTTGAAATCACTATAAAAGGCCAATGAGTTGCAAACATTGAACACACCTCACTCCTGCATTTCTGGAGCATTTCTGGAGCACAAGACTCCTCTCAAGTGATCTCTGGTCGTTCATAGGACTCCTGTAAGTTTGCCTAACCTTCCTTAGTTTAGTTTTTGCTTAGTTTTAGCTTAAAAGTCAAACCGTCGTAATTAACGGTTGACTTTAAGATTAATCACTAATGGTCCAGTGATTAGTCGAATCAAAAGTAGTTATAAGTTGGTAATTATGTGGGTAATAAACCCTTAAAAGGGTTCCCCTGATTCCCACTCTAACTAGGCCAAAAGTCGGGTCAAACTTGCTAATAAAAAGTCAACAGAATACTTAAATTCTAATTTATGCATAATTAGCAATGTAGAACATATACAACTTGTTTGATCATTATTATAACTTGGTAATTAGTGTAAGAACATGTCTAAACATGTTCAACCCGACAATTTCCTGTTTAGACCCGGTTCGGAACCGAAAGTCGCATAGTTTGACTTTTGCTTTGACTTTCAGTTCTGACCCGTTTAGGCATGTTTTAGAAATGCCTTAGAGCTTTACTTGGACTAGGTTACATACTAGTATAAACCTCTGTGATTATACACCTTGGTTCATTAGTTATCCAATTAATATGCATGTTTCCGTTAATTGCTCATATGTTGACCATTATGCCCTTTTTACCTTAAAACGTGATTTTTGAAAATGTAAAAGAGTAGAAACCTTTGTTACTGATATATAAACGTGTATCCAAAATTTGAGATCAATTGGTGGTGTAGATTGAGAGTTATGCTCATTAGCGCAAATTGAAAGCTTTATGTTAATTAAATGGCGTAATTAGCGTATAGCCTAGTTAAGCCTACTTTTTGATATCAAACTTATTACCCACTGATGTAATATATTATTTTGGGATTTTTGAAGATTTTTAATTAATTTTAGGCCGAGCATAACTTATAGTCATAGGCTTAATCCGGTAATTTGTCGGTTTTGCCCTTACGGGCTATAAAATGAGTTTTACATATCTAAACGACTCCAAACCTTTTTCCACTGATCTTAAAAGATAAATAAATTATTTTAAGCCGACTGGAATAATAAAAATATCAGCTTTATGTATATAACCCGGAAACGGCTCCAAATCGCCTTTCAAAGCGTTTTTAACGCAAAGTATGTACTAGAACTATTTTAGACATACAAGGGTTGATACCTACTGATATTTTAGGTAAATTATAATGTTTTAACAGTAAGAAAAAGTTTTTTAACTCAGACTTCAGTTTTGAGCTTCACGGCTTATGTGAAATTACCAAAATGCCCCTACGGTGCATAGTTTGTGTTTAAATTCGTTTCGGGCATAATAAAAGACATCTTACTGATGTCACAACATATTTGAAGCATATTAAGTTAGCAAACCTGTATATGGCTCTTACGGATACCCGTTACGCTTATTACGCGTTCGGTTCGGTTTATATAACTAGTTTACATAAATTAGCCGAAGCGGGTCAAACCTTATCGGTTTTATCTAGAAATCCAGAATGTGTATGAAATACCCATATTAAACAAGTCTTCAAACTTGTCGGGTGTAAATCACATTCTATCCGATCTTCCGATTTAGGTCCGGTTTATTAATGTAGTTACCTATATTAGGTGCCGTTTGATATCCGTGATCTCTAGCATTGCTTGGTGGTTATCTTAGGACTTCTGAGCAATCTCAAGTGAGTACATAGACCCCTCTTTTACTGTTTTCCAAACTGTTTTAGGGTGGAACACATGTGCCTACTTGTTACTTTCGTGCTTTCCTGTTTTCACATCATATACTTGTTATGTTCATTAGTACACTATTAGTACATGATTTACATTACATTTCATGCTATGTATGTCCATTGTGTGCATACTTAGTACATTGTTTTACATTACATTTCGGCTATGTATGTTGACTAATAGCATGCTAGCACATTGATTTACATGACTTTTCTGCTTTGTATGTTAACTTAGCATACTTAGTACATTGTTTTCATATGACACGTATACAACTGCTATAACATTTGGTTTGCACAAACGAGACTTTTATAGGTTCATTAACATTAGCTACGCCGCTCGGTAGTAAGTACTGGTACCATAGGACTTGACAAATCCCATTCCTGACATCCCGGGTTTGTTTGGATGTAAGGAATGACTGAATCCGAAAACATTTCTTTTGATAACCTTGACTGAAAGGGTTATCCGACTGTCTCAAGGCTTGAATGTATGCGTTAACTTACCACATAAATGTTTGTATCAATGTAACATGCATTACTTTGCAAAACATAACTTTTTGATATATTCAAAATACTTTGTTTTGTACATTTCTACATTTGGATTATGTGACAATACTTTACTTACAATACATAACATTTGATTCACATTATTTGACTACTTTTGGACTTATAAACATTTGACATGGCTTATACAAGGACTTTTGACTATTGGTTTAAACATAGACTTTATACATTGGGGGTTTGTTTAAGTGATTTAAGTAGCGAGGCGTGTGTAATATGATACAAGCATGGTGGATACGCCGCTAGTACTTCCTATATATAAGTGTTTGTATGGTATTACATCTCGTAGCGTTATTTGAATCATTTCAATTTGAGACATATAACATTTTATATAAATAACATATCTTTCACAAGACATTGCTTTACAAACAACTTATTTTATACAACTCATTTTACTTGGTTATACATTTAACCACACATTATTCTTTTATTTATACATATCATTCGATCTTATCGCTTTTTAAATTATTTACAAAACAAAACAATTTACAAGGTTCATGACTGACCTTTGATAAACAACTTTTTCTTAAACTTAAGTCATGAATCCTATTTTCACAAAACCTATGTATCTCACAGGCATTTTTATGCTGACGTACCTATTTTCACATGTGTTTTCAGGAGCTTTTGCGTAGGATGATGATCGTGACACTAGGGCGGACCTGTGCCTTAGAGACTTAAAATGAAGATAGATTTAGTTTAATTAAGTCCTGAACTCTTTATTTTCCTATTTAAAACAATGTAACTCTTATGTTGATAAATAAAATACAACTTTGTTTGCCATGGTTATGAAACAATTAATTCTGTTACAACACTCCCCGACCTTTTCCGCCACGTTTTGTATGTTATACGTGGTCGGGGTGTGACACAATGTAATTAGTGGCTCATTGTTGGTACATCACACGCCTATCAGGGACACTCCCTAGGTGGTATTTTGGGGGTGTGACAAAAAATAACCAACTCTTTTGAAATTTTGCACACTTTTGAACATATTTTGTTTATTTGAACAGATTTTCATTGTGATGAGTTTGCCAAATGCAAAGGACATTTTATGAAGTCGGTTTCAGGCTTTCGGCAGAAAACACCAAGTTTCAACTTTAGCTAATCAAAAATAAACTTTACAAATTACACTAAACTAGAATTTAAAGTGCGGTAAACTAATCGACAAGCTATAAAAAGCAGTAAACGACTGTACAAGAGCAATCTTTTTGCGAGATTCAAGGAAAAGGAATCATACCAGTTTACGGTCTTAGTCAACATGATTTTTTGTTTCAGTTTAAAGCTTTGGATAAGTATACTACCACGATTATCGGTATTGTTATCCACATAAGCTTAAATTGATCAGATGTAATCATCATTAGGAGATACGATTTACTGTAAGGATTATACTTACAAGTCGATGTTCATCCACTCATGACACATTCCCGTATCAAGGTATGCACGAGAGTTCATCTTACCGGTGTGTATACCGTTTATCATCAGTTTGACCGTATAAAAAGAATGTGAGATACTCATTTTTTTTTATTGAAAACAAACCCTATGTGATAGAATCACTTATTGATGAGGAACTTGATTTTCATATGCATGAGGGCACATGAGCAAGTCCGTGAACAGGTCAGTACAATGTACAGCAAAGAGACGAACTTGACTCGCGAATAAATGTGATATTTTATCACTTATTTTGTTTGGACATGTGATTGTTGATCACTTATTGAGGTCGAATGCAATATGTACACGTATGTATAGTATCATGGAAGATCTAGACTTCGTCTCCATTATTTTTCGGTAAAAGATACAACCATGATACCCAGATGATAAGTAGCATAAAGACCGAATATCTCAGAACCTCGGCAATCAATCAAACGAAATTTTGGTACCAAGACCATATGCCAATGAATGGTTCCCACCTGACTTGAAGTCTGTTAGGTTTGTATCATCCTGCACATTTTAGTCTGATTGTGAGCCTACCGATACATCGTTAGTAGAGATACTTATCATTTCTCAATTTTTTGTTTTACATTTTGAACATGTTGACCGACTACACCAGTGAATATCATCATCTTCCTTTATCCAAGAAACTCATTTTTGGTTTTTCTAATTTTTTTGAATTTTTGAATTTTTCAAACATAAAGACAGAAAGTAAAGACATCTTTTTGGATTTTTGACTTTTTCAAATGTTTTTGTATTTTCTTGAATTTACTCCCCCTAAAATGCTAAAAGGTTACGAAAACGAAAATCTTTTTGTATTTTTAGAGTTTTTAAAGAAAATATTTACAAAAACGATTAGCCAAAGAAGTTTTACTCGAGTATCACCTTAATGCCATTGACCAAAAGTAGATAATCAAAAAGTGATTTATCAAAAGCTTTTATGAACAGGTCGGCACGTTGGTGATCTGTGTGAACTTTAACAACATCGATTAATCTTTTGTCTAAACAATCACGTATGAAGTGATATTTAATTTCGATGTGTTTGGTCTTGGAATGCTGCACAGGATTTCTAGTGATCTGTAAGGCAGCATTGTTATCAACAAAAATAGGAGTAGATAGGAATTCAAAACCATAGTCGTGCATTTGTTTATGGATCCACAAGGCTTGGGAGCAACAACTAGAGGCAGCAATGTGTTCTGCTTCACAAGTTGATGTAGCAACACAGGTTTGCTTCTTGCACTGCCACGTGACCAGGCGATTTCCTAAGAATTGACATCCAGCTGTTGTTGAATTGCCATCAATTTTGCAACCACCAAAATCAGAATCACTGTATGCAATCAAGTCGAAGCTATCATCCCTAGGGTACCAGCGAAAAATCCTTTTAACAGCTGCCAGATGTGAGGCCTTCGGGTTGGCTTGATATCTTGCTAGCAGGCACGTTGGATACATGATGTCGGGCCTCGAGGCTGTGAGATACATTAGAGATCCAATCATAGCATGATAATATGAAGAGTTAATGCTTTCACCCTTCAGATCCGGAGTAATCCCGTGATTCTGCGGAAGTGGGGTACCAATGGGCGTTGCATCAGACATCTGGAACCGGCTCAAGATGTCACCAACATATTTAGTCTGATGGATGAATATCCCAGACTCGGTTTGTTGAACTTGTAGGCCCAAGAAGAAATTCATTTCCCCCATTGCGCTCATCTCGAAATTTTCTTGCATCACACGCTCGAATTACCTGTACAAAGAATCATTAGTTGAACCAAATATGATATCATCAACGTATACCTGCACCAGCAGAAGATCTCCATCTTGTTCTTTGATAAAGAGAGTGCAATCAATAAGACCTCTTCGAAAACCATTCTCCAGTAGATAGTTGTATAAGGTTGCATACCAAGCCCTCGGTGCTTGATGTAAACCATAAAGAGCTTTGTTGAGCAACCAAACCCGATCGGGGTGAATAGGATCTTAAAACCCGGAGGTTGTTCGATGTGCACCTCTTCTTGAACCACACCGTGTAAGAAGGCACTTTTGACGTCCATCTGGTAGACTTTGAATCCTTTAAATGAAGCATAAGCTAGAAAGATCCGAATAGCTTCCAGACGTGCAACAGGTGCATAAACTTCATTGTAGTCAATGCCTTCGATTTGACGAAATCCTTGAACAACCAATCTCGCCTTGTTTCGAATGACTACTCCACGATCGTCCTTTTTACATTTGAAAACCCAATGTGTGCCAATTTTCTTGTAGTTTTTGGGCCTTTCAACAAGCTTCCAAGCACCTAGCTTTTGAAATTATTGCAGTTCATCCTGCATGGCTTCAACCCAAGAATTATCCTTTAAGGCTTCTTTCCAAGACTTCGGTTCTTCTTGTGAAACATAAAACACGAAGGACCAATCATTTTGAAGACCAGATTCTCTGATGGCTGAATACAAACCAGCATTCTGGTTGTTTCTCACCTGATTACGCGTCTGCACACCGCGTTGGTCATCTCCAATAATATTCTGCTGCGGATGAGTACCATGAATTCTCGTTTCAGGAAAATCAGGAACACGAGTATTAATACCCAAATTGTTAAGATTAAGATCATGAACAACCAACTCCACACCGGGCATAGGCGTAGAAGTGGATGCATTCCCTTCAGTAGTATCTACATTCTGCACATGAGAAGTTTCTACAGAAGCACCTTGAACAGGAGCAACCAGAGCTGAAGTGCCTTCGTTCGCATCATGGTATTCATCATCTTCCGATGACTCATTGTAATCAGCAGCATCTTCAAATACCTCATTTTGAACCGTGTTGTTAACCAAATTAGAAGCTTAGGGGTTAACAATAATTGGTCTTACCAATGGCGAGCCAGCCGTGTTGTCACTATCAAATAGCATTTGAGCAGCTGCAGATGCTTCGTCAAAGGTTGGTAGATTAAAGGAGTCGAATAGCCCATCATAATCGAACATCCAAGGATCACCCAGAGCTCTAACACAATTTGTATACCTTTGAACCCTTGCTTCACTCCATAACTCAATCTTTTTGGTTGCCAAATTCCATACACGAAAATTCGGAGTAGCATATCCAAGGAAGAAACCCTCGATAGCTTTAGCGCCAAACTTTCCATCCGGCTCAATCATAGTGCATGGACCGCCAAAAGGTTCTAGGTGAGAAATGTCCGGTTTCCTTTTCTGTAGAAGTTCGAAACAAGTCTTGTCATAACTTTTAACTGTGAGAACTCTGTTTAATGTGTAGCAAGCAGTCGACACATCCTCCCCCCAGAACTAAACAGGAAGCTCTGACTCTACCAACATCGTTCTTGCAGTTTCAATTATCGTCCGATTCTTCCTCTCAGCGACACTGTTTTGTTGTGGAGTGTAGTGTAGTGAGAACTGTATTAATGAAGAATGCCCTTGGAAGTACAGAACTCATCCATTACACGGTTTTTGAACTCAGTTCCATTGTCGCTTCTAATCCTCTTAACTTTCAATGTGTATAAATTTTCCAGCATAGTAAGAAGATCCTTGAGGATTCCAGGAGTTTCACTCTTGTGTGCCATAAAAGCTACCCAAGAAAATCTAGAGTAGTCATCAGTAACTACCAGACAATAAGCATCCCCAAAGGTTGTCTTGTGTTTCATGGGTCCAAAAAGGTCCATATGAAGACGTTCGAGAGGCATGCTAACAGTGTTGACTCTCTTAATCGGGTGAGACTTCTTCGTTTGCTTTCCTTTCTGGCACGAAACACAGATATCTTGTAGATGAAAATTCTTCATAGGCACACCATTCACAAGATTGTTTTCCACCAAATGGTTCATTTTTCTTAAGTGAATGTGCCCCATACGTTTGTGCCAAAATATAGACTCCTTCTCTGTGGCTTTCGAGACAAAACATGTAACTTGCGCAGATGTCGTAATCGCTTGGCTCATATCAAGAATATAAAGATCATTAACTCTTGGAGCCGATAAGAGAATCCATTCTTTTGGAATTTTGAAACCAGGCTTCAGTACATAACAACCGGTATCATCAAAATGCACGGTGAATTTCTTATCGCAGATTTGCGAAACACTTAGAAGATTGTGATCAATTTGACAAACATAATTGATCTTATCGAAACATACAACACCATTAGAGATCATTCCCTCTCCAGTAATATATCTGCCTTTGTCTCCAGCAAATGCGACATAACCTCCTCTAATGTTTTTCACATCATACAGAAGCCGTAAGTCGCCTGTCATGTGCCTAGATGCTCCACTGTCAACAATCCAATGACTATTAATAGTTCCTCCTGGAACATCCTGCACATATCATCCAACGATCAGTTGAGGATGGGGACCCAAGCCTTAGTGGTCTTGGGTCGTCCCTGAGCATCACGAAACGTGATCTCAATTTCCTGATTTTCAAACACAGTACCTCCCCCTGAACTTTCACCCGTCTTAGGTTTCCAAGTTTGATGTTGTTTACCAGTTTGAGTTTTATGAAAAGATTTTGAAACTTCTTGTTTTAACGGTTAGGATGAACTTGGTTCCCTTTTAACATATTTGACTTCAGATTTTAAAGCCTTTTTAATTGTCTTGACGTTTTGACGTCGTTGTTTTGTTTCTTGCTCTTTAACAGTTCTTTTATCATGTTTTGGTGAAACAGAACGACGTTGTGGGCGAACCTTTTCAGGTGGGGCTCTCTCAACAAATTTCTCTTTGGGAGAATTTGTATAATTTTTAATGATATGTCTAAACTCCCCACACTTAAAACAAGTTCTCCTTTCAACAAACTTAGGAGAATCAGATTGACGAACTGATGTCGAACCTATAGAACCTGAGGTACTTGCTTTTTCATCACACCCATTTGTGTGTTGGGTGTAGTTGTTTTGACTGTTACATTTTAAAATCTTAACTTGTTGGACAAAATCGGTGTTTGATTTGTTTTCAAAAGCCTCAATTTTATATGCCCCCTTTGATGCTACAAATTTGACATCACTGCTTTTCTTCTTGTAACGAGCTCTTTTGTTTCAAACTTTGATTGAGAAACGTTAGGCCTTTGAGCTCGCTTTTCTGGTTGTTTACCCTTAGAAGCAATAGGTTGTTGCTTTGTTGGTTGTCTTTGATTTCCAAATTGTTTTCTAATTTCAGATTTTGGAATTGGATCACATTGAGTTACAACAACTCCCAGGATCTTCTTTCCCAAAAACTTGCTTGTATTATCTTCAAAAACTTTATCAATCGCAGATGGATTGGCGTTTTTAATTGGAAAATCTTTGTCTGAGTAAATTTTAGAATCACCGACCAAAGTGTACAACACATTATTACTCTTAATGGTAGACACAGATTCCTTGTCATCCTTGACATCCTTGACAGGATCTATCACTTGTTTGACAACTGGTTGCACAACAGGAATAGGAGGATCACAAAGAATGTAATTCTCAATTGGAATTTCTACTCCTTTCATTTTATCAAGTGATTTATCCTGATCACTCACATCTGATTCATCATCAGACGACTCATAGTCCTCAATAATTGGAGCACTTCGATTCGTCGATGTTGAAGTTTCTGTCTCTTCAGATGAGGTACTCGAGGAACTGTCTGATTTGAACCCTAATCCAGTAGTAACTTCCTCATAATCAAGAGGCACACTGGGTTCAAAACGAGGAATTTCCTCTTCATCGGGCATCCGAGTATAGTTGTGTCTCAAAGGGGGCGGACACTTCTTATACCCAACGCCTTTCTTATTTCCTTTCAGCTGTTGGGCATCTATGATGTGATCGAGCACATATTGGAAGTTAGAATAACTCTCCAATTTAAGCTTGATTGCATCATGCTCGCATTTAGCAATGGCTAACTCTTTCTTGGTTTTCTCAATGATATTAATGTAATTGTTAATACCAATTTGTTTGTTGAAAACAGTTTTTTGTCAGTTCAGAAACACTTTTCTTTGGAGTTTCAATTACAGATTTAAAATCCTTTTCATTTCGAGCTAAAGCCATATTTGCCTCTTTGCACTTAGACAGCTCAATAACCAAACTTTGATTATGACTATGAATCTTTTCGGATTCCAGTTTCAAATCTGCACACAAATTACAAACACTAGGAGTAGGAGTTTCAGATTTTACCTGAATGGTCAAGGCTGAGACATTTTCCATAAAGGCAGTTTGATAAGAAAAAGATCCGTCTTCAGAGAAGAACTTCTCTATTTCCTTTGATGCAACAGCAGCCTTCTTAATTAGAACATATTTCTGACACTTTGACTTCTCTTCTTCATTCAGTAGATCACCAACATCAGAATTCACTTCTTCCTTCACATCTGATTCAGAATTATAACCACCCGAATTCGAGCTTTCTTCTTCCGAACTCCCGCTATAACCCGAACTATCATCACTTTCAGAGAATTCTTCTTTCTGAACATGCTTGATGTGATTGATGATCTTTGCATAGCATGCGGTTCCTCCTCCAGCTTGATCACCATCTCCAAATTGTACAGACCAATTATATCCTTCATCAGCTTGGACAACTAATGCTCGGTTGTTGTTTGAAGGTCCAGACTGGTTCTGGTTGTTGGTGTTGTTCACAGCTACCATCCTTCTTTCATGATTATCTTGATTTGCATTGGAAGTACTCGTCTGATTTCGGAATGGATTTTGATTGCCTTGTTTGCTTGGCCGGTGCACTCACGTTTGAAGTGACCCTTTTCACCGCAATTGAAACATGTAACCGCATCCTTATCAAAACCGTACTTCGTATCCTTCTTGCTTTCCAAGGATATTCTTCCTGTTCGACTCATGTAATCCTTAGCCCTTCTAACAGCACTTGCGAACGCCCACTTGATATCCATTTACTCCATTTCATCACGGTCTATCTGTTAATAATCTTCATTGGTCAAATTAATGTTTCCAATCTGACCTGTGACCAATCCGCAGTAGGCACTGACCATTGTATTGATTAGTTCCATATGTTCCTTTTCCACTTCGATGCTAACTTTCGAAAGGTATGAAGTATCAACTCTGACTGTGTTGGGGTTTTGGGGTGGAGGGTTGTTACTGTAACAGGCTTGTTGTTGTTGTGGTTGGGCTTGTGGTTGAGATTGTGGAAGATAAGCACTTGGATCAAACGGAGGTTGAGTAGTGGAAACTTGAGGTGGAGGTTGGGGTTTTGGTAGCCAGGCACTCGGATCGAGTTGAGGTTTTGAAAAAGCATGAGCTTGAGCAATAACATGCGCTGGTGGAAGGTAGGCACTCGGATCGAGTTGAGGTTTTGAAAAAGCATGAGCTTGAGCAATAACATGCGCTGGTGGAAGGTAGGCACTCGGAACGAAAACCTGAGGTGGAGTTGACTGTGGAAAAGGAAAGGAGCTTGTATTTGACATAAACGCCGTTTGTAGCTTCGGTTGCTGACTGGAACTAGCAACAGGATTAAAACCACCAAGATACATTTCAGTGTTTTGAGGAACTCCAATCCTTTTAGCTTTCCGGATTTCTTCTTCATTCTTGTGCTCCAACTTCTGAACGAACTCATAGATACTAACCGCATCCAAAACGCCCGTATGATTTAAAAGCTCAATGAATGGGCTCCACTTTGGAGGTAGAGCATCAGCAAACCGTGCAACCATTTCCTGTTGAGTTGCAAGAACAGCATAAGAATACATTTCACTAATCAAATGATAAAAACGAGTTGTCATATCATTTAAGGTTTCGTTCTCCAAGAATTGAAATTATTCAAATTCCTTCTTCAACAAATCATGTCGTGTCTTTCTTGTAGCGGGATTCCCTTCTCCTCTTGCTACCAAGGCATCCCATAAAGCTTTTGTGCTAGTACAATAACTGAATTGATGATAGATGTCTTTGTGGAGTGCTTGTGTAAGTATAGCAAACGCCTTCTTCTCTAGATCATATGCTTTCTTGTCATCTTCTAGCATATTTGCCAAGGTTGCCGCACTTGTTCCTGCTTCTTCGAGAGCTGTGTTGTAAGGCGAAGTGAAACACGTCCATAACTCGGTGTTTTGCCCTAGAACGTATGTGTGAAAATGACACTTCCATGACGGATAGTCATTCATATGATTAAGCTTTGGTGGGCGATTATTGCTACCCGTTTCACTCTCACTTAGCAAAATATTTTGAATGCTTTGATTCTGGTTTGACACCAATGCCCATTGACTTGCACTTATAGATTGTGGAGGCATAACATTCCTTAACCACGCAGCTGCGGAGGTCTGATCTTGACCTGGTCTTGGGTCCGTGCTCCAATCCCATGGACTAGTGCTAATGATTGATGTATGAAAGATAATACCAAGTCAAACACTTGAAAACAAACTATTATGATACTTTTGCAAAGCCTCTGTCGAAATTTTGACAAGTATCTCGACGAAACACCAGGTCTTTGGGGAAAAACCAAGTCTGATGAAAGATGGTTTTTCGTCAAACACTCTTGCCACGAAACTCAATATCTTTCGTCGAAGTACCTTTGACGAAACACTGGTATTTCATCGAAGTTGCTTTGACGAAACACAGGATATTTCGTCGCTATGGATTTTCGTCGAGATATGGTCACAGAGAGTTGGTTAGAAAGTTGGTGAGATTTTTCAAAAGAAAATCTTATCCTTTTGTCTGACAAAGAACAACCGATATCAACTTACAACATACCTATCTTACCAACCCAAGCATGGTGTACCATATTTTAGTCAAATTGTCAATTTTCTTTTAATTTTAAGTTCAAGAAATACTATGAAGAACACTTGAAGGTATGAACAACACTGATGAACACTTGAACTTTCCGGCCAAGTTTTTCACCGGAGAATTTTCTGAATCACAGATTTGCACAAAACTTTCACTCAAAACCCGGTTTTACTATGTAAACATGCAAACTAACAAGGTTTTTGATAAAGCTTTTAAACAAACAAACAAGATCTAACATATTTTCAGAAGCTTTTTCCAGAAAATTATGAGTTTCAGGGATAACAGTTTTCAAAAAATCAACAACAACACTTGATAAAATCCCAACTATGTTTGGTTTTAAACAAGGATAAGAGCCAATGCTCTGATACCACTTGTAGGTCCGTTTTCGGAGGATCGATTGCGAAACCAAACCCTTGTTTATATCAAACACGGTCACGAGTGCGGAATCCCAGTGACGATGCCAAACCAAACACAGATAATAACAACACGAAGTAACCAATGAAACACAGTCAATTGATTAAAACGGATGAGAACAAGGATCAAACAAATACACACAATGTTTGACAGTAAACTTCACAGTAGGGTATGCTCTCATAGTTTCACATAGAAACCATGTTGTGTTTATATAGGCAGCCAAGCCCAAGTGTTGACGAAACACTGAAGTGGGCTTTACGAAACACCAAATTCGACGAAACACTAGGTGTTTCGTCGCTGTTCATGGCGAAACTTGGAGTGTTGACCATGAAGGTCTTTCGTCATACATGGGAATGACGAAACTCAGAGTTTCGTTGAGGGCTGCAAAAACTGATGTGTTGCAAACTGTGACAGTTTGCAGCAGACATGATAAACACATAAACATAAGCTTTACTACCAAATATGCAACATGCATTATTCATATAACATTACATAACAATGAGACAACTTGTTGGACCTAAGTAAGATAGGAGGATATCCAACTAAGGTCGACGGCGAATATAGACTCGATAACTAAAAAGACCGTACAAATACATCGTTAATAAAGACAAGTTACATACACCAAAATATGCATCAACATTGTTTCATTGTGTTATTGTTGATTTTGATTGTGTTATGTACTGACCTAGGGTTTGATTGTGTCTAATATTGTTGTTTCATTGTGTTATTGTCGATTTTGATTATGTTATATACTGACCTAGGGTTTGATTGTGTCTAATATTGTTGTTTCATTGTGTTATTGTTGATTTTGATTGTGTTATGTACTGACATAGTGTTTGATTGTGTCTAATATTGTCATTTCATTGTGTTATTTAAATTAATTTCGGATTGTTGTAGTTGTGTCATGTTTATAAATGTTGGTTTAAACATAATGTATTTTAGTTATTGTGTAATAATGGTGTTGTAGGTGATGCGATCAAAACTATTAACATATTTGCAAATCAAAAACTGTCAGACGAAGACAACGAAAAAAAAAGGAAGCAAACCCAAAGAGGTTGAACCGATTGTAACAAAGATATTGAAAACCAAAATTCAAAAATCATCTAAAAAATATCATCCATTCATAAATCAAAAGGCGAACTTGAGGTGTTCGCCTGGAAACCTTACTGACTTTATTGAAGGCTTAACTCCATCTCAGAAGAAACTCGTTAAAGAAATGGGGTTTGGCAACATATTGTGTATAAATATACACACAATCTCAACTGGTTTTGCATATTGGCTGCTTCAAAACTATGATCCCAACACGCAAAAAATATTTGATGGAACTCATGAAATTACTGTTTCTAGTTCTTTGATCAATGATATTTTTGGGATTCCAAATGGTGGAAAGTTTATTGTAACCAAGTTTAAACCAAACTAAAAAAATAAAGTTGTAAATGTATAACAACCCTCCAAAATATTTCGACACCCTAAGATATTTTAAGATACCCCAATATGTCCTAAAATACACCCCAAACGTAAAAACGGACCCGAATACCCTAATTTTTATTAAAATTAATTAAAAACCAGAAAATAGGGGCCCTGGCGGGCCGCGACAGACTCCACTTGAGTCTACGCGGGCCGCGAGCACCTGAGCAAGTGGCGCAGCCTGGTGCCGCCAAGTGTCACCTGCGTGTTGAAGCTACCCGATGAGCGGTCAAAGCTAGAGCCGTAGACCCCTATGTGGCGGGTCGTGAAGGCCCTTGCCTTCCTTCGTCGCGGGGCGCGACAGAGTCGGATTACAGCCCTATATAAGAGGGCATCGGGTTTTCGTTTTCCGTCGCTCACAACTCCTTTCTTTCTCTAAATTTCTGAATAGTAGGCATAATTCTCGGGTATTATATCCCCCTAATTAACGAGGTTCTGCCCCAATGTAAGTATTATAAACCCGGTTACGTATTAGATATGCTGCCCGATCGATCCAGGGTTCCGTAACGGCTGTGGAGGTTCTGCCAGACGTAGTCATTGGAATGCCGTCTCGAGGAGGATATTACTGATGTAAATATAAAGGGTTATTATACTAACATATGTACATTTGTGTAAATTATAGATTATCACCAGGAAACCCTTACAGAAAACCAAAGACAACCATGTAAGTAATCTCCTTTTTGTAAATTGTTTTTACAAAACCTTAAATGTTTTACAATGCAATTAAGCAGTGATTGAGTCTTTGTAGTTCTTCAAATACTGCCAGTATGTTTGGGTTTTGTATACAAAATGTGGAACACGTTACCGTTGGACAACGAGTTAGCCAATGGGTAATATGACCCACCAGTCAGGATTGACAATACTGAATGAGTAATTGTGTAGAAATAAACAATGTGATTGCTCTCAATACTGTTAAAGGATAAAAATATTCTTGATTAAACTGGAATTCACTCACCAGTATTTCCCACTGACAAATGTTTTTAAAGCACGTTTAGGTAACAAAATGTAAAAGCCAATTAGAAGAAAGCCACCTGGAGAGCACTAACGGCTTGGAAAAATGTGGCTATAAAAGTTACCTAAAAGACGACGTTTGAAATTCAATAAAATAGGGTTTATCCCTATAAACATGTTGTAATAAGAAACTTGGGTTTTACCCATGTGTTTATTAATATAAAATATGGTGGTTTTACTCTGATAAACATTTCCTAACTACGGTCCTGATGAAATTTCCGCTGCCAAATTGAATAATAATAAACAAAATTGATACCACCACAACTAGTCTCGCGGCTGCCCGTTCCCAGGACAGATAGGGGGCGGGGGTTTCGACAGAAGGTGGTATCAGAGCTAAGCCACTGATTCAGCCACAAGTGTTCTGCTGATATCAATATATTATTTAAAGTGTTAGGAAATTTATCATGGAAATACGTGCATATATGTATTTTATTGTTGTGTGTTATTTGACTCTTTGTTAGTTTTCAGTATGAGTGATCAAGGACCCTCAGACGTGTATCGTCAGTTGTCCGAGTCACCTAGGAGTGAAAGTACTTCTTCACAGCCTGCCCTCTCTGGGTATGCCGCTGATAATGAAGAAGGGATGTTTATCTTTAAGGCTCAGTCTGAAGAGCCATTCCCTCAGAAAAAGAGATGATGGTTCAGTAAGGGAGCATTTGAGTGTAGGAAAAGAATGCGAAAGTTGCAACAGCAAAGAGTCCTAGCAACCACTAAACGAGAGTCAGATGCCCATACCCAGGATATGCTTAATAGAAGCCTAGCTAATTTCCATATCCTAGCAACAACTGCTGCCGACCCAAACCTGGAACAACTAGTAGCCCCACAACCCTTACCTTTGTTCCCTACTCAGCCAGTGGAGATAGAAGATAACCCTGAAAATCAAGTAGAAATGCATGATTTCAACCCTGAGGAGATACCTAGGATACCAGCCCCTAATCCCTTAGACCCGAATTATGATCCATGGTTCGATGATCATAGGGATTATGTGCCACGCTACCACTTAAACGACGAACCCATGCCGAATCTAGCAGCCTATCCAGGTCTAGACCCTCTAGATCCCTACTATAATAATGATGAATATATTAGGGAGATTTTAGAGAATCCGTACCCTCAGGAGAATCCCATGCCCCAGTACCCGGACCCAGTACCAGCACCTGCACCCCCAATGAGTGCAGATAATGTGCATGAGCTTCGAACTTTCGGAGAAGAGATTTTAGAGAGTATTGAGAGGATGAGGCAGGTAGGAGAGCGACTCGTCTGGAAGTACGACGAGCGCAACATGGATTACTGGATGAATCCAAACCAGTAATGTGATGGTGGAGTTGGTAATAATAATAATAATATAATAATAATAATAATAATAATGAAAATATATATATATATATATATATATAATAATGAATGTTGTAGTATAGACCACTTTGTGGTTAGCGATGCGTAGTATTATTGTAATTTAAATTTCAGCATTTGTGTGTATTTGACGCATACTATAATAGAAAGAGTAAAAGTCGCAATGCTCGACACTTTTGGTTAATATGTGTGTTGTGTGGTGGTTACTCAAATTGTTATTTTGTGATATTAATAATTGGTAAATGTTTAAAATCCAGATGGATGACGAGGTAAACCAGGAAAACCAGAATAACGATAACCAGAGTAACATTAACTTGGATAATGAGAACCCGAACAACAACAATAATGGAAACCAAGTGGATAACAGTGCCATGCAGCATATAGTGGCACAAGGGATAATAGAGGAATGCCATATATTATCAAAACGGTTAGGGAAGCCGAAAATAAAAGTAAACATGATAGTAAGCAACCCTCTCAACCTGAAAATAGCGTGAACAATGGACCCGTACTTCAAACGCCCATTCCCAAAAGAAGAAGAATCGTGTCTTACGGTTGTTCTTATAAAGAATTCTGGTCTTGTAAACCAATGGAATTATCGGGCAATGAAGGGGCCGTTGCATCTCTACATTGGATAGAAAAGACTAAGGCAGTCTTAAGAATAAGTAAATGTGTTGAAGAGGATAAGATAATGTTTGCTTCAAATCTGTTTAAGAATTTAGCACTAGAATGGTGGAACACTATCCTCCAGTCTAGAGGAAGTGATAGAACTTACAATATGGGATGGGAAGAATTTAAAAACTTAGTAGAAAGAAAATTTTGCCCTCCTTAAGATGATTGGGCTAGATAGTAAGGGTTGTACTACATTATTCTTTGAATATGCCCGAATAGTACCAAACCTTTCTTCACCTGAATCAATATTAATTGGGGAGATTAGACATGTAGTCAAGGCAGCTAGACCTCAAACCATAGAAGAAGCTGTAGAACTAGCCAACACCTTAACAGATGACTTAGTCCGTACACGAGAAGAGGATCAAAGGAGGAACCTAACCCAGAAACTTACTCAAGAATTTCGTTCTGGAAATTCTAACCGTGGGAGAAGTGTAGGTTCTACCTCTGCACCCTACTGTAGGTATTGCAAAAGGAAGCATTCAGGAAAATGCTCCATATACTATAACTTTTGCAAAATATCTGGACACAAGGAGGAAGACTGCAGGAAAAAGCCTAACAACAGGATATGCTACAACTGCGGAGAACAAGGTCATATCAAGCCTAACTGTCCAAAGTTAGCTCCAGCTGCAAATACAAAGAATGCTAAAAATGCTAAAGCATTTGTTCTGACTACAGAAGAAGCAAAAATGATCCCGGATATGATCACTGGTACGTTTTTAGTTAATGATGTTTTTGCTAAAGTATTATTTGACTCTGGTGCGAACCAAAGTTTTATTAATACTTCATTTTGCAAACTTCTTAATCAATCATTAACTAAACTCCCACAAGAATGTCTAGTAGAGACAGCAAATGGGGAAACTATTAAGATTTCTGAATTCTTGCAAGGAGCAAGAATAGAAATTCTAAATCAAAGATTTATTGGAAACCTTTACCCCATGAACCTGGCAGGATTTGATGTTGTATTAGAAATTGATTGGTTAATAGCCAATAAAGCCAGTATTTTATGTGATCAAAAGTCAATTCAAGTAAATTCACCAAGGGGTGAAAAGATCACAATTAAAGGAAATAAGTTCTCTAAATCCACAAAGTTCATCTCTGTAATGAAAACTGCAAGTTATATAAGAAAATGATCATTAGTGTATTTAATTTCTATAATCACTAACACTAAAGGAAAAGAATTAAAGGATATTCCCATAGTATCCCAGTTTTCAGATGTATTTCCAGAAGAGCTACCAAGACAACCTCTAGATAGAGAAGTTGAATTCAGAATCCATTTAATTACGGGAACCGCACCAATTGCCAAAGCACCCTACCGATTGGCACCCGCAGAAACGCACGAACTAAAGAAACAGTTAGATGAATTATTGGAAAAGGGATTCATACAACCAAGCTCATCGCCAGGGGGAGCACCAATTTTGTTCATTAAAAAGAAGGACGGATCAATGCGTATGTACATTAACTACCGTGAATTAAACAAGGTCACGATCAAGAATCGGTATCCATTACCAAGAATCTATGATCTATTTGATCAATTGCAAGGAGCGCGATTTTTCTCAAAAATCGATTTAAGGTCAGGATATCATCAATTAAAGGTACAGTAAGAGGACATTCCTAAGACCGCTTTCAGAACAAGGTATGACCATTATGAATTTACTGTCATGCAATTTGGTTTAACCAATGCCCCAGCTGCATTCATGGACATAATGAACCGACTATGTAAGCCATATTTGGATAAATTCATAATTGTCTTTATAGATGATATTCTTATTTATTCTAAAAGCAAAGAGGAACATGCAGCCCATCTGCACGCACTTCTAAGTTTATTAAGAAAAGAAAAGCTTTTTGCTAAGTTTTCGAAGTGTGAGTTTTGGTTAGAACAGGTACAATTTCTTGGACATTTAGTCAATCGTGAAGGAATTCATGTAGATCCCACCAAGATCGAGGCGATTACCAAGTGGAAAACCCCTGAGTCACCAACCGAGGTTAGAAGTTTTTTAGGATTGGCCGTTTATTATAGAAGGTTTATTCGAGATTTTTCTAGAATAGCCATTCCCTTAACTAAGTTAACCTGTAAATCCTTTAAATTTGAATGGGGACCAAAACAAGAATAAGCCTTTAGAATTCTTAAGCAAAGATTAACCCATACACCCATACTAGTGTTACCAGAAGGAACTGAAGATTTTGTAATCTATTGTGACGCTTCTAAGTTAGGTTATGGATGTGTGTTAATGTAACGTCAAAAGGTTATAGCTTACGCCTCTAAACAACTTAAGAATCATGAAGAGAATTATTCAACCCATGATCTAGAGTTAGGAGCTATAATTTTTGCCCTTAAAATTTGGTGACATTACCTATACGGTAGTAAGTTTACCATATTCACCGACCATAAGAGTTTAAGGTATGTTTTTGGGCAAAAGAAGTTGAATATGAGACAAAGACGTTGGATGGAGATACTTAGTGATTTTGATTGTGATATCTAGTATCATGCAGGAAAGGCAAACGTAGTAGCTGATGCTTTAAGTCGAAAGTATCATGAAAAGCCAAAAAGAGTACGTTCTCTTAAGTTAAATCTGCAAGTAGATTTAAATGATCAGATTAGAAAAGCACAAGAATCAGTAATCAAGGATGATACTAAAAAGTTAAAAGGAATGATTAAGGAATTAGAACAAGGAACATATGGAATTTGGAGATTCCATAAGAAAAGAATGTGGATACATAAATTAGGAAACCTACATCATCGTATATTAGTAGAAGCCCATAAGTCTAAGTATACGATGCATCCTGGAAGTGATAAGATGTATCAGGATTTAAGGAAAAATTTCTGGTGGATAGGAATGAAAAAGGATATAGCAGCATATGTTGCAAAGTGTTTAACTTGTTCACAAGTCAAAGTTGTACATCAGAAACCCTCAGGTTTATTCCAACAATTAGAAATGGCTGTATAGAAATGGGAATTAATAATAATGGATTTTGTTACTAAATTACCCAAAACAAGGAAAGGTAATGATACAATCTGGGTGATTGTAGACAGGCTCACCAAGTCAGCTCATTTCTTACCAATGAAAGAAACTTTCAGTATGGAACAGTTAGCTAAATTATATGTAAATGAAATAGTTTCATTATATGGAACTCCTCTATCAATTGTTTCTTACAGAGATAGTCATTTTACCTCTCATTTTTGGACAAGTTTCCAAAAAGCCATGGGTACCAAGTTGAATCTAAGCACCGCTTATCATCCTCAAACGGACGGACATAGAGAAATGACAATTCAGACAATGGAGGATATGCTTAGCGCTTGTGTAATTGATTTTGGAGGTAATTGGGACGATCATTTACCATTGATAGAATTTTCTTATAATAACAGTTATCACACAAGTATCAATGCTACACCATTCGAAGCACTTTATGGACGAAAGTGCCGAACGCCAGTCTGTTGGGCAGAAGTTGGAGAAAAGAAACTATCTGGACCTGAGATAGTACAAGAAACAACAAACAAGATCATTCAAGTCAAGGAACGACTGAAAGCAGCACGTGATCGACAAAAGAGCTATGCTGATAACATACGAAAACCATTGGAATTTCAAGTAGGAGATAAGGTGTTATTGAAAGTCTCTCCCTGGAAAGGAGTGGTAAGATTCATCAAAAGGGGAAAACTAAACCCCAGATATGTTGGACCTTTTTAGATTATTAGAAGAATAGGACCTGTAGCCTATCAGCTACAACTGCCAGACGAAATGGCAGGAATACATGATGTATTTCATGTATCTAATCTCAAAAAGTATTTAGCTGATGAATCACTCGTAGTGCCTCTTAAGGATATACAGGTAAATGAACAGTTAAAGTTTGTAGAAAGACCTCTACAAATTGAAGACAGGAAAGTTAAGAGCCTCAAGCACAAGAGATTAGTTCTAGTCAAAGTGAAGTGAGACTCCAAAAGAGGACCAGAATACACATGGAAGCTTGAATCAGAAATGCAAAGGAAATACCCGCACCTGTTCCAGTAGACCTCGAGGACGAGCTCTAAAACAAGATGGGGAGGATATAACAACCCTCCAAAATATTTCAACACCCTAAGAAATTTTAAAATACCCCAATATGTCCTAAAATACACCCCATACGTAAAAACGGACCCCGAATACCTTAATTTTTATTAAAATTAATTAAAAACCAGAAAATAGGGGCCCTGGCGAGCCGCGACAGACTCCACTTGAGTCTACGCGGGTAGCGAGCGCCTGAGCAAGTGGCGCAGCCCGGTGCCACCACGTGTCACCTGCGTGTTGAAGCTACCCGATGAGCGGTCAAAGCTAGAGCCGTAGACCCCTATGTGGTGGGCCGCGAAGGCCCTTGACTTCCTTCATCGCGGGGCGTGACAGACTCGGATTACAGCCCTATATAAGAGGGCATCGGGTTTTCATTTTCCGTCGCTCACAAATCCTTGCTTTCTCTAAATTTCTGAATAGTAGGCATAATTCTCGGGTATTATATCCCCCTAATTAATGAGGTTATGCCCCAATGTAAGTATTATAACCCCGGTTACGTATTAGATATGCTGCCCGATCGATCCAGGGTTCCGTAACGGCTGTCGAGGTTTTGCCCGACGTAGTCGTTGGAATGCCGTCTCGGGGAGGGTATTACTAATGTAAATATAAAGGGTTATTATACTAACATATGTACATTTGTGTAAATTATTGATTATCACCAGGAAACCCTTACAGAAAACCTAAGACAGCAATGTGAGTAACCTCCTTTTTGTAAATTGTTTTTACAAAACCTTAAATGTTTTACAATGCAATTAAGCAGTAATTGAGTCTTTGTAGTTCTTCAATTACTGCCGGTATGTTGGGGTTTTGTATACAAAATGTGGAACACGTTACCATTGGACAACGAGTTATCCAATGGGTAATATGACCCACCAGTCAGGATTGACAATACTGAATGAGTAATTGTGTAGAAATAAACAATGTGATTGCTCTCAATACTGTTAAAGGATAAAAATATTCTTGATTAAACTGGGATTCACTCACCAGTATTTCCCACTGACAAATGTTTTTAAAACGCGTTTCAGGTAACAAATTGTAAAAAGCCAATTAGAAGAAAGCCAGCTGGAGAGCACTGGCGGTTTGGAAAAATGTGGCTATAAAAGTTACCTAAAAGACGATGTTTTAAATTCAATAAAATAGGGTTTATCCCTATAAACATGTTGTAATAAGAAACTTGGGTTTTACCCATGTGTTTATTAATATAAAATATGGTGGTTTTACTCTGATAAACATTTCCTAACTACGGTCCTGATGAAATTTCCGCTACCAAATTTAATAATAATAAACAACATTGATACCACCACAACTGGTCTTGCGGCCGCCCGTTCTCGGGACAGATAGGGGGCGGGGGTTGTGACAAAATGAATGGCGTAGTCAGTTTGGTGAACCAATTCCAGCGAATATTACAATGAAGATGTTCACTGACCATCTGCAAAAAAAGAAAAGACTGTGGAAGGATCTTCCAATTGAATTTTTTGGTGATGTTTTTTACAGTAATGGGTGAGATGATGTTGAGTAACACAGTAAACCAAAGGTTTTTGTTATCACTAGACGGAGATATTGATGTAAAAGAACTAAACTAGTGTGACTACATCATTGATTGTTTGAAAAGAACTTATCTTACGTAGAAAGGGGAAGCAGATTTATTCAATGGTCCTTTGCTATTGCTTTCGGTAAATTTTTTAACTATTTCATATATATTACACAATGTCATTCTATTGCGTCATATTTGATGAGATTGTGTCATATAGCATTTAATTGTGTCTTTGTTTCTATGTTGTATTTTATAGTTCTTAATGTATTGTGTCATATTTGAATCCATTGTGTCATATTTGTTTCTTTAGTATGTTATGTATATTGTGTCATTTTTGTTTCTGTATTGTGTAATATATATTGTGTAATATATTGTGTCTTTGTTTTTTGTACTGTGTCTTATAGTTCTTAATGTATTGTGTCATATTTGAAGACATAATGTCATTTTTATTCATTTTGTCTTTGTGTCTGTATTGTGTTACATATATTGTGTCTAATATGGTTGACTAATGTAAGGATTGTCTAATATTGTGTCTACATTGTGTCATTTTTTTAGTTGCATAAGTAATGTGTATTGTTTGTTTATAGACTAGATATGCATAAAAAACAAACAATAGGAAATATTGTTGTGATTGTTGTGTTCTTAGATGTATAAAATACTGTAGGTCCGGCTAGGGGAGGATCTAGTCGCCTAATCCTTGTGTACAAACACACCCGGTTGTGCGGAATCCAACCGGAGATGCAAACCGAGATAGAACACGACAAGAACACGAGAAGGAGACCGAGACTCAACAATTAACACCAATGTATTAATACTTGAAAAACAGTTACAAATCAATGTTTACAAAATAATCTTTGCAAACTCTCACTAGTTCTCTCGGGTATGTGTTCTTCCTTGTGCGCTCCTTCTCTACCGAAATCACCCTTGATTTCGGTATTTATATTTGTTCTTCACTTGTGCGATTGGGCTTGGGTTCGGCCCATGTGGGTAGTGAACCAATCGTATATTTTGCTATTAATTTGATTGGCCCAAGCTTCATGCACGTACATGTACAGACTTCAACAAATATGTAAATTGTAAGCCTTGGTCAAACAAGTGACATCATCGTGACATCATCATGATGATGTCATGATGATGTGGCAGCGGGAACCGGCTCGCGGCGCTTCGTGCTTCGCGTGTCGAACTCTGGGACGCACGACGGAGGAATGTCGTGACGTCGGGCTTGAGCCGAACCTAACCGGGTCGAACCGAACCGAGTCGTGTCCACATAATATGTATCAACAAACTCCCCCTTGGACGCTACTCGTGAGGTTCATCTTCCATGTCTTCCATGTCGGAGGATCTTCAAAGTCTTCACGCATCGTAAGTAGAAAGTGTATCAACAAACTCCCTTTTCATTTAGGTAGAGTGTCAATAAACTCCCCCTTTGATTATGCTTGTGAATCTTTTGACTTCAATGCTTGAGATCCTTGTGGTGTTGATGATGGATCAGCGGCAACTCGATCATCTTTATCATTTGAGTGCCTTCACGTCGTGTCTTCATTCCGAAGCTGGTCCACAAACATGTTCTCTTCGCCTTTAGCATCTGCACATGCAAGAAATCTAAACGCGTAATGAGAACAACTGCTTGGAATATAGTTTAACATAAACAAATAACACACATGTGACCATATTTCAATTAACTACCGTCCGACAGTTTGAAAGTTTAAAGGATTTATCAATTCTAGTTTTTAACTTTCAAAACTTGCAAATTTCGACCGTTTATGAAGATTTAGTCACTTTGGTTTTCAACCAGGTTTTAGGTAACGAAGACTCGAGATCCAACATCGTACGATCGAAAATAAGATAGAAATAAAATCTTTTTGGCTTTTAGAAAGTTTATATTAAAACACACCTAAAATCTTTGTGGTGTTTTTGAATATTTCGATTGTAAAGACAGAAAGCAGTAAATAAATATATACAGAGTTGCAGAAACTAAGAAAAGTAAATATATACAAACATTCTTTTTACGAGTTTCGAGGGTAAGAGAATCATATCAGTGTACGGTCATGCCAAAACGCTCTTGTTTGTTCATTTAGTTAACATTAAGATAAGCATCCTATAATGATTATCGGTATTGTTGTCCATATAAGCTCAACTTATCAGATGTAATCATGGCGAGGGGGTACGTTAAGGTATGATTTATACTTACCGACCGGTGTTCATCCACATCACGACACATTCCCGTATCAAGGTATGCACGAGGGTTCATCTTACCGGTAAGTATACCGATTATCATCTGTTTGACCGTATATGATGTGAGATTCTCACTTATTTTGATTGAAAACAAGCCCTATGTGATAGAATCACTTATTGATGAGGAACTTGATTTTCAGATGCATGAGGGCACAGGAGCAAGTCCGTGAACAGGTCAGTACTTTCGTACAGCAGAGAGACGAACTTGACTCCCGGATAGATGTGATATTTTATCACTTATTTGTTTGGACATGTGATTGTTGATCACTTATTGAGGTCGTATGCAATATGTACACGTATGTATGGTATCATGGAAGATCTAGACTTGCGTCCCCGTTATTTTTCGGTAAAAGAAACAACCATGATACCCAGATGATAAGCAGCATAAAGACCGAATATCTCAGAACCTCGGCAATCTATCAAACAAAATTTCGGTACTAAGACCATATGCCAATGAATGGTTCCCACCTGATCTTCAGTCGATTTAAGATTTATATCACCCTACACACTTTAAAATGATTGTGAGCCTACCGATACATCTTATATAGAGCTGCTTATCATTTTTCATTTAAGGTTTAAAGAGGTTTGGATAGGCCACTGATGTACTATCATTTTCTCTTTTGCTCGCCAGGAAACTCATTTTTGCTTTTCTATTGTTTTTGTGTTTTTGAAATTTTTCGATGTTTTTGGATTTTCAAATTTAGATTTACTCCCCCTAAAATCAACAAACTAAGCTAAATTTAAAACACAAAGTTATTTACAAAAATGATTTTCCGATGTTGGTTTTACTCTTGCTTGACCTTAATGTCGTTTACCAGTAATAAAAAGTCAAATCTTGATTTGTCAAATGCTTTGGTAAAAAGGTCGGCACGTTGGTCATCGGTGTGGACCTTAACAACATCGATAAGCCTTTTATCAAAGCAATCACGTATGAAGTGATATTTGATTTCGATGTGTTTGGTCTTTGAATGCTGCACAGGATTTCTAGTGATCTGTAAGGCAGCAGAATTATCAACGTAAATAGGAGTAGTTAGGAATTCAAAACCGGAGTCGCGCAATTGTTGTTGGATCCATAGGACTTGGGAGCAACAACTTGAGGCAGCAATGTATTCAGCTTCGCATGTTGATGTAGCGACACACGTCTGCTTCTTGCACTGCCATGTGACTAGGCGATTTCCCAAAAACTGACATCCAGCCGTTGTGGATTTGCCGTCGATTTTGCATCCACCAAAATCAGAATCACTGAAAGCTATCAAGTCAAAGTTATTATCCCTAGGGTACCATAGACCGGTGTCAGGACAACCCTTCAAATAACGAAAAATCCTTTTTACAGCTGCAAGATGTGAGGCCTTCGGGTTGACTTGATATCTGGCAAGCAGGCACGTTGGGTACATTATATCTGGTCTTGATGTTGTGAGGTACATAAGAGATCCGATCATCGCGCGGTAGTATGAGGGGTTAACAGATTCACCCTTCAAGTCCGGAGTAATTCCGTGATTTTGCGGCAATGGGGTACCGATGGGCGTTGCATCAGACATCTGGAACCGGCTCAAGATGTCACCAACATATTTAGTCTGATGGATGAATATCCCAGACTCAGTTTGTTGCACTTGTAGGCCCAAAAAGAAAGTCATTTCCCCCATAGCACTCATCTCGAATTTATCCTGCATAATGCGCTCGAAATTCCTACACAAAACATCATTAGTAGAACCAAAAATAATATCATCAACGTATACCTGTACCAGAAGAAGATCTCCATCTTGTTCTTTGACGAAAAGAGTACAATCGATAAGACCTCTGCGAAATCCATTCTCCAGCAGATAATTAGATAAGGTTGCATACCAAGCTCGCGGTGCTTGATGTAGACCATAGAGAGCTTTGTTGAGCAACCAAACCCGATCGGGATGGATAGGATCTTCAAAACCTGGAGGCTGTTCGACGTACACCTCTTCTTCCACCACACCATGTAAGAAAGCACTTTTGACGTCCATCTGGTATACCTTGAATCCTTTGAATGAGGCATAAGCCAGAAAGATCCGAATTGCTTCCAGACGTGCAACAGGTGCATAAACTTCGTTGTAGTCGATCTCTTCTATCTGACGAAAACCTTGAACCACTAATCTTGCTTTGTTTCGGATAACAACTCCACGGTCATCCTTTTTGCATTTGAAAACCCAACGGGTACCAATCTTCTTGTAACCAGCAGGTTTCTCTACGAGTTTCCAGACACCAAGCTTCTGGAATTGTTGCAGTTCTTCCTGCATTGCTTCAACCCAAGAGTTATCTTTCAAAGCTTCTTTCCAAGTTCTTGGCTCTTCCTGTGAGACATAACATGCGAAAGACCAATCATTTTGCTGACCAGATTCTCGGATAGCTGCATACAAGCCTGCATTGTTGTTGTTTCGCAACATGTTTCTTGTTTGAATGCCACTTTGTATATTCCCGATGATGTTTTGTTGAGGATGGGTATTGTGAATCCTTGTTTCTGGATTATCTTGAACTGGAATATTTGTAACCAGATTGTTGAGATTGAGATCAACAACCAATTCAATGCCCGGAATTGATGAAGAGGATGATGCAGTAGCTTCAGCTGTTCTAGGGGCGTCCGCTGGAGGTGTACCCTCTGAAGTACCATGAACTGCTGTTGTTGGAGCTTCTTGATCTGCATCGAGGAATTCATCATCCTCTGAAGATTCGTTCAATTCGGTAGCATCGTGAAAATCCTCATTGTCGAGAGCATTATTGTTCACTGAAGATGGTTCTTGATTAACAATAATTGGACAAACCAACGGTGAATCTGTTGCGTTGTCACTCTCGAAAAACATCCTTGCCGCAGCATTTTCTTCAACTGCTTCAACATTGATCGAATTGAAAAAGTCATCGTACTCAAACATCCAAGGCTGACCTGGACATTTGACTGGCAAGGTGTGCCTTTGTACTCTGACTTCAGACCATTCCTCGACCCTTTTAGTCTCTAGATTCTAGACTCTTAAGTTCGGGGTGGCATACCCAAGAAAGTATCCCTCAATTGCTTTTGCCCCAAACTTTCAATTTGGATCGATTACTGTGCAAGGAGCTCCAAACGGTTCAAGGTATAACAAATCTGGTTTCCGTTTGTTAAGAAGCTCAAAGCAGGTCTTGTTGTGCCTTTTGACTGTAAGGACTCGGTTTAACGTGTAACATGCAGAGGCCACAGCTTCAGTCCAGAATGGAATCGGCAATTGTGACTCTACTTACATTGTCCTAGCAGTCTCGATCAATGTACGGTTTTTACGTTCAGTGACACCATTCTGTTGAGGAGTGTAAGCCGCACTAAATTCATGAAGAATACCTTTTGAAGTGCAAAACTCCGCCATGGCATGATTTTTAAATTCTGTACCATTGTCGCTGCGTATCCGCCTAACCTTCAATTTATACAAATTCTCAATCTGAATGATCAAGTTTTTGATAATACCGAAAGTTTCACTCTTGTGTGCCATGAACGCCACCCAAGAAAATCTTGAATAATCATCAGTTATCATGAGGCAATATTGATCATTCCGGATGCTTTTATGCTTGACAGGACCGAACAAATCCATGTGCAAACGTTCAAGCGGAACGGCCACCGTGTTGATTTTCTTTGTCGGGTGTCGCTTCTTCGTTTGCTTTCCTTTTTGGCACGAAACACAGACGTCTTGAAGATGGAAGTTTTTAAGAGGAACACCATTCACCAATTTATTTGACACCAAATGATTCATTTTGCGTAAGTGAATGTGACCCATTCGTCTGTGCCAAGAGATTGAGTCTTTTTCTGTGGCTTTGGAAACGAAACAGGTTGCTTGTGCAGACGTAGTAATAGCTTGGCTCATATCAAGGACATACAAATCATTTATCCTTGGAGCTGATAAGAGAATCCATTCTTTTGGAATTTTGAAGCCGGGTTTCAGCACGTAACATCCATTTGCATCAAAGTGTACTGAGAACTGCTTATCACAGATTTGTGAAACGCTGAGAAGATTGTGATCAAGTTGTTGTACAAAGTTGATCTTATCAAAGCTTACAACCCCGTTGGATATCATTCCTTCACCAGTAATATATCCGCCTTTATCTCCAGCAAAAGCAACATAACCTCCTCTAATAGATTTGACGTCGTAGAGAAGCTTCATGTCGCCTGTCATGTGCCTGGATGCCCCACTATCAACAATCCAATGACTACTGATAGTTCCTCCTGAAACACCCTGCACATGAACTCACATGATTAGTTGGAGATGGGGACCCAAGCCATTGTGGTCTTGGGTCTTCCATTTTCATCGACAACAATTACTTCCACTTTTTGATGGTTAGGAAATTGTGATGGTCCCCCTGAATTTGTGGTCATTTTAGGTTTCCATGTCTGTTGAGTTTTACCACTTTGATTGTTGGAAAATTTAACTTCGTGATTGTTTGAAGTTTTTTAAAACTTTGAACTTTCTGGTTTAACTGAAACAGATTGCTTTTGAACCACTTCAGTTTTAAGTGCTTTCTCAATTACCTTGACCTGTTGACGTTTCTGTTTCTTTTCCCTTTCTCTTACAAGGCGGGGATCTTGTTTTGCAGAAACAGATCGCTTTTGGTAATTTCGTTCACGGGGATCATCATCTTTGGCTTTTAATTTATGAAGATACGGACAATTTCGAATAATATGCCCAATTTCACCACATTCAAAACATGATCTTCGTTCAACAAACCCCGAAGTATCATGTGATTGTCATGTCGATGATGAACTTTGTGATCCCGAGGTACTTGGTTTTGAACTGTTTGGATCATTTCTTTTTAACACTTTTGCTTGTTTAATAAAATCTAAGTTAGATTTGTTTTCAAATGTCTCAATTTTGTCCGTTCCCTTTGATTTCACAAAGTTCACCTTCTTGTCCTTTTTCTGATTCTGTTTCTTTTGACCTTGAGTCGTTGATTTACCTTTTGGTTTGGTATGATTTTGCTGCGTTTTCATTGTTGGTAATTTCTGATTGCCATATTGTTTTCGAACTTCGGCCTTTGGAATCGGAGGGCACTGTGTTACCACAACATGTGAACCCGACTTTCCCAAAAACTTACTTGTCGAATTTTCAAAAACTTTACTGATTAAAGATTGATTTACATTCTTAATTGGAAAATCTTTGTCAGAATAAATTTTATCATCACCAACAAGAGTGTACAGCAAAACCACACTTTCAGACTCTTTTGCAGACGTGGACTCGATCGGAACAGTCTTAGCAGGTTTTGCGGGAGGATCACATAGAATATGATTCTCAAGAGGTATGTCCTCTTCTTTGATTACCGCATCAGACTTTGCTGAGTCAGTATCATCGGATTCATCATCAGAAGAATCAGCATCCTCAACAACAACAGAAGGATCCTGATTCTGTTCAGCAGAAGACACACATGCATCTGCTGACACATCCGATTCTGATGATACTTCCTTCTTGTATCCGAGTCCTGTTGCAAATTCCTCAACGTCCAAAGTAACAGATGGTTCAAAGTGAGTTCTATACTCCTCATCAGGCAGGGCATCATAATTGTTTCTCACGGGTGGTGGACATTTCTTATATCCAATGCATGTGACATCTCGTTTCTCTTTCTGAACATCTATGATGTGATCCAACACATAGCTAGAGCTCAAATAACTGTCTAACTTAAGCTGGATCGCCTCACTTTCAGTTTTACAAAAAGCCATCTCTTTTTGCATTATCTCAAGACGAGTGATATACAAATTTATGTCAGTTTGTTTTCTGGAAACCATTTTTGTCAGCTCGGTTTTATCTTTCTTTAATTTTTCAATTACCGATTTAAACTCCTTTTCATGATTTTCATAAAACATGTTGGCTTCAGTGCACATCGAAAGATCCACGGTTAACTTCTGGTTGTGGATGAATGTCACATCATACTTTTCTTGCAAAGCCTCGTGTTTGATTTGCAACTCACACCACTTGGCATTCAATGAAACATGTTTGTCTTGCAAGTCAAACAAACTAGCTTGTAAAGCATCATGTTTGCCTTGCAACTTAGACATGTTTGCTTCTAAATCAGCACATTTAACACTCAAACTATCACAATTATCACAAATAATAGCAGTGGGTTCATCGACACATACCTGACTTGATGAACTGTCGACATTAGCCATAAAGGCTAAATGGAGAGAAGACGAAGAATAGGCAGCTTGATCCACCAATATAGATCTCCTATGATTTTCTGCTGCAGCTTCCTCCAATAGCTCATCAACATCTGCATCGACTGACGCACTTAATGTGTCATCCAAATGATCATCGCCTGAACTCGAGGATTCTTCATCTGAGCTTCTACTGTAGCCAGAACTGTCTTCGTCTTCAGAAGATTCATCACCATTGGTGGAAGATTCTCCACCACTGGCGTGTTTAAGATCCTTGACAACCTCAGCAAAACAAGCTGTTCCATCCGGAGCATCATTTCCCAATTGAATTGACCAATCACAACCTTCATCTACTTGAAGCACAAGTGCCTGGTTGGCATTTGATGGTCCTGCTTGACTTGGGTTGTTGACCGGTATCAACGTACGCTCATTGTTCATGTTCTGATTCTGTTGGTTGCCTTGATTTCTGAACGGATTCTGGTTCCCATGTTGAGCCGGTCTTGTACATTCCCTTTTAAAATGACCCCGTTCACCACAGTTGAAGCACTTGACAGCCTGTTTATCGAACCCATACTTGGTGTCTTTCTTGCTTTCCAAGCTGGTTCTGCCAGTCCTTTCCATAAAATCCTTTGCCCGCCTTACAGCACTTGCGAAAGCCCATTTGATGTCCATCAAATCCATTTCCTCCTTATCGATATGCTGATAATCTTCTTGTGCCAGATTAATGTTTCCAATCTGACCTTCCACTAATCCACAATACGCGCTCACCAAAGTGTTTAGTAGCTCCATATATTCCTTTGCTACCTCCACACTGACTTTAGAAAAGCTTGAGGTGTCGAGCCGTACTGTATTTGGCTTTGATGGCTGACCAGCAGATGATGTGCTTCCATAACAAGCTTGTTGTTGAACAGGAAGTGGATTCCCATATAGATCAGTTGTCACAGGAGGCCTTTGGGTTTGCTGTTGAGGCACTGGTTGAGGAACTGGTTGAAGCGGATTTCCGTACAAGTCTGTTGTCGGAGCTGGCTTGACAGGAACCTGTATCTGATTCCCATAAAGATCCGTGCTCGTGACAAAAGCCGTCTGAAGAGGAGCATGAGAGACTGGTCTTGCAGAAGAGGTACTGGAGGTTCCATAATACATCTCTGGATTCTGTGGAACTGGAACCTTCTTTGCCTTCAGAGTTTCTTCCTGATCTTTATTCTCCAAAAGCTGCACGAAGTCATTGATGTTGGTAGTAGCCAAAACCCCGTTGTATTTCAGAATCTCCAAGAAACTATTCCATTGAGGTGGCAATGCATCTGCAAACTTCTTTACCACCTCTACGGGAGTTGTCACTACCCCAAAGTTGCCCAACTCAGTAAGCAAATGATAGAATCGACTTGTCATATCTCCCAACGATTCCTTATCCATTCACGTGAAGCCATCAAATTCTTTCTTGAGTAGATCGTGTCACAATTGACGCGTTGCTTCATTTCCTACCCCTCTGGTCTTCAACGCATCCCATAATTTCTTTGTCGTCTTGAAACTGACAAATTGATGGTAGATATCTTTGTTTAATGCCTGAGTAAGAATGGCATATGCTTTCTTTTCCAGATCATACGTCTTTTTCTGATCTTCTGGAAGATCGGCAAATGTAGCAGCAGATGAAGCGGCAACCTCTATCGTTTGATCAAAATCTGTGGTGAAACGTAGCCATAATTCTGTATTTTGCCCAAGCACGTATGTGTAGAACCTATCAACCCATCCCGGATACTCATTTAAACGCATCAACTTTGGAGGCCGATTCAAACTTCCAGTTTCGCTTTCGCTCAATAAAATGCTTTGAATACTAGGCGTCTGATTTGATACGAAAGCCCATTGACCGGTTGATATAGCGTTTGTTTGCGAAGAAGCGGATACGGGAGATTCGGCCCATGAAGGAGATAAACTTGTATTTCTGTACTTTCCCTCATCTGGAGACGGAGTACCCCACCAACTTGGATTCATGTTTGATAAGTAAGAAAAAATCCCTGACAAACACACTTAAAGCAAACTATTAAACCACAAATGCAAACCTTCTGTTTTTTTTTAAATATCTTGACGAAACAAAGTCCCACGAAACAAAGATCCGACGAAATAGATGTTGAATGTCGATGAAACAGAAGCCCAAATAGAAGCCCAAATCTTGTGCGACTATCCAGATCTTGTGCGATGTAATCAAATCTTGTGCGACTAATCAACTTGTGCGACTAATCAGAAGCCCAAATAGAATTTAAATGATGGTCCGATGTAATCAGAAGCCCAAATAAAAGCCCAAATTTTGTGCGAGCCCAGTTCTTGTGCGAGCCCAACTTCTTGTGTGACTAAACAAATCTTGTGCGACTAACTGTCTTGTGCAATTCAATCTCTTGTGCGACTAATCATTCTTGACTTTCTATCATCTGACACAAAGTATACCCACTTTCGGCTACACCATGTCCAATGCTACCAACCAGTAAGGTGATGTATTATTTTAATAAAGTCACAATTTTCAATACACAAACACCTTGAATATTCAAATTTCAAAGGATTAAAAAGGTTAATTTTAATTTTAAAAACAATTAATATTCAAGAACACTTTGAATGTTTCTTGAATATATGAAGAACACAACCCAGAAACATGAGTTTTCCGGCAAACTTATGAGTTTTCCGGTGAACCGACAAATTTCCGAACACAAATTCTTGCTTGAAACTTCACTAAAAACCAATTTTTAACATGTGAAAATGAGAAATAAAGAGGTTTTTATAAGAACTTTCAGCAAAAAAAGAAGATTTTCGAAATTTTAAACAGAAATTTTCAAGAAAAACTAAACTTCAAAAACCCGAAACACACCCGAAAACACTCGGTTTTAACAAGGAGAAGAGCCTCGGCTCTGATACCACTTATAGGTCCGGCTAGGGGAGGATCTAGTCGCCTAATCCTTGTGTACAAACACACCCGGTTGTGCGGAATCCAACCGGAGATGCAAACCGAGATAGAACACGACAAGAACACGAGAAGGAGACCGAGACTCAACGATTAACACCAATGTATTAATACTTGAAAAACAGTTACAAATCAATGTTTACAAAATAATCTTTGCAAACTCTCACTAGTTCTCTCGAGTATGTTTCTTCCTTGTGCGCTCCTTCTCTACCGAAATCACCCTTGATTTCGGTATTTATATTTGTTCTTCACTTGTGCGATTGGGCTTGGGTTCGGCCCATGTGGGTAGTAGACCAATCATATATTTTGCTATTAATTTGATTGGCCCAAGCTTCATGCACGTACATGTACAGACTTCAACAAATATGTAAATTGTAAGCCTTAGTCAAACAAGTGACATCATCGTGACATCATCATGATGATGTCATGATGATGTGGCAGCGGGAACCGGCTCGCGGCGCTTCGTGCTTCGCGTGTCGAACTCTGGGACGCACGACGGAAGAATGTCGTGACGTCGGGCTTGAGCCGAACCTAACCGGGTCGAACCGAACCGAGTCGTGTCCACATAATATGTATCAACAAATACAATGGATACTGTATATATATATTACACAATTACAGTTATATAATTTTGTTTATTATTGTTTTTTTATTCATAAACAGATGTATTATATGTTTGAAAAGCAAAGAATCATTAAAAAGGACAAATGGCAAATAACAACCGACGTTCTTGCCAAAGTTGATTACACAATGATTTTCGAGTTTGAACAGAATTAATAAGTTTCGAAAAAAAGTAAGACGGTTGAACAATCGAAAGAGTCCTTGAAGCAAAAGGTAGTTCCACCGAAACCAAAAGAAGCAGATAATGAAGGTACATTGTGTCTAATATATGTTAACATTTTAATTAATATCATTATGTCTAATATTATTTGTGTTTTATTGTGTCGAAAGGTTCGTTGAAAGTAGTTATCAAGAAGAGAAAAGTTATTCCACTGAAAGCACAAGAAGCTGATAATAAAGGTACATTATGTCTAATGTATGTTATCATTGTGTCTAATATTTATAAGTATACATTTTGTAATTTTGAATATGTATTGTGCTGGAATTGATTAGTAAATAGCGATCTTTTTTAGATTTGGTAACATGAGTATGCTTGCTGAAGTGGTTGTCTGGTTATAGGTACAAAGAAGGTGAAAAGAATGAAAGTTTCTGGTCTAGTTCCGGATCTCCCTAATTTGGGACGAAATGCTTCATCCAATCAATCTGATGTCTGTTCCGGATCTCCCTAGAAAAAATTCGCATAATCAAGGTACATTGTGTCTAATGTTTGTTATCATTGTGTCTAATATCTTCTCGTTTGTCTAAGTTGAAATGTGTCTAATATTATTTGTGTTTTATTGTGGTTGTTGAAACTGAACCAGTTGAGGTTGAAAATGAAACAGTTGAGGTTGAAACGGAAGAGGTATGAAAGTTAACCATGATTATACATGTGCTTTATATAGATATATCACAAAATTGTTCACAAAATTCTTAAATGTATTTTTGTTTAATAGATGAGGGCTGAATTGATCGACAAAGAGCTTATGGTTTTTGAGGCACATGCAAAGAAGATCGAATCCTTACTAGAAAAGTCTAGAAAAGATTTCAAGGATAGTGAACTTATGAAAGCCAAAAGAAGAAAATTTGCACATTTGTTCTGTAAATATCACATACTAGATTGGACCCAAACAAAAAAAACACAAAAATAATAAAGAATCAACAATGAAGAAAAAAACACAATCGAAAGCAAAAAAGTTCCAACAACGAAAAATGAAAAGACAATCAAAAGCTTAAAAGTTCCAAGTATACGAGATGAAATCAGTGAAAAAGTGAAAGAAACGGTTATTGTAGATGAAGTCATGGCTGTGGAAACGTCTACATCTCCTCAAGGTGATGCCATAATCAAGTTACTTAACTGTTTTGTTGTATAGAGTAATATATTGTGTCTTATTTTACAAGTTTATTGTTTCTTGTTTTCAAGAAAACGTTGAAAAGCAAGCTGCTGATGTTGAGGTTGAACAAAACAAAAAAACAAGTGAAGATGTTGATGTTGCTCATCAAGAGAAAGCCCTTACTGAAGGTAACTATTATGAAATTGTGTTATATACATTGTGTCAATTTTTTTAACTGTTTTACATTTTATTGTGCCATATATAATAATATATTGTATCTTTTTTATAAGCTGCTCATGTTGAAGAAGATCAAAAAAAAAAAAAAAAACAAGTGAAAATGTTGTTGTGGAAAAAACTGTTACCATTCATCAAGATAAAACCCATACTGAAGGTAACTATTATCGAATTGTGTCATAATCTATTGTGTCATACACATTGTGTCTAATCTTATAAGTTCGTTGTGTCTAATCTTATCATTTTGTTGTGTCTAATCTTGTATACAAAGGTCTTGAAGATAATTTGAGGAAAGAAGTTGAGAATGTTGAAGTACCTGAAACACCAATTACCATTCATGAAGAGGTTGCCCATACAGAAGGTAACTTTTATGGAATTGTGTTATTGTGTCATAAGCATTGTGTCTAATCTTATAAATTCGTTGTGTCTAATAGCTCATTGTGTCTAATCTTATAAGCTCGTTGTGTCAAATTTTCTATATGAAGGTATAGAAGAAAACATTCAAAATGAAGGTGTTTTTAATAATGAGGAGAATTCTAATAAATTTGCTATTGTCTTGACAGCATATCATGTGAGTGGATCTGAAATGTTGGTATGGAGTCAAGCAGAAAAAGATGCCATCAACAAAACAACGAAACCAAAGACACAAAAGAAAATCTCTTATTCCGATTTTGAACCACCAAGCTTTGAGTTAAATATTTCTCAACCAACACCACCAACACCTACGGCAGAAACTGTGAAAAAAGTAGATGAAACTGTGAAAAAAGCGGATGTGGTTAAAAATGACAAGAAAGACACAATGAAGGCAAAAAAAGATATTCTGCAAGTTGTAGCGGAGTTAAATATGCTACCAGTAGAAGAACAAGGTTACATAACCCCACCTAAAATCATTGTGCATTTTTTCTAACCAATTACAAGTGTAAAACCGCAACAAAACATTAGAAAAAATCTTGAAAGAGATGTTAATCTGACAGAAGCATTGTGTTCTCCTTATATTCATCGGGCGGTTATAATGGCAGAAAAACGGACAAAAGCTGAAAACACTGTTTCTAATTATATCTTTTGTGGGAAAGAAGACCATTGGTAAAACACCGTCACTATTGTATTACTCATTATTACAACGAAATACTTTTAATTTTTTTTTTTTGCAGGGATGTTCTATTTTTTGTTAATGATGTTATCTCTACGCCGAGAGTTATTTTTGAAAGCTTGTGCCCTGGAGTTGAAGTACATGTTGATCTTATCAATGCATGGAGTCATATTTTAAACATAGCAGAAAAGAAAAGGAAGAAGGGAACTGATTACCGACTCGTTTGCTATCATCTTATGATTGTAAGTTTAATGATTTTATTATGTTATATCAAATTTATTAGATAAGTTGATTATGATACAATAGGAATAGAGTAGTGGATAATATAACAGAAATACAGGGATTATGACACAATGGTTTGAAATATGACAGCATGGTTTGAAATTTGACACAATAGGAATAGAGTAGTTGATAATATAACAGGAATACAGGGATTATGACACAATGCTTTGAAATATGACACAATGTTTTGAAATATGACACAGTGCATTTGTTTCATTTCAGCATAGGGACACATATGAAAGAGAAGAGGAGGTGATCCTTGATGAGTTAACCAATAACATGAATGAGGTTTTCAGAAAAGAAAAGTTAAAAACTATCAAAGACTTTGACATTGTGTTTGTGCCTATCTTTCATCATGAGAAAGAACACTTTTATCTCATGTGTTTCGACCTCAAATGCACAAAGACTACATTGTTTGACAACATTGCACCACTTGAAGATGCAGAAAAGGGTGATCATGATCCCTACGATGGTCGGACACGAAAAGCAGTAAGTGTTCGAAATCTTGTATTTTAAATATAACACAATGCATGTTGTAGAAATGACACAATTGCATTTTTTTAAGAAACAAGCTTTTGAAGGTTATCTTGAACGTATCTCACATCCAAAAGCAGCAAACATGAAGGCTACATCAATAAATCGTCTTCAAATGCCATGGAGAACCTATTTTAATGGTGTTGATTGTGGAATTTTTTTATGCGCCACATGGAAACATACATGGGCGAAGATGCAAATAATTATCGTTGTGGTTTCGCAAAAGAGAAATCTGGATTACAAAAGAAACAAATTGAAGACTTGCGCCGAAAGTACACAACCAAGATCTTGTTACATGATGTTAACGAGAATAAACCATATGTTATTTCCTTGGTATCAAATTTTCAAGAGTTACCAGCTAAAGAAAAACAACAGCTAAAACGAGGTGGATATAAAAGAATCTGGTCAAGGCTGCATAACGAAGTCGATTAAGTTGATTTTTTTTTTCATTTTGGACTTGATGTATAGAAACTTGATGTTTTTTTTTTTCAATTAAGTCGATTAAATTGATGTTTTTTTCATTTTGGACTTACGTATAGAAACTTCGTGGATGTTGATGTTTTTAAGGAGGTTTATGTTTTCAGGAAAATATGACACAATGTTTTTGTACAGGAAAGAAAATGACACAATGTCATTAAATATGACACAATGGTTTTATACAGGAAAATATAACACAATAAAATGATATATGACACAATGAAATGATATATGACACAATGGAATGATATATGATACAATGAAATGATATATGACACAACGGAATGATATATCACACAAAGTAATGATATATGACACAATGGAATGATATATGACACAATGGAATGATATATGACACAATAGAATGATATATGACACAATGAAATGATATATGACACAATGAAATGATATATGACACAATGAAATGATATATGACAAAATGGATTGTAATAGCTAAAAATACGAAATGTGTAACACAAATAGATTGAAATATGTAAAATACACAATGTATAACCCCAACACAAATATAGAAATAATAGACACTCTATTCTTGCATATTGGTAACTCCTGAACAACTTGTCGCTTCTTTCTCCTTGATACTTTGTATGCGTAAACTGCATGTACGTACATTATGACCAGTACCTTTGCAAAAACTTGTTGATGCATATTGTGTGGACACGACTCGGCTCGGTTCAACTCGGCCCAGTTCAACTTGGTTTCGACTCGAAGACACGAAGATCAAGACGAAGACTTGTGTCTGTACTTTGTCTGTAATGTGTCATGTTACAAAACGATGTCTTGTGTTAGAATTGTTTATATGTGCGTTCGATGTAAGTTTGACCAGTCAACCATCCTCCGGTTTGACTTGGCCAAACAGTTAGCACATTTGGTTGAAACATGCTGATGTCGAAGGATGTCATCGAAGGATGGTTTGTATCCTTCGATGACCTCGAAAGATGACCTCGAAAGATGATGTCTTTCGATAGATGCAGATGGACCTCGAAGGATATCATCCTTCGAGGTATGTATGGATCTTTCGGTGGATATTCTGGTCGATAGATGATCCTTCGACCAGATCTCCATATCCTTCGATCATAGCTGCTGTTACGGGTATAAATACCCAAGTGTTGTGTTGATTTCACAAGAGTTGGTTGAGAGCACTTGTGTGAGACACCATAGGAGAACACTTAGCAGAACTCTGCCGAAATCACACACACACACGAGAGAGAGAGTTTACGGAATACATCTGTAAACATTGAGCTTGTAACCGGAACCTTCATTCGTATTAATACAATTAGTGTTAATCGGTGAACTTTGTGTGTCGTGCTTTTGCGTGTTCTAACTCGGTTTGCATGCTAGCTTGGATTCCGCACTCGCTAGTGTGCTAATACAACAAGGATAAGGTTTGACCTCGTCACGAGAAAGAGGGACCAACAAGTGGTATCAGAGCCTTGGCTCTTTTCCTTGTTAAAACCGAGTGTTTTCGGGTGTGTTTTGAGTTTTTGAAGTTCTTTTCTTTCTGAAAAATCTGTTTAAAACTTCGAAAATCTGCTTGTGTTGCCGAAAGTTGTTATAAAAACCTTGTTATTAATTGTTTTCACTTGTTAAAGGTTGGTTTTTATTGAAGTTTCGGCCAAAACCCGTGTTCCGAAGTATCGGTTTTCTGAAAAATTCAAATTTTCTGGACTTGTTCTTGATATCTTCATCATATATTCAAGTGTTTCTTCAAAACTTTTATGTGTTTTGATCTTGTTGACTATTTTCGAAAGTTGTTTGTGTTGGGAAGGTAACCAGATCTGAGTTGGTGAAAAAGCAGGTCTGACCATACTTTCTGTCTTCTGCCGATTGCCGAAAGTTCCTACCAACCCGTCACACTTTCACCAACCTGTCAACCCTGTGTCAGTTGTGTCAGCTGCCATCGAAAGATCATCCTTCGATATCAAAAGATCATCTTTCGATCAGACTAAGGCTCGATAGATTATCATCTTTCGACCCAACTTTCGAATTCAGAGACATATCCTTCGATCAAGGATTCGAAAGATAAGGATATATATTCGAAAGATAAGGATCTTTCAAACTGTGAATCTTTCGAGTTAGTGAATCTTTCGAAACCATTGTTCGAGACTCAACAGTGATCTTTCGAACACTGTTGATCTTTCGAACAAGTGTCTGTCTTTCGAACCTGTGTGCATCTTTCGACCCTAATTTAGCTTTTCAGTTTGTGCTTTTCAGGTGTTTCGAGCCTTGATCCTTCGGCTGTTTGTTTATCATTCGAAATTGTAATATAGTTTGTGAAAATTAATTTTATTTTAAATCAATTTTCACCTAATATATTAATTTTTATAAAATGGGAACAAACGGTGAATGGTGGACTCAATTGACTTCGGCTCCACAATCATCAGCTAAACAACCTGAGCCAGAGTTCGACAAAACTGCATGGATGCGAGCTTGTGCGGCACCTCAAGCTGAAATGATAACTGCAAATCAATGGGCTTTGGTCACAAATCAAAGCAACAGCATTCAATCTATGATGCAGAACGACAGTGAAACTGGCACAAGCACAAAACCGCCAAAGTTAAATCACATCAATGATTGGGGATGGTGGAAAGAAAGGCTGAAAACTTATGTTCAGGGGCAAGGTCAAGATCTATGGATGTGTTTCTTCACCGCATTTGAAAATGAGTTGGAAGTTGCAGGATCTAATCCACAAACTTACAGCACTCTTTCTGATGAAGATAAAAAGAAAATTGAATTAGAAAAGAAAGCATTCATGATTCTCACGCAAGCTCTTCACAAAGACATTTACCACCAGTTTGTTTACTGCACGACAACTAAAAGCTTGTGGGATATGCTCACGTTAAGATGTGAAGGAAATGCTCAATCAAGAAAGATCAAGCAAGATTTGCTGAAGAAAGAGTTTGAAGGATTCACGTGTATGGAGAATGAGACTTTGGGAGAGTTGTCTACAAGGTTCCATCACTTGATGAGCGAGATGTTTGCTTTTAAAGTCAATGCCACTCCACAAGAAATAGTGAAGAGATTTGCTGATAGCCTACCAGCAAAGTGGAGCAGTTATCTTGAAATCCTCAAAGAAACGGGTGTTTTAGACACAATCACCATTTATGATTTAATTCAAAAATTGGAGAACAAGGATGTAGAAGAAAAACTGAAGGCAAAAAGAACACTCACTCCTCAAAGTCCAGAGATGTATTTTGGGATTGCAGGAGGCATCAGTGGAGAAAAACCAGCCTCTCAACACGCGAAGCTTCAAACAGCTTTCGTCTCAAACACTGGTCCATCAACAACAGAACAGTTTGATCCGTCAGCGTACTTGATGTATCCAAGACCAGATGTGAAACCGACAGCTCCTCAACAGCAACAACCGCAACAGCAAGGGTTCTATGGAAGCTCTTCAAACATTCATACCACTTCCAATCCAAACACTGTCAGATTAGACACTTCTAACTTTTCCAAAGTCAGTGTCGAAATAGCCAAGGAGCATATGGAGATGTTGAATACCTTGGTTAGTGCTTATTGTGGATTGATCGCAGGTCAGATTGGGAATATCAATCTAACCAATGAAGATTATCAGCAAGTGGATAGAGATGAGTTTGAAATGATGGATATTAAATGGGCTCTTGCTAGTGCCATTCGAAGAGCGAAGGAGTTTATGGAAAGAACGGGGAGAACCAACTTGGAAAGCAAGAAAGACACCAAGTATGGGTTCGACAAGCAAGCTGTAACATGCTTTAACTGTGGTGAGCGTGGTCATTTCAAACGGGAATGCACAAGACCAGCTCAGCATGGAAATCAAAACCCCTTCAGAAATCAAGGCAACCAGCAGAACCAAAACAGGAACAATGTTCGTACGTTGATACCTGTCAACAACCAAGGTCAAGCCGGGTCATCAAATGCCAACCGGGGACTCGTGGTTCAAATAGATGAAGGTTGTGATTGGTCGCTTCAGCTGGGTGAAGGAGGAAATGGTGGAACAGCATGTTATGCTAAAGTGACTGAGAAGGTTGAAGAACCCGCGTCTGCTGGTGAATCTTCAGAAGATGAAGATAGTTCGGGTTATAGTGGGAGCACAGATGGGGAATCACTTGATGCTGGTGATTTATCAAGTGATGCTCTAGATTTGAAGGTTGATGAACTCTTGGCTGAAGCTGAAGTATTATGCAAGAGGAGATCTATTCTATGCCAGAAATCTGCTGGAACTTCCGAGAAGCTTGCTAAGTTCTTCTCTGAAGATGGATCTTTTTCTTTCCATTCAGCCTTTACGGCTAATGTCGACTGTTCATCAGGTCAGGTAAGTGTCGATAAACCCACTGTAGTTAGCTGTAAAAATTGTGATAGCTTAAAGGTTAAATATGCTGAACAGGAAAGTAAATTTGAAGTCACACACAAACACAATCAAGAATTGATTGTAGATCTTTCCAAAGCAACTGAAGCTAACTTGTTTTTAACCAGAAATGAAAAGGAATTTAAAGCTACAATTGCGTCATTAAGACATGATGTTTCAGAATTACAAAGGGCTGTTTTAAGAAAACAACATGTTAACAATGATTTAATTGACACAATTGAAAAGCAAATGGTGGAGTTAGCTACAGCTAGATGTGAATGTGAGACAATTAAGCAGAAATTGGAAAGCTATTCCAATTCCCGCTATGTTTTGGATCACATTATTGATGTTCAGAAGAAAAAGGGGGATAGGAAGTGTAATGGATTTAAATCATGTCCTCCCCCAATGAATCACAATTACTCCAAATTGCCGGATGACGAGGATATGCCCCGTTTTGAACCTACTGTGCCACTCTGTCTTGATGACTTTGCAGTAGGCCTCGGGTTCACAACTGGTACATCATCCTCGGGGCAATCTGAGTCTGAGAAAGTGAAAGACTCATCGTGTGATAAGGAACAGAGTCCTCCCATTATTGAGGATCCTGATTCTTCGGACGATGAATCTGAAGAAATTGTGAAACCTCAGTCTAACTCGGTTACACCAGACATTCCAATTGAGAATCACATCTTGTGTGATCCACCAGTGGAACCGAGTAAGACTGAAATGTCAAAAGGAATGGAGTCCCTTGTTTCTAGTTGTGAAGGGAATAACTTGTTGTATACGCTCAAAGGAGATGATAAGATCTACTCTAACAAAGATTTTCCAATTAAAAATGTAAATCAAGAATTAATTGAGCAAATTTTTGAAGGATGTATTGAAAAGTTTTTGGGGAACAAAAGTGGCAAAGTTACCGTCACTCAATGTGATCCAATTCCGTGTGAACAAATTAGAAAACAATACGGAAACCAAAAACAACCAATTGAGCGAAAACAACAAGTCAATTCTGGAAAGGGTAAGGGACAGGGAAAGAAGGCTCAGAACAAGAATGTTCAAGCACCTAAGGTTCAACAGCAAAAGGTGCAAAACAAAAGAGCTCCTGTTAAGAAAAGAGAACAGAAAGTGAACTTTGTTGGGTCCAAGGGTACAGATAAACTTGAAACATTTCAGGATAAATCTAACATTGATTTTATAAAACAAGTTAGAATTTTGAAACGAAATGATCAGAATAATTACACCCAACACACCAAAGGATGTGATTTAGGTCCAAGTACATCTAGATCACAAAGTTCATGTTCTGGTTCTCAGTCTGGTCATCAACATGTTTCTCCGAGGTTTGTAGAGCGGAGAATGTGTTTTGAGTGTGGCACAATTGGGCATATTGTAAGATTCTGCCCATACCTGCAAAAGTTGAAGGCTCCCCAAGAAAACAATTACCAGAAACGATCAGTTTCCCCGAAACAAGACCCGCGTGTCTTGAAAGAAAGGGAAAAGAAGTTGAAACAAAAGAATCAAAAGGTAATTGAAAAGGCCTTAAAGGCAGAGGTGAAAGAAGAAAAACCTGTTCAAGCAAAACCTAAAACGGTAAAACCAGTAAATGCAAAAACAATTAACACAAATACTGGTAAAGAACAAACAGCTTGGAGACCAAAACAGGTAATTCAATCAGGGGGAGCACCGCAGGTTCTTTTTCCTAATCATCAGGAAATTGAGATCACCTTCCTTGATGATCAAGGTCGACCCAAGTCCACAAAGGCCTGGGTCCCCCTCTCCGTCTAATCTTTGAATGAGTGTGTAGGATATTCCAGGAGGAACTTTCGATAGTCGTAAGATTGTCGATAGTGGAGTGTCCATGCACAAAATAGGCGACAGAAGAAATTGTTGCCTGTGATGGAGAGAAGAAAAGGAAAAAGAGAAACAGAAGTGTATGTTGAAAGAGTTTGAAATGCTTCGACAAAAATGCAAAGCCTTTTACAATCAAGCTTTGATCGGGTCCCCAGGATAGATTCAAATCAAATGTACGCACCTGCAGCACGTCTGAAGTTCACAATCGACAAGATGAACGTGCAGTGTACATTTCTTCGTGGTGTGATTGAGGAAAATGTGTTTGTTGAACAAACCAACAGGGTGTGCGGATGCCTTGGCATGGGTTGAACAACCGCACACTACTTCTCAAGAGAAAGACAAAAACCTTCGCTGGTGAAATGTGGAAGACCAGCCGGACCCAAAGGTTTATGATCTTGTTGCTGTCAAGAGACTTCTCAGTAGCTACAAAGAATCGACTTTGAAATCCACACCGGGTGGATATCCAGTTTAGGAGAGCACTCAGATTCCTTGCAATGCACGAAGCAGTTGCAGGATACGGTTTTAAAATTTCTAATCTCTCCTTTACTTGTCGTTACTTAAGCTACTTTATAAATTGTTATCCTCTCGCAGCACTCTTTGGCCAGACAATGTTGTCATGGTCCACACCGCAAACCGACATGCCAACTGATTTTTCCAAAATTCGATAAATCTTTTCTGATTAAAAATTAATTTTGGTAAACGGCATTGAGGTAAAACATGAGTTAACCAACATCGGAAAGTCATTTTTGTAAATACCTTTGTGTTTTTAAATTTTATCTTAGTTTATTGATTTTAGGGGGAGTAAATCCAAAATGTGAAAAATCCAAAAACATCGAAAAATTTCAAAAGCACAAAAACAATAGAAAAGCAAAAATGAGTTTCCTGGCGAGAAAAAGAGAAAATGATAGTACATCAGTGGTCTGTCTAAACCTCTTTAAACCTTAAATGAAAAAGCGATAAGCAGCTCTATATAAGATGTATCGGTAGGCTCACAATCATTTTAAAGTGTGCAGGGTGATATAAACTTAAATCCGACTGAAGACTGGGTGGGAACCATTCATTGGCATATGGTCTTAGTACCGAAATTTCGTTTGAGAGATTGCCGAGGTTATGAGATATTCGGTCTTTATGCTGCTTATCATCTGGGTATCATGGTTGTATCTTTTACCGAAAAATAACGGGGACGCAAGTCTAGATCTTCCATGATACCATACATACGTGTACATATTTCATACTGCATTCGACCTCAATAAGTGATAAACAATCACATGTCCAAACAAAATAAGTGATAAAATATCACATTTACCCGGGAGTCAAGTTCGTCTCTCTGCTGTACGAAAGTACTGACCTGTTCACGGACTTGCTCCTGTGCCCTCATGCATCTGAAAATCAAGTTCCTCATCAATAAGTGATTATATCACATAGGGCTTGTTTTCAAATCAAAATAAGTGAGAATCTCACATCATATACGGTCAAACAGATGATAATCGGTATACTCACCGGTAAGATGAATCCTCGTGCATACCTTGATACGGGAATGTGTCGTGATGTGGATGAACACCGGTCGGTAAGTATAAATTATACCTTAACGTATCCCCTCGCCATGATTACAAATGATAAGTTGAGCTTATGTGGACAACAATATCGATAATCGTTATAGGATGCTTATCTTAATGTTAACTAATTGAACAACAAGAGCGTTTTGGCGTGACCGTACACTGATATGATTCTCTTACCCTCGAAACTCGCAAAAAGAATGTCTGTAGATATTTATTTACTGTTTTCAGTTTATGATCTTGTATATATTTATTTATTGTTTTTCGTCTTTACATTTGAAAAATGAAAAATTTCAAAAAGATTTTAGGTGTGTTTTAATATAAACTTTATAAAATCCAAAAAGATTTTGCTTCTAGTTTATTTTTGATTGACTGATGTTGGAACTCGAGTCTATCCTACCCAAAATCCCGATCGTAAGCCGAAAAACAATTACATCTTCATAAACTGTCGAAGTTTAAGAGTTTTGAAAGTTAAAGGATTAAAGTTGAATATTTTTCTAAACTTTCAAACTGTTGTCGGATGGTGTTTGATTGAGATTTGATCTCATATGTGTCATTTGTTTAAATGTTAACTATATTCCAAGCGGTTGTTCTCATTATGCGTTTAGCTTTCTTGCATGTGCAGATGCTAAAGGCGAGGAGAACATGTCCGATGACAAGCTTTGGAACGAAGACACGAAGTGGAGGCTCTCAAAGGATAAAGTGATCGAGTTGCCGCTGACACTTCATCAACACCACAAGGATCTGAAGAATTGACAAGTCAAAAGATTCACGAGCATGACTCAATGGAGAGTTCAATCTAAGGGGGAGTTTATTGGCACACTTCCTAAACAAAAAGGGGGAGTTTGTTGATACACTTTCTACTTACGACGCGTGAAGACTTTGAAGATCCTCCGACGTGGAAGACATCGAAGTTGAATCTCAAGAATAGCGTTGAAACTTTTCCCGTATTCGTTGAACCTCACGAGTAGCGTCCAAGGGGGAGTTTGTTGATGCATATTGTGTGGACACGACTCGGCTCGGTTCAACTCGGCCCAGTTCAACTTGGTTTCGACTCGAAGACACGAAGATCAAGACGAAGACTTGTGTCTGTACTTTGTCTGTAATGTGTCATGTTACAAAACGATGTCTTGTGTTAGAATTGTTTATATGTGCGTTCGATGTAAGTTTGACCAGTCAACCATCCTCCGGTTTGACTTGGCCAAACAGTTAGCACATTTGGTTGAAACATGCTGATGTCGAAGGATGTCATCGAAGGATGGTTTGTATCCTTCGATGACCTCGAAAGATGACCTCGAAAGATGATGTCTTTCGATAGATGCAGATGGACCTCGAAGGATATCATCCTTCGAGGTATGTATGGATCTTTCGGTGGATATTCTGGTCGATAGATGATCCTTCGACCAGATCTCCATATCCTTCGATCATAGCTGCTGTTACGGGTATAAATACCCAAGTGTTGTGTTGATTTCACAAGAGTTGGTTGAGAGCACTTGTGTGAGACACCATAGGAGAACACTTAGCAGAACTCTGCCGAAATCACACACACACACGAGAGAGAGAGTTTACGGAATACATCTGTAAACATTGAGCTTGTAACCGGAACCTTCATTCGTATTAATACAATTAGTGTTAATCGGTGAACTTTGTGTGTCGTGCTTTTGCGTGTTCTAACTCGGTTTGCATGCTAGCTTGGATTCCGCACTCGCTAGTGTGCTAATACAACAAGGATAAGGTTTGACCTCGTCACGAGAAAGAGGGACCAACAAAACTGCATCCTTTTTGTTTCTTCCCAGCTCGATTAATTGCAATCTAACGAGCTGGCTTCAAACGCTTATGAGTCCCTTTTGTTCTTGTTTTAATTGGATTTCTAACTATAACATCACATGGTTCACCAGTCCCAGTCATTTCTGCAAATCTATCTCTCTTACTAGGAGCCGGAGCAACAACTTGAACATCATCAGCCTTAGACATGTAAGCTTTTAGATAATCTCTATAAAGATACAACTGCTCTTTGTCTTGAATCAATCGATTTATTGCATACTCATTTGCAAACCTTATTTCACGAAGTATTTCTTGAATATCATCACCATTGTTTTAGATATCATCATACCTTATAGGTCGAAGTGAACTATTGGGAACGGATTCTCTCCTCCAACGCTTCGCCACATACTTCTTTGGGAACTCAGTTACGTAGCAAATCCTAAGAACATAAAAAATATGCCGGCATAGTAGTCCCCATTGTTCAAACCCTCTACAACTACAAGATATAGTTTGATCTTCATTTCGAAACATAACCTGCACATAAAAAATTAAAAGCAATAAGACATAATGAATAAATATGACATAATGGATTACAAAATACATTAAGAACCATAAAGCACAATACAGAAACAAAGACACAATGAATAAATATGACACAATAGATTACAAGATACATTAAGAACCATAAGACACAATGAATAAATATGACACAATGTCATTAAATATAACACAATAGATTACACAATACATTAAGAACCATAAGACACAATGAATACATATGACACAATGAATAAATATGACACAATGAATAAATATGGCACAATGACTAAGTATGACACAATATCATTAAAAAGACACAATGCAAAAATACACAACATATTATACAAATACATAATCAAAATTATACCTCAAAATTTGAAGTGCATGGCTGTAAGATATCCTCAATTTTAAACTTCATACAACCATCTACTTGTTGTCTAGAAATAGACGCACAATTGTTAATGGCATCATCAATCTCCAATTGTTGATCCAAAAATATTGTCCGTGTAAACAACTTTGAGTCTTGTTCTTCAAGTACAAAATCAGGGAACAAAAGTTCAGCTTCATTGTATCTTGTTTCATGATCATTTTTTCTATGCTCGTACCTTTCAGCCTCAATTGCAGTTTCAAAATGGCTAAAAACTCAACCAAAGTTGACTGTGGATTGCAAAATTGATTAAAGAAATGATTCTCGCTCTCTGATCTTGATGTCGTACGCATAAGCCCTGGCAAATTTTCTTCTAAATAATATGCTGGAATCCAATCATGTCTAATATTATAAAGACTGCCCAACCATTCATGATTACTTAAACCATACTCGGAAAGTATTGCATGCCACTTCTCCTCGAACTCATTACGTGAAATTGAATCTGACCATACAATCTTCGCCAATGGTTTTTTAAAATCTGTAGTGTTACACAAAACTGGTCTGAGCTACAAAAGAAAAGACACACTAACAATAAGAAACATAATAAAAAAACACAATAACAGAATAAAAGACACAATAACAGAATAAAAGACACAATGACAATAAACAACAAAAATTCTAAAAAAAACAAAATTAAAATGATACCTTAGGAGTCAATTTCTCCCATATGTGCCACATACATAACCTGTGACGGCTAACTGGTAAAACATCTAAAATAGCCCTTTTCATGGCAAGATCGTGGTCGGTAACAACTACTTTAGGTGCAACACCAAATGCCTTGACAACCATCCTCAACAACCACCTATATGAATCAACAGTTTCTGATCCAAGAAGCGCAGCACCAAGCGTTACATTCCTATTGTGGTTATCTATACCAGTGAAAGGAACAAATATCATATCATACCTACAAAAAAAGATAAAATAAAATTAACAATTTGACACAATATTATTATATTTGACATAATGTCCTTAAATATGACACACTATGGACTTATATATGACACAAAGTTACTAAATATGACACAATGATAATAAACAAAAAGTTCTATACAACCCATAATTCTTACTTGTTTGACCGATATGTAGCATCAAACCCAACGACATAACCAAAAACCATATAATTAATTTTTGAAATCTCATCTGCCCAGAAAACACCACCTAAAGTTACATCTTGATTGACATGATACTCAAATGAGAAATTTGGACAATACTCGTTTTTCTTTGCAAGACGCTTAATAACCATATCTGCATCATTCTCCCCAATGTATTGATTTAAGTCCCTCTTATAACTTTTAAAATCAGTTCTTGTAGCACCTACCTCCTCGTAACTACCATACAAACTTTTCAAAACATTAAATGCCCTTACAGGCCCAAGATTTATCGTAGACAACGCTTGAATAGCATTTTCTTTTACATGATCAACCCTTCTCACGGATGTCAAAAACTGGAGGTCTTCTTCATGCACGAAACTATGATTATGTTCTGTAGGTCCGTTTTCGTGACCGAAACCGTGATTATCATGATTATGTTCATAGACGGGAAGATTAGAGACGGATGAAATACTTACTTGTATAGATTTGATAACATAACAAAGCAAACCGGCCCGATTAACAAGCTAACCGAACCATACCAAAGAAGTATACATCCGGGGAGAGAGCAAGTGGTGATCTCTCCCTGGTGAGGACTTGAACCTCCTAAAATCTCCAAGTGTTTGAAATGGCAAAGGGTTGCTATTTATAGCTACACCCCTTTGTCTTTCAAACACACACGGTCAACCGAATAACCCTCTCGTTTGACCACTTCAAACGAGCGGGTCTATACACGTTCGATAGACCGTTTCACTAACTATTACAAATTCAGCGTAAAATAATAAATCTAATCTATTCGACAAGCATCGGACACAAATCTGCATCAACAAATTCCCCCTTGTCCGTTGTTGTCGAATGCTGAAAATGCAACTGCAATCGATCTTCAGTCAAGTATTCATCTTCTCTGTGTTAACAAATTCCCCCTTGACCGATGATCCAGGTAAGTAGTATCTTGACGCTCCTTGTAAAATATTTCCCCCTTAAAGTACGCGTATCCGTGTTGAGTGTTGTGCAATTTCCTCAATTGACCGATCTTCCGCTGATCTTCCAATACTCCAACCGCATTTGATAAAGGTTCCATTCTTTCTTAAAAACTGCATCAAGTCTTGATCTTCAAGCATACTACATTGGTAGAGGTTTCTGGTGAACTGTCTTCTGTAAACCGTCTTTGTGTCACTAGAAAATCACAAACTCTACCACCTGTGATTGCGTTTAGAAATTTACCGAAGAAATTCAACATACGAAAATTTTTATTCCCCCATTTCTTTGGTAAGATCTCTAAACCTTAACAGATTCCCTTCCACTTTAAAGGAACTGTCGTTAAGTTTCAAATGTTCACCAATTCCCTTCACCTAGCGGAACTGTCGTCAATCTTCATTGACTGTTCTCGGTTGTTCGAAAAATCACGAAAACGGCTTTCTTCTTTGCATATTCTAGTTGAAAATGAAAGTCCCCTAGCCTCGTAGGATCCGACTTGTATCCCTCCAAAGTTCTGCTAACACCTAATCCGAAAACTTTCATCATAGGCATAACTCGACTTTGTGAACTCGTTAGGACCGGTATTGAGAATCTAGGTTCATACGTTCGTTTTCAAATGCGAAAATATGACAATAAACAAAATGCTTTCGAACATCTTCGAATAACCGATAACAAACATAAATACTGACGTGTGGAAGTGAACATACCGTTTTATTTTTGGCCCATAGTAGTCAAGTACCAAATTTGACGTTTGCGTCGGTAACCGTGACTACCCCACATTTTTCAAAAATCAAGTTTTCAGCATCTCTTGTTTTCATCATGCCGCATCATCTCGCGCGCTCCCAAATTCGTACGAATTTGATGTTGAGATTTGGAAGCCCGGTTCAAATAATCTTCGCGAACACCCGACCCGACTCCCACTAGTAATTTGTTTACTCAAACAAATAAACTAATGAAAATCCAATACCCATAACAACTTGACCTTTAGGTGATTGCTGCCAAACTAATAAATTTGATGAGGCCCATCTTTAGTAAAGAGTCCCAAGCCCAACTTGAAGTCTCGATACATTCAAAACCCAAAAAAAAATCCCTTGTGCAAATTTCAATTTTAGGTCACTGTTTCTCTCTCTTTGTCTGCGATTCCCTATCATCAAAAGCAGACAAACTCCTTGTTCATATCCCCAAAAGACATCATCTTCAAAGACTCCTTCGATAAACACATCCAACAGTCAAAAATCGATACCCAAAGAACAATCAATCCCCAAATAAATATAACAGCCGACACCTCTTCACTTTCTGCGATTTACACGAGAACGGAGATCTATTTCCGGTGTTCGGTGGTTAGGTGAAGATGATTGTGTTGTGAACGAAGTGAAGAACGATTTTTTTTTACTGCGGTGGTGGTCGGAGTTTACTGTGGTGGTGGCCGGAGCACAGGGATGAAGACCAGTTAACATCTTATCGGAGAAACACTTCAGCCGACGAAACATATGACAAGGTCGACGAAACTGATGTTTGTTGATCCAACGAAACTGATGACTGGATGTGAACGATGAAACAGATCTGAAGTTGTATTGTGACGAAACAGATCTGTTAGGTTGAACGACGAAACAGGTTTGTTTTGTTTAATCGACGAAACAGGTTGTTTATTGATCGACGACGAAAGTGGAGGTGGTGTTTCGTCATGGGGTCAGTTTCGTCGGGAGTGGGTATGAAGAAACCCTAGATCTTTAACCACCCGCCAAGAACATCTCAAGAACAAAGTGTACTGTTCTTTTGCAGATTTGACGAAAACATTGTATATTTGATTTTTGATGATGATAACTTGATTATTTAGGTGTAAAACATAAAACTTAACCCTCTGGTCATCACAGATCTGCATATTCAGGACCAGATCTGGATTTTTCTTCTTTTACACCCTTTTAACATCTTGAACAAAAATCATAATAAACACAAATCTAGAGCACATGTGATTTAGCAAACTGTTAGATTCACTAAATCGGGCACCATGGCTCTGATACCAATTGTAGGTCCGTTTTCGTGACCGAAACCGTGATTATCATGATTATGTTCATAGACGGGAAGATTAGAGACGGATGAAATACTTACTTATATAGATTTGATAACATAACAAAGCAAACCGGCCCGATTAACAAGCTAACCGAACCATACCAAAGAAGTATACATCCGGGGAGAGAGCAAGTGGTGATCTCTCCCTGGTGAGGACTTGAACCTCCTAAAATCTCCAAGTGTTTGAAATGGCAAAGGGTTGCTATTTATAGCTACACCCCTTTGTCTTTCAAACACACACGGTCAACCGAATAACCCTCTCGTTTGACCACTTCAAACGAGCGGGTCTATACACGTTCGATAGACCGTTTCACTAACTATTACAAATTCAGCGTAAAATAATAAATCTAATCTATTCGACAAGCATCGGACACAAATCTGCATCAACATGTTCCTCTTGAAAAATATATACTTCAAACTTCCCATCAACAGTTAACTATAACTTAATATGAGCCTCACATCCAACTCTCTTAGATGGTTTCCGACGCTTTCCTTGACCCTTATTAGGAATTTAAAACCTTCTTTAGAACATGTAAAATACTTCAACTTAAGAACACGTTTTGTATTGATGTATGAAGTGTTTTTCCTAACCGAGAAACCACTTGCTTGAGCATACTTGACATAAAAACCATAAGCTTGGTCAACGGAGACAAAGACCATACCAACACGAGGTTTAAGTGACTCCCTCACAGCAGGAGTGTAAAATATTTTTCCGGTATGTGGTGATACACGGCGTATACCACGTTCTTCGTAAATTATAGCATCTACACAAATAAAAAATAAACAATGTCACTTTAAAACATATATATGTCATACAAGCCTAGCAATAAAGATATTCAAAGAAATAAAAACCATAAACAGAAAGCAGAATACCGAATAACACGCGTGCAAATAAACAAAATAACACATTATGACAAAATATGACATAATTTCAGACAATAACACACATCCTATTGTCAAAATCAACTAAAAAGTTAGTTAGGCACAATGAAAATAAAATAGACACAATGCATTAATAACTTAAACAATACAGAACATATAACAATTTTAGATCTCAATCTGAATTCGCGATAATAAACGAATGAAAAATTTAGGTTAAACATATACCTAATCATAATCAAAACAATTTTAGATCTCAATCAGAAATCTGAACATCTGAACGATAACATCGATGAAACAACCAAAATCGCGACAATAACATGGTCAAAATTCTCAACAATAACAACGATAACAGCAGAATTCTCAACGATAAACATGATCAAAACACAGTTTTTAATCAGATCTTAATCATAATTTTCAACGATAACAACATCAAACTCAAAGCACGTACCATTCTCATTTGTCGACATGATTTACTGCTCAATTAGCTTTGATTGAACGATTCCACAATGAAAACTGTTGAATTCAAGCTTCAATCTCCCTATTAACCGGTGAATTGCGATCGAATTAGAGGGAAAATCACGTATGTATCGTAATCCCTGTTTTATTGTGCGTATCCCTGTTTTTTTGAAGGCTTAAATTAGGGGGGGGGGGCAATTCTGACCCAAAGTCTTTGATATGGGTCATTTTGGGTTATTTATAAGATATTATGGGTGGGTTTGGGTAAAGTAATTTAAGTCAAAGGGTCAAAATGGGTTAATTACAAAAACAAATAAGTATTCCACGGGTCAATACGGGTTGAGGATTCTGAAGGTACGGCTTCTCTAGGGTTGAGAATTTTGAACGGGTTCTCTCTAGGGTTAGTGAAGAACGTCAGCGACGCCGGCGTCATCATCAACCCCCTCGTCTTTCAGCGGTTCTACCACCGTCAATCATCAGGTTAGTTGAGTTGGGGATTTCTTTTCTTTTCAATTGGGTTATAAGGCTCTTGAATTAGGGTCTGACCTAAACAACCCACTTCTTGATTCGTGATTTGAACAATTAATTGATGTTAATTGGATCAAGATTTATGTGATTTTAAGGGATTGTCTATTTTTATGGCTGGTGGATGTTATGTGTATATGTCCTTTTGTTTTGGAACCTGTTTTGACTTGTAGACAAGTTTCAGAGGGTTATAGAAGTTCATAAAGGAGGATTTGGATATCGGATTTGAAACGGCTACTTGCTATGGATTCAAACGGGTTGAAACCGCCTGTTTCAGAATCTGATAAGGTGAAGAACTTCACCTTGTTTTGATAAGAATTGTTTATGTTGATTGTTTTGGCTTGAAAAGTTTAATTATGATTCGGTTTCTGTGAACTGCAGATGGAAGCCTCGGCCAAACATTTACCGATCAAGAAAAGGAGGATCGTATTCATGGATTCGTTGCCGTCACTTAACAACGCTTCATCCTCACAAGGGACTTAAAGTGTTGCGCAAGATGCTAATGCGAAAGCAGACGTGAATTGCCTGCCTGCTACATCGTTGACGGTTGCTGACTTGCATCAAAGTGAGAGTAATGATAGTAAACTGGATGTATACAAGTGTGTGACTTGCTTCATCCAGGTTCACATTTAAAAAAAAAAAAAAAATCACTGCCAATGTAGTGCTAAATCTGTTTCTATACAAGCAGTATCTTTGAGTCTGCAGATTTAGAGTATAAATTTACTATATAACCGCCAATGTATTGCTTCTGTTATTAAATAATACAAGGTTCTTTGTTAAGTTGCATAAGAATTTAAGTTTCCAGCCTTTTTCATTTGATTTTTTATGACATACTTGATGTTAGATGTCACTCCATTCAGTAGAGATTTCAAAGGGGCACAACTTGACTCGTAACTTGTTGGATAACATTAAAGTAAAGTAAAGTAAAACCTGACCCGACCCGACCCGAAACCCGTTCTGACCCATGACCCGACCCGGACCCGTTCTGACCCGGACCTGTTTTGACCCGAACCAAAACAACCCTTTTTTATAATTGACCAGTTTTGACCCGACCCGTTTTGACCCGAACCCATTTTGACCCATGACCCGACCCAACCCGTTTGCCAGGTCTAGCTTAAATTGTTTCCAAAAATGCCCCTCCCTCTAATCCAGGACTCATTAAAGATTAGATGAAGTTTTTACTAGGTGTCATCATCCTATTCCTTCTTACCCTTCTTACAATTAAAGTCCTTTGTATTTGATCCTTACTCTTTACTTTTATTATTATTCACACACAGAACAATCTCTTATTACTCTGTCTCCCTTCCCACCACATCACCACCACCATTGCACCATCCACCACTGCACCACCATCACCACTGCACCTTCACCACCGCATCACACCACCACCACCACCACCGTTGAATCTGAGTCGAAGGGAGCAAAATCGTCGCCGGTCTAGTTGTTTTATCTGGTTTTTAGGTATTTTGGTTTGGATATTAGTCAATTTTGTCCACCTGTAACTTAAACTGAGTCGAATCTGGTTTACCTTCCATGACTCGGACCATGGTGAAGAATCTGCTAAAAATATAAGATAAGCTACATGAAGCTTCTGAGAAAGAGCACAAACAACGTTATCATGGCCCATGGGTGAAATTTAATTTACAAATAAGGGTTTTATCTATTTTTTTTTGTTATCAGAAAAAAATAAAATAAATAAATAAAAGTATGGTTGTAGTTTATTGAAAGAGACTGATGCAATTTAATATTGCATTTAAATCATCCACTTGCACATATAAACAATAACATTTTCTCTCTCCTCTACTCACAACCACTTTTTATACCCTTTATAATATAAAAACTCCTCATCACATAATTTGATGGTTAGAATGTGAATGCTCTAATATGTTGCTTACCGTAATCATTGTTTGCTTATTAAAGTCATTTTCTACAACAACGTATGAGATTAGTTACAAGAAGAAGAGAGAGTTGAATCTTAAATTTACAAATATATATGATGTATGTATGTGTTTTTTTTTTTTTAATGTTAACCATTCTTCTACACTTTCCAAGACAATTAAGTGTAATTTCAAATTTATGTTCTCATCGCATGTAACCATCTTCGGCCAAAAATTGCTAAAAATTTCTTGTGAAATTCATGTTTGCACCTTGTTTTAAGGTCATATCCATATCTGATTATTTGTTTTTAATAATCAGGGTCATGACCTGAGTCAGTTGTCCTTTTAAGGTGTTTAAGGTCAGCAATCGTGTGTGGTCTTAAAATTTCAGGACTCGCAAATTACTAAAAATATATAGACATTTGTATTTTCTTCAGAGACATGAAACTCGGAGAAAAGTAAATTTTGATGACACATGATATATTACTAGTTGTTTCATAATGTATAAGTGACTTGTTATATATAGTTAATTTAATGTAAGCCTATGTTTAAGCAATGTTATAAAAAATAGGCAGTTTATTCTATATGCTTTTGACGGATTGTAGTTCACTGGTTCATTAATCTATACTATATAATAAAAAAAGCTTCTTTAGGGACACTTGTCATCATATTAGGTCATCTCTTATAGATAATTATAATTTTAATTTAATCTCTTCTAATTAATTATAGATAACTCTTCTACTAATATAGAAATAGTTTATATCAACTAACAACTATAAATAATAATTTGCAAACATTTACGTTAACTAAATGTTAATCAATGTATGTTTTAAGACACAAGTGGGAAATTCTTGAATAATTATCTTATTATCGATTCTATCCGAAAGATATTTCTTTAAAGAAATATGATATCAACTAACAACTATAAATAATAAGAGTAAAATGCACGGATAGTCCCTGTGGTTTGGTGAAATTTCACCTTTAGTCCCCAACTTTTCAAAATTACACTCTTAGTCCCTGTGGTTTGACAAGTTGTTACTCGGATAGTCCCCAAAGCGATGGAGGTTAGATTTTCTGGTTAAGTGAGTGTGAAATGACAAGGACTATCCGAGTAACAACTGGTCAAACCACAGGGACTATCCGAGTAACAACGTGTCAAACCACAGGGACTATCTGAGTAACCTTCATAAGCTTTAGGGACTATCCGAGTAACAACTTGTAAAACCACAGGGACTAAGAGTGTAATTTTGAAAAGTTGGGGACTAAAGGTGAAATTTCACCAAACCACAGGGACTATTCGTGCATTTTACTCAAATAATAATTTGCAAACATTTACGTTAACTAAATGTTAATCAATTTATCTTTTAAGACACAAGTGGGAAATTCTTGAATAATTATCTTATTATCAATTCTATCCGAAAGATATTTCTTTAAAGAAATATGAATTGATTAACATAAATTGATTAACATTTAGTTAACGTAAATGTTTGCAAATTATTATTTATAGTTGTTAGTTGATATAAACTATTTCTAGATTAGTAGGAGAGATATTTATCATTAATTAGAAGAGATTAACTAAAATTATAATTATCTATAAGGGATGGCCTACTATGATGACAAGTGTCCCTAAAGAAGTTTCTTTTATTATATAGTACTAGCGGTAAGACCCGTGTACAAACACGGGTGGTTTCTTAGAAAACCATGCATAACACATATTAATAGAAAGTATAGATAGGTATATAAATACTGTACCAAAACGTGTTATCTATTATAGATTATAGAGTCGAGTGGGTATGGTTTATTATAAAACTAGGTTATAACCCTGTGTATTACATGGGGTTGAATAAATAAATTTTATATACTAAATAATAAAACAATATATCTTTAAAAACCTCATTTATTATAAAGGTTGAAAAAAATATAATTTTATATATTAAATATTAAAAAGTTATATCTATAAGAACCATAATAATAAAATAACTACATCTTTAAAAATATGCGCATTACACGGTTTGAATAAATGTAATTTTCTGTACTAAATAACAAAAAATATATATCCAAAAATAACACCGTGTATTGTACGAATTGAATAAATCTAATTTCATATATCAAATAATAAAAAGTTATATCTTAAAAAACCTCATGTATTACATGGATCGAGTAAATGTAATTTTGTATAGTGAAAATAAAAATATTTAATATATTAATACAAAGTTTGGTTTTCGTGATAAAAGTAGATTATTCTGTTGTTGTAAAATTTGTTAACGAAGTCTCAATAAATTTAACCCTTTATTTAAAACTCCGTAAATGTATAAATGATAAATAATATTAGTTAATTTTATTTTAAGTTTCGTGAAATCTATTTGATAACAAACTAAACAAAACGTTCAAATATAATTAATTCAAATAAATAATATTATAAATGAGAAGGAGATTAAACTAAATAATAATTATCCATAAGATATTAAACTAATAATATTTAGTAGGAGGATTATCTATAATATAAAATATTAAACTAAATAATGCGCATATTTTTAAAGATGTAATTATTTTATTATTATGGTTCTTATAGATATAACTTTTTATATTATTTAATATATAAAATTATATTTATTCAACCTGTACAATAAATGAGGTTTTTAAATATATATTGTTTTATTATTTAGTATATAAAATTTATTTATTCAACCCCGTGTAATACACGGGGTTATAACCTAGTTTGATTATATAGTTTAAACTCTTATTGCACTTTTGTGGGGTTGCACTATAGAATGGTAAGGGATATGATGATAAGGGGTAAAATACAAAAAACTCATAACATATTCCATCGCTAGGGTTTTTTCAGTGAGCACCTGTTGTCGTGCAACACCGAGCAAAAGTGGGCTTTCACACATCACAGACTCAAGATCCAAATAGTGCCCGAAGACAGTTTGCCTCAACCTATGTTCTAAATTAGCTGTCATTTTTTCCTTGATTCTATCAATAACTGTCCAAGCAGCTCTAACTCTAATTCTAGGTCTCTTAGCCTAAACCAGGATCATCAAATGCATAAGAAAATTTATAAAAAATCGATACAACAAAAATTAATAAACTGATAATAAAACATGGTTAATTACCTATTTACTGAAAGGAGTTGGATTGTCCAGCAATGCAACCGCAGTTTGCATGAGTTCGCCTTCAATATTCACGGGGTCAACATTGTTCATGGATTGGATCGGGTCATCAAACAAATAAACCAGATTCATCCTTTGTGGTCCCGTGAGCTATTGGTGAAAACGGGTTGGGTCGGATCGTCTTCGTGTGAGGCAATCTGAATCTAATGCGGGTCAGATCTTCTACGAGGGATTGAATCCGGTAGGATCTTTTTCATTTGCGAGGATTAACGGGTCGGAGCTCTGTCGCTGGTGGTCCCTGTTACCCAACTGTGGATGTGTCGATGATGAACACTGAAGAACCACCACAAGTGGTCCCTGTTACCCGATGCGTCTTCCAGGCGCTTCTTGTACTGGACCCTACGAACTGGATACCTCACAGACGCTTGGGATGCGTCGGCCAGAAATTGAAGAGTCAATGACCCATATTATGCGTCTGGATGCCTCAGACCTGTTACCGACGTGTGTTCCAGATGCTTGTGTATTGGATGCCTCACAGACGCATGGGATGTGTCGGCACGAATTTTGAGGAGTCAAGGACGCACATGATACGTCGGTACCGTGAATTTTGAAAAAAAATACATTTTTTTTGCTAAGGTTTTTATATAAATCTGGTTTTTACTAGTGTAAAAAAGCATAAAACGTGTTTGCCTAAATTAAATATTATATCCTTAGGAAAACCATAATTATGTCTGAACGGTGGGGAAAAAATTAGAGGGTGAAGAATACTGCTCTCAGCCGGCTTGAAAAATCATCAAGCTGGATCCTAAATCGATGGAGGAGGCCGGTGAATGCAACTGAAAGCGGAACTTTATCCAACGAAAATGGAAACCCCCAAATATTGAAGAAGATGACTTTGTATATAATATACATAGCTAACACAAGCACAACCCAGGTAGATGGGCGATACCAGACGAAGAAACTGAAAATTGGTTGAAAGATGTGGTTGAATTCTACAACAGAGGGGACGCGTGGTTCCGTTATTCGGTAGTTTTTACTAGATACATAGCACTTGACAAAAATTTTTGGGAACTTTGTACGGATTTCGTTTGATTGCTATCTCAATGAAACAGTAAATTATATCAACTGTTTTATGAAAAGTATTTTTTTAATAAAATGTGTTACTAACTAAGTGAACAACATTTTTATGAGTGTTTATTGGACTCCGTTTCGAAAAACATGTTTATTGGAAAGGCCTGATGTTAAATCTTGTTGGACGATTCTACCACAAAAGTTTTATGAGTGTTTAGTGGACTCCGTTCTGAAATACGTGGCTACTTATTGCAATGGTAAATTGAACTTGTTTCCTTACTTTTTTTTGACGTTGATTACGTTTTTTTCCCGATCCCGCTACAAAATAAGGAGGGGCTAATGCTTCGACTTGAGCTGGGGAGCCAACAGCTGGTAATGTAGCCCGGTGAAGACATTTTTGCAGGCCAAAAAATACAGAGAATATGTGATCCCATGGCTGACAAAAATCTCCGTATATTAGGAGCAGTATTGGCTAACATGCAATACTAGGAAAAAAACTAGAAAACTAGAAAAATACAGAGAAGTTGTGATCCCATGGCTGACAAAAATACAGAGAAGTTGTGATCCCATGGCTGACAAAAATCTCTGTATATTTAGCTCAATGATGACTATGTAGCGTCTAACAGCCCCCTATCTGGTAACGAAGCTGTGTATCTATATATGCTGATGGAGCATCTGGTTACGGATAAACCCATATATCTCAGTGGTGACATCAATCAAAAATTTATGTCATATAGAAGGTTCATGGCAGATAAATTGGATTTTTGGCGTTGTTTACCACGTCCAGATGTTGTTTAATGTGGAATTCATATTTTACTTTGTAATTTTTATCAATCTAAGTACTTGTTTTTAATTTTAAATATCGTACAAAAAAACCAAATCATTTAGTTATTAATCAAGCCTAACATTAACTTATTACATAGACTTAATACCAAATTAAAACATTTAAACATAATATGAAACACAGACTTAATACCAAATTCAAAACATTTTATTATTAATCAAGCCTAACATGTATTCCTCACCCGGTCACTTTCGTTAGCTTCAGCACAACTCGGGTAGTTAGATTGAGTAGCGCCAAGTCGCAAACGGGCAAACTGGAGTTCTACCATGGCGTAGTCGTATGCAAAGTTTTCTTATCATCGGTGACACCGTCCCAATCATCATACTCATTTGGAGGTGACGGGTCAAATAGGCCAGGATTTAAATGGGGTGAGCGTCGAGGTCTAAAAATGGGTGTTTGATAGGCTGCTGACGGCGCATGGTTGGCTGCTGGCGGTGTTTGGTACGATCCGGGGGTTGCCGGTGGACGGTTCAAACATTCATACGACCGAGTAAGCAAAATGTGGAACAGTTTCACGGGTTGAATATCGACGAGAACGTCGTCTAACGTTCGATTGTCCGACTTCACCACCACCCATATCTTATAAGTAATTTTGATAGATAATATTGATAATATTGTTATGTGTAGTGGTCTGCGAGTTTTTATATAGATAGAGCCATAAACGGAATTGTCAAATTTTGTTAGATAATATTGTTATGTAAAATAATTAGAAAAAAAACACATGGAACAACTTTTTTAAATTTTATAAATATAAAAACTAACACAAATCATAAATACAACAGATTGGATTTAAATACAGTAACAACAACAAATAGAACAAAATATTATTGAGCGATAATTAACACGGTGTGATTCCAAGTTCCCTTTGTAAGTGAATTCTTGAAAATTTTGCTTTGATCCGAGCCCTTTAAAGAGATACACCGATCACATCCGTGTTATCTGCCAGGTACCGCCACACATAAGCACTGCACTTCTAAAGCTCAAGAAAACGTCATTTTCAAACCATGTAAACACCTTCGTTTCTATTTGGAGATTGGCATTGTATACAATTGGTTGCATATAAAACATCTGATTTTCGGTGGTATTTACAGGGTGCAAGTTATAATTTACAAATTCGTTTCTATTTGGAGATTGGCATTGTATACAATTGGTTGCATATAAAACATCTGATTTTCGGTGGTATTTACAGGGTGCAAGTTATAATTTACAAATAATTCGAAAATGTTAAAAAAGAAAAAAATATATATATATTATCGACAAGCGCATTAGGATGCGTCCTTCAATAAAGCAAACGAGCCAGCCAAGGAGCCATCAGCGCCTCGGGAAGCAGCGGAGCCAGACGCGTCAAGCTACTTTTTAGTGGGATGCGCTAGTGGCTGACTCTTCCACACAAAAGCCACACATGTCAGACACTTATTGAAGGGCGCATTGGAGGCCGGATGTGTTGTTCCAAGAGTGAGGTGGCCATTTTCGCAAGTGGGTTTGGTCTTTTGCCATTCTCGTAACCCTAATTTGAGAGCCAATGCTTTCTGAATTTTATTATTCAAAAGTGCGTAAAAAACAAGGAATACAAAGTCCCTTTAAAAGCCAAGGAACAACAGCTTAAAAGCTTTAGACTTGGAATAAAACAAAAAAAAAAAAAACTAGGCAATGGCTTTATTCAAACTAATTCAAATAACAAAAGCGATGAACGAGATAAACAACTTCTTCCTCACATGCAGCAAGATGACCCATAAACTTCCACATGCATGAAACAGTCAGAATGTTTAATCTGTCTTCAACACTTTTCACATTGTTTGGAGACTACCATTTTCAAGTGATATTAGGTTGGTGAATCGTTTCATAAGCAACTCGAAGTCATCTTGTCTCAAAGTGAGGCTAACTCGTGTATAACGATCTGAGGCACTTAATTGGCTTCCACTTAGGCTTATGATTTTTCCTGCTTCTAGCACTGCGCGACAGTCGTTGTCTTCTTCTCTTTCACATTTCACCCATGCGAAAGCTGCAATTATTGTATATTAAACCATCGCGTACATTTCAAATTACCTGATTGTATATATTGATTACTCAAACCATAATAAATAAGCAACTAGAATCAGTCTATATCCAAATACATAATTAAAACCATCATATGGTGGATTGGAAACACAATAATTTGATAACAATTTTCCAATACAATATAAACTGATTGTATATGTTACATGAAATAAATTACCTGGAGTTGGTAGCCTAGTTTCGTTGAAGTAATTGCAATGAAAAGGGTGTCTATTCTGGAGTGAAAATCTAGTTGATTTTGAGAAGACAGAAGTTAACCTATCCCAACGCTCCCTCATCTTGGTGTAAGCAAATTCAAAAAACGGTTTTCCATCTTCATCTATTGTTGTTTCTAGAATCTTCAAAGCTCTTAGTTGAGTATCCTGTGAGATCCCCACAACAGACTTGGAGGTATATGATAAAATCTTTTCATATACATCTCTATCTTTTATAATTGCCCACCTATAGTTGAAAACAAAATATATAAGTATTTATTCAGTTTTTATAGATCTCTGCTAAAAACTGTTTCTACAATAGAGATAGGTAAGACAAGTAAAATGTCTAGACCTTGCTAACTATGACAGATGTGATTGGTGATTGGGGGGGAGAATTTAGGGGTAATCGTTTGCCACAGATGGTGTGATTTTTCGATTAACCATAAAAAAGAATTTAGCGATTTGATAGTCGCGATTTTATGACTTGATTTTGGGATTTGCTATTGCTAATTGATATTTTTTTAGGTTCAAGTCTCACAAGGGCCCGACTTTGTAATTCGTTTAGGGCCTCCAAAAACGTTGGGCCGGCCCTGATAAGTATTTATTCAGTTTTTGTAGATCTCTGCGAAAAACAGTTTCTACAATGTATACCCCCATGTATAGATATATAGATTTATGTACTAAAATGATATGAAATAAGGAAACACACATACCCAAAACGTGAACCGGCGTGACCTGTGACCTTAGAAAGAGAGAAAATCATGATATCCTGATCCGAAGGCTCCGGGATAGGTGTAAAATGTGGCCAATAGAAGACCTGATCATATATTGCCTTACCTCCAAATACCGGCTTCTTCAACTCCCCATCAGGATTGTTTGGGGAGGTTACAAATTCAATCACATCCATGTTATCTATTGAATTTTTCGATTGCAATGAGTTTGTGTCTCCTTCAAACTCAAAATACTTGGAGCTAAAGAAGCTGGTCTGATCCCTGAACAGCTATAGATCCCAGAAAAAAAGAAAGCTAAGAAAAACATAAAGAAATCAAAGTGGGAGTGAATATTTTTATAGATATTAAAACTTGTTACCCAATAGAACGGTATGGAAGCAAGGACGTTGGACGGTGAAGAAGAGTTTTCAGAAGAAAGAGCGTAAACCGCCGCACTTAGAAGTTGGGCTGACCCTACTCCGAAGACTATGTATCGTCCTTCAGTGACTGCATTCCCGGCTATGGAATGTAGGTTACGAATGCAATTTTCGAGCTCTGTTAACATCTTAGTGCTGTCAGCGTAGAAGTAACTCATACGATGCCAACCCGATATGACGACTGCAGTATTGGCTGCATTTTGAATCCAAAATGGCTCAAGGAATGTAAGATCCCCACTGCAACATACATAAATGTAAATAATAAAAAAAGTTACATGTATATATCAGTTTGTGTTTAACCATTCCTTTTGTTTACATGTTTAGTATGAAAAGTTGACAGCATGAGATCATGTTTAGTATTAATCAGGAAGTTACCTTGTGGCAACTGCAGCACATTCCAGAGAATACACAGAGCAATCAGACCCACTATAACAATTAAAGCACTCACAAACAGGTTGACCGTTAGAAGTCAAACGGTCAACAAAAGCTCTACCATGGCCAGAGCATGAGGCTGCTGCAACCGCCTCCGCCTCTGCCGCTGCCTTCTCGCTCCATGTCAACGCCAACGACGACTGCCAACTAATCTCCTGTTTCATATCTCCCCACCGAGCTCCACCTATATACATATATATACCTATACAAAGTAGTATATTGATTGCTATAGAAATAAAGAAACAAATTCCATAACAATGGTTCTTCATTTTGTTCATAGTTGAAGATGCAGATAACGAAAACGGGTAAACGTTGTTAAATAGACGAGTTAAATGCAATTTTAGTCCATGCGGTTTGAGCCATTTTATCAGTTTAGTCCAAAGGTAAAATTGTTAGTTAAACCGTTGAATATTGTGAATTATTGTGCTAGTAATACTATAATATTATATGGGTTAAGTTATTCTACAAATCCATCTAATTGTAAGAAGTGTAAGAAGGCTTTATAGAGTGACAAGTATCCAAAACCCTAAAACCTAAACCCACTACACCCACCCCCACCCCACCCCACCACCACCCAAAAACCTAAACCCCCCACCCCACTCCACCACCACCCACAAACCTAACCCCCCCCCCCCCCCCCCAAAAAAAAATACCTAAAAAAAAGCTAAAAAAAACCCTAAACACCCACCCCACGAACACCAATGTCATACTATTGTCAGCGACCACCAACACTGAAGTTGCGGCGTGTTAATGCGAAGAAACTAAACCGAAACGTAAAACATATAAAAGAATAACTAAGTCGATCTACGACCTGCGTATTACGATGAACCTGTCAAACGAGAAAAAATAGACGCCGTAAAAACGTTTAACCACACGTATGTGACGCTATGTTAACTCGCAAAATTTAGAACGGAGCACAAAATGAAAATTTTCCGAAAAATGAAAAACATAAATGACCAAAGTTGAAAGTAAAAAATAGGTGAGGTTAATTGTAAAATATGAAAAGTTTTGAGGTTAAAAGTAAAAAAAAAATCAAACAGTTTTGGGGTTAAAAGTAAAGATAAAAAGTTTTGAGGTTAAAAGTTAAAAAATCAAATAGTTTTGGGTTAAAAGTAAACTATTCATTTTTTTTAAACTAATAAAGCATAAGTTACAACACATTTATGCTTAAACATATCCAAAATTATAGTATTGGGTAATAATTATAGTTTCAGATGATTAGGTTTACATGTAAAACAAATTAGTTTTAAAAAGGGTACTTTTTTTTAATAAAATGTTATTTTAAACGTAAAGAAAAAATAAATTCCAGCAACCCATGACAAAGTAGCAATCGTTTTCTACACTGTTTTCAACACTCATATCCCGTTGCCTTCCCGACAACTAGTTCGGTAGTAAGTATGGACTCTGGCGATAGAGTTGAGTTTATTAACTAACATCGAAATTAAACCAAAGTAATAAGAGTATTTCTCCCCAGAATATTAGTTTGTTTGTCCCTCCCCGAGACGCATGCTTGTGAAAGTGTAATGAACTCACATTTGTTTACTCGGTAGGATAACGTACTTTTACGCGTTAAGTGTTAGGTCCGTTACACGCGACCTAAGATTTAAATAATGTAAGTACACACGTGTGCAAGGTCATGCAATACCCTAATGTCCAAACAACGTTGTTTTATTTGATCGGATTACAAATTGTCATATAGTAACACATAGCATTCACAGTGGGTTTCTCTTACTTTTATAATTTTGAACCACATATCTCGATTCACAACATATACGACACTCCCATATTAGAACTTCCATTAACATATTTGTGGGGACATATTAAAGAAATCTACACATACATGTGGGACATATTAAAACCAAATAACATACAACTCTTGACTTATTAGGTGCCTTATGTCCGAATGTAATATTAATACAAATATAGATCCCTGAACACTCCATTAACTACAATAGTACATAGTTAATACATATATGATCGGCCCACTAATCGGCACACAATTCAACTTTAATTCTAATTCTTTTGTATTATAAATCTAGACCTCATTTATACCATATACACAAATATGCGGCCATGTATCCATCTATTAAAACCTATCTACTTGGGAATAGCCCAGTGATGTTGATGAGTTTAGATAGAGCTTAGCATAGGAGAAATCAGGAGTTCAATCCCTATGATATGCAACGTTAGCCATTTAAAAAAAATCTATTAAAACCTGACATCACATCACATAACATTTAATACATATTTATATATAGCACATAGGGTAAATATGGACAACCATTTATGGGAATAACGACACATATATGCATTTAATGAGTAGGGCCATATTTCCTTTTTTTTTAACGGCAAATTTGGATCACTGACGGACCACTTAAGTATCATTATGCCATCAGCGAAATCATCCGATCATATCCATCTCCACTATGCATAATGCCTATACACCAATTCAGGAGAAAACCCAATAAATATGAGAAAACCCCCTTGTGGGAATCGAACCCAGCACCTATGTGTCCCAAAGTCTTATCCTAGCACCAAGATGCCACTAGGCTATAAAGCCATGGACAAAATTTCCTAAATATAACAAAAACAAGTGTCTAATAGTGTTTCCCATTGATTGGAGGAAAGGGGCGGCAAGGGAAATAGTGCCAGGCACATGCCTGACACTTCCCTATTGGCCCAATTAATTTATAATTTTATCTCTTCTTTAAAATTACGATTTTGTCATTAGTTCAAAATTACGTATTTGCCCCCAGTTAAAAATAAAATGGCTCTTTTGCTCCCAGCTAAAATTTTCAATTTTGCCCTCAGTTCAAAATTATGTTTTTGCCTCGTTTAAAGTTACAATTTTTCCATTAGTTTCCAATGTGGGAATAGTGTCACGCAGCTTCATGGCACTCCCCAATTGGACCAACCAGTTAATTATTTTATACTCACTTTAAAATTACGTTTTTGCCACCAGTTTAAAATTACGTTTTCGCCCCAAACTGAAAATAAAATTATGCTTGCTCTCAGCTAAAAATTACCATTTTGCCCTCGGTTCAAAATTACGATTTCGCCTGAAGCTCAAAATTACGCTTTTGCCCTCAGTTCAAAATAAAAATATGTTCTCATTAAAAATTATCATGTTGCGCCCAGCTAAAAATACATTTATGCTTTTGCCCTCAACTCAATTAAAGTTTTGCACTCAGTTCAAAATAAAATTATGTATTTCCTCTAACCAAAAATTACGACTATGCCCATAGTTCAAATTCATACAACGATATTGCCCATGTTACAAATTTACCCTTAGTTAAAAATTATAGTATTGTCATTGTTTTGGTTTTTTTTAGCATAACTATAAAAGTTTTTTGTTTTAATCGGTTGACTCGATTTAATTGTTTTCCGTGTCAAGGAGCTGCTTAACACTCGCTCATTAGTCCTGACAAATTACTGTTTTGCCCTATGCTCAAACAACGGACTTTTCATCGTTTTAGTTTTTTTCCTAGCAAAACTATATGACTATTTTTTAATTGGTTGAGAATTATTCGGCAATCACCCCGCAACACGGGCGGGGCATCACCTAGTTAATATACATAACTTCAATATATGGACATCATTCATCGTTGTATATCCATTTAAATCACAACATCAAGTGTGGATGTATAGAAATACAACAAAAGCAAGTGTCGACGGTAATAGTGCTTCCCATTTATTGGAGGAAAGGGGCGGCAAGGGAAATAGTGCCAGGCACATGCCTGGCACCCCTATTGGCCTAATTAATTTATGATTTTATCCCTTCTTTACAATTACGATTTTGCCATCAGTTCAAAATTACGTATTTGCCCCTAGTTAAAAATAAAATGGCTCTTTTGCTCCCAGCTAAAATTTTAAATTTTGACCTCAGTTCAAAATTACGTTTTTGCCCCGTTTAAAGTTACAGTTTTTCTATTAGTTTCCAATTGGGGAATAGTGCCACGCAGCTTCCTGGCACTCCCCCATTGGACCAACCAGTTAATTATTTTATACTCACTTTAAAATTACGCTTTTGCCACCAGTTTAAAATTACGTTTTTGCCCCCAACTTAAAATAAAATTATGCTTGCTCTCAGCTAAAAATTACAATTTTGCCCTTAGTTCAAAATTACGATTTCGCCCGCAGCTCAAAATTTCGTTTTTGCCCCCCAGTTCAAAATAAAAATATCTTTTCATTAAAAATTATCACGTTGCTCCCCGTTCAAAATACATTTATGCTTTTGCTCCCACTTCAAAATCAAAGTTTTGCACACAGTTCAAAATAAAATTATGTATTTTTGTAACCAAAAATTACAATTGTGCCCTTAGTTCAAATTCATACAAAGATATTGCCCATGCTACAAATTTACCCTTAGTTAAAAATTACAGTATTGCCATTGTTTTGGTTTTTTTAGCATAACTATAAAGTTTTTTGTTTTAATCGGTTAACTCGATTTAATTGTTTTCCGTGTCAAGGAGCTGCCTAACACTCGCTCATTTTCTGACAAATTACTATTTTGCCCTGTGCTCAAATAATGGTCTTCTCATCGTTTTAGTTGTTTCCCTAGCAAAACTATATGACTATTTTTTTTTAATTGATTGAGAATTATTCGGCAATCGCCCCGCAATACGGGCGGGGCATCACCTAGTTAATATACATAACTTCAATATATGGACATCATTCATCGTTGTATAGCCATTTAAATCACAACATTAAGTGTGGATGTATATATATGTACGGACCACTATACCTACTCACATGTGCGGACCACTAATTACGCACATTCTAATTTTTTTAACGACAAATTGAATCACTGACGGACCATTGAAGTATCATAATGCCACCAGTGGAACCACCCGATCATATCCATCTCACTACAAAAAAAGCCATCTAGTGGCATGCAAAAAGTGCCACAAAAAAACAAGAAAGTGTCACTAAAGAACCTTGTAAGAATGGGCGGCACACAAAAAAAGTGCCACAAGAAGCGCTGATGCTAAAGCCTTTTAGTGGCACTTTTTCAATATGTCGCACAATGTTTTTAGGCTTGTAGTGGCACTTTTTTATATGCCAGTACAAACTTTTGAGCTTTTAGTGGCACATATTTTTGCCACAAAAATCACATCAAATTAAATGCCATTGACGTTTATCATATTAATTTTAATTAATTACAATTATCATTTATTTACATTAAAAAATAAAAACAAAATTGTAAAATGTAGAAATCATAAAATAATCACTTCAATTAAAAGTTCAATCAATCTTCCAAAGATTCTAAATGTCTAATAAGTGTCGAACTAAGTCTAATGATTAAACATATAACCCAAATAAACTAACAAGAGTATGAATAAAAACTCAAAACTTCATTGTGTTCATGAATCTCTTTCACAATATTCATGCGAGTTAAATAATCATCGTGTTAATGTTTTCTTAGTAGTCATACTTCCACTTCATAGTTCCCAGCACTTACTACTTATTGTCGCTACATCAACCAACTGACTATCAAAGATGTAAGAGCAGTTAATAAAAGGTAAACTTACTTCTTTTGACATCACCATAATGTCCTCTCGATCTTCACGTTGACATCCAGTCAAACATATAACTAGTGACGTTGCACCTGGAATCCCATTCAAATCTCTCATCGGTACGTACATTACCTGATAAAAATACAAATGCACATACTTGGTTACAAACCAGTAACTCAGTCCTGAATAGATTCATAATGTAACCTAAAACCAATCGGATTTGCGTACTGATCGAGGTTGTATCAATAGGCGCTCCGACATCAAAACTGTGATCAACCCACAAACTAGAGACTAATATCTTCCCATCTTGCCTGGCAGCAACACATAGGGGATCATCCTACAAAAACAAAACATGGATAATCCTCCATATATGTATTGCCTGTGGATTCCAATAAGCTGTGTCAAAAATGATGACTATATCCGCAGCTTGAAGATTCACTCCAACACCTCCGGCGCGAATGCTAGGGATCACAAGGACATATGCTCAGCGTAATTACAAACATACAACCAGATACCATAGATAAAAAAAACATAAATCAATAACAAAAAAATGAAATATGAGAAATAAATTAAATATAAAACATAAATCAATAACAAAAAATGAAATATGAGAAATAAATTAAAAGATTTATGATCATCACTTTAGAGAATCTTCAACTAACAAAAAGGCCAATCACCTGAGCAGGAATATGAAAAATGGTGATCCTGGATTGTTAAACTGATCAATTAAGGCCCCACGGTCTCCACCAGATGTATATCTATCTAAGCGAAGGTACTTGTACTGTTTCCAATACAAATAATCCTCCATAACATCAAGCAGCCTAGTCATTGTTGAAAATAGAAGAATCTGCACATAGAAAAATCCTCCGACGAATTAAATATTATTGGCAAAAGAAAGTTGAGAAGTGCCCACAATTCCTCAAGATTGTTCTGCAAAATGAGATGGTAAACCATGATTTATTACAAAGAATGGCATGCTTACGTGAATTGCAGATACTTAGTGTATTCAATTGCAGTTCTTAAAGTATAGGATAAAGCATCCAAATGACTAAAAAGCATAAAACAAAAAAAAAAAATACTAAAAATGACCAAACTGCAATGAAGATCTAAAATCATAGTCAAACCTGCAAAGGAGTTCCAGTCAAAAGCAATCTGTGAGAGCTAAGATAATGCTTTAAGTCTGCATTTAACTTGCAAGAAGCATTCTTAATGTGATGACCTTCATTAATTATAATATAATGCCACTATATTTTGCTCAGTATTGGTCTATCATGTTTGTTCATGAGATACTCATATGTTGTCAAAATAACATTGAATTTTTTTTGAATAATTTTCTCCCTGCAGTGATTCAAACAAGGCTCTAATAATTAAGAATTTAATTGAACTGAGGGTCCAAACAACAAGTTTAGATAGCATACTTGAATAATTTTCGGCGCTCCTCAGGAGGCCCAGAGTAGACAATTTTGTTCATGCTTGGGGCCCAAAAGCTAATTTCTGACTCCCACCCAGGCAGAACCGAGGATGGGACAACCACCAAAAAGGGCCCTCTATCATTTTTTTTTCATGAGATAACAGAGTAAGGAAATAACCTGCAGAAACAACATATCAGACTAATAACTAACTTCTTACTTTACATACAACCAACGAAAATGATAAAGAATAGAACACCTGAACAATTTTCCCCAGTCCCATTTCATCTGCAAGAATTCCGTTCAAATGATTGACTGATTGTTGTATAGTGACAGTAACCATCTTAACCCGTTCATCTGATACCTGAGGACAAACAGTATATAAACATGCAATACAAAAAAAGGAGCATAGTGACAAACACATCCAGTTGTTATATTTTCGAAAATTATATCTGTCAGTCACTTTAGCGAATAGACTACAGCGACTACTAGAATAACGTTTTTATAGCTTACTCTCGTAACTTTCCACCAACAAGAGTACTTGGCTGTTCCACTACAGTCTCTTTGATGTTGGCATTGAATAAACAAAATAATAAATACCCATTAAGACAGATCCAAGTTTTTATTAATAAGACAGAAGAAATCACCAATTAAAATTAGAGCAAAATTCAGAAAAAAACACTATGTATCTCCACATTTTGCACACAAATTGTTTAATTGCATAATTTATATACTTTAGATTGTCAAAACTTAACAGAAAGGCCCTTTATCAAGTGCTAAAATCCCTTAACTTTTAAAAAAGTCATGTTTATCCAGTTTTAAAAGTTTCGCCGTGCCAAAACGTTCAAGAACTAAATCATGCAAAACAAGAAGGCCATACAGGTTTTGAAAACAAGCATGAAAATTTATCTCAACAAGGCCAATTATCAGTCCACATTACAAACTTCAGCCGAAAAAGCAGCGTTTAAATAAGCTAAAGCATTCCCAAGAGGACGTGGAGAAGCACGATACGTTTCAAATAAAAGCTTAGTTTTAGCATCTTTTGAGTAGCCATTTTCGGTTGGTTTCAAGCATAGAATGAGAACACTCAAAAGCACATCGCTTGAATCTGAAGCAGGATTTTCAAGAAACTCCTCCAGTGTAAGAGTTTCTTTTTTTACCCCTTTTAAGATAGTAACTTTCGAATTCACTGCAAGAAGTACAGTGGCAATATCGGAAGGAAAGTTCTTTCTTTGTGCCATTACCAAATTCCCACCAGAAGCAATTTTCTCTAAATGGGATGCAATTTTCTTGAACACAGCATCGCCTTCTTGAGTTAGATCATAGTTTCTTTCTTCTTTTAACGCCATGATTAACTTAGAGATTGAAACCGTCGCTCCAATTTCAAACTGTGAGCGAATTATTTTAATTTCAGAAAGCTCGGGGATACACCTAAGATCAACGTACTTGTTATTGCACTTAGTTTCCTTATAATAACCGGTCCCTGTGTTCCCAGCAACCAACTTTACCGTCATACCATTTTCAGCTGAGATGGATTCCAACAAGCTCCCGAGTTCCTCTACAGAAACTGGACTATACCAAGACGTATTCTGATAATTCAAAACCATTGTGGAGTTGTAATTGTTTTTCAGAAACTCAGGATAAGTAGTTATTTGTTTTGAATCATAAAAAGGTAGTTTATTCAGTTTAGCATCCTTTTTCCAGAATGAATTAAGCCCCAAATCTTCCATATCGACGTCAGCTACAAAACTTTTGCATACATCGGCAATAGGTCGATAACCAGTGCATCGGCACAGATTGCCAGAAATGGACTTTTCGGCTTCTGAGGCAGTGAGTTTGGATGAACCAAAAGCGGGTTCGGGTCGACAGGTTTTCTCTGAATTAACAAGTGCTGAAAAGAGTGAAACACACATTCCTGGAGTGCAAAAACCAAATTGAGTACTTGAATCTTCACAAAAGGATTTTCTAACAGAATGTCACCCATGTGTTGTTTTGCTAACTAGAATAAAACCCATCTTCCCTTTTCTACCATATGTTGATTGTTTCTTCTTTGTTGCACATTATGGAAACTGAGGGTAACTACTGACTAGTTCCATCGTTGCACATGAACACACTGATGATCTTACCAAACAAAATTATAACGGAAGTTCAATTCGTATAGGAAAAAGAAGAATGGAAATACATCCGAACAGTTGCACATAAGCACACAAACACACATTATTGGTCAATTGAACATAATCATTTGTTTTTTTACTGACCTAGGGTTGAAGGTGGGTTGGAGTTGCGATTGAAACCCTTCTGACGTGTTAGGAAATTAGGTCTTCCATTCGATCACCACGATTGAGCCCTTCTAGCGATTAAAGCAATACGATCAACGAAATTAGGTCTGAGTATCAAGGTTTGAGAGTGATTAGGAGGGAAGACGAAAAATTTTAATCTTGATAGCCGCCAAATCCCCTTTTAAAACTGCCAGGCCCAAATTAGAATGTGCTTTTGAGTAATTAATGGGGTGTCTGGGATTCCTTCTTTTTCTCCTTTTTAACTTCTACTTATTATAAGTCAATAAGTCAGGATTTCCTGACTTCTACTTTTTAATTTTTCATCACACAAAAGATTTCCTGACTTCTACTTTTTAACTTTTCATCACACAAAAACTCATTATAAAGCCACACGGGGTGGAGCCGTGATACAATTGTATCACTCGTTGAACACCGTGGAACACCGCCCCGCCTAATTCTATCACTCGTGGTCAAGTATAACGAGTTATGGGCATAATGCGTTGAACTTTGAGTTGTGATAGGGTATGACTTGTACATTGTGTATTAATACTTGTACATTGGAATCCCATCACTAGTGATACCACCCCGCCAACATTTCTATCACTAGTGATAGAAATTTGGTTGATGACATGGCATGATATGATTGGACAATGGGAGTGATAGTTTCTATCACTAGTGAACCACCCCCCCCCCCCCCCTCTCCTAATCAATAAGTTAACCCAAACACCCACTAAAAACCAACTTATTAACTTATTATAAGTCAATAAGTTAAAAGTTGTTCCAAAATAAGCTAACCCAAACACCCACTAAATTTCAAAAAAAAAATGGTATCATGTATTTTATTTTACTTATTCCTTTTGTCCAGTCGTGTTAAAATTTCAAATATTTGTTATATTTTATCTTTATTGATATTTTTTATTTTTTTATCTTTATTGATATACATTATTTAAGGGTTGTTCTATTTCCACACCCCTATAATCTTATTTTCACATCCCTATATCTATACGGGTCGTATAAACTGATACAGGTCGTATAGAATATTTATGCGTAGAATTTAATGCGGTGGATTGTTTTTTTTTTATATGTATACGGGACGTATAGTTATATACTGGCCGTATACATATTTGCATAATTTTTTTTCGAAGGTTTGCTAAGGGTTTTTAGTTTTGAAAACTGTATACGGGCCGTATACCCGTATAGAAAAGTTAACTTTTTTTTTGCAATCGGGAATCCGTTTAATAAATTTTGTAATTTAAAATAGTGTTGTATATATCGGATTATGTTACGAGTTTGTAGTTAAACGTATTTATTATGTTTAATAAGTTTCCTCTTTGTAAAACGATAAATATGTATAGAAAAGTTATTTTTTTGTTGCAATCGGGAAACCGTTTAATAAGTTTTGTAAATTTTAAAATAGTGTTGTATATATCGGATTATGTTACGAGTTTGTAGTTAAACGTATTTATTATTTTTAATAAGTTTCAACTTTGTAAAACGATAAATATGTATGTATAGAAAAGTTAATTTTTTGTTGCAATCGGGAAACCGTTTAATAAGTTTTGTAAATTTTAAAATAGTATTGTATATATCAGATTATGTTACGAGTTTGTAGTTAAACGTATTTATAATGTTTAGTAAGTTTCCACTTTGTAAAACGATAAATATGTGATATGATTATGATAAACTACGACAACAATTATTAAACAAACAACTTAACATCTAAACATAAGATTAATATTTAGAATGTTTTACAACTAAAACAAAAAAAAAAGATAAACTTTTACAAAGTTTCAAACGTAAAATAACAAAAAAAATAATAATACAATAAGCAGCTACAGCGGCGGTGGTGGTGGTGCAGCACCAGCTCGTGGAGGTAGGGGCGTGCCAGAATGCATAGCCACAATCGCCTCGACCATCCACTGTACATCCTCTCTCACTGCAGCTAAATCCCCTCTGACTGCAGCTACATCCGACTCGACCTGAACGAGTCTCTCCTCCACCTGAACGAGTCTCTCATCCACCCCCGGTGGAGGCATCACACGTTGCCTCACGCTCCGTCGAACGTACGGGCGATCACCCCGTAAATCCTCCGCAGCTACCTGTGATCGATCGACAGTATGAGCGACCCCCTCACGTACCTCGCTTCCCTCTCCGTCGCCTCCCTCTCCCTCTCCCTCGCCCTCGCCTCCCTCGCCCTCGCTTCCCTCCCCATCACCTCCCTCTCCACGGGGTCCCTCACCCACACCCACACCATACGCCCAAACCAACTGCCCTCCCTCGACCTCGTGAGCCAAACCCATCGATTGGGTTGTGTCCCTCCCAACCCTATCAAGCTGTAGTGTCAGGGTCATATCACTTGCCACCTGCGGGGACAAGAGGCGAAAGAAACGCTTCGCCAGACGGGTGACGAAGGCCCCACAGCTGATGTGGGTAGAGGTACGCTTAAAAGCGTACTCGGCGAGATATGCGGCCAACTTGTACGCCAAGTTGGCCCTCCCGCCGGTAAGTAAGTCGTGCAAGAAGAATAGGTCACTTTGGGTGACCCATTCCCTGCTATCATGATGACCGACGATCGTCACAGCGATACACCGATGTAGGTATCGGTGAAACGGGTCGTAAAGATCAGTCGCCCGTGCCTTCGGGGATCGCTAATTCGGTTTCGCGAACTCCCCGAACCCATAGTGCGCCACCAAGGCCACAACACGTCACTGGACGTGCTGACTGGCTGTCACACCCCAACCGATGGCGGAATCATCGGGGCGTGGCACTAGGCGAATCAGATTGCTCAAGAGAATCCATAACAACTATATTGCGATAATATTTAATACATTCGTTATCCCATACTAACAAACAATACAATCACATAAGTTATCACAGATTTCTTGTTCTCTCGAACAATACAAATCCGACAACCTAGATTTTAGTTGAGTTTCTAGACTTCCTAGCTTGATTTGATATAGTCTGCGATCTAACCTGCAACATACGTTAAAATATTTGTCAATACAAAGGTATTGGCGAGTATACAGGTTTGATAAGTATAGCATAATAGATAAAAGTGTAGCGAATTTCCATATGCATAAACGTAATACACGACATATATACTCACAAAACTGATACTACCAACTAAGTCCTCGATGCTCGAATGTACGATGGCATAACTAGACCCCGTCGGGCGCAATAGTACTATACTAGTCGTGGTGGGACGTCGCGAGTATAAGCCCTAGCACATATGCAACTAGCATCACGTATATCTATGCATAACAGTTATTCGCAAGTGATAATTCGATTGATTGAATATTTCTTTTGATGAGTTCGATTTGTTAGAAACGTATGTTACAACCAAAATGCGATTAAAAAGGGTTCAAGTATACTCACAGTGCGTAATCGGTAAGTAAACACAGCTTGATTTGGGTTGCGTCTGAGTTAGCCTGATCGAATGAGAGCGCGTTAAACGGTGTCGGGTACAACAGGTGACTATTGACCATTCGTTTGAAGTGATAAGGTTCAGTGACTATCCGGTCGGATGGCAATCCGGTCGGATGATCGTTCGTTTGAATGATGAGTGGTCCAGTCGTCTGGTGCGGACATGTCGTCCGTGCGGACATGTCGTCCGTGCGGACATGTCTTCCGTGCGGACATGTCGTCCGTGCGGACATGTCTTCCGTACGGACATGTCATCCGTGCGGACGTCACGTCTGTTTCGTATTCTGAACACTGTTTCCGAGTGTTTAACGGAAGGAATACGTGTAGAGTTACCGGGACAGTGTAATCTCGCACTAACACTTGAAGTTCCGTCAATTCCGACCCGCTTTAACGGCCGGGAATCACCCCGTTCCGTCAGATCTGGCCGTTCGTGATGGTTCTTCATGGTTAACTCGAAATCGCACAGTTCCGTGGTTGAGTACATAGATTTAGGTGAGATTTGTTATCAAAATATGTGGAAATCACTCAGATCTGAGTCGTTTATGGTGGGATGAGGTCACAACTTGAAGTTCATAAGAACTCTTGGTGACATCACCTCAAAACGCCTCAAATCAGCAGATTTCACGGTTAGAAATTGGGTTTTAAAAGATAGAATGATGTAGGATTTAGTGTAGATTGTAGAAGTACAAGTTTTAGGTTGAAATCTTACCGGAATCGTGAGGAAATCGAGAGAAAAGGGTCCTGAGCGTGTTTGGCCGAGCGGGAGCTGTCACATCACTGTTCAAGTGATGTGACATGGTATTTATAGGCAAAAGTGGAGCTGAAGTGGGTTTTGGTCCGGATGGCCCAGTCGTGCGGATGGCCAAGTCATGCGGATAGCCCATTCATGCGGATAGCCCATCCGCGCGGATAGCTGTCCGTCCGGATTGCTATCCGTCCGGATGGCTATCCTAAAGCGATGAATTTCTTTGCTTTTTAATAGTTGCGATAGTTTTCGAAGTACGTGCCTTTTATAGTAAATTATTATTATTATATACGTATATATATATATATCACTAGGGGTCGTATTTACGTACCCATAATCCACAGTTTCGGTAATTACACTCGGTTATCGTTTCGGGTATGCGATTATAAGCGACGTTTCACGGCCATCAAGGAGGGTAGTATAGGTCCTCTCTCGAAGTCATCGTGAACGTTATTGCGAGTTGTGCCACAATGACTGACGGGGTACCATTCACTCGTATTGTCATCATCGTCACGACGACTAGAGTTATAGCACTCACCCGAGAGTCTTTGTTAGCATTAATTGTCTGCGTTCGACACATCACGGCCACTGAGGAGGGTAGAATAGGTCCTCACTCAATGCCTCCGTGAGTGTTAGTGTTCGTGATAATAGTGTATAGTATAGCAACATTGTATTTCGAAAATATGCGATCATCCTTCGAATAGCGGTATATACGATATAGTTACATTATGATCCGAATCTCTGGTGCTAGGTGTAACGAGTATATCGAGTAGTAATAACGCACAAAAGTGCGGGTTGTTACAGTCTCCCCTACTTTAGGAAATTTCGTCCCGAAATTAATCCAATAGGTAGACTTCTGAGAGTTGATCTTGTATGGGTAGCGCTACAGCGAGCGATTTGACCGAGAGTTGACAAACAAGAGCGTTTCGAATAAGAGAGATCGATTGCGATAGCGGAAAAGTGACGTAAAGACGAAAGTAATATCCCACGAGTTGGCGTTCCAAAGTACCTTGTCTTGCGTAGAATTCGTTAGTTCGATGCGATTGCAATTTTAAAGGGCTTGAAAAGGTTTCTCATGACGTTGAATTAACTGAGTCGATCTTTAACCAACGTTACAAGAAACATTCGTTTTAGATATTTAAAAGGAATTTAGGATGAAAATCTTTGAAAATTTTCCTTTTAACGTGAGGTCAACGGAGTCGATGTTAACTGATGTTGCAAGGAAGTTTAAGTTTCTAAACATTTTAAGGAATTCGAAGATGAAAACAAGGGTTACGAAAACTCTCCTATGACATGGGTTCAAGCTGAATTCGATGTCGAACCAATGTCTTAAGAAGGATTTTGTTTTGACGTTGTAAAAGTTTAAGGAAAACTGGGCTTATGAAACTTTCCTTGGACATGGAGTTAAGCTGATTTGATGTTATCTCCTCGTCATGAGAAAATTTCACTTGCCAAAAATTTTTATAAAATAAGTTTTAATAGTACAAAAGGAAGTTAATCACCGAGCCCCACTTGGCACTTTCCCACGAAAATTTGTTAATATGTTTAAAACACTTATATATAGGAAGTACCAGCAGCGTATCCACCATGTTTTGCTCATATTACCTCCGTTTCGTGAGGCGGTGTCAGGTGTGCCGATATAACACGGATAGAATTTGCGCTTACTTGGCCCAATCGATAGAAAGTCAGACCGAGTATAAGGTAGAATCGAATAGGTTAACCCGGCGAGTTGATAAGTGAGAAGCGAATAGCGCGTTTTCGATTAGATTCCACATTAAACCCACATGGCACGTTTCCACGAGAGTTTGCTAACATGGCGACACACCATGCTTAACCAGGTTAGTTTTGCCTCGTGAAGCGGTGTCATGTGTACTAATACCATACAGTCTGCAATGAACACCAAGCGAGCGATAAGCGGTACACGAATAAGCGGTAGACTATACACGATATGCGATAAGCGATTAGGTGATTAAGCGAGTAACACGACACAATACCAGTAACGACGGCAGCGATAACGAATTACGATAAGCGGCAGTTGTTGCGTTGCAAGCGATGAAGGTATGCGGTTCGATTTTGATTGATTAACACCACAGAGTTTAACTAACATTAGACCCCACATGGCCTTTTTCCACGAAAGGTCGCCGATATGACTAAAACACCTTGCTTTAATCATATGAGCTTCATCTCGTGAAGCGAGGTCATGTGTGCCAACTTAACACAAACACCACAGATAACGGTAGGCGACAGCGATAGATTGATACGCAGCAAGCGATATAGGTTCACATAATAAGTGATAGAGATTGCGAGATACACACGATAAACGATTGCGATTTTGCTTCGAATAAGCTTATCGTCACGTTGCGACGCATCACGGTTATCGAGGAGGGTAGAATAGGTCCACACCCGACAACATCGTCTTGCGTTGATGCAATTGTCCTGCGAGGCAGACTCTCCAGAGTCCATCGATGTGGCGATCGCATTGCGTTTGCAGACTTACGTCAAGTCTTGCGATGATACGGTTTGTTACGCCTTGCGATTGAGTGTAGTGTGTTGAAAATAATCACAATGGTATATAGGTCTAATAACGTCCAACTCCACATGGCACTTTCTTCACGGAACTTCGGTAGTATGATAAAGCACACCTTGCTTGACCCCTACTACTTAGATCCCGTGATTTGGTGTCTTACTTCGTCGTAACGCTTTTGGCACCTTAGAATTCACTATGATCTCCGTGCACTGACCCAAGTAATCCCGTGTGCACCCGCGATTAATCGTTCCTTGCACGTTTATCGTACCTCGTTCTAAAAGTGTAGTGAGGGTAAAACACATTATTTCGTGATATAGTATATAGTATGTGTGTGAATCTAGTCTAAGTGCGACGATTAAGGAGTGAAAGAGAGAAAATGAAAACGAGAGTTAATGCTACGCATTGTGGCAATATAGAGTAGGTTCAAAACTTTGAGATTAACGTCGAAAATCGCATTATTACAACTTTATCCTACGCTTGCTAGATGCCTGATGCTGAAGACTTTTGCTGGAGCTGTTGTTGTTGTACTCGAGTTCACGGTTCGATGCGGCAGTTGCGGGTGAAGTGACCGTAACGGTTGTAGTTATTGCAATAGCGACAGTCAGCCCCAACTGGGTGATGATAGGTACATGAGTAACATTGCGGACATGTCGTCCGTGCGGACATGTCGTCCGTGCGGACATGTCGTCCGTGCGGACATGTCGTCCGTGCGGACATGTCGTCCGTGCGGACATGTCGTCCGTGCGGACGTCACGTCTGTTTCGTATTCTGAACACTGTTTCTGAGTGTTTAACGGAAGGAATACGTGTAGAGTTACCGGGACAGTGTAATCTCGCACTAACACTTGAAGTTCCGTCAATTCCGACCCGCTCTAACGGCCGGGAATCACCCCGTTCCGTCAGATCTGGCCGTTCGTGATGGTTCTTCATGGTTAACTCGAAATCGCACAGTTCCGTGGTTGAGTACATAGATTTAGGTGAGATTTGTTATCAAAATATGTGGAAATCACTCAAATCTGAGTCGTTTATGGTGGGATGAGGTCACAACTTGAAGTTCATAAGAACTCTTGGTGACATCACCTAAAAACGCCTCAAATCAGCAGATTTCACGGTTAGAAATTGGGTTTTAAAAGATAGAATGATGTAGGATTTAGTGTAGATTGTAGAAGTACAAGTTTTAGGTTGAAATCTTACCAGAATCGCGAGGAAATCGAGAGAAAAGGGTCCTGAGCGTGTTTGGCCGAGCGGGAGCTGTCACATCACTGTTCAAGTGATGTGACATGGTATTTATAGGCAAAAGTGGAGCTGAAGTGGGTTTTGGTCCGGATGGCCCAGTCGTGCGGATGGCCAAGTCGTGCGGATAGCCCATCTGTGCGGATAGCCCATTCGCGCGGATAGCTGTCCGTCCGGATGGCTATCCGTCCGGATGGCTATCCTAAAGCGATGAATTTCTTTGCTTTTTAATAGTTGCGATAGTTTTCGAAGTACATGCCTTTCATAGTAAATTATTATTATTATTATTATATACGTATATATATATATATATATCACTAGGGGTCGTATTTACGTATCCATAATCCACAGTTTCGGTAATTACACTCGGTTATCGTTTCGGGTATGCGATTATAAGCGACGTTTCACGGCCATCAAGGAGGGTAGTATAGGTCTTCTCTCGACGTCATCGTGAACGTTATTGCGAGTTGTGCCACAATGACTGACGGGGTACCATTCACTCGTATTGTCATCATCGTCACGACGACTGGAGTTATAGCACTCACCCGAGAGTCTTTGTTAGCATTAATTGTCTGCGTTCGACACATCATGGCCACTGAGGAGGGTAGAATAGGTCTTCACTCAATGCCTCCGTGAGTGTTAGTGTTCGTGATAATAGTGTATAGTATAGCAACATTGTATTTCGAAAATATGCGATCATCCTTCGAATAGCGGTATATACGATATAGTTACATTATGATCCGAATCTCTGGTGCTAGGCGTAACGAGTATATCGAGTAGTAACAACGCACAAAAGTGCGGGTTGTTACACTGGCGCATCAAAAAATGTGCGGGACCTTGAGTACTCCTGTGAGTACAGACCCAAGGCAACGGCGAACTGAGGAAGTGTCATCCTCTGAGGCTTGCCGCAAATAGTAAAAGCTACGGCGTTTGTCGTCAAAAAATGTTGAAAACCCCCACCCCGGGTGTCCGTAAATGTAAAAGTAGATAAAACTCTAAAGTAATCTCCCTGTGGGCCCGCTCTGCGGCGGCATCAAATAAGCGGTCCCACGGGGAGTTAGCTGGCATGAGCTCTCGGACCCGACCGATCGCTCCAATATCGGTCAAAAACTGAATATCAATGGTCCGAGGCGCATCCAGCACCATCTCCCGTAATCTGCCCAAAACCCTATAGGCAGCCATACCTCGGGGGATATCTCTAATAAACTGCCCCGTCTCAGTAAAATCCGGCACAATCTCCTCCTCCTGTCCACGTCCCCGTCCGCGTCCACGTCCACGGCCCCGACCCTGACCCTGACCTCGACCTCTACGGGCCGCACCAGCTGCTGATGACTCAACCATATCGTCTGTAAAAATAACAATTACAACTTAGCAATCACTATAGGATTAGCGTTAACATATTATACGACTACTGTTCTTGTATACGAACGTATTGTACATATCATATATGCTCTGTACACATCAAGTACAGGTTTCGTATACTCACGTGTTATACATCTCGTACACGATCCTTAAACATGAAGTATACGACCGTATGCGCAAGTACTATACGCACGTATTATACGTCACGGATACGAAAAAAATATAACAAACTGGGAATAAAATATAAGTTCATACGATCGTATACAACGTCTACGATCGTATACAGCTTGAATATTCAACAAGTATACGACCGTATATATAATATACGATCGTATACAGTTTGAATATTCAAACATCATACGAGCGTATATAGTGTATACGATCGTATACAGTTTGAATATTCATATGCTATACGATCGTTTATAGTGTATACGATCGTATAACATTTAAATATTCAAGTGTATACGATCGTATAAATTGTATACGACCGTATACACTTGAATAATCAGTTACAATTTTCTGTTTCAATTTTTTTTCAAATTCAATTATACAATCGAAATCGTTACGCCTATCTACACTATTCGATCCTTTACTATACAAGACCATAATCTAACATGTTACGGATTTTGAAAGTTTACTATACGAAAACGTACCGTATAGGAAGAACGAGAAGAAAACGACAAAAACGCCGAAGAACGCTATCCAAGAACGATCCGAGAGAAAACCGAGAGAATTTTTGGTGGAATGTTGAGACCGTATGGTGGAAATGAGGTCGTATAAAGCTTATACGAGCTTTTGTCCTTAGTATACGGGCTGTATAAATGTATACGACACGTATACAATAATTTAATATTTTTTAATTCAGTCGTATACTTAATATACGATCACTATATACGAGGCGTATACATTTATAAGGCCCGTATACAATTGAGTATTTTTCATTTTTCTTCAATTACTATATGCGGAACTGACGAAGATAAGGTCGGTATGTCTTAACGTCGATTCGTTTAAACGTTTTTTCAAGTTCAATTTCAACAAGTTGCCAAAACATTTATATAATGTGTATGTTCATCATTACAAATTGTCAAAACATGCAAATTGATTCGTTTAAACGTTTTTTCAAGTTCAATTTCAACAAGTTGCCAAAACATTTATATAATGTGTATGTTCATCATTACAAATTATCAAAACATGCAAATGACATTTTATATTCATAGGGCACCTAAATCCACGTAATCACTGGTCCTGTATTCATCAACGATCGTATAATATTGGTCAATACGTTCCTTGTAATAGTGATACCAACTTTCTGCTGGCGTATTCCGTGTCGGTTGTCGCCAGTATCCTGATGGGGTTGGCATTGGATATTCCCCTTCTAATCTGACGTGAATAAAATGGTTCCTGTTTACATGTACAAGCGCGACTGTTCGATGCGGAATACTTTCTTCGGCTGTTCTGAACATGGGAAAAAATGAAGCACAACCAAGGTCACTTAATAAGAGATAAATGACATTCCACCGGTTTGCTATCAGAAGCCCCGTGAATGGCATTTGTAGCCACTTATGTGCAGGTGCTCCGTCTATACGGTTGGACCAAACTAATGAGTCCAGAACTTGTTGATACTCAGGTCCATTTATCTTTTTCCATAATTCGTGGAACCGGTTGCACTCATCATGAAGTTGCTCCCGTATGAACGGCCACTGCCACTCTTTAAGTGATAGGCCGACCGCTATAGATCGAAACCCACAATTACCATCACCCTGCACATTTTGTATGTGATTGAGGTGTGGATAGAAGCAAGGTGGAATGAACTTTTTGAAGTGCATGAACATATTAACTTGTGCGACAGGCAGCAAAGGTAAGTCTGGTTGCTCTTCCTTTGATTTTGCGACCTTCTTTTTCGTTTTCGAATTCTTAGCGCCTTTCGTAATCTCGCCGAAGAACATAGGTGTTTCAGCACAATAACTTTGTGACTTGATAAATGAGCTGTGCCTGGTAGGTTCGATCTTTGACTCTTGTGTGCCAAACCCAACGGGTGAATCACTATACTGGTCATGCGTTGTAAAAAAGTTGTGTCTTGAAGGCTCTGTAAACGAATCATCCTTCCTTTGTTGCTGAGCTTTTAAAGTTGGACGACCCCGTGTGTTTTTTTTGCACAACTGGTTATTTGAGCTTCGTCTTATTGAGTTGTACCAACTCCTTCATCTTTTGAATCAGGTTTTTCTTGAGTTCTCTCGGCTGGGCACTTAAATGTTGTTTGAGAAGCGCAAGTTCGCCGTCTAAGTCGAAAGAGTCCACCTCGCTCGGTTTCAGTATGGAGTCCAAATTTAACTTTCTCCAAAAAGGGTCTATCAACTCCAACGGGATCATTTGACCTAAGAAACATATCAATAAACAATATAAAACGTCAATAAGATTTTGCGTGATGAAATGCTATGATTATAAAATGTGGTGGGCCGAATAATGTATTACCATTCGTTGTATACGGTTCCAACCGACACGCGCACGGCAACCCACAACTTGTATACAAATGGCACGCACATGTACCGTTAGATAACTTTAATTTTTCTATTTCATTTACTTCGTCGGATATCAACTCTAGGCAGGCATGTGAAACCTTCTTTAGTAGGAGATTAAATATTGGTTTGTTATGTTAACCCAATGTTCGGCTCCTACTTGTTTCAACGCTGCCTTTGATTTCTGTCACCTGGTTTCTTATGAGCTTATCGATAAGTGGTACCACTTTCTCCAGGGTGTAATTAGAGTCGCCTAGGTACTGCTTCAAAAGGGCATGTTGACCCTCTGCCTTGTTCGTTGTACGTTAACTGAAGTTCAGGTGTTGGTCGCTCCCGAACGAAACAAACCGGTCTCTATATGGTTATAACCAGATTGAATCCAAATAGTCCATAATCTCTGTAATCAAAGTCAAGTGCAGTTAAGAAAAGTCAAATAAATACGATTATTAAACAAAAATAATATAAAACTTACCGTCGGTTTTTTTGCGTGGCAACTTTGATCGTATTCGCTCGTACCAGTAGTTGTAGTCAAGATCGGTCGTTGAGTTAATTAGCTGGCCCCACTTGTAAAGAAACCTGTCCCAGCTATCATCTATTTTAAAGCTTTGCCTGCAATGTTTGAAGATGTTTTACTATGTGTGCCACCTACACAATGAATGTCTAGCCCTGGGAAACACGGTTGCACATGCGTTCATTAGGGCGCGATCTCTATCCGTTACTATTACACGGGGTTCCATAACACTGTCTAATGAGTGTTTCAACCTCTGTAGAACCCATGTGAAGTTTTCCTGTTTCTCGTTGCTTACGAACGCATGAGCAATGCAAAACGACATCAGCGTGGATGTAACACCGATAATCTGGACTAGCGGCATTTTGTACCGATTCGTCTTGTAGGTGGAGTCTATAAGCAACACATGCGGGAAGGCGTGCCACAACATGTTCGACTCCGGGTGGATGAAGAAAACATCCACGACCCGTTCGCCGTTTTGAGATGTTCTATGGTAAAAAAACAAACCTAACCTTCTCCAACCGGTCGAAAAGTATCTGCATTGGAGTCTCGTCGATTTGTTCCTTTCGACCCAATTTGGCCCGAGCGTTGTATATGGTGTTGATGTGTTGAAAATGGGTCAACTAAATTAACTAAATTTACCCTAATTCTAGACTCTCTAAGCTTTAAATTTATAAAACTAAGACTCGCTAAACCCTAAACCACACAATCGGCAAGTGTACCGATCAATGTAGTATAGCCTAAAGAAGTCCGAGTATCGAACCCAAGAGACTCTACTGACTACGCTACTGACTCTATCTAGACTAAAACTGACACGACTTAACCATTTGTTTATTGGGGGGGGGGGGTTTCTAAAAATCCTAATAATGCAAAAAATGAAAACTAGCTAGACTAGACGAACTAGACACGAACTCTCACGAAGACTGAACTCAAGGATGATGAGGGAACTACCTAGACAGGAATCTTGATTGCTTTTAGTTATGATTATAATTGGAAGTTGTCTGCTATGGAACCGGGATCTTGAAATTCTCACCTATCGGGAAATCTAAGGACCCCTATCAAGAGCACGCTAAGATCCCCTAAAGGTTGTTAAACTACCGGTTATTAGACTCCTTTACAAGACATCTAATGGGGTTTATAAAAGTATCCTACAAGGTTCACTCCCTTACGAGACCTAAACCTAGGATAGGTTTGTTTTCTCAGTTAGACTTGCTAGACAGCAGCAAATAGGTTAACTTTCTAAGAAGGACCCACCTTTCGGTTTAATCACTTAGACCTAGCAATAATCTCGCACCTTACAGCTATTGACGATTAGTAGAACACTTGATTTTATAAAATTACCAACTATTACTTCTAAGGTTTATTGGCCAATTTAACCCTAAAGATTCAAGATTTATTACGTGATATAGACAGTCACCAAAATCTAAAACCTAGCACGACTCTATTATGTGATAAAGACCGTCACCAAGATTCATGCGAAGCAATAATCAACAATTAAATACCATCAAGCACGCAAACACATCTAACCGATAGAACAAACCGTTTACAATTTATAAACAATCCATAGCTTCCAAAATCCAATAATAATCAAAACACATACGCAGTCAATCATCCATGTCTAGGTAGTAATAAAGATTTAGCCGCTAAACATAATCCAAACCAGGTTCATAATCCAAGTAATAATAGAATTCGTCATTAAACAAGTAAAACAAACAAAAACCGAAGAAACAAGATTGTATAACCCGTTAACTTCAATCCCGAATGCTCCTGAATGCTCCCGAATGCTCTCCGATGATTCCCAGCAGTCCCGAGCCTTCAAAACGCCTTAAAACAGCCTCTATGATCGTCCAAAGATGTCTGAAATTCGTAATTGTGATGTTCCACCCGGCTGTTATCGATAATGATCATTATATAACAATAAAACCCTAATCTGCTTGCTGATCACGATTCTGCGCCGACATAAGGTCTTCTCGCGGCCCGCTTGAAGTTTGGTGTAAGTATACGCGGGCCGCCCGCCTTCAAATTACCGGAAACAATAACTTAAGTTGATGCGGCCCGCCTGATGGTTAAGCTTAAGTTAATGCGGGCCGCCTTAGACCTTCAGAGCTGCACTTTCGCTTCATTCCACTCCCGAGCTCCTCGATTTTCGTGCCAATCTTTCCCCTGTCCAGATTTTATCTCGTATCGGTTCCTTTTGCTGCAAAAACCTGGAAAACACAAGACAATCAAAAGTATGTACATTCTATCTAAAACCGACACTAAAACTAACTAAAACCGAACAAACCTAGACGCGAATAAAGATGTATTTTGCAATACAACAAATATCCCCACACTTACTCTTTTGCTTGTCCCTAAGCAAAATCCTAAGCAACATGTCAACTTAAACACTTAACAATAACGTGAGTCTCGAACAAGTTATAACGCGAACTACGAAATCATCAAGCACAACGGTTTCGCAAGACTTACATCGTTCAAAAGGTTGACGAATCATAATATTTAAATGAAAACGGGCCTACCTAATCAAGTCTTTCTTACCTTCAAGCAATCAACTATGCACTGTCAACACCCCTCACAATGTCACTCATCCCTCGGCTAATATTATGTAATTTTGGGTGAACTCTCAAAACCGAACTATGAAGCATACTATAATAAGCTTGTACGTCAATCAGATTTCCACCTAATTGTTAAAACTCGACATGGATCAAAAGGACTTCAACGGGTAGGTAAGGGCTAAAGGTAGGGTTTTTTTTTTTTTACATTTTTTTTTACATTTTGGGAATATATGGCTAAACACGTAAACACACGAAAAACCGGACCGGATATGCACGAAACAAAATACTACCATATTGGTCATTTTGACCTACAACTTTATTTCTTTTTTTTTTCTTCTTTTTTTTTTCTTCTTTTTTTTTTCTTCACAAATATAATAATCACGTAACACGATCCGGTTATCAAATCACAAACGGGTAACAAATGAATGGCTAGGCTCAAAGTGGTATCTAAGGGTAGTGATGAAACGGGTCAAACACAAAGGCTACAAAAACAAGGTGATCCTAATGCCTCTATCATATCCATGCCAAATCCTAACCGAAGGTCTCAAACTGTATCAAAACGCACAAGTTCTAAAGTAATGCAACAAGTCGGTAAGCACACATGAAACGAAAGTAGTGAACAAATAAATATGTCACATATAAAGGCTCAAATCTCACTATCATGTGGTGAATAAAGGCTACCGATATCGACAATGCACAATCAAATTACTTTCGGCTCCATCCACTATCCTAGGCATCCCAAAACCTTTTACTCCCAAAAACCGATTCAATCAACCTACTATCCCGCAACTTAAAGAAACATGTGCTTTCTAACTCGTAAATTCGACAATTAAACCGTTTTTTACCGACGTTTTGAAAAGGTTCTTGTTTTCTACGCGCTAAAGGACCGGGACTCGCAACAAACTTTTTTTTTTTTTCAATTATTTTTTTTTTCAATTTTTATGACTCAAGACCCTACTAACTAGACACTAAATGATCCCATCCCCACACTTAAACATTGCATTGTCCCTAATGCAAGGATGAAAACACGACTCCTAAAACCTAAAAAACAAAAATAAGAAAAGAAATAAAAGAAATACAAAGTATACAAGTGGAACGACTTAGCTGAATAAATATGTGAGACTGTCAGTATGCCAGTCGATACCACATATGCCCTCCAATCCAAAACGCGCTCAGCAAACTGTACTAACTCGGACACGCGAACGGAAGCGGCACAAACAAACGACCTAAAAATCAAACATAACGCAAAATAATATATACATCATAGAATCAGCGTAACATCCATCAACCAACCCCAAACCCTACCAACCAATATATCATATTAATACAGACCAAAATATGAGGATAAAAACAACATAAAATAAAAACAAAAGATATAAGCTCCAAAAGCACTGCTGTGTATCCTCAAGCTCCTCCTGCACCACCCTCCTGATCACCCGCAGGATCATCCTGCTGTGGCTGCCAAGCTGCTGGCGCCTGCAAGTGGAAGTGATCAAGAATAGCCTGAATACCTGCCCGCATCTCTTGCCTAACCTGCTCAACATCCTCTCTAACCTCCTGTCTAACCTCCTCAACTCTATCATATAAACCCTCTAACGTCAATGGCTCCGGCCGCGGCTGCCTAATGGGGCGCTCACGTGGAGGTAGCTGATGCCTCTGCCGTGGCGCCCGTATACGCTGTGGTGTAGCAGCCTGCATTGCCTCTACCGCGGCCGAATCTGGTGGAGGTGGCACCTGCTGCCCCTCAATCACGGCCTCCCATGCCGGTGGCGTATCTACCGTCACTATCCTCGCCAACTGTAAACTCCTCAGCTCCATAAGTGATGGAGCTGGTCCCAAACGCATCAAAGCAGGCGGAAAATCGTCAAACACACCCAAATGCGTCGCCAACCTCGTAATATACGGCCCACAATACAATCTCGCATTCCTACCTGCCTTCTTCGGCCTCGACAACGACCACGCTAAAATACTTGCCAGATTCGCTGGCCTCCCCTCAACCATGCACATCAAGCAAAATAAGCTATGCTGATTCACCTTGTCTCCCTCATACCTACCAATCAACGTCGATGCTAAGATCTTATGCACAAACCTATGGAACGGATCCCTAATATCTGATGCTACCATATTGCCCGAATATGGTGTGATAGCAATAGTACCCCAGAACCTCTGTAGATCCCCTGCCATAACACAAAAATCCTTCCTCTCCATCACAACCTGCCTAAGTAACCCCCTAAACTCGTCTGACTGAACCTCCTGATGCGAATAAAATCCAGATGCTTTAGCAAATTGCGGCAGTGTCATATTAAAAATCCTTTTCCCTAGCACAAACGAAACCACATCAGGCTCATCGAAACCCCCTGGATGTCTGTAATAAAATGTAGAATGAAACTCCATAGTGAGCTGATGATACTGTGGCTCATCACACTCAACCGCCATCCTAAACTTCGTCCCTAACAACTGCTCTAATCTCTCCACCTGCCCCAACTGCCTCACAAGATCCCAGTCAATCCTCCTAAACTCTAACATATTCATCTTCTTGATCGTATTATACTTCAAATACTCCGGTGACCCAAAAGTGAACCGTAATAATGGGCTATCTCCCAAACTAGTACTCTGCCCATGGGGAGTCCCGTCATCCCTATATGAAACCTCTCTCAACGGTCCACCCGCCTGCTCCTGTACTCTCGTACCGCACCTCTTGCGCTTCCCTCCAGCAGACGACCCTTCACCTGACATCCTGTTCAATCAAATTCAAATAGATATGCAAAACAGGTGAACAGTTAGCAAACACAAGCTATTTTTTTTAATAATATAATATAATAATATACAGTCGAACGACGGCCGTATAGCATTTCATTCGCGGCCGTTATTCGATACAAGCACATATTGCATAATCAACTCGAAACTAAGCCAAACCTCGCCCGAATGGAGATTGAGTACGAGCGAAGTGGCTTAAAATCAAGCAATGCAATAGTACGCGCAAAAACGACACTCACATGACTCAAATACGACTCGAACGACACAAAACACACTAGATAAACCTAAACGACTCAAAACGACGCACATCAACCCTAAAAACGACACATTTGACTCACTATACAAAAATTTACACTTTTACCCCCTCCCAGCACTTTGCTCGCCCTCGAGCAATCCCAAGTGCCGAGAAAACAATCCAAAACCAAAGCGTGGAAGCAATGGACGCGGCGCACGTTTTTTTTTAATGAAAAATTTTGATTTTATTGCAAATTGTGCGCGACCGCATCACCACACTTATGTTTTAACACCGCCCAAAAACTTGTTCGCAAGATCCAACGTAACTAATCAACTCGCTGAAAATTTATTTGCCGTTCAAAACCTCCCCCCCTATTTTGAGTATTATCCCAATCTTTCGCCTCTCAAATCAATCATCAGATATTCACAACAATCAAACCAACCCGAACCACCCGTACCCTCGCGATTCCATCATATTAAACCTGCACTTGAACAATATTCAATCAAAATAACCTTCTGAACAACTAAACACCCAAGTCAACTACCAAACGACTCGACACCATGACCATACGGACTCAATACAGACCGGACTAATTCAACACAAAACTGCAGACCTGACCTGATCATACCAACTGAGCTGACAACATCACACGAGACAAAACCTCGACCCACTACTGATCAGACATAACCCGACTCAAGCAACAAGCCAAAGACTCGACATCTATTTTCTAACAAACCAGCGACTAACAAAACACCGACCCGACTCGATTCGACCAACAGACAGACTAAAACAAACAGCAAACAGACCGGACTCAACACCACTGACAAATAAACTAAACTAAAATTCACGATACAATAAAGAAGTTTGCAGGATAACATACCTTGTACTCGACCAAACCAGAACACGATCAATGTGGGTGGGGGTGGTCGGTTGTCAGCAGTGGCGGATGATGGTTAATTGGTGGTGACAGATGGTGACCGGTAGTGAAGGGTGGCAGAAATGGGGTGGACGGAGGTGAGTTCAGTGGTGATGATGGACGTAACAATGGTGCAAGGGATGGTGGTTGTGATGGCGGATAGTGGCGGAAATGGTGGTTAGGTCACGGTGGTGGATGGGTGATAGTGAAAGGAAGTGGTGGATTGGATGGTGGACAGTGGTGGTTCACGGTGGTGATGCGGATGATGGTGGGTATGGGTGGAATGAGCACAATTTGAAATTAGGGTTCACTTTTGACCCCGATTTGGGGATTTTCTGCTGTTATCGAAACCAAGTTCCCAGGCGGCCCGCTTTATATGTAAGTTAAGTGGATGCGGGCCGCGAGTACTTAACAATTACATGGTTTTAATCCGTCCAAGCAGCCCGCCTTAGAGAAAGCATATGTTGATACGGGCCGCATGGACAGTAAAAACAGCAGCTGTTCATTACAGCAAACAGCAGTTTGAGTTGTTTTAATTTTTATCAATTCCCATTTTGCCCCTGCCCTTTAATTTGTCGTTTTTACCGATACGCGTACCTGTGAAACTGGTTCCTTGTCGATCTCGTCCACGCGGAGGTAATGTAACCTGCAAAAACACTCACGACACACAAAAGACGCAAAAATACGAAAAACCACGAAAAATCACGAAATACGACGCAACGACACACAAACACTAAACTAAAGACACGACACGGACAATGACTCAAAATACAAACTCTACACTTGAGTTTACACTCAAGAACCTACGCGGTGATATCCGGATGATCTTCGAGAGGAGTTTCCTCCTTCTCGACGTCGTCAATCGGCCCTCCTAAATAATGCTTCAAACGATGGCCATTCACTTTCCACGACTCGTCATTCTCTTTATTGTATAGCTCGATCGCACCATGCGTAAATACTTCCCTCACTACATACGGTCCCGTCCACTTTGACTTCAACTTCCCGGGAAACAACTTAAACCTCGAATTGTAAAGAAGCACCTTATCACCAACCTTGAACTCCTTCAACCCCTTAAGCTTTCGATCATGCAACGCCTTCGTCTTTTCTTTAATACTCCACGAACGCTCATACGCCGCATCCCTAAGGGCTTCCAATTCATGAATTTGGAAGTATCTTCTCCTAGCGGCCTCGGTCAAATCTAAATTCACCGTTTTGAGTGCCCAAAGAGCCCGATGCTCTAACTCGACCGGTAAATGGCACGCCTTCCCAAACACAATCATAAACGGCGTCGTACCTAATGGCGTCTTATAGGCGGTGCGGAACGCCCATAACGCATCGTCCAACTTGTCGGACCAATCCTTCCTACTCTTCCCCACCGTCTTCTCTAAAATCCTCTTCACACCTCGATTCGCGTTCTCCACTTGACCGCTCGTTTGTGGATGGTACGCGGTAGCCAAGCGGTGCGTAACTCCATATCTCTCCAACGCCTTCTCCATAACCGCATTACAAAAATGCGTACCGCGATCACTAATAATTGCCCTAGGAGTACCAAATCGCGTAAACAACTTCTTTAAGAACCTCACCACCACTCGTGCATCGTTAGTAGGAAAAGCTTGAGCTTCCACCCACTTCGAAACATAGTCAATCGCAACGAGGATGTACCTATTCCCACTCGAAGGAGGGAAAGGTCCCATGAAATCAATACCCCAAACGTCAAAGATTTCTAACACTTGAATAGGATTCTGGGGCATCTCATTCCTGAATGAGATATTTCCGGTCCGCTGGCATGCATCACAAGTCCTAACAAAATCCTGAGCATCCTCAAACACCGTAGGCCAAAAGAAACCGCAGTCAAAGACTTTTTGCGCGGTCGTGTGTGCTCCATGATGACCTCCAGTCAAACCCTCATGCACATGCCTCAAGATATCTATACCTTCTCCCCTACTAACACACCTCCTAAGTACACGATCGATTCCTATCCTAAAGAGGTAAGGGTCATCCCATATGTACTTCCTAGCATCCCTCACCAACTTCTTCTTTTCCTGCGCACTCATCGTCTCCATCTCAAACCCGTCAGCCAAATAATTGGCTATATCGCCATACCAAGGTAGGTCCACGGATCCTGCCATGACAGCATCAATCGACTCGAGAGGGAATCTGTCCCCTATCGCCTCCTCACGAATCTCCTCTCTCTTCAGATCCTCTAAACGAGACAAGTGGTCTGCCGCCACATTCTCTGCCCCTTTCTTATCCCTAATTTCAATGTCAAACTCGGAAAGAAGCAGAATCCATCGTATAAGGCGCGGCTTCGCGTCCTTCTTCTAAAACAGGTAACGCAGAGCAGAATGGTCCGTAAACACAACGGTTTTCGACAAGACAAGGTACGAACGAAATTTATCGAACGCAAACACCACTGCTAACAACTCCTTCTCCGTGGTGGTGTAATTCTCCTGGGCATCATTCAAGGTTTTACTCGCGTAGTAAATCGGGTGGAAATGCTTATCCCGTCTCTGCCCTAACACCGCACCAACCGCGTAATCACTCGCGTCGCACATCAGCTCGAATGGTAAGCTCCAATCAGGTGACACGAGGATCGGTGCACTCACTAACTTCTCCTTCAGAAACTCAAACGCTCGAAGGCACTCCTCGTCGAAGACGAAAGGAAGGTCCTTCTCCAACAATCGCGTCATGGGGTGTGTGATTTTGGAAAAATCCCTAATAAAGCGCCTATAAAATCCCGCATGACCGAGAAAACTACGAACCGACTTGACACTAGTCGGCGGAGGAAGCTGACTGATCGTATCTATCTTCGCTCTATCTACCTCGAAGCCAGCTCTCGAAATCTTGTGCCCTAGCACAATACCCTCAGTCACCATGAAGTGACACTTCTCCCAATTCAACATCAACTTCGTCTCCTCACATCTCTTCAACATCTTCTCCAAATTCACCAAGCACTGATCGAACGAACTACCATAGACCGAGAAATCATCCATAAACACCTCCATCGAACTCTCTACCATATCCTGAAAAATCGCGATCATACAACGCTGGAATGTAGCAGGAGCGTTACATAGACCAAACGGCATGCGTCGGTACGCGTACGTGCCATATGGACATGTAAAAGTGGTTTTCTCCTGATCCTCTGGTGCAATAGGAATCTGGAAATAACCCGAAAACCCGTCGAGAAAGCAATAGAACTGCTGACCCGCGAGACGCTCAAGCATCTGATCAATGAATGGGAGCGGAAAATGATCCTTACGAGTGGCGTCATTTAACTTTCGATAGTCAATGCACACACGCCAACCCGTAACAATACGAGACGGAATAAGCTCATCCTTCGCATTCAGAACAACTGTCATCCCCTCTTTCTTCGGGACGACCTGCGTAGGACTCACCCAAGCTGAATCAGAAATAGGATAGATCAAACCAGACTCTAACAACTTCTTCACCTCCTTCTTCACTACCTCCTGCATATTCGGATTCAAACGACGCTGCGGCTGCACTACAGGCTTGTAAACATCCTCCATCAGAATGCGATGCGTGCAAAAAGTAGGGCTGATGCCCTTGATATCAGATAGCCTCTAGGCAATCGCATCACTATGCTCTCTCAACACCTCAATCAACCTCAACTTCTCCTCCTCTGTCAATTTCGAAGAAATAATGACAGGCATACTCGGCTCCTCACCAAGAAAAGCGTACTCAAGATGTGATGGAAGAACCTTAAGCTCTAAGGGCGGTGGAATCTCTACAGGAGTACTCTCATCACTAATCGCGTCGAGCTCCAACGGCTCGGTAACACACAACTCATCACTCTCAACCAACTGCTCCTCCACAACCTCTTCAACTGTCTCCTCCGCAGACTCCTCAATAACTCCCTCGCCCACCAAATCAGCTCCACTAATATACTCGAAACACGTGTCGACACAAGATATGAAAGACTGTAGGAAGTAAACTGAATGACACGGTCCACTAACGTCGTCTCCACCCCCAGGGTGCTGCATCGCCCTATCTATCTCGAATGTGACAACCTCGTCACCAGCACGAAGAGAAATCTTACCGTTAAAGACGTCGATGATCGCCTTTGCGGTTCGAAGGAATGGACGGCCCAGAATAATAGGAACTCTCTCATCGGCCTCCATGTCGAGCACAACGAAATCTACTGGAAACACAAACTTATCCACCTTCACCAACAAATTCTCCACTATCCCACGAGGATACTTGACTGATCGGTCAGCCAAAGACAACGACATACGCGTGGGCGTCAACTCTCCTAAACCAAGCCTCTCATACAATGAAAACGGCATCAGATTGATGCTGGCCCCTAAATCGGCTAGAGCATGAGCGGGGGAGAATGCTGAATGTACCAGGATCAGTCAACTTCTCTGGCAGCTTATTCAAGACTACCGCAGAACAACCTCCTGTCAATGGAATATTCGACAACTCTCCAATCCTCTCCTTGCGCTTCAAAAGATCCTTGAGAAATTTGGCATACTTAGGCATCGACCGAAGTGCCTCGACAAACGGAAGATTGATTTTCAACTGAGTAAACATCTCGAGGAATTTCCCGTACTCCTGAGCATATTTCTGCTGCCTAGCTCGAGCGGGAAACGGAAGGCGGGAATAATCAATCACTGGCGATGGCCGAACCTTCGTCGGCTGCTTCTCCACTTTTTTCTCTACTGGCGACTCCTCGGCGTGTGCGGTACTTGCTGGGGCTAGCCTCGTGTGCACCTTGCCTGGAGCCTCCATCTCTATCACCTCATCTACCTCATCGTCACTCTCCTCACCATTCTTTCTTACAACCTCTCCCAAACTCTTCCCACTACGGGTCGTAATAGCCTTCGCTGAATGATTCGCGGGATTCGTGAAGGTATTTCCCGAGAACTGACCCGGGGGATGCTCCTGCAACTGCTTAGCAATTCCACCAACTGTTCTTTGAAGATCTAACAGTGTGGATTGCTGACTCTTCAGCTAAAGTTCGTGACTTTTATTGATCTGCTCTTGATTCTTAGCTACAGTCTGATTATGCGTCATCATCTGAGCAAACATCTCCTCTAACCTACTCAAACTACCCTGTAAAGCCTTTTCACTACCCTGACTCTCCTGATTCGACCCTCTACTCGCAAACTGACCTCCTGCACCACTATACTGAGCACTCTGACCCGAACCACCACTCGTGTAAAGACCTGGCCCCCTATTTTGATACTGACCAGATGGGAATCCATGGGGATTGCCAGAAGAACGATAACTGCTGTTGTTGCCACTACCGCGCCAGTTGGAATTGTAATTGGAATTGAAAAGATTCGTGGGACCCCTAGACTGACCGGCTATGTACTCTACCTGCTCAAGAGTGAGTGTGGGACACTCGAGCGTGTCGTGACCTCCCCTACAAAGCTCACACCTATCAACTTTCTTCTTTAACTCATCAATCTCTCGCTTCAAAATCTTGACTTCAGCAACTACCGACGAATCCGAGCTAACTTGGTTTACCCCTCGACCGGCCGAGGAGGTACGAACAGGAATGGAAGTCCTGCTGGTAGAGCTGTAGTCCATATCAGAATGTGCAAAACTCTCAAACAAATCATTGCACTCAACCACCGTCTTCTTTCCCATAAGCTGTCCTCCTGCTGAAGTATCGAATCGCGCTCTAATCTCAGGAGTAAGTCCGTTATAGAACTTTTCAACTAACGCCCAGTCGGACAAACCATGCTGTGAGCAACGAGAGAGAAGCGTCTGGAAACGCTCCCAAGCTAAATGATATGGCTCATCAGGCTCCATACGGAAGGAGTGGATCTGATCTCGAAGGCGAGACGCCTTGGCTGGCGGAAAATACTTGGCTAAGAATGCATCGCGAAGACCTGCCCAAGTAGTGAAAGTGCCTGCGGGCTGAGAATCGAACCAGACGGCTGCGCGTCCAGCGAGAGAGAATGGGAACACCTGAAGGTACCTAGCATCAAGATTGACACCCTCTATGGAGTAGGTGCCACAAAGACGAGTGATGCGATTGATATGAGCGGGTGCATCCTCGTCGTCACGACCATGGAACTGGCAAGAATTGGTAATGGCCGTCATGATGTAGGAAGGAATCTGCCAGGACCTATCATTCGCGATGTTCGGAAGGGTGATGGGTGAAGTGGCACCGGTGAAACCGGTGGTCGCCTGCTGGTAAACGGTGCGGTTCTCCATTCGAACTACTGGTGGAGGACTAGGTGTACGAGAACGGGAGGGTGATGGGGAAACGTGTGGTGAAACGTGAGGTGATGACTTGGGTGTGAAATCGAAAGCGGGGGTGGGCTGTGAAAACGAAGAGGAACTAGAAGAACTGACCTCGGACGCAGAAGACGAGAAGGAAGACTTGATCGTAAACGGAAGCGGCGGAGGTCCCTGCGAACGCGTATGGGGCATCAACTGAAAAACCGAATACGAACAAGTAAGAAGACTCTGACAATGACTCACTAATCTAGAAAAGACACTAAAGCAAATATTTTTGGATTATTTTATAATTTTTAGACTCCTACGACTCAACTAACACAAATAGCACGTATGATATCAAGCAAGTCCAAACAAAGTAATCAACGCAATCGCCAAAGAGTCCCCGGAAACGGCGCCAAAAACTTGATGTGCTGAAAATGGGTCAACTAAATTAACTAAATTTACCCTAATTCTAGACTCTCTAAGCTTTAAATTTATAAAACTAAGACTCGCTAAACCCTAAACCACACAATCGGCAAGTGTACCGATCAATGTAGTATAGCCTAAAGAAGTCCGAGTATCGAACCCAAGAGTCTCTACTGACTACGCTACTGACTCTATCTAGACTAAAACTGACACGACTTAACCATTTGTTTATTGAGGGGGGGGGGTTTCTAAAAATCCTAATAATGCAAAAAATGAAAACTAGCTAGACTAGACGAACTAGACACGAACTCTCACGAAGACTGAACTCAAGGATGATGAGGGAACTACCTAGACAGGAATCCTGATTGCTTTTAGTTATGATTATAATTGGAAGTTGTCTGCTATGGAACCGGGATCTTGAAATTCTCACCTATCGGGAAATCTAAGGACCCCTATCAAGAGCACGCTAAGATCCCCTAAAGGTTGTTAAACTACCGGTTATTAGACTCCTTTACAAGACATCTAATGGGGTTTATAAAAGTATCCTACAAGGTTCACTCCCTTACGAGACCTAAACCTAAGATAGGTTTGTTTTCTCAGTTAGACTTGCTAGACAGCAGCAAATAGGTTAACTTTCTAAGAAGGACCCACCTTTCGGTTTAATCACTTAGACCTAGCAATAATCTCGCACCTTACAACTATTGACGATTAGTAGAACACTTGATTTTATAAAATTACCAACTATTACTTCTAAGGTTTATTGGCCAATTTAACCCTAAAGATTCAAGATTTATTACGTGATATAGACAGTCACCAAAATCTAAAACCTAGCACGACTCTATTATGTGATAAAGACCGTCACCAAGATTCATGCGAAGCAATAATCAACAATTAAATACCATCAAGCACGCAAACACATCTAACCGATAGAACAAACCGTTTACAATTTATAAACAATCCATAGCTTCCAAAATCCAATAATAATCAAAACACATACGCAATCAATCATCCATGTCTAGGTAGTAATAAAAATTTAGCCGCTAAACATAATCCAAACCAGGTTCATAATCCAAGTAATAATAGAATTCATCATTAAACAAGTAAAACAAACAAAAACCGAAGAAACAAGATTGTATAACCCGTTAACTTCAATCCCGAATGCTCCCGAATGCTCTCCGATGATTCCCAGCAGTCCCGAGCCTTCAAAACGCCTTAAAACAGCCTCTATGATCGTCCAAAGATGTCTGAAATTCGTAATTGTGATGTTCCACCCGGCTGTTATCGATAATGTTCATTATATAACAATAAAACCCTAATCTGCTTGCTGATCACGATTCTGCGCCGACATAAGGTCTTCTCGCGGCCCGCTTGAAGTTTGGTGTAAGTATACGCGGGCCGCCCGCCTTCAAATTTCCGGAAACAATAACTTAAGTTGATGCGGCCCGCCTGATGGTTAAGCTTAAGTTAATGCGGGCCGCCTTAGACCTTCAGAGCTGCACTTTCGCTTCATTCCACTCCCGAGCTCCTCGATTTCCGTGCCAATCTTTCCCCTGTCCAGATTTTATCTCGTATCTATTCCTTTTGCTGCAAAAACCTGGAAAACACAAGACAATCAAAAGTATGTACATTCTATCTAAAACCGACACTAAAACTAACTAAAACCGAACAAACCTAGACGCGAATAAAGATGTATTTTGCAATATATCAGGTGTTTCTTGTTGAGACATTATGGGGGTTCTGTTCTTTAATGGCAGCAAGAATGTCTCGTGGTTTTATGTTCTAATGCGTCATTTGCTCCACCGTCCTCTCTTCCGATGGAGTCAGCCTCATTAGGGACGGATGACCCTCTGGATACAGAAATGGTTCGTGGTTATGTTTAGCTTCCTCAAGCCTTATATCCGAATAACCTAACCTCTTTCTGTATGTCCCGATCAGTGGGAACTTGCAACCGGTTTTCCTAGTCCCGTTGCGTCTGACCGTGGCTGGTGATTTGTACTTGCCGGCACAATCGCACGTAAGCCAAATTTTTACCGGCTGACCGCTAGGGGGTTTATCGTAGATGGTGCGTTTGGTGACGAGGGCGTAGCCATTTACGCGTCCGACGTCTCTACACCACTCTACCAATTCATCCATGCTAGCGAATTTCTAACAAAAACACTTATATGTGTCAATTAATGATTAACTCAAATGATTAACCCATCGGTTTAGTTTTAGTATAAACGGGTTCGGGTCAGTTTCAGGTTGAACTTGCGAACCCGTTTGGGTTAACGGGTCGGGTTCGGGTCAACATGATCTGGATGGCGGGTTGACCCATTACACATTTATACTATATTATATTTTTTTTACAATATATTTTACGTCATAAATTAAATGGGGTGCGTATTTTTATGCCATGATAATAAGTTAAAAAGAGAAATTAACATAGATTTTATAACTTAAATATGATATTATTATATATATATATATATATATATATATATATGTGTTTTTTAAGTAAATTTTTACTTTAATATATTAATTTCAGGAAAAAAATAAAAAAAATCGGGTTTAATGGGTCGTGTTCGGGTCAACCCATGAAACTTCGGGTTCGGGTTCTTATGTATGATACGATTTTCGGGTTCGGGTCGGGTTCGGGTTTGTGTAAAATTTTCAGGTTCAGGTCGGATTGAACCCACCAACCCGCGAACACGACCCGTTGAGCAACCCTAATCTAAGATTTTAATAAAAACAACATCAAACGTAAAAACACTAAAATAGTTAACGTACAACAAATAAACGTATAATTAAATGTTATACCTGCTTGTTTTGAAACTCACTACGTTCCTGTTCAGCATTTGGACCCTCGGGCGGTCCACAACTTATGGGAGGAGAATGAGAACTATCAGTCGGTGGTCCAACACTAACAGGAGGGGCTTCAAAATTAACCGGGTGTTGCGATGGATAATAATCAGCATAATTAGGCTGAAAGGCATCCAAACCCCAATTATCCTGACCTGCATTAGACGCAAGAATGGGATCGAATGGAGCATTCAGATCAAACATGCCCGCTTTGTTATCTTCATTGTTATCATAACTCCCCTGATTCGCCTTGTTATCAAACACATCAAAAAAGTCACCCCAACCCGACATTATAACGTAAATAATTTGAATACAAAGAAAAATAGAAGAAACGAATAGAAGTTGAATGAAAATGAATGAAATTAGTGTCGTTTGTATAGAGAATTTTACGGAATATTACATCGTTTCAAATGATTAACACGCGAATCGAGGAATCTAACGTCAAATCAAATAACTCGCATGAATATCGAGGAATCTAACGTCTAATCACATAACTCGCACGAGATTCGAGGAATATAACATCAAATCGGATAATCTTACGTCTAATCACACGTGAATCGAGTAATAATACGTCGCGTCAAATAGTAATAAAACAATAAAATAAACAAAAATCATTGTATACGGGTCGTATAGATATATACGAGCCGTATAAAATGGTCGTATAATATATATACGACCACAGTATCATCTTATTCTAACATGGTTGATACGGGCCGTATAAGGTTATACGACCCGTATAGAATAAAGTGAACTGACAAAGGCTGCTGGCACAGCCTTTGTCGGTTCACTTTATTCTACACGGGCCGTATAACCTTATACGGCCCGTATCAACCATGTTAGAATAAGATGATACCATGTGCATTTATTAGGACCCTTATTTAATCTTCTTTGATATACGTTATTTTTAAAAAAAGATACTATGATAAACTATTCTTTATTGATATACATTATTCTTAAACAAGATACTACGCTAAACTATGTATTAGAATAATGGTAAAATTACGGGTTACGTTAATTTTTAACAATACTACTACAATAATGAGCAAAAGCGATCGAAATTTGCAACTGATTATAAAAAAAATAACACTAGATTATTAAAAATCAATAAAATATAATTAGAGTATATAATAGTTGACTCGATTAGGCTATAGGGTGTGGGGTGTGGGGGCGTGGGTTGGGACATTATTTGCCACATAGGACCATTAATCAAATGATACACTGTCCTCTCTTTGATTGATGGTAGTTTGCTTGGATTGAACCGCGTTTATCACGGCCCTCTTATTTGATGATTTTGAGACAAAATATATTAAAAAAATGGGGTAGTTGTTTGGGTCATGAGCACACTCTTTAGCCTTTTTAGCCTTATGATTAAGTATGATCAATTAAGGTCAATGAAGTCGTAGCCCGTAGGGCTGTTCAACAATCGAATTTGGTATTTTTAAAACAGCTAATCAAATTATTTGAATTTTAGAATGTTAAAGTAGGATTCGTATTCGATAGATAATTGAGTCCAAGCTACAAATTTGTGTTTTTCAGAAAAAAAATATGCAAGATACTGTTTGATTACTTTGCCAACATTATATGCAGTGTCAATTCTAAATTTGCCATTTATGTTAATTGCAAAATATATCTCTATTTTACCAATTGTAGGGTGAAGAAATTAGGCTATATCTCTGTCTCACAGAAAATAAAGGTTTTGTGACCTGAAATTTTGACATCCAAGGCAATGGGAAAGGAGATGTACCAGGATACCACCATTTCTTCCTAGACCACTTTAGTTGCATAGCCAAAATGCCATTAAAATGTGAAAGTATAAAAAAAGTTATTAAAAATTTTAGTGGCATAGCCAAAGTGCCACTAAAAAGTGAAAGTATAAAAAAAGTTGTTAAAAATTTTAGTGGCACAGCCAAAATGCCATTAAAAAGTGGAAGTACAAAAAAAGTTGTTAAAAATTTTAGTGGCATAGCAAAAGTGTCATTAAAAACCTAAACTAGAGGCATAAAAATTAAATGTCACTAAAAGTGTGTAATAAGAAAATATGGCATACATAAAGTGCCATTAAAAGGTAAATTAGTGGCAAAAAAGAGAAATGTCACTAAAAGTGTGTGCCACTAAATGACATTTTTTTTTGTAGTGTCTCTACTAGGCATAATGCTTATACACCAATTCAGGAGGAAACCCAATAAATATGGGAAAACCCCTTGTGGGAATCGAACCCAGAACCTATTGGTCCTAAAGTCTTATTCCACCCCCAGATGCCACTAGGCTATAAAGCCATGGACACGATGACTTTCACTCACTGCAAATATGGATCCTTAAGTTAATTAACAAAGTCTAATGACTACAAGGCCGGACATATGTATACTTATTATACATATTAGGATCACCAAGTTAAAACACGTATTCTGATCATCTCATAAGTTCTGATAATTGAACTTTCCACAAGTTCGGACATACACGCCCTCACAAACTCGGACCATATATAACCTTTTATGTGCGGACACTTATCACAAAGATGCAAGTGCGGATAGTTCAAAAACAATAAGTGCAAACCTATATAAACTAATTTGTGCGGACCTTTATTAAGTCCACAAGTGCGAACAATTTAGTTTAACAAATACTGACACTTTTAACAAAAATCATAAGTGTGGATCCTTGAAACCATTTAACAAGCGCGGACTATGTTCATTATTAAAAATACGAACACTTTGAAATATTACCATTTAACAAGTGTAGACTTTGAATTATTTTACAAGTGCGGACCGTATGCTTTTGACAAGTACTGACACTTTGTGACTTCACAAAGTCTGGCAAAGTTTTTACGAACAAAACCCCCAAATGCAAAGCAATCAATCATGTCAGGCATCAAATCAATCAATCAATCAGTGTCATTATTCTACCAACATCAAACAATCATTGTACAATCATTGTACAATCATCACACATTCATTTACTTGAAACAAAACTCAGATTGTTTAGATATCTAGGGTTTCGCATTGAAATTACAGGAACAAGAAATCAAAACGACATAAACACATACCTTGGATGGATATAGAGATGATTCTAGAAGAAATGAAGAGATCAAGATTGATGATTTGTGTGGGACTTGAGTAGCCAAAAGATCAGAGGAAAGTTTTAGAGAAATAACTCTAAACCCTCTAATGAAATCACTTTTACACAAAGCCACATAATACCATGTAATTTACATTTTCAGCATACAGTTCATGTATTTGTCATGTAGCATGTAAGTTTTGTATAAACCATTTGTTTATAATTATTATTCGCGTTCGTTGTCAGTGTTTGAGAGTTATCACGTATGTGTTCTGGTAATTCCCCGAATGACCAATGTAGACTCATTTAACGAACCCTAGTTAAATGCAGTGCCATGAATGTATGATTTAATTAATTGTGGTTAGGTTAAAGTAGTGACCTGAAGTTGCGGGTTGTCCCACAAAGTCTGTAAAGTAGACCCGGCCATTGATCAAGTTTGTTTTAGTGGTTAAGCTCACACGGTGTGGGCTTTCAAAAATGGCGTTGTTGTTGCTCAATGATCAGTGTAATTTAGGTACACCTTATTTGATACTAATTATTTAGTAAAATGAAGTGATCTTGTATTAAATATATTGTTTTCACTTGATTTGTCATGATATATGTTTAAGATGAAAATGAACTAAAATGATCCTATTAAACTTTTCAAATGAAACATAGTAAAATTAATTGGTTCAATTAGTTTTAAGTGAATTGAATTGCCATTTAATTGATGCAAAAGTATTCCAACAAATATGTGGACTAAAGTTAATTGGAATTTGAGCTAAAATTTTATTTTAATACATTAGTATACTTTGTTTTGTTTTGGAGGCCACCACTTAGATCAAGGATTCATGTGGAGTCTTGTATATGAAGAAAAGAATGGGCCAGCCAATGAAGTGGGCTTTAGTTGGTATGTAATTAAAAGAATTAATAAATTGGGCCAACATGATGAGATAAGGGAGGTTTTTGAAATAAAAAAAGACGCATGACAATTAATATAAAGGGATCATATACGACAGACTTGGGGGGATCGCAAAAGGATTTTTTAACGGCTGAAGGAATAGTAGAGGGGCGCATGGAAGGCAGCCACCTTTTGGTTCAAGACAGGCTCTCTCGTGGCTTCCTCCAGACGGACGGTTCACTTAGGTTTTTACTTTTCTCAGTTTATACTCAGGTTTGGATGTATTTTTGACCGTGACAAAGTTGTATGAATACATTGATGTTCTGGTTTCTGTGAACCATTTGCATGTGTTTTGAGTTCTTGTTATACAACTTGTTCGGTTGATGACAAAACCTAGAAACGGGTTGGGTGACATCGAGTAGCTTGACTCACATTAGTAAATAGGGTTAACTGAATTATAAAAGATCTGATAACAAAGACCTATGTTTGATTACCATCTTAAATTAACCAACTTTCTAGCATCATATCTATGTGATGGCCAATTAACTTAGTAAACTGAGTTTTTTGAAACCCAGAACCTGAAGTTTGGAGGAAGTTATGTTTTATAAATCTGATATCTTTTCTTGTAGTTAGTTTTTTTAGTTTCTTTCAAATTAATCAAATCCCCCAATTCTGGACTAGTAGTAATTAATTAAATAATTTAGCTAAACACCAACCACATATTCCCCGTGGATACCATATCTTACTTACGCTATCTACTTAGTTTAATTTGGTTTTTGCATGACTGTTACGACAGTCATCAAAATGGCGCCGTTGCCGAGGAATTAGTGCGCTTAGTGTTTTTCTGGTTTTCTAAAAAAACAAAAAAATATATTTTTTTTCTTTCTATTTTATTTTATTTCTTTTGTTTCTTTTTGTTTAGTTAAGTTTTACTGGGTGTGTTAGTTTTGCTGGTTGATCGATGTTTCAAAACTCAATCTCCATTAATGATCTGAACATCATTTATAGAGAGCAATCTGAGTTTTTGTTGAACGCGGCCGCGAATATAAATGCTATACGGTCGCTGTGGAACATTCACGACGATCTTGATTCTTTAACCAGGGGAGTTTGTCCCAATCTTTTGTACATATATTTTTTTCTTTTATCTTTGAGTCGTAGTTTCCTTCCACATTGAGGACAATGTATATGTGCGGGGAGGGGGAACTAGCGTTTTAGTCAGGTCTTAGAAAAAAACCAAAAAAAAAAAAATCTCTATAGATTGAAAAATTTTGTAAATTTCTCGTAAAGATTTTGCACAAAAATGGAAGATGATAGGTATAATCAGATCGTTAGCTTTTAATTACTATATAAATGAGATAACGAACGGTCAGTCACACGTATAATTTAGGATATGTGGGTAGGCCCAGCCGGTTGATGAGTTCATTAGGATTGATTTAATATACCTTAAAAATAGGAGTCTTGTAGGTTCTCATCTTAGGAGCTATAGCAAAGCTGAAACTATGGAGAGAATAAGGGGTAGGTCATAAATAAAAAAACTTCTAAGTATCCGATTAAATGTCACACATTTGTTTCTTTTTATGAGAATAAATCCGAAACAAGGTGAAGCCTGAAAAAATATTTCATCCATTCATTCATTTGAGCTAGCTGTGTATTAACGAAGCCTATGGTATTGCCATTGGGATGGTGACTCGGGTGGTACATATCCTCTAGGTGGAGTTAGAAATAAAATGATAAATATGTGAAGCTTATGGTGTTAACCAATGGGATGGTGACTCAGGTGGGGTATGTCCGCTAATTTGATCATTAGCAAAACATATTGAAGCTCATAACCATCATTCATTATCCATCACAAATTTAATGGGAAATATATAAGATTTTTTCTATATAAGACGGTAATCTCATAAGCTTAAAGCAAAATTGGGCAGAGTTGTGGTCTTTTAAGTGTAGGATCTATAGATGAATAATTCACATAAACTTAATGAATTGTGAATAAGGGCTTGAAAACCGGCGGTTAGGTTTAGGTGGATCATATACCCGCTATCCTGGTTAATGTATGATTAAACTTTTAATAAAATAATTGAATATATCGAAAGCCATTGTTTCTGATTCTGATTCTATTGCAAATAATTTTTTTGGGATGAAAAAAAATAAGTATGGAGATGTTGATCGGTGCATTTTAGGTACACCTTATTTGATACTAATTATTTAGTAAAATGCAGTGATCTTGTATTAAATATATTGTTTTGATTTGATTTGTCATGATATATGTTTAAGATGAAAATGAGCAAAAACGATCGTAATTAGTTTTAAGTGAATTGAATTGCCATTTAATTGATGCAAAACTATTCCAACAAATATGTGGACTAAAGTTAATTGGAATTTGAGCTAAATTGTTATTTTGATATATTAGTATATTTTGTTTTGTAGTCTATCATTTAGATCATGGATTCACGTGGAGTCTTGTATATGAAGAAAAGAATGGGCTAGCTAATGAAGTGCACTTTAGTTTGGTATGCAATTAAAAAAATTAATAAATTGAGTCAATATCACGAGATAAGGGAGGTTTTTGAAAAAAAAAAGACTCATGACAATTAATATACAACAACAACAACAATCATACCCAGTAAATCCCACAACTAGCAAAGCTACTTATAGGGTCTGGGGAGGGTGGGATGTAGGCAGACCTTGCCTCTATCCATAGGGATAGAGAGGCTGCTTCCAGAGAGACCCTCGGCTCGAAAGCGAACAACAAACCAACACACCAAGTCAAAGAATATACAAATAAGAAGTCCCCCATACCAAGAAATTGATCCGAGTTGACACAGTATAATATAAATCATGTATAATAGCATGCATACATCATTTGGGCATAAACACAAGAAGGCAATCACCGGAAAAGTCCCTTAAAGACTAGGAAAAACCTACCTCCTTAAGATATACCTAAGACCTTACCTCATGACAATTAATATAAAGGGATCATATACGGCAGACTTGGGGGATCACACAAAAGGAGTTTTTGACAGCTGAAAGAGCAGTAGAGGGGCGCACAGCGGCTGTACACGATTCAAGACATGGCTCTCTTGTGGCCTCCTTCAGGCAGACGGTTCACTTAGGTTTTTACTTTTTTTTGTTTATACTCAGGTTTGGATGTATTTTTGACCTTTACAAAGTTGTACGAATACATTGATGTGTTGGTTTCTTTGAACTATTTGCACGTGTTTTGAGTTCTTGATTTACAACTTGTTCGATTGATAACAAAACCTAGAAACGGGTTAGGTGACATAGAGTAGGTTGACTCACATTAGTAAATAGGGTTAATTGAATTATAAAAGATCTGATGACAAAGACCTATTGGTTACTACCTTAAATTAACCATCTTTCTAGCATCATGTCTATGTGATGACCAATTAACTAAGTAAACTGAGTTTTGTGAAACCTAGAACCTGAAGTTTGGAGGAAGTTACGTTTTATAATTCTGATATCTTTTCTTGTGGTTAGTTTTTTTAGCTTCTTTCAAATTAATCAAAACCCCCAATTCTAGACAAGTAGTAATTAATTAAATAATTTAGCTAAATACTAACCACATATTCCCCGTATAGCGATACCATACTTACGCTATCTATTACTTTAATTAGGTTTTTGCATGACCCTTGCAACAGTCATCAAAATGGCGCCATTACCAGGGAATTAGTGCGCTTAGTGTTTTTCTGGTTTTCTGAAAAAATCAAAAAACAATAAAAATATTTTTCTTTCTATTTTATTTTATTTCTTTTGTTCCTTTTTGTAAAGTTTTTGTGTTAATTTTGCAGGTTTTGATCGATGTCTCCATACTAAATCTCCATTTGGACAGGGATGATCTGAACATCATTTATAGAGAGCAACCCGAGTTTTTGTTGAACGCGGCCGCGAATGAAATGCTATACGGTCGCTGTGGAACATTTACGAGGATCTCGCTTCTTTAACCACGGGAGTCTGTCCCCATCTTTTATACATATATTTTTTCTTTTATTTTTGAGTCGTAGTTTCCTTCCACATTGAGGACAATGTAGATTTTAAGTGCGGGGAGGGGGAACTAGCGTTTTAGTCAGGTCTTGAAAAAAAAACCTAAATATTAAAAAAAATCCATAAAAACTGAAAAGTTTGTAAGTGTTTCGTAAAGATTTTGCACAAAAATGGAAGATGTAGGTATAATTGGGTCGTTGGCTTTTAATTACTATATATATATATATATATATATATATATATATATATATATATATGAGATAACGAACGGTCAGTCATATGTCTAATTTAGGATATGTGGGTAGGCTCAGCCGATTTATGAGTTACTTAGGATTGATATAATATACCTTAAAAAATATAGGAGTCTTGTGGGTTGTCACCTTAGGAGCTATAGCAAAACTGAAACTGTGGAGAGTATAAGAGGTACGTCATAAATTAAAAAAAAAAACTTGTAAGTATCCGATTAAATGGCACATATGTTTCTTTTTACGAGAATAAATTCGAAACAAGGTGGTTCCCGAAAAAAATTCAATCCATTCATCCATTTGAGCTAGCTGTGTATTAACGAAGCCTGTGGTATTGCCACTGAGATGGTGACTCGGGTGTTACATATCCTCTAGGTGGAGTTAGAAAAAAATGATAAATATGTGAAGCTTATTGCGTTAATCACTAGAATGGTGACTCGGGTGGGGTATGTCCGCTAAGCTGATCATAAGCAAAACACATTGAAGCACATAACCATCATTCATTATCCATCACAAATTTAATCGGAAATATATAAGAGTTTTTTCTATATAAGACGGTAATCTCATAATCTTGAAGCAGAATTAGGCAGAGTTGTTGTCTTTTAAGTGTGGGATCCATAGATGAATAATTCACATAAACTTAATGAATTGTGAATAAGGGCTTGGAAACCGGCTCTTGGGTTTAGGTGAATCATATACCCGCAATCCTGGTTAACGTATGATTAGACTTTTAATAAAATAACTGAATATATCAAAAGCCATTGTTTCTGATTGTGATTCTATTACAAATAGTTTTCTCGGGACGAAAAAAGATAAGTGTGGGGATGGTGATCGGTTCATTTTATGTACACCTTATTTGATACTAATTATTTAGTAAAATGCAGTGATCTTGTATTAAATATATTGTTTTGATTTGATTTGTCATGATATATGTTTAAGATGAAAATGAGCTAAAACGATTGTATTAACCTTTTCAAATGAATAGTGAAATTAATTGGTTCAGTTAGTTTTAAGTGAATTGAATTGCCATTTAATTGATGCAAAACTATTCCAACAAATATGTGGACTAAAGTTAATTGGAATTTGAGCTAAATTGTTATTTTGATATATTAGTATACTTTGTTTTGTAGTCTACCATTTAGATCACGGATTCACGTAGAGTCTTGTATATGAAGAAAAGAATGGGTTAGCAAATGAAGTGGGCTTTAGGTAGTATGTAATTAAAACAACAACAACAACAGTACCCAGCAAGTCCCACAAATAACAAAGCTATTGGTGGGGTCTGGGGAGGGTGAGATGTAGACAAACCTTACCTCTATCCATATGGATAAAGAGGCTGCTTCCAAAAAGACCCCCAGCTCGAAACCAAACATCAAGCAAACTACAGATATAGCAATATAAATCCACGAATCACAGAATAAGTGGTAAACGACTAATATAGTAGAATAGACACAACTATAGCTCCTAAAGCAATATATATATATATATATATATATATATATATATATATATATATATACACACACACATACACACAAGATGATAAACACATGTAAGGTCCACCCGAAAAGTAGAAAATATTAACCCCTAACCCAAAAATCTCAGACACCTCATTACTCTCTCCTAAAAATCTTTAACCTTAATCCTACGTCTCCACGAACTCCTATCCTGGACCATGTCCTCAGAAATGTGCAACTCTAGCAAATCTTGCCTAATCCGCTCCTCCCAAGTCAGTTTGGGCCTTCCTCTACTCCTCCTACCCTCCACACAAAGGGTGTCTACTACTCTAACTGTTGCCGTCAATGGCCTCCTCTTCACATGCCCAAACCATCTCAATCTCCCCTCCTTAATCTTACTCGATATACTAGCCACCCCTAGCCTTTCCCTAAAAACCTCATTTCTCATACGCTCTAGCCTTGTGTGCCTACACATCCATCGTAACATCCTCATTTCTGCCACCTCCATCTTTCGTGTCTGCGTCTTTTTGATAGCCCAACAATCTGTTCCATATAACATAGCAGGTCTAACTGCAACCTTATAAAATTTTCCCTTTAATTTAGTTGGGAACCTCCTGTCACACAATACCCCAGCGGCTGCTCTCCACCTACACCAGCCAGCTTGTATACGATGGGCAACGTCACTATCTATCTCCCCATCCTTTTGTACAAACGATCCTAAATATTTAAACTTGGTAACCTGTGGCACCGCTTGACTATCAATGGTGATTTGAGTATCTTCGCGGTCGACTGTTCCACTAAAATCACAGTGAAGATACTCGGTCTTTGAACGACTAATTTTTAAACCTTTGCCTTCTAAAGCAACTCGCCACTCTTCTAACCTCTCGTTTAGTCGCTGTTTAGTCTCCGCGACTAAAACAATATCATCTGCAAAAAGCATGCACCATGGAATCGGCTCCTGTATCGACTTTGACAACTCATCCAGCACAACTGCAAAGAGAAACGGACTCAACGCCGACCATTGGTGGAGTCCTATCTCCACCGGGAAAAAACCAGTATCCCCTACTGGTGCACGAACACTAGTTTCGGTCCCATCATACATATCCTTAATTATGTCTATATATTTCCCAGGTAACCCTCTACTCTCCAAACTATCCCAAATCAGTCCACGTGGTACACTGTCATATGCTTTTTCTAGGTCAATGAACACCATATGTAGATCTCGTTTCTTCTCCCTATACTTTTCCATCAATCTCCTTAGAATGTGTATCGCTTCTGTAGTTGACCTCCCTGGTATAAAACCAAATTGGTTTACCGTCACTTGCGTTTCTCTTCTAATCCTAGTCTCAATTATCCTCTCCCATAATTTCATAGTATGACTTAACAGCTTAATCCCTCTGTAGTTCTCGCAGCATTGAGCGTCGCCTTTATTCTTATATAAGGGCACTACAACACTACTCCTCCACTGATCTGGCATTTTTCCCGAACTTAAAATAAGGTTGAATAGGGACGTTAGCCATTGAACTCCTTCCTCTCCCAAACACAACCACGCCTCAATTGGTATGCAGTCAAGACCAATCGCCTTAGCCCTTCCCAACTTCCTAAGTGCTGTTCTAACTTCCCCATGTGTGATACTCTGATCGTAACCGCTATTACGTTGCCGCCTTTGGATAGTAGGGTTTTCACTTTGTTGTTGGTAGTCCATCCTACCGTTGAAAAGATTATGGAAGTAGTTTTGCCATCTCAGCCTAATATCAAGTTCATTTACTAAAACACGTCCATCATCTCCCTTTATAAACTTCACTACCCCTAGATCCTGCCTCCTACGCTCCCTAGCTTTAGCGATCTTAAACATATGATGCTCACCCTCCTTTGTTTCTAGGCTTTCATACATCATTTTGTAAGCTGTGTTCTTTGCCTCCGTTACAGCCTTCTTCGCCTCCCTCTTGGCCGTTTTGTATTTCTCCCTCAACCTTACTCGATCTTCATCGTTTGAGCAACTCAAAAGGTCCCTAAAACATTTTTGCTTATCCCTTATTTTGGTATGAACATCCTCACACCACCACCAAGATTCCTAATTAATAAATTAGGCCAATATCACGAGATAAGGGAGGTTTTTGAAAAAAAAAAGACGCATGACAATTAATATAAAGGGATCATATACGGCAGACTTGGGGGATCACACAAAAGGAGTTTTTGACGGCTGAAGGAACAGTAGAGGGGCGCATGGAACTTTTGGCGGCTGTACACAGTTCAAGACATGGCTCTCTCGTGACTTCCTCCAGGCAGACGGTTCACTTAGGTTTTTACTTTTCTCAGTTTATACTCAGTTTGGATGTATTTTTGACCTTTACAAAGTTGTATGAATACATTGATGTGGTGGTTTCTTTAAACTATTTGCATGTGTTTTTAGTTCTTGATTTACAACTTGTTCGGTTGATGACAAAACCTAAAAACGGGTTGGGTGACATAGAGTAGGTTGACTCACTTTAGTAAATAGGGTTAATTGAAGATCCGATGACAAAGACCTATGTTTGATTACCATCTTAAATTAACCAACTTTCCAGCATCATGTCTATGTGATGGCCAATTAACTAAGTAAACTGAGTTTTTTGAAACCTAGAACCTGAAGTTTGGAGGAAGTTACATTTTATAAATCTGATATCTTTTCTTGTAGTTAGTTTTTTTAGCTTCTTTCAAATTAATCAAAACCCCCAATTCTAGAGTAGTAGTATTTAATTAAATAATTTAGCTAAACACTAACCACATATTCCCCGTATAGCGATACCCAACTTACGCTATCTACTTACTTTAATTAGCTTTTTGCATGACCCTTATGAGAGTCATCAAAATGGCGCAATTGCCGGGGAATTAGTGAACTTAGTGTTTTTCTGGTTTTCTAAAAAAATAAAAAACAATAAAAATATTTTTCATTTTATTTTATTTTATTTCTTTTGTTTCTTTTTGTTTCGATGTGTGTTAATTTTGCAGCTTTTGATGGATGTCTCCATACTCAATCTCCATTTGGACGGGGATGATCTGAACATCATTCATAGAGAGCAACCCGAGTTTTTGTTGAACGCGGTCGTGAATGAAATGCTATACGGTCGCTGTGGAACATTTACGAGGATCTTGCTTCTTTAACCAGGGGAGTCTGTCCCAATCTTTTGTACATATATTTTTCTTTTATTTTTTAGTCGTAGTTTCCTTCCACATTGAGGATAATGTAGATTTTATGTGCGGGGAAGGAGAACTAGCGTTTTAGTCAGGTCTTGAAAAAAAACCAAAATATTAAAAAAAATCTCATTGAAAAAATTTGTAAATGTTTCGTAAAGATTTTGCACAAAAATGGAAGATGATAGGTATAATTGGGTCGTTGGCGTTTAATTACTATATATATATATATGAGATAACGTACGGTCAGTCACATGTCTAATTGAGGATATGTGGGTAGGCGCAGCCGATTTATGAGTTCCTTAGGATTGATATAATATACCTTAAAAAAATAGGAGTCTTGTGGGTTCTCACCATAGGAGCTATAGCAAAACTGAACTGTGGATAGTATAAGAGGTACGTCATAAATAAAAAAAACTTGTAAGTATCCGATTAAATGGCACGTCTGTTTCTTTTTATGAGAATAAATCCGAAACAAGGTGGTGCCCAGAAAAAATTCAATCTATTCATTCATTTGAGCTAGCTGTGTATTAACGAAGCCTATGGTATTGCCACTGAGATGGTGACTCGGGTGGTACTTATCCTCTAGGTGGAGTTAGAAAAAATGATAAATATGTGAAGCTTATTGCGTTAACCAATGGAATGGTGACTCGGGTGGGGTATGTCCGCTAAGCTGATCATAATCAAAACACATTGAAGCTCATAACCATCATTCATTATCCATCACAAATTAATCGGAAATATATAAAAGTTTTTCTATATAAGACGGTAATCTCATAATCTTGAAGTAGAATTAGGTAGATTTGTTGTCTTTTAAGTATGGGATCCATAGATGAATAATTCACATAAACTTAATAAATTGTAAATAAGGGCTTGGAAATCGGCGCTTGGGTTTAGGTGAATTATATACCCGCAATCCTGGTTAACCTATGATTATACTTTTAATAAAATAACTGAATATATCGAAAGCCATTCATAAAACTGTGTCAAGTGGTACCAATACTATACCACTATTAGTGATCACCAACATCAGAAAAGCTAGTAAAAACAAAATAAATAAAAACGAAAAAAATAAAGTCGAGGGAAAAGCAGACGTAAAATCTTTGAATCACGCACGATCGTTGCAAAGAAGTTAAACCGAAACTTAAAACATAGAAAAAGTAACTAAGTCAATCCAGGGCCCGCGTGTTACGACGAACTGGTCAAATGGAGAAATATTGATGTGTTGCGACGGACCAAACCGAAAAAAATACACGAAAAAATGTTGAACCCTACACACACGTTGTGGTGCGTTAACTCATAAAATTTAGAACAAAACAAAAAACATGGGAATGATGAAAAGTATAGTGAACCAAAATTGAAAAATAAAAAGAGTTGGGGTTAAATTGCAAAAGATGAAAAGATTTAGATTATAAGTAAAAAACAAAGGGTCTAAATTGCAAGAAAGTAAAAGTTCTGGGTTAGAAATGAAAAAAGAAAAAAAAACTTATACATGAGATAGAACACCATAAATTAAAAAAAAATTAAAATTTTTATTTTTGTAAAACTTGAATAAACTATTATATTAATAGAGTAAACTCTAGTTAATGGTTAAATATTTATTTATTATATGTATAATACATGATATGGTTTCAAATTATTTATAATTCTTTGATTAGTTTAATATTTATGAATTAATTATTTTCATATTAGTTTAAGAGATATTAATAATTTATTAGATATTAGATTTAGATATTTATAATATTATTAATTGAATTTATTAATATTAAAATAAAGATAAGGATCAAGATAAAGATAAAGATAAGTGATGATTATATATTGGTTATTAATATTAAAAGAATATATTAAACAAATATTAATAAAATATATAAGGTTGAAGGAGACAATGTCATGTGACATTATTTATATTCTTTTATTAATATTTAGATAGTTTTTTCGGGACGAAAAAGATAAATGTGGGGATGATGATCGGTGCATGTTAAGTACACCTTATTTGTTACTAATTATTTAATAAAATGCAGTGGTCTTGTATTATATATATTGTTTTGATTTGATTTGATTTGTCATGATATATGTTTAAGATGAAAATGAGCTAAAACAATCCTATTAACCTTTTCAAATGAAACATAGTGAAATTCATTGGTTCAATTAGTTTTAAGTGAATTGAATTGCCATTTAATTGATGTAAAACCATTCCAACAAATATGTGGACTAAAGTTAATTGGAATTTGAGCTAAATTATTATTTTGATACATTAGTATACTTTGTTTTGTAGGCCACGATTTAGATCATGGATTCACATGGAGTCTTGTTCGGAAACTTTATTTGTAAGTATTGAAGAAAATCAGACTCAGCTTGATCTATGAAGAAGATAAAGTACTGCAGATCAAAGAACAAGAAGAAAATCGGATATGACAAACTGAAAAGAACAACATCTACTTCAAAGAAACAGAAGCTGATCAAAGAACTAAAGAAGATTATCAGAAAAGGCCATTCTCATGGATCTGATGAAATATCATCAGTTTCTGGCAATTCTGATCAGAGACTTTCTGATGATTTATTCACCAGAATTTCTGATGAATGATGAAGTGGTTATCAGAAATTTTGATAAAACCCCACTTTTCTAAAAATCAGTTCTATCCTGTAACAATAACTGAAGCAAGTTGACATTATTGGATATCATGATGACAAAGGCAACTTGATTATTGGATTCAATGAATATGTCAAGAAGCTACTTTTTGCAGGACATATAGATGAATAAACAAATGTTTATTCATGTATCCAAGCCGTCTATAAATAGAAGGCTCATCAAGCAGAGGACAATGAGTTAAGCTTAGCATTCAATACTGTCACAACCCCCGTCCCCTATCTGTCCTGGGAACGGGCGGCCACGAGACCAGTTTTGGTGGTATCGTTCTTTATCAATTTGGCAGCGGAAATTTTATCAGGACCCAAGTTAGGAAATATTTTATTAGAGTAAATACCACGCTGTTATAATATTAAACATATTGGGATAAAACCCAAGTTTTCATTACAAACATATTCATAGGGAAAATCCCTATTTTATTGAATAAAACATCTTCTTTTATTTAGGTAACTTATATAGCCACTTTTTCCAAGCCTTCAGTGTTGTCCAGCTGGCTTCTAGTTGGCTTTCACATTTTGTTACCTGAAACGCGTTTAAAAACATTTTGTCAGTGGGAAATACTGGTGAGTGAATCCCAGTTTAATCAAGAAGAGTTTTATCTCTTAACAGTATTGAGAGCTATTACAATGTTTACATCTACATAATTACTCATTCAGTATTGTTAATCCTGAGTGATGGATCATATTACTAATTGGCTAACTCTTTGTCCAATGGTAACGTGTTCCACATTTTGTATACAAAACCCCAACATACCGGCAGTAATTGAAGAATTAAAAAGACTCAAATCACTGCTTAATGACATTGTAAAATATTTAAGGTTTTGTAAAAAACAGTTTACAAAAAGGAGATTACTCACATTGCTGTTTTAGGGTTTCCTGGGAATTATCTATTAAATACACAAATGTACACGTGTTAGTACAATAACCCAATATTTACATTAGCAATACCCTCCCCGAGACGGCATTCCAATGACTACGTCTGGCAGAACCACGACAGCCATTACGGAACCCTGGATCAATCGGGCAGCCTATCTAATACGTAACTGGGGTTATAATACTTACAACGGGGCAGAACTTCGTTAATTAGGGGGGGGGGGGTATTTTGCCTGCTATTATAATTGCTATTCAGAATATTGAGAGAGATCGAGAGAGATTGAGCGAATTGAAACTGAAGGCCGAAGGTCTCTATTTATAGGTGACCTTTCACCTTCCCTCGCGGCCCGCGTAAGAGAAAGGAAAGGCCTACGCGGCCCGCGTAGTAGGGTAAGTAGGCCCTAGCTATGACTGATCAGCACCATAGCTTCGACAATAGCCCGACACGTGGGGGCACCGGGTGCAGCCCTGACTCCGAGCTGTCGCGCCCCGCGTAGACCCTGATGTGGTCTTACGCGGCCCGCGAGCGATGTTAAAACTTTGTTTTTTATTTTTAATGATATATTGTATTTTGGGCTCGGTTTTCATATATGGGGTGTATTTTAAGACATAATGAGAAATTTTAATATATATATTAGGGTGTCGAAAATATTTAGGAGGGTTGTTATATCCTCCCCACCTTGTTTTAGAACTCGTCCTCGAGGTCTACTGGAATAAGTGTGGATATTTCCTTTGCATTTCAGATTCAAGCTCCCATGTGTACTCTGGTAATCTTTTGGAGTCCCATTTCACTTTGACCAGAACTAATCTCTTGTGCTTAAGGTTCTTAACTTTCCTGTCTTCAATCTGTAGAGGCCTTTCTACAAACTTTAACTGTTCATTTACCTCTGTATCCTTTAGAGGTATTACAAGTGATTCATCAACTAAGCATTTCTTGAGATTAGATACATGAAATACATCATGTATTCCTGTCATTTCCTCTGGCAGTTGTAGCTGATAGGCTACAGGTCCTATTCATCTAATAATCTCAAAAGGTCCAATATACCTGGGACTCAGCTTTCCCCTATTTATGAATCTTACCACTCCTTTCCAAGGAGAGACTTTCAATAATACTTTATATCCTACCTGAAATTCCAATGGCTTTCGTCTGTTATCAGCATAACTCTTTTGTCAATCACGTGCTGCTTTCAGTCGTTCATTGACTTGAATGATCTTGTCTGTTGTTTCTTGTACTATCTCAGGTCAAGATAGTTTCTTTTCTCCAATTTCTGCCCAACAGACTGGCGTTCGGCACTTTCATCCATAAAGTGTTTCGAATGGTGCAGCATTGATACTTGTGTGATAACTGTTATTATAAGAAAATTCTATAAATGGTAAATGATCGTCCCAATTACCTCCGAAATCAATTACACAAGCTCTAAGCATGTCCTCCATTGTCTGAATTATTCTTTCACTTTGTCCGTCCGTTTGAGGATGATAAGCGGTGCTTAGATTCAACTTGGTTCCCATTGCTTTTTGGAAACTTGTCCTAAAACGAGAGGTAAAACGACTATCTCTATCAGAAATAATTGATAAAGGAATTCCATGTAATGAAACTATTTCATTTACATATAATTTAGCTAATTGTTCCATACTGAAAGTTTCTTTCATTGGTAGGAAATGAGCTGACTTAGTTAGCCTGTCTACAATCACCCAGATTGTATCATTACCTTTCCTTGTTTTGGGTAATTTGGTATCAAAATCCATTGTTATCAATTCCCATTTCCAAACTGGCATTTCTAACTGTTGTAATAAACCTGAAGGTTTCTGATGTTCAGCTTTGACTTGTGAATAGGTTAAACATTTTGCAACATATGCTGCTATATCCTTTTTCATTCCTATCCACCAGAAATTCTTTCTTAAGTCCTGATACATCTTATCACTTCCAGGATGCATCGTATATTTAGACTTATGGGCTTCTTCTAATACAAGGTGGCGTAGGTTTCCTAATTTAGGTATCCACATTCTTTTCTTATGGAATCTCCAAATTCCATCTGTTCCTTATTCTAGTTCCTTAATCATTCCTTTTAATTTTTCAGTATCATCCTAGATTACTGATTCTTGCGCCTTTCTAATCTGTTCATTTAAATCTACTTGTAGATTTAATTTAAGAGAACGTACCCTTTTTGGCTTTTCATGATACTTTCGACTTAAAGCATCAGCTACTACGTTTGTCTTTCCTGCATGATACTGGATGTTGCAATCATAATCACTAAGTATCTCCATCCAGCATCTTTGTCTCATATTCAATTCCTTTTGCCCGAAAACATACCTTAAACTCTTATGGTCGGTGAAAATGGTAAACTTACTACCGTATAGGTAATGTCTCCAAATTTTAAGGGCAAAAATTATAGCTCCTAATTCTAGATCATGGGTTGAATAATTCTCTTCATGATTCTTAAGTTGTCTAGAGGCGTAAGCTATAACCTTTGGACGTTGCATTAACACACATCCATAACCTAACTTAGAAGCGTCACAATAGACTACAAAGTCTTCAGTTCCTTCTGGTAACGCTAGTATGGGTGCATGGGTTAATCTTTGCTTAAGAATTCTAAAGGCATCTTCTTATTTTGGTCCCCATTCAAACTTAACAGATTTACAGGTTAGCATAGTTAAGGGAATAGCTATTCTAGAAAAATATCGAATAAATATTCTATAATAACCGGCCAATCCTAAGAAGCTTCTAACCTCGGTTGGTGACTCGGGGGTTTTCCATTTGATAATCGCCTCGATCTTGGTGGGATCTACAAGAATTCCTTCATGATTGACTAAATGTCCAAGAAAATGTTCATTTTTTAACCAAAACTAAAACTTCGAAAACTTAGCATAAAGCTTTTCTTTTCTTAATAAACTTAGAAGTGCGTGCAAATGCTTTGCATGTTCTTCTTTACTCTTAGAGTAAATGAGAATATCATCTATAAAGACAATTATGAATTTATCCAAATATGGCTTACATATTCGGTTCATCATATCCATAAATGCAGCTGGGGCATTGGTTAAACCAAATGGCATGATAGTAAATTCATAATGGCCATACCTTGTCCTGAAAGCGGTCTTAGGAATGTCCTCTTCCTGTACCTTTAATTGATGATATCCTGATCTTAAATCGATTTTTGAGAAAAATCGTGCTCCTTGCAATTGGTCGAATAGATCATCGATTCTTGGTAAAGGATATCGAGTCTTAATCGTGACCTTGTTCAATTCACGGTAGTCAATGCACATACGCATTGATCCGTCCTTCTTTTTAACGAATAAGATCGACGCTCCCCATGGCGATGAGCTTGGCTGTATGAATCCCTTTTCCAATAATTCATCTAACTGTTTCTTCAGTTCCTGCATTTCTGCGGGTGCCAAACGGTAAGGTGCTTTGGCAATTGCTGCTGTCCCTGGTATTAAGTGGATTCTGAATTCGACTTCTGGGTCTGGCGGTTGTCCTAGTAATTCTTCTAGAAATACATCTGCAAACTGGGATACTACTGGAATATCTTTTAATTCTTTTCCTTTAGTGTTAGTGATTATGGAAATCAAATACACTAATGACCCTTTTCTTATATAACTTGCTGTTTTCATCATAGAGATGAATTTTGTGGATCTAGAAGTTTTATTTCCTTTAATTGTGATCTTTTCACCTTTTGGTGAATTTACTTGGATTGACTTTTGATCACATAAAATACTGGCTTTATTGTCTATTAACCAATCCATTCCTAACACAACATCAAATCCTGCCAGATTCATTGGATAAAGGTTTGCAATAAACTTTTGATTTAAAATTTCTATTCTTGCTCCCTGCAAGATTTTAGAAATCTTAATGGTTTCCCCATTTGCTGTCTCTACTGGACATTCTTGTGGGAGTTTAGTTAATGGTTGATTGAGAAATTTGCAAAATGAAGTATTAATAAAACTTTGGTTCGCACCAGAGTCAAATAATACTTTAGCAAAATGTCATTAACTAAAAACGTACCGGCGATCACATCCGGGATCATCTTTGCTTCTTCTGTAGTCAGAACAAATGCCCTAGCATTTTTAGTATTCTTGTTGTTCGTGACTGGAGCTAGTTTTGGATAGTTTGGCTTTATGTGGCCTTGTTCTCCACAGTTGTAGCATATCCTGTTGTTAGGATTCTTCCTGCAGTCTTCCTCCTTGTGTCCAGATATTTTGCAGAAATTGCAGTATATGGAGCATCTTCCAGAATGCTTCCTTTTGCAATATTTGCAGTAGGGTGCAGAGGTAGAACCTACATTTCTCTCACGGTTAGAATTTCCAGAACGGAATTATTGGGTAAGTTTCTGGGTTAGGTTCCTCCTCTGATCCTCTTCTCGTGTACGCACTAACTCATCTGTCAAGGTGTTTGCTAGTTCTACAGCTTCTTCTATGGTTTGAGGTCTAGCTGTCTTGACTACATGCCTTATCTCACTGATTAATCCCCAGATGTATCGGGAGATTAATACTGGTTCAGGTGATGCTAGGGTTGGTACTATCCTAGCATATTCAAAGAATAATGTAGTATAACCCTTACTATATACCCCAGTCATCCTAAGGTTTAGGAACTTATTTGCTATCTGTTCCTTTTCATTGGGAGGGCAAAATTTCCTTTCTACCATGTTTTTAAATTCCCCACATTCCATATTGTAAGTTCTATCACTTCCTCTAGACTGGAGGATAGTGTTCCACCATTCTAGTGCTGAATTTTTAAACAGATTGGAAGCAAACATTATCTTATCCTTTTCCGCGCATTTGCTTATTCTTAAGACAACCTCAGTCTTTTCTGTGACAACCCGAACTTTCAAGGTTTGTAACGTTAATCCCGTGATCTTAACTTCTCGTTAATTGTTTCTCTCCAACGAGCTGCGTTGTTGTTATAACTCAGTTAGTTTACATGTTCATATATTTTGGGCCAACACACGCACACTCGTAGGCCCAAACCAAACACCCGTATTCGAAAACCTTAGAGTTGGGCCTAGTATATGCTTAATTATTTAGACTTGAGTTACTACTTGGCGGGTTTTGTAAGCCCAAACCTTAACAACTTTGCAAGTTGTTATGGCAACCCAATTAGGTGGGCTTGAGTCCATTAGCTCGGCCAAATAAGTGAACCGCTCAAATTCTATCTAATATGTATACGTATTATATTTTGATTAGCTTAAAACTCAAACAAACCCTACTTCTCCTCTCTTGATTGCGACGACAGTAGATACCCCTCCCCCTCTCGTTCAGTGAAGACGTCGGCAGCCTCACTCCTTCGAAATATTAGTTCTCTTGGTCGAGCTTTCGGTTAGTTTGACTACTCTCATTCCTTGTTGATTTTATGTTCGTAATTCTCATTGATTAGGGTGATGTTTGCACCACAACATAGGAAAATCATAATAAAGATGACTAAATGATGTTGGCCACTTGTTGATTATCGTGATCATGCGTATGTATTTTGTAAATGACACTGGTAATAAATCTAATGGTAATAAAGCTGATAGGGGTGTGGGTTCGATCAATTAACAGCATAGGTGATCACATGTGAATTTTTGTGATATTTGAATTGATGAATATATGATGAATAATGGGTGGATACAAACTGTTATGATTAATAAGTACATATAATTTTCATGCATGGAACTAGGGTTTAGCACTGATTAATTAATTATGAATAAGTGACTGAATAATTAGTTGATCAATTATTGTTATTCATATGGCTGTAATGTTTATGAGTTATGTTATATCGAAAATTGTGCTGCATGTGTTTCTAAAATTCTTTTCAACAAATTTGCATGTGCTTGCATGTATAAAGTAATGATGGCTGAATAATTCACGTGTCCCTCTTTTGATGATGATCTGATGAGTCATTATTACCCTTGAACACTTAGCCAATCATCTCCACTTTGCCGCCCAAAATTGTAGATGGTGATGAGGTATAAATTGATGACCAAACATAATTTATTACCCTCATGTGATGTGTGAATGATTTCGATATTGATGTTCATGTGAGTATGGTTGTAATTGTGTCGTTATGTGTATTTTCATCTAGGATCAAAGTGTTTTAAGCATGAGAAAATAATTATGTTGTTGCCTCCCATTTAATCTTGCTCGATTTCGAATAAATGTTAACTCAAGACTGTATGTGCAAACCATGATGTCGGAATGAATGACTATAGGCATTCGTTGATTAAACAGTAGTACTCGATCCGATTCGGTGGGCTAGGGAATATGCATGAACTATTATGCTATTCTTAGTGTGACATGTTGAATTTCCTCATTGAACCCTGAATTGATAACATGTGACCTGATTAATAACATGTGATGTTTGATTAGAATCTAATGTAACCCACCTACTGGATGGATCGAATTAAAGAATGGGCTGCACAATATAATTCGAATTGGGCTGTTATAATCGGACGGCCCAACCGGCCACACAAAGGCAATGGTGTGGTGATTTTTTTGTAACTATTTATTGGGCTGGTGGTTTGGGAACTATGCAATGGGCCGCATTTTAATAGAGTAGTGTGTTGTTAGGCAGTGATGTTTGTGATACAAAATTTATGTGATCTGAATTCGAATGGTGTGCTATGTAAACTTGCATTGTAAATAAACTATGCCCAGAATGCTTGTAAGACGTATGTAATGTTACATGTTTCATTGCTTACTGTTTGAACAATACGTGTGAATAGTTGCGTGAACTGTGAATTCATGAAACTGGCTGTCTTTGGTAACCACGGTGGGGTTTGATTGATCAACTGTTAAACAAGCACTTAGTCTAACCGAGCAAACCGAGGTGAGTTCACACTTTCCACAAGGCATGGGTTTCCCAAGGGTTGGGAATGGGAAAAGGATTTAAACTGAAACTGCGTGATCTCCTGGTTTGGAACACGTACACACCCTCTTTATTGAAGGGTGACAACACGTGATAAGAATATAATTGGAACTTGCGTAATCTCCTGGTTTGGGGATTTCGTACACACCCTCTTTATTGAAGGGTGACAACACGGATACTAGACCAAAACTCTCTATCATGAAGTCCCTCATTTTTATATCGACTTAATCGCCGGGCCAATGGCGAGCGGGTCATTAGTTAGATAGCGCTATTTAGGTTTGACAAGCCTCACACCGTGCTGCAGAGGACGGGCGTGAACGAATGGATCTGGGCACTAGTCAATGATGATAGACATTGACGTCAGGGCACCAACTTACTTTAGTCAGTGGTCGATATGGTAAACGGGTCTAGTGGTTCACATGGGGAAACCCCCACTGGTTATGGTTTGGGAAGAAGGAACTGGTTAATCATATTTTCAACTATGGGGTAACCCCCACGGCTAGTAAGCCAGCTAAAGACAAACTATGTTTTCGAAAACAACTTAAAACAAACACCCAACTGTGAACTCGCTCAACTTTGTTGTTGACTCGTTGTTACATGCCTTGCAGGTCATTAGGTACTCATGGAGCTTGCACAGGGAGGTGTGGTCGTTGTGGGACATGGCAGTGTGTGCCATGCTAAAAACATTACTTTATTTCGTACTTAATACTTACATTGGGTTTTACAATTATGCTTCCGCTAAACACTTAACTACGTTTTTTATTTGAAACACCTTTCATATTGTGTGGTTGAATTTTACTTATTACTTGTTATGTTCAATATGATTGGTGGCTTGATCCTGGTATGTCACGCTCCCTGCGGTGATACTCCGCTAGTGGGATTTTGGGGGTGTGACAGATTGGTATCAGAGCCATTGGTTATAGTGAACTTGGTTTTAAAAAGGGGGAAACTTTTGGGATAAAACCAGACTATAACCTGAACAGTGCTCAACGATCCACAATGACGCTTCGCTCCACGTGCAAGACTCCACACTATAGGTGATATGATTTATGTTTATATTGCCTACTTGCTAGTTACATAGAACTTTGCTCGTGATATGCTTAGATAAACGTAACAACTATTGTTTAAAAACACTTGTGTGCTTACTCTCTTTTGTCATCGCACTTTCGTGAACCTCTCTCACCCATGTTTCCTTTGATGTGACAGTACACATTTGTTTATGACGAAACACACGAACACACACTCGTCACTATAGCAAGATGGCATGGATTGCTTGCTCACCTTATGATGCGTTGATAGTATGCCATAGTCCTTAGGTTTTTGTGATCTTATTACATTGACGCCCTCCGTTTGACATCTGAGTTTGAGGAACCATTTGACATGAGTTAGGAGGAACTGAGATGAGCATGCAAATCGCAATATTATTGTGGGTGCACACATAATAATAATGTGGGGTGCATGCGAGTCCCAGTGAGCCTTGACAAGTGGAAAAGGGGTTCCGTTCCGTTATTTGACCGATGTGAAACATAACAAACCTATAGGGGTCATAGCAGTGATTGTCCCCTACTCGAATGTGAACTTTTCATTCATCTCTGGATCCTTTCGAATCTCGATGCTATCGAGTATTACCTGAACACCCATCTGAACACCTAGCGAACCGTGTAGAATGTTAGGTGCTTATACGAACGTCCCTGAGTAGGATGTCGCAGCGTCGAATGATCGATCGATACCTTTCTTTTTCCTCTTCGTTTGCTGGAACTCATGTATTGACGCCTCAGATTCTGAAGTGCGATCACTTCTGCAACACTCCCGCAACATACTGAGTATTACTCGAACCACTTGCAACATGGATGGACAGGAGGATGAGCGTAGCACTTTACCGACCTCAGTACTTTGACGACCCTGATTACCGGCAATGAGCACCAGCGAATTGGCTTCAAACGAATCCTTAACCCTTGTCAGCAACTCATGGGAGTCAACTCTTATGAATCAATCGGGGCATAAGTGTGGACAGCTGATGGTAGTATGGAAGGTGTGACTGCCAGCACAGTGAGTAACGCGTTAGGACGTGGCTCAGAATGTGAAAAGATGGACCTTGATGGTGAAGAGTCGTAGAGCTTCGTTTCAAACAACAGCATTAGAGGCAACAGTCACGGCAACAACAAGGTATTTGTAATGGTAACCAACAGTATGGAAAGTGAAGGTGCTTACGGCATGGAGTGGCCAATGTTAAATTCAACGACAACAACCAAGGGAACGACGACCGTACTGGAAATCCTCGCAAAGAGTACAACAACACGAGAAATGATGCTCATACAGGGACATTAGTGATTGGCGTGGGCGACGCCGGGATTATAACAACATGGTAGCCTAAGTGTTCTTGGTGACTAATCACTTCGCCACTGTTCTGCTTAACCCTGATGCTTCTTGAAACCCAACCTGTTGTGGAATCGGCTGATGGCGAAAACAATGAAACCACTACTGAGGCTGAAGCTACTGCGGAATTTCGAGACGAAATTCCAAACCAACGGGGGAGTGATATGACACCCCAGGAAAAAGTACGTAACCTAACTAGCTTCCTCAGTAACTACGCGCTAAATTTCGGGACGAAATTTCTTTCAAGTTGGGGATGATGTGACATCCCGAACTTTCAAGGTTTGTAACGTTAATCCCGTGATCTTAACTTCTCGTTAATTGTTTCTCTCCAACGAGCTGCATTGTTGTTATAACTCAGTTAGTTTACATGTTCGTATATTTTGGGCCAACACACGCACACTCGTAGGCCCAAACCAAACACCCGTATTCGAAAACCTTAGAGTTGGGCCTAGTATATGCTTAATTATTTAGACTTGAGTTACTACTTGGCGGGTTTTGTAAGCCCAAACCTTAACAACTTTGCAAGTTGTTATGGCAGCCCAATTAGGTGGGCTTGAGCCCATTAGCTCGGCCAAATAAGTGAACCGCTCAAATTCTATCTAATATGTATACGTATTATATTTTGATTAGCTTAAAACTCAAACAAACCCTACTTCTCCTCTCTTGATTGCGACGATAGTAGATACCCCTCCCCCTCTCGTTCAGTGAAGACGTCGGCAGCCTCACTCCTTCGAAATATTAGTTCTCTTGGTCGAGCTTTCGGTTAGTTTGACTACTCTCATTCCTTGTTGATTTTATGTTCGTAATTCTCGTTGATTAGGGTGATGTTTGCACCACAACATAGGAAAATCATAATAAAGATGACTAAATGATGTTGGCCACTTGTTGATTATCGTGATCATGCGTATGTATTTTGTAAATGACAATGGTAATAAATCTAATGGTAATAAAGCTGATAGGGGTGTGGGTTCGATCAATTAACAGCATAGGTGATCACATGTGAATTTTTGTGATATTTGAATTGATGAATATATGATGAATAATGGGTGGATACAAACTGTTATGATTAATTTTTTTTTGAACGGCAACCACACTTTATATATATATATATAAAGAGCCAGCAAGGGGCTGGAAACCACAAAACAAAGTCCAAAACTCAGCAAAACAAAAGGCCAAAAAAACCGGCCAGGATACATCAAAACTAACTGAATAACACAAAATTCCTCCAATTGCCCCATTCCAGCGATTTGAGGGTTGAACGGCTGCTCATCCAGTAGAAGGACTCCTCTTTTATCTGCTCCGCAACTGTAGATACAGGAATGAAAGAGTCTTCAAAAGCTTTTTTATTCCTCGCATTCCATATCTTCCACACGGTCACACATGCAACCGTATAAACGGTCTTCTTCCAGACTTTGTCACCCGGGTTGTTCCTGATATATGAGATGAAGGAATCAAGGTTATTTAAGTTCATAGGAAATTTTATTCGGACCCAGGTGAGAATATTCCACCAAATGCACTTCGACCATAAACAGTTGACGAAAATATGGTCCGAGTCTTCTTCAGCGATGCCACACCGAGGACAGTAGCTATCCGCAAGCTGAATACCCCTACGAATGAGGCCTACTTTAGAGGCAATCTTCCCGAGCAGAGCCCTCCACAACAAATAGTTAGCTTTGGAAGTTGCCCAATTATTCCAAGCTCAAACCGGGCTGCTGGTATCTTCTTCTGCAGACGCCCTCTCGATATCCAAACGGACCTGTCTGACGGAGAAGGACCCGTTCGGGTCACTACGCCACTTCCAACAGCCCCCATCCGAGACAAGATTTTCTGCCATGTTTAAACCGATAGAAGAAAAATGCGAATCGACTGAAACGACGTCTTTCCAAACCCCTGGGACCGTTTTTTTTATAGGGATAATAGCTTCGGAATGATTAGACCCGCTACGAGTATGAATAGCCGCCACTACCTTTGCCCAAAGCTGATTTGGATTGGATTTGTATCGCCACCACCATTTAGCTAACATGGCGTGATTGAAGCCTTGAATGCAACCCAAACCCATACCCCCGGCCTTTTTAGATCTCAACAAAAGTTGCCAGCGCACCCACCGAAGCTTGTGACCGGTCTCCGTTTTGCCCCATAGAAAATCTCTCCGAATTTTTTCCAGCTTTTTTAAGACAACCTTTGGGGCGGCGAATAGAGAGAGGAAATAGGACGGAAGGCTCCCGAGCACCGTCTTAACCAAAGTCATGCGGCCGGCGAAGGAGAGATATTTTGCTTTCCACTTAGAAAGTCTAGAAGCAAACCTATCTAAAACCGGTTTCCAAAACTTTGCCCTCTTCATATTCACTCCGATGGGAACGCCCAAATGAGTGAAGGGGAGAGACCCCGCTACACAGTGAGCTAAATCCGCAAAAAGTTTCACCTCAATCTCTGATGCTCCCACCCCATAAAGAAAGCACTTACTTCGATTTACTTTGAGACCAGTAACAAGACTCAACTGTTATGATTAATAAGTACATATGATTGTTATGCATGGAACTAGGGTTTAGCACTGATTAATTAATTTTGAATAAGTGACTGAATAATTAGTTGATCAATTATTGTTATTCATATGGCTGTAATGTTTATGAGTTGTGTTATATCGAAAATTGTGCTGCATGTGTTTCTAAAATTCTTTTCAACAAGTTTGCATGTGCTTGCATGTATAAAGTAATGATGGCTGAATAATTCACGTGTCCCTCTTTTGATGATGATCTGATGAGTCATTATTACCCTTGAACACTTAGCCAATCATCTCCACTTTGCCGCCCAAAATTGTAGATGGTGATGAGGTATAAATTGATGACCAAACATAATTTATTACCCTCATGTGATGTGTGAATGATTTCGATATTGATGTTCATGTGAGTATGGTTGTAATTGTGTCGTTATGTGTATTTTCATCTAGGATCAAAGTGTTTTAAGCATGAGAAAATAATTATGTTGTTGCCTCCCATTTAATCTTGCTCGATTTCGAATAAATGTTAACTCAAGACTGTATGTACAAACCATGTTGTCGGAATGAATGACTATAGGCATTCGTTGATTAAACAGTAGTACTCGATCCGATTCGGTGGGCTAGGGAATATGCATGAACTATTATGCTATTCTTAGTGTGACATGTTGAATTTCCTCATTGAAACCTGAATTGATAACATGTGACCTGATTAATAACATGTGATGTTTGATTAGAATCTAATGTAACCCACCTACTGGATGGATCGAATTAAAGAATGGGCCGCACAATATAATTCGAATTGGGCTGTTATAATCGGACGGCCCAACCGGCCACGCAAAGGCAATGGTGTGGTGATTTTTTTGTAACTATTTATTGGGCTGGTGGTTTGGGAACTATGCAATGGGCCGCATTTTAATAGAGTAGTGTGTTGTTAGGCAGTGATGTTTGTGATACGAAATTTATGTGATCTGAATGCGAATGGTGTGCTATGTAAACTTGCATTGTAAATAAACTATGCCCAGAATGCTTGTAAGACGTACGTGATGTTACATGTTTCATTGCTTACTGTTTGAACAATACGTGTGAATAGTTGCGTGAACTGTGAATTCATGAAACTGACTGTCTTTGGTAACCACGGTAGGGTTTGATTGATCAACTGTTAAACAAGCACTTAGTCTAACCGAGCAAACCGAGGTGAGTTCACACTTTCCACAAGGCATGGGTTTCCCAAGGGTTGGGAATGGGAAAATGATTTAAACTGAAACTGCGTGATCTCCTGGTTTGGAACACGTACACACCCTCTTTATTGAAGGGTGACAACACGTGATAAGAATATAATTGGAACCTGCGTAATCTCCTGGTTTGGGGATTTCGTACACACCCTCTTTATTGAAGGGTGACAACACGGATACTAGACCAAAACTCTCTATCATGAAGTCCCTCATTTTTATATCGACTTAATCGCCGGGCCAATGGCGAGCGGGTCATTAGTTAGATAGCGCTATTTAGGTTTGACAAGCCTCACACCGTTCTGCAGAGGACGGGCGTGAACTAATGGATCTGGGCACTAGTCAATGATGATAGACATTGACGTCAGGGCACCAACTTACTTTAGTCAGTGGTCGATATGGTAAACGGGTCTAGTGGTTCACATGGGGAAACCCCCACTGGTTATGGTTTGGGAAGAAGGAACTGGTTAATCATATTTTCAACTATAGGGTAACCCCCACGGCTAGTAAGCCAGCTAAAGACAAACTATGTTTTCGAAAACAACTTAAAACAAACACCCAACTGTGAACTCGCTCAACTTTGTTGTTGACTCGTTGTTACATGCCTTGCAGGTCATTAGGTACTCATGGAGCTTGCACAGGGAGGTGCGGTCGTTGTGGGACATGGCAGTGTGTGCCATGCTAAAAACATTACTTTATTTCGTACTTAATACTTACATTGGGTTTTACAATTATGCTTCTGCTAAACACTTAACTACGTTTTTTATTTGAAACACCTTTCATATTGTGTGGTTGAATTTTACTTATTACTTGTTATGTTCAATATGATTGGTGGCTTGATCCTGGTATGTCACGCTCCCTGCGGTGATACTCCGCTAGTGGGATTTTGGGGGTGTGACATTTTCTATCCAGCGTAGAGATGCAACGGCCCTTTCATTGCCCGAGAATTCCATTGGTTTACAAGACCAGAATTCTTTATAAGAACAACCATAAGACATGGTTCTTCTTCTTTTGGGAATGGACACTTGAAGTATGGGTCCATTGTTTACGCTGTGTTCAGGTTCAGATGGTCGCTTACTATCATGTTTACTTTTATTTTCTACTTCCTTAACCGTTTTGATAATATATGGCGTCGCATCTATTATCCCTTGTGCCACTATATGTTGCATGGCACTGTTATCCACTTGGTTTCCATTATTGTTATTGTTCGGGTTTTTGTTATCCGGGTTATTGTTACTCTGGTTATCGTTATTCTGGTTTTCCTGGTTCACTTCGTTGTCCATCTGAATTTTAAACATTTGCCAATTATTAATATCACAAAATAATATTTTAAGGCAAACAATCACACAACACACATATTGATCAAAAGCGTCGAGCATTGCGACTTACTCTTTCTTATCTATTATACATCTACTACAAACCGATACTGGAATTAAAAATTACAATACTACTATGCATCGCTAACCACGAAGTGGTCTATACTACAACATATTTTATTATTATTATTACACATATATATTATATTATATTTTTTTATACACACATATTATATATATATCTATACTATATAATAAAAGAAACTTGTTTTGGGACACTTGTCATTCTCTCATTTAATTGATTAAAATTATTAATAATACTAATAATAATAATATTTAATCTAAATTAATACAAACTTTTATTATTAATAATATTTAATCAAATCTTAAATCTAATCTAATACAAATTTTTATTATCAATAATATTTAATCAAATCTAATAAGAATTCATACGAATTCCAAAGTTGATATTAACTTTCAAATAATTAAAAAAAATCCACCTAACATCACAAATGTTTATGTTAAATTCGATTAATTAATTTGTTCAACAATCACTATTATCTTTATCATTCAGTACGGTTAACCGATTTATCATAATACATCCTCCCACCTATTCAATCATATGATTTTTCAATCTTATATTAACTAAATAAATAAAAATTAATATTCAATCTTATCCTACTTTAAATATAAAAAAATCCGTTAGTTCAGATTAATATTCAATCTTATCCTACTTTAAATATAAAAAAATCCGTTTGTTTTTTTAAAAATATATTTTTTATTATTTGGTATATAAATCATATTTATTCAACCCATGTAATACACGGGGGTTTTTAAAAATATAATTTTTTTATTATTTGGTAAACAATATTATATTTATTCAACCCGTGTAATCTAATGGTTTTAAAGATATTTTTTTTATTATTTGGTATATAATATTACATTTATTCAACCCGTACATTACATATGGTTCTTATAGATATAACTTATTTTATTATTTAATATATAAAATTACATTTCTTCAACCCGTGCAGTAAATGAGGCTTTTAAAAAGATAATGTTTTATTATTTGGTATATAAAATTCATTTATTCAACCCGTGTAATACACGGGGTTATAACCTAGTATATATATATATATATATATATATTATAACTATCTCCACCATCACCTTCACTGATATGGGTTCATCCAGAACTACATATTACGCTCGTCGTACTTCCAGCCAAGTCGTTCTCCGATCTGCCTCATCTTGTCACTATTTTCTAAAATTTCTTCTCTGAAAGTTCGGAGCTCTTGCACATTTTCTGCACTCATTGGGGGTGCAGGTGCTGGTACTGGGTCTGGGTACTGTGGCATGGGTTCTTCCTGAGGATACAGATTCTCTAGGATTTCCCTAATGTATTCATCATTATCGTAGTAGGGATCTAGAGGGTCCAGAATTGGGTAAGCTGATAGGTTCGGCATGGGTTCGTCGGTTAGGTGATAGCGTTGCACATAATCCCTATGATCATCGAACCACGGGTCGTAGTCTGGGTCTAAGGGATTGGGTGCTGGTATCCTAGGTATCTTCTCTGTGTTGAAATCATGCATTTGGACTTGGTTTTCTGGGTTGTTTTCAATCCACATTGGTTGTGTGGGAAACAAGGGTAATGGTTGAGGGGCTATAAGTTGCTCCAGGTTTGGGTCGGCAGCTGTGGTTGCTAAGATATGGATGTTTGCTATACCCCTATTGAGCATGTCTTAGGTATGGGCATCGGTTTCTCTTTTAGCGGCTGCTAGAACTCGCTGTTGTTGTAACTTTTTCATTCTTTTCCTACGCTCGTGTGCTCCCCTACTGAACCATCCTCTCTTTTTCCGAGGGAATGGCTCTTCAGACTGAGCCTTAAACACGAATATCCCATCTTCATTGTCAGCTGAATACCCTGAGAGGGCAGGCTGTGAAGAGGTGCCTTCGCTTCTAGGTGAGCCGGACAACTGACGATAGGCGTCGGAGGGTCCTTGATCGCTCATACTGTAAATTAAAAATAGTCAAATAACACACAACAATAAAATACAGATATGCACGTATTTCCGTAATTAATTTCCTAACAATTTGAATAATATCTTGGGGTCAGCAGAACACTTTTGTGGCTGAATCAGTGGCTTAACTCTGATACCACTTTCTGTCGCAACCACCGTCCCATATCTGTCCCGGGAACGGGCGGCCACGAGACCAGTTTTCGGTGGTATCGTTCTTTATCAATTTGGCAGCGGAAATTTTATCAGGACCGTAGTTAGGAAATATTTTATCAGAGTAAATACCACGCTGTTATAATATTAAACATATTGGAATAAAACCCAAGTTTTCATTACAAACATTTTCATAGGGAAAATCCCTATTTTATTGAGTAAAACATCTTCTTTTATTTAGGTAACTTTTATAGCCACTTTTTCCAAGCCTTCAGTGCTGTCTACCTGGCTTCTAGTTGGCTTTCATATTTTGTTACCTAAAACGCGTTTAAAAACATTTTGTCAGTGGGAAATACTTGTGAGTGAATCCCAGTTTAATCAAGAAGAGTTTTATCTCTTAACAGTATTGAGAGCTATTACAATGTTTACATCTACACAATTACTCATTCAGTATTTTCAATCCTGACTGGTGGGTCATATTACTCATTGGCTAACTCTTTGTCCAATGGTAACGTGTTCCACATTTTGTATACAAAACCCCAACATACTGGCAGTAATTGAAGAATTACAAAGACTCAATCACTGCTTAATCATATTGTAAAATATTTAAGGTTTTGTAAAAACAGTTTACAAAAAGGAGAATACTCACATTGCTGTTTTAGGGTTTCCTTTAAGGTTTCCTGGGAATTATCTATTAAATACACAAATGCACACGCGTTAGTATAATAACCCAATATTTACATTAGCAATACCCTCCACGAGACGGCATTCCAATGACTACGTCGGACAGAACCACGACAGCCATTACGGAACCCTGGATCAATCGGGCAGCGTATCTAATACGTAACCGGGGTTATAATACTTACAACGGGGCAGAACTTCGTTAATTAGGGGGGGGGGGGTTTGCATGTTATTATAATTGCTATTCAGAATATTGAGAGAGATCGAGAGAGATTGAGTGAATTGAAACTGAAGGCCGAAGGTCTCTATTTATAGGTGACCTTTCACCTTCCCTCGCGGCCCGCGTAAGAGAAAGGAAAGGCCTATGCGGCCTGCGTAGTAGGGTAAGTAGGCCCTAGCTATGACAGGTCAGCAACATAGCTTCGACACGAGCCCGACACGTGGCGGCACCAGGTGCAGCCTTGACTCTGAGCTGTCGCGCCCCGCGTAGACCCTGATGTGGTCTTATGCGTCCCGCGAGCGATGTTAAAACTTTGTTTTTATTTTATTTTTAATGATATATTGTATTTTGGGCTCGGTTTTCGTATATGAGGTGTATTTTAAGACATATTGAGATATTTTAATATATATTAGGGTGTCAAAAATATTTAGGAGAGTTGTTATAAATACATACTACAAACTCCATTGTCCTTTCACCTCAGAATTCACAAGTATTCATTTGTAATAGATAATAATCTTACAATCACCTTGTAAACCATTTTGTTTCAAAGTGATATAAACTTGAAAATTTTGTAGGTCTTGTTTCTTGAAAGTCTGATTTCTATTTCCGCACACTATTTTCACATTTTTTGAAATCACTTGCCATATTACGTGAAAAGAAGTTTTTAAGATCAAAATAGGACCAACAATTGGTATCAGAGCAGATTGAATAAATCATTTTCAAACGATCAATCGCTCATCTTCTTTTCTCTAAACATGGCAAACTTTCAAACATGGAATATTGCTTTTAACATTGGTTCAGTGTCTAAACCTACGACTTTGGTCAGAGAGGAATACACACAATGGAAAATCAGGATGGTCAACTTCCTTAATGGACATGACTGAGCTCTGTTTCAATCCATTGAAAGGGGTCCACATGTACAATGACTATAATACCAGCTATTCCAGCAACTGATCAATCACCAGGAATCCCTGCCTCCCGGACTCCCAAAAGTGAAACACTTTGGAGCCCAGAAGACAAGGATCTGGTGGCTGCAGATGAAATGGCCAAATCACTTTTAATAATGGCTCTCCCTAATGACATATTCTCTCAGGTTGATGCATGTGCATCGGCCAAAGAGATATGGGATCAGTTGGAAAACCTTTGTGAAGGAGGGGAAATGATGAAAAGAAACAAAAGAACAAACTATGTTTCCTCATATGAGAGATTCAAAAGTCTACCAAATGAAAAACTATATGAAACATATCACAGATTTGCAAAACTTTTGAATGCGCTAAAGAAATTTGGTATTATAAAATCAAACGATGAAAGGAATATAAAATTTCAGGATGCTTTGCCTAGAGAATGGAGAAGTCTAACCATGACTTTGTCCTCTACCTTAGAACTAGGCAATACGAGTCTTCATGACTTATATAGCATTCTAGTCCCCAGAGAAGAAGAGATATTTGAAGAATCAATTCATAGAGGGGGAACTTTAGCTTTAATATCTAACTCACAAAGAACACCTGTCAATGATCCACAACCTTCAATCAGTCAAAATATTGAAAATTCTGATAACAGCTTTTGCTAAAGCAATTGCACTGCTCCCCAAAACTTTTGAGCAGAGGTTGAGGGGAGGAGGCCAAAGATACCAGAAAAGTGATAGAGGGAGGATGGAAGGAAGATATAGGGATGAAGTTAGATCAAAGGATTAGGGAAAGACTGGAGTTGTGTGTTACAAATGTAAACAAAAGGGTCACTATGCATCAGAGTGCAAAACCAAGAAACTGAAGGATGTTGCATACTATGAGAAGAAGCTGGAAGAAGCAAAGAAGCAACAACAAGTCAGTTTGATTGTAGGGACAGATACTTGGCTGTCAGATGATTCTTCTGATGAAGAAGAAGAAGAGATGGCTAATTTCTGCCTTATGGCACTTTCTGATGATATTTCTGAAGCATCAGAACACAAGGTAAACATAGAAAATCTTGACCTTGAACACAAATTAAACAAGCTCATGTCAGATTTTCTAAGTCTGCAAGATAAACAGAGATCAGATAGTAAAAAATCTGATGAGTTGCAAAGAACCATGAATAAAGTTATACTTGAAAACTAGTTACTGATAGAAGAGAGCTTAGATCATAGAGCTAAAATTGAATTTTATGAAAAAGAAAGAAAAGATCTTTACAAGAAAGTTCATGATAAAGAAATAAATGTAAAAGGTTTTCAACAAGCTAAGGAATTCATTAACTTTATTGAATCTACACCAAAGAACAAAGGAGAGGATTTAGGATATGTAAAAACAAGTGAAATTAAACCCACCATCTTTGTGAAAGCAACACATCTGATTTTCTGATAAATTTTCATCAGAATCTGACTCAGAATCATGCAGATCAAAAAGTTCTGAGAACTCTTTTGAAATCTCAAATGTCAACTTAAAAGCAAAAAGGAGTGAATCTAAACAAAAATCTTTAAATATTCCAGAAGCAGTTCACTCAAAATTTCAAAATTATCCACTTATTACATCACAAGAAAAGAAATCAGAAAATTCTGATAAAGAATCTTGTATGTGTGTTGACATACTGAAGCTGGTTCAACACCATCTCCAAACAAAAGTTGAAACATCTGTTCATGGCTCAGCATGCAACAAATATTCTGATGAAAGACCATCAAAAGAAAACAATCTAATTAAAATCTCATCAGAAAAAGTACCCAAGCAAGTCTGGGTACCAAAACCCTCTAATTTTTCCATTTCAGGACCATCATGTGACGCAGATTTGGTACTGCGATTTTGGAAGCTCCAAGCACATGACTGGGGACAGGAGCTTACTCAGTAACTTTGTTTCAAAACTGGGTAAATTTGTTAATTTTGGGAATGGAGTAAAATGGAGGATTTTGGGGTATGGATGCATAAAGTATAGATGTTTGACCATATAAAAACTAGCCGTGTAGAAGGCTTAAAGTACAATCTGCTGAGTTGTGGTTAATTCTGTGATAAAGGTTTTCAGGTAACCTTTTTACCAGAAAAATGCTTGTTAATTGGCATGGATGATAATAAAATTTATTTAAGTGGAAAAAGAATAAGACAATCAATCTACTATTTTGATTTCAAAGAGGAAAATGAACATCCAAAATTGTGTTTATTTTCAAAAATTAACAAGGGTAGTAGTTGGTTGTGGCACAAAAGGTTAGCACACTTAAATTTTAGAAATCTAAAAAAATCAGCAAGCAAAGGTCTGGTAAAAGGATTAACTTTCATATCCTCAAAGAAGGATAAAATATGTGAAGCTTGTGAGATGGGTAAATCTAAAAGAAGCTCACACAAAACAATTTCTGAATCATCAGTAACACAAAATTTGAAACTTTTGCATATGGATCTTTGTGGACCTATAAGCACTGAAAGCTTTTCTAGAAAGAAGTATATACTTGTAATTGTAGATGATTTTTCCAGATACACATGGGTAGTGTTTTTAAGAAAGAAAAGTGAAACTCCTGATCTGATCATTAATTTTATTAGAAAAATTAAAAATCTGTTAAAATTAACAGTCAGAAGGGTCAGAACAAAGAATGGAACAGAGTTTGAGAATTCAAAAGTTGAGAGCTTCCTTGTGAGCTAAGGAATCTCTCATGATTTTTCTGCTCCAAGATCACCCTAACAAAATGGAGTGGTAGAAAGGAGGAACAAAACCTTAGTGGAATCAGCCAGAACAATGCTTGCTTATGCAAAATTGCCCACTCATTTTTGGGTAGAAGCAATAGCAAATGCTTGTTTTACCCAAAACAGGTCCATAATCAACAAAAGACACAATAAAACACCTTACAACATTATAAATGGAAGAATGCCAATTGTAAAACTTTTACACACATTTGGTTGTAGATGTTTTGTTTTCAATGATTTTGAAAGTCTTGAGAAATTTGACAGAAAAGCAGAAAAGGGTATTTTTCTTGGTTATTCAATGTCCTCAAAAGCATATAGAGTTTCTATACTAAACACAAGGACAATCAGAGAAAGTTTATATGTATCTTTTGATGATTCATCAGAAACAGAAGTTTCTAATGAATATGTGAAGGAAATAAACTTTTCTGATAAACAAGAAAAATATGAACATCTCTTTGAAATGATAACAGGAGATTTCCTAGAACATGATCAATCTCTTACAAACAAATCAATAGATAATTCATGTACTAACCCTGCAGAATAAATGGAAAATGTATCAGAAATCTTGAATCAGAACAATGAAAATATGTCTGACAATCAAAATTTTGATACATCCCATATAACTGAGGCAATTGTTCAGGGGGAAACTTCAAATCCACCAGAACCAACAACTTTTCACAATAAGTTGAGATGGATAAAAGGACATGTTCATTCTGACATCCGATGTGTTTAAAATACAACATATAAATTACATAAAATGGGACACAAAACTAACCCTTTTTTAGTACTACTGTTGGAAAAAGTGTGCTTTTGTCTTCCTTTTGTATTTTCAGGACCAAATGAGCTTAATTGAACAAAAAGAACAAATATGCAACCAAATCTAACATAAATACAATGAAAAGGAATAAACGTGGCATGCCCGACCCCTCGACAGCATCTTCCCAAGCAAAAACAAAGAAATAGAAGGCTGACCATGGCCCCGTGCCTAGCGGACACGGGGGAGTGGTCAGGTGCCTGCAGAAAAGATAAAGCAATAGAAACTTCTATTCCCAGCATGGGGGCGTGCCTAGCTCAACACGGGCCGTGGTTAACGCTAAGATTCGCAAAATCTTACAAATCTTGATAGTACAGATTCGCTTCTGCACACGGGGCCGTGCCCAGTGAGCACGGGGGCGTGTGGAGCCTAATAAAGACAATTGCAATTAATGAAGAAAGAGAAAGAGGATGGACACGGGGTCGTGCCCAATGGACACGGGGCCATGTCCGGGATTCTGTGGAGGCTATAAATAGGGGTGCTTAGCTCACTTCAAAAGCATCCCTTGGCAAACCACCTCTCTCCCACTTCACCCACACTCGACCAACATCACAACACCCACATCCACCACCATCATCCATCATCCACCTATAGTGTGTGTAGTAGTCTCGGGATCCAAGATTGATAGTAAGAGTTCTTGACAATAAAAGGCCATGTTTGCCCAAGTTTTCTTACATCACTTGGTGAAGACAAACATTTGGTGTAATACTATTGATTTTTAATCTTTTTGCACTTTTTATTTGGTTTTGTATTAATGACTTTAATAACTAGTTTCTTATGTTGAAGGTGACACTTCCTTATCATTTGTCAGTGGTGTCTTGGCATTATTTTACTGTCTATATAAAATAAAACATTTACACCATTCATATCTCTACGATCTATATAGAGATATGTTGGCTACCTAGTCGGGGGTTAAGGGAATGGTTTGGTAAGGTTCTTGCCTTGTTCAGTGTATATATCCAGCAAGGACCTGGGTCAAGCTTACTAGGACCTCCTTCAATACCCACTGGTATTGGATGGCGGGGGTGCGAATGGCTTGATCCCCTCATATGTATACTACTATTAATACATTAACCCGGCTACTTGGGATTGTATCCCTGCTGACTCAAACCACTTAGCCGAGGGTAACGTCACCTTCAAAGAGGGGCCTATCACATTACGCATTAATAACTTAATTAATTATCTTTTAATATTCCAACCCTTTAGGATTGTATCCTTGCTAACTCAAACTACTCCGTTGAGGGTAACGTCACCTTCAAAAGAGAGGCCTACTACTATAACTAAGATAATCTCTTAAAAAGTGCAAAAGTGCGGAAATCATCAAAGGTTACATTAAAGGCGAGTCGGATCCAAGTGATTCATCTTGTCTATTTGTTTCTATTTATTTTTATTTTTCAGCATTTTTAGTTTTATTTTTCATGTTTAAAACCTTTTCTAAAACTTCTGATTTGATTAGACGTTGAGGATAAACCGGTACTAAAAGCTCTTGTGTCCTTGGATGACCTCGGCATCTTACCAACGCTATACTACGCTCACGATGGGTGCACTTGCCCATGTGTGTGTTTAGTGTTAGTAAAATATTGTGTTTTATAAATTTAAAACTTTACTAATGTGTTAAAAAGGGGCTTAAAATATAAAGAAAAACATAATACACCCGACACACACCAAGTTTTTGGCGCCGTTGCCGGGGACACAAGGATTTTAAGAAAGTTAGGAATCAACGGCCTAATCGTTTTTCTTATTTTTCTATTTTTTTTAGGATTTTTTTTAGATTTTTCAGCTTCTGCAGACTGTAGCACGGGGCCGTGCTTGGTTGGACACGGGCCATGCTCAGCATCCTTACTAGTAGTTTTTATTTTCTGAGTTACAAAGAGCTGAACACGGGGCCATGTTGGTGCAGCATGGGGCCGTGTCAAACTACCCAGTAACAGGGATCCAGAAAACAATCACTGTAACCACGACCACGGGGCCGTGTTCAGCTGAGCACGGGGCCGTGGTAAGACTTCTGACCAACAATCTTTTTGTCTTTATCGCAGGACTTGGAACCCAGGTGCCGCACCTGAACTTCCTACGCTGTGCATGAGATCTAGTTCCAATAAAGACATAACAGAACCCCTAGACGAACCCGAAAATTTCTAAGAAAAAGACTTAAAGCTAAAACCCAAGAGAAAGTTTCGGGGGGCCCACTTCCAATGGCGGACCAACGTACCCTAATGGATTACCTACGACCCACGGTAGGTAATCTCGGCGCCGCTATCAATGCACCGAATGTCGATGCCAACAACTCCGAACTTCGGCCGCATTTGATTTAAATGCTTCAAAACTCCGCAACTTTCCATGGGCTTGCGGACGAAGATCCCCATTTACATATTACCAACTTTTTGGAAATAGTGATACTTTTTGGATCAACGGAGCATCAAATGACGCCATCCGCCTCCGAATGTTCCCATTTTCGCTAAAAGACCGAGCTAAGGCTTGGCTTAACACCCTCCCAGTTGGATCGGTAAACACCTGGGATGAACTAGCCCAAAAGTTTTTGTATAAGTATTTCCCTCCTTCAAAAACGACTAAATTAATGACTGAAATTAATACATACTCAAAAGAGGACGGGGAATCCTTATATGAAACTTGGGAAAGGTTCAAGGAGCTACTAAGAAAGTATCCCCATCATGGTCTTGCAGTATGGCAACATGTATCCACTTTCTATAATGGATTGTTGCCACACACAAGACAAACACTTGACTCTAGCTCTAGGGGACTTCTAGGTAATTGTCACCCTAATGAAATCTATAATCAGATTGAGGAAATTGCTCAAAATAATTTTCAGTGGCACACTCCCCGAGGCACAAAATCTATTGCCCCGGGCGCCCATAAGGTAGACGAAAGCACTTCTTTACAAGCCCAAATCGAGGCCGCCCTTTCTTCAAAAATAAAAAAAGTTAGAAATGGCAAAAATGGCCTCGGTTATGGCTTGTGAAAGGTGTGGTGGGCCACATGAAAATTGGAGTTGTATGAAAGAAATGGATAATCAAACGGAAACGGTAAACTACATTAATAATAGACCTAGGCCGTCAGGTCCTCCAACGGGTACCTACAACCAAGGATGGCGTAACCACCCTAACCTTGGTTGGAGAGAGCCCGGTAATGGTAGTAACCAACAAAACCAAAATCAACGAACAAACTTTCAACAACCAAGAAATGTGTCACAAAATTTCTCTCAACAACAACAAGGGGGGACGGGAGAGGTTTGAAGATACTATTTAACGCCTCATCTCTGACACTGAAAAGAAAAACTCGGATCGATTCCAACAATTAGATTCGAACTATAGAAATAAACAAGCTAGTATTCAAAATATTGAAAAACAACTAAATCAACTAGCTCAAAATTTCTCCGAGAGACAACAAGGCACGTTACATAGCAATACCGAAACCAACCCAAAGGCGCAAGTACATCTCATCACATTGAGAAACCGTACCGTATGTCCCGAGGAGGCTCCGCTACCCCCATCCGACAAGAGTCCATCCAATCAATCCGCAACTTCGCCAACACCCCAAAAGGAAACAACTCCTCCACTAAATCACGAGCCCGCCAAGAATCCCGCGGTACCCTACCCCGGACGGTTACTTCACCAAAAGACCGATGAGCGATTCACAAAATTCATAAACTTAGTATAACAATTGCATGTCAATATTCCATTTGTAGAAGTCCTCACTCAAATGCCTAAATATTTGTAATTTATGAGAGACTTTCTCACTCACAAAAGAAAAATTGAATCATTGCAATTAGTTAATTTAAGTGAAGAATGCTCCGCCTTGCTACTCAACAAACTCCCACAAAAGAAGATCGACCCCAGAAGCTTCACTATCCCTTGTTCGATTGGGGATCACCCATACGCAATGCACTAGCCGATCTTGGAGCTAGCATCAACCTCATGCCCACATCAATGTTTGACCGACTCGGACTAGGGAAAACAAGCCCTGCAAAGATGAACATAAAACTCGCCGATAGGTCCATTAAATATCCACAAGGTGTCGCCGAAAATCTATTGGTAAAAGTCGGAGACTTTGTCTTCCCGGCCGACTTTGTTATACTAGATATGGAGGAAGATACCGAAGTACCGCTTATCCTAGGAAGACCATTCCTAGCCACCGCCCACGCAATGGTGGACATGAATGGTAGGAAATTAAGATTGAGGGTTGGGGACAAAGAGATGGAATTCGGGGTTGGGAAAAGAGTTGAAGACGAGGACCCGGTCAATTACATGAAAGTCATAGACTCAAGTTTGGATGATGCTCTCTGACGGTGCAACATGGGATGCAAGACATCCCACTTGGGTAACATATGACCGACTTTGGGTCTAGCCAAGGACCCTTATAAACGTGGGGCGCCATGGAGGCATTCCGCGAAACAATCCTTAGTTGTAGTTTAGATTAAGTTTTATGTTTTCTAGTTTAGTTTTACTTTTCAGGACTAAAACACACTCGAAATGGTGGAGGTTACTAAGGGAAACTTGAACCCACACCTCATGCACAAAAACTTAGCCTCCCGACAATTTTTCTTCATTACAGCAAGTTCAACACGGGGTCGTGCTCAGCCCAACACGCCCCGTGCTCAAGGTTCTGCAGAAAACGCCCAGTTCAGGTAACTGGACACGGGGCCGTGTTCCTTGAACACGCCCCCGTGCCCAACCTTCTGTAAAATTATGGTAATGGCGATCTGAACACGGGGCCGTGCCCGGACCAACACGGGCCCGTGTCCAGATGCACAGTAACATAAATTTTTGTTTTTAAACACCTTTTTACACATTGAATCAACCTAAAAACTTATTTTTGGGACACATTGAGGACAATGTGTAATTTAAGTGTGGGGGGGGGGGGGGGGATGCTAAAACTTTGAAATTTTGCAAGTCCTAATAACAAGGCTTGCACAAAACTCTATTGGAACCACTAATCACCCCAAAAAAAAATTCAAAAATTTCTCGTTTTTTTTAATTGTCTTGGTTTAATTTGGGAATAACAAGTTCTAAAAAGGTTATATTTTTACAAATTTACAACCGGTAGCTTCGTGATAAAAAGAATCAACATAAGAAAATTATGAAACGGTATGACAAATCTAGTTAAAATTTGATTATATATATTTGATCACATTATAAACCCATTCCCACAAAAAGTGAGTTTTGAGCCTTTATTGAGCATACAAGCATACATCTTTAAACTAAATGCTCATTTTTCGTTTCTTGCGTGAATAGCCGTTTGGTTCTTAGAACTCTAGAACTTGCCATGACGATACATTCCCGGTCCTTACCAACTTAAACCCAAGTAAGTAAATGGTGGAGGCATTAGGACTAACCCTTTTTCTTTTCAACACCATTATTTTTCTTTTAACCTACCCAAAATCCCCCTAGTTAACCTCTTTGAGCCTAAACCTTTTCATTTCTAAACCCACAAAACAAACACCCTTTACCCACCAAAACCCTTTTTTCTTTTAAACCCTTTTATTTTAGTAAAAAGCTAGGTTTTCTTGTGACATTTCTTATAAATTTTTTTTTTTTGAAGTCTAGCAATAAACAAACAAGTTCCCCAAAGAAACTTTGTTTGAAAACATTTAGTTTGAGTAAAAGTCACAAAAAACAAAAAGTTTTACGATGACCGACACTTTTACGCTTTTAGCCCTTTTTACTAACCACTATCCCAAAACCACCAACCTTTAACCCAAGCCTAACCCTTCCCCAAGTCCTCTTGATATTTACAAAGGTTTATAGTTAAAAAGGAGGAGGATCAATTGCTTGGCAAGCATATGGTAGAAGTAAGCTCCATGCCGGTCTCAAGTGTTTCACAAAATACATAATCGGCCGAGTGTTGAGTGATCTCCCGTGAGGTATGTGAACTTGTATATAAATGGAATTTTAAAGAGGATTGTAATTTACATAAAAATAAAACCCAATAAAGATCTTGGATGCCCGACACTCAAGTCAAGCCCAAAACTTCTCTTCTACCCATTCCATTTGGGCGTGTAAGCCACATAATAAAGAGTTTTGCTTGAGGAGAAGCAAAGATTCAAGTGTGGGGGTATTTGATGTGTTTAAAATACAACATATAAATTACATCAAATGGGACATAAAACTAACCCTTTTTTAGTACTAATGTTGGAAAAAGTTTGCTTTTGTCTTCCTTTTGTATTTTCAGGATCAAATGAGCTTAATTGAACAAAAGGAACAAATATGCAGCCAAATCTAACATAAATACAAAGAAAAGGAATAAACGTTGCATGCCAGACCCCTCGACAACATCTTCCCAAGCAAAAACATAGAAACAGAAGGCTGACCACGGCCCCGTGCCCAGCGGACACGGGGGCGTGGTCAGGTGCCTGCAGAAAAGACAAGGCCATAGAAGCTTCTATCCCTAGCATGGGTCGTGCCCAGCTCAACAAAGGTCGTGGTCAACGCTAAGATTCGCAAAATCTTGCAAATCTTGATAGTACAGATTCGCTTCTAGACACGGGGCCGTGCCCAGTGAACATGGGGGCGTGTGGAGCCTAATAAAGACAACTGCAATAAATGAAGAAAGAGAAAGAGGATGGACACGAGGCCGTGTCCGGGCTTCTGTGCAGGCTATAAATAGGGGTGCTTGGCTCACTTCAAAAGCATCCCTTGGCAAACCACCTCTCTCCCACTTCACCCACACTCCACCACCATCACCACACCTACATCCACCACCATAGTGTGTATAGTAGTCTCGGGATCCAAGATTGATAGTAAGGATTCTTGACAATCAAAGGCCATGTTTGCCAAGTCTCTTACATCACTTGGTGAAGACAAGCATTTAGTGTAATACTTTTGATTTTTAATCTTTTCGCACTTTTTATTTGGTTTTGTATTAATGACTTTAATAACTAGTTTCTTATGTTGAAGGTGAAACTTCCTTATCATTTGTCCGTGGTGTCTTGACATTATTTTACTATCTATATAAAATAAAAGATTTACACCATTCATATCTCTACGGTCTATATAGAGATATGTTGGCTACCTGGTCGGGGGTTAAGGGAATGGTTTGGTAAGGTTCTTGCCTTGTTCAGTGTATAGATCCTGAAAGGACCTAGGTCAAGCTTACTAGAACCTCCTTCAATACCCATTGGTATTGGATGGCGGGGGTGCGAATGGCTTGATCCCCTCATATGTAAACTACTATTAATACATTAACCCGGCTACTTGGGATTGTATCCCTGCTGACTCAAACCACTTAGCCGAGGGTAACGTCACCTTCAAAAGAGGGGCCTACCACATTACGCATTAATAACTTAATTAATTATCTTTCAATGTTCCAACCCTTTAGGATTGTATCCTTGTTGTCTCAAACTACTGGGGTTGAGGGTAACGTCACCTTCAAAAGAGGGGCATACTTCTATAACTAAGATAATCTCTTAAAAAGTGCAAAAGTGGGGAAATCATCAAAGGTTACGTTAAAGGCGAGTCGGATCCAAGTGATTCATCTTGTCTATCTGTTTTTATTTATTTTTATTTTTCATCATTTTTAGTTTTATTTTTCATGTTTAAAACCTTTTCTAAAACTTTTGATTTGGTTAGATGTTGAGGATAAACCGGTACTAAAAGCTCTTGTGTCCTTAGACGACCTCGATATCTTACTAACGCTATACTACGCTCACGATGGGTGCACTTTCCCATGTGTGTGTTTAGTGTTAGTAGAATATTGTGTTTTATAAATTTAAAACTTGACTAATGTGTTAAAAAAGGGGCTTAAAATATAAAGAAAAACATAATACACCCGACACACACCAACATCATTGGAAATCCAGAAGATGGTGTAAGAACAAGATCTGCAACAGCACATGAGTGTGCATTTGCTGGGTTCTTAAGCAAAATAGAACCCAAGACTGTCAAAGAAGCTCTTAATGACTCAAACTGGATTCAAGCTATGCAAGAAAAGCTTGATCAGTTTGAAAAGAGTAAGGTATGGGATCTGGTGCCTAAGCCAAATGACAAACCTGTCATAGGCTCAAAATAGGTATTTAGAAACAAATCAGATGAAAATGGCATAATAACCAAGAATAAGGCAAGGTTAGTAGTCAAAGGTTATTGTCAACAAGAAGGTATTGACTATGATGAAACCTTTGCACCAGTGGCTAGATTAGAAGCTGTAAGAATCTTTCTTGCCTATGCTGCATCCAAAGACTTCAAAGTATATCAAATGGATGTAAAATCTACATTCCTGAATGGTAAGATTGAGGAAGAAGTTTATGTGCATCAACCTGAAGGCTTTGTTGATCCTAAATTTCAAAACCATGTTTACAAATTAAACAAAGCCTTGTATGGTTTGAAGCAAGCTCCAAGAGCATAGTATGAAACTCTTTCAAACTTCTTACTCAATTCTGGCTTCACAAAAGGTACTATTGATACAACACTTTTCCTTAAAACACACAAGGGTCACACTTTGTTAGTCAAAATATATGTTGATGACATTATATTTGGATCAACAAATGAAAAGTTCTACAAAAAGTTTCAAAAATTGATGACCAGCCATTTTGAAATGAGCATGATGGGTGAGTTAACCTTTTTCTTAGGTTTACAAGTTAAGCAAAGAAATGATGGCATATTTCTAAGTTAATCTAAGTATGTAAAAACAATTTTACACATATACTCACTTGAAAATTGCTCAATTTCAAAAACTCCCATGGCAACAGGGAACAAACTTGATTCTGATAAAGAAGGAACATGTGTAGATATTAAAACCTATAGGGGCATGATCGGATCATTGCTATACTTAACTGCAAGCAGACCAGATATTATGTTTGCAACATGCTTTCTGGCCAGATATCAATGCAATCCTAAAGAATCCCACCTAAAAGCAGTAAAAAGGGTTTTTAAATATCTAAAAGGCACATCAGAACTTGGTCTCTGGTATCCTAAGGATACAAATCTTAAACTAATTGCATATACAGATTCAGATTATGCAGGATGCAAGATTGACAAAAAGAGCACATCTGGTGCATGTCAAATCTTGGGAGAAAAGTTGGTATGTTGGCCAAGTAAGAAACAAAACTGTGTTGCAACATCAACAGCTGAATTAGAATATGTAGCAGCAGGAAGTTGCAGTTCACAAGTACTGTGGATGCAAACTCAGCTGAAAGATTACGGAGTAAATCTGACAAAGATACCCATTCTATGTGATTCAATGAGTGCAATTGCAATTACAGAAAATCCAGTTCATCACTCTAGAACAAAGCACATAGATGTCAGATACCACTTCATGAAGGATCATGTTGAAAAAAGGTAACATAGAAATGTACTTTGTTCCAATAGAAAACCAAATTGCTGACATCTTTACAAAACCTCTTGATGAAAAGAGACAATTTTCTAATCAGCAAACTTGGCATGGTTAACATAAAAGATGAGGATGTTTCAGAAAACAAAAAGTCACAACCTGAAAACCAAACTGATGAACATCAAGGTGGAAGTTCTGATAATCAAAGTATCGTACAACAGTTTTCTGACAAAGAAATCCATCAATCTGTGGAATATCAGAAAATCTGATAAATTATCAATGAATCTGATAATTTATCAGAAAATCTAAAGAATTATCAGAAATTCTGATGCATCATCAGAAATTCTGATAAAACATCAGAAACTTTGTTAAAACATCAGAATCATCACTGATTATCAAAAATTTCAAGAAGTTATCATCTTTATTCATATCTCATATTTGTACAAACTCATAACTGTAGATAGTCTGTTTTTGGATTTTTTTTCTTTCTTTGTTTAAAAAAAAATTCAAAAAGGGGGAAAGTAACTTGCATTAACATAAATTCAGCAAGGAAAATCAACCGTCACAGGAAATTTTTTTGCAGAAAATTGAATCTTTCTTATACTCCCAATGCATGCAACGTCACACTTCATAAGGAAATAGAGAGACACAGGGGCATAAAAATGATTAGGGGCTATGAGAGTAGCCACCTAGTTATTCAATGCTTACTCACAAACGGGAGCTTCGAAGACTGCCATATACCCACTGCAACAGATATCATCTTAATGAAGAGAAAGAAAAAGGAAATAGAAAATCTTGGGTGGTTAATACCATTTATGGCATAACTATCACTTTCATCTATAAATATTAACAACTCTTGAATATTTTCTTCATCAAAACAATCTTCACTTCAAAAACTTTCTCAGATATCTCATTAAAAAAAATGGCTTCTGCAAAAGAAATGAAATCAGAACACTTTCCTCTCCTTCTACACAAACATCACAACCTTAGACTTAGGTCCAATCTGGAAGGTCCTGCATGGGATGATTGTAAGTGTGTGTACAACAAGATTAAGCAAAGTCCTTTGGGCTATGATGTATCCACATACGTCACTATCTACCCAGAACTCCTTCAAAAATATTGGTGGAATGCTGAAACTGTCTTCAGTGGCACCACCATGTGGATTGAAAGCAAAGTGATGGGATTCAGTATCACCCTAAAGGAGGAAACTCTCAGGGATGTTCTTCAGCTGGTTGATCATCCAAGTCACAGGTCCTTCAGGAAGGAAATCTTTGAAGAAACTCTGAGGAACATGGGCTATGAAATACCCAATGTTTCAAGGCAGATCATACCTCCATTCCAGTACTTGGTGACACAGCTCAGTGCCTGCTTCTCAAAGAAAATAGGGCACTTCAATGACCTGTCTTACGGATGATGGAGGTGGTGCATGCAGTTGTACAAGAGAAACCGTACAACTTTTCTAAGTTTCTCATGAGAGACTTAGAATCAAATTTGCACACCCGTCAACCTTTTCTGATCTACCCTTGACAACTGTCAAATTTGCATGCATCCATACAATTATTAAATGATGATTAGTGCGTAATGACTGTGCCGATTTACAATTTATGACTTGAATTGCTTTCTGTTTACTGCATCATACTTACATGTGCATCACATATTTCATAATGTCACAGCATCATTACATGCAACCCATATTGACATACATGATGCACAAAGCACAGTTAACGGATAAATCAGGAATATGCTGACGGGGTTCAGTACATAGACATACGTTGTTTTGAGACCCAGTATGAGCCAGAAACTAAATTCTACACTAGTATAGTGTGTAGGGAAGTAAGGACCACAAAACTGCTTTTCTAAGTGATAGATAAAGTGCCGGAAAGTGCCAAAAACCCACGTAAAGTGCAGAATTCTGCATATTTCAGCAAAATTCAGCATTTTAACAAGTTGGTAACATGTAAAAATATGACTAAATGGTCCTGAATGCTTTCATAAGTGTCAGGAATTAAAAGTGTCACAAAAGGGTACATAAAGATCACTAAACGAAATAGTTTGACACTTTAACGAACCGGTATCTAACCAAACAACCAGACATTACCCGAAACACCAAAATTATACTAGAAGAATTGTTTTAATGTTTCCAAGCTAGTTATGATCCCCGAACACCCTAACATGCTATATAACACATCATATGCATGGACACTAACCATTACACTTAGATGTAACTATATAATCTAACTACCCATTTAAACCCAACCAAGACCCCCCTCCCCCTCAAGTGGACGGTCACCATGTGACCCCACCAAGATCTTGCTTAATCTTCTCTTGATTTGCTAGAGATTATGCATGTACAATTACAAACACATTACACATTGGTTAAAAGAGTTAAAGTGGTTATAAGATGTCTTAAAGCTTTCATTCTCACACACACTACACACACCATCCACCTCCTTCCCTTCTCCCCTCCATTCAGCTGAGATCAAGCACCACTGATGTGTGCAAAATGCAACATATAAATTACATCAATTGTGGCATAAAACTAACCCTATTTTAGTACTAATGTTGGAAAAAGTGTGCTTTTGTCTTCCTTTTGTATTTTCAGGATTAAATGAGCTCAAATTAACAAAAGAAGCAAAAAGACAACAAAATCTAACATAAATACAAGAAAAGGAACAAATGTGACATGCCCGACCCCACGACAGCATCTTCCCAAGCAAAACAAGAAGACAGAAGACTGAACATGCCCCGTGCTCAGCCAGCACGGGGGCGTGCCCAAGTGTCAGCAGAAAAGACAAAGTGGTAGAAGCTTCTATTGCCCACCACGGGACCGTGCTCAGCGGACACGGGGCCGTGCTCAGTGGACACAGGGCCGTGGTCAACTATAAGATTCGCAAAATCCAGGCAAATCTTCATAGTACAAATATTCTTCTGCACACGGGGTCGTGCTCAGCGGACACGGGGGTGTGGTCAACTAATAAAGACAAGCTGCATTATATGAAGAAAGAGAGGATGTGGACACAGGGTCGTGCCCACTGGACACGGGGCCATGCCCGAGCTTCTGTTCAGCCTATAAATAGGAGTGCTTGGCTCAAGCTCAAACCATCCCTTGGCACACCACCTCTCTCACACTTCACCCATCACCCATCACCCACCACCACCATAACACCATCATCCACCACTATCATCCATTGTCCATCATAGAGTGTGTGAGTCGTCTCGGGATCCAAGATTGATCGTAAGAGTTCTTGACAATCAAGGTCATGTTTGCCTAAGTCTCTTACATCACTTGGTGAAGACAAGTGTCTAGTGTAATACTTTTTATTTTTAATCTTTTCGCACTTTTTACTTGGTTTTGTATTAATGACTTTAATAACTAGTTTCTTATGTTGAAGGTGATTCTTCCTTATCGTTTGTCCGTGGTGTCTTGGCATTATTTTACTATCTATATAAAATAAAAGATTTTCACCATTCATATCTCCACGGTCTATATGGAGGTATGTTGGCTACCTGGTCGGGGGTTAAGGGAACGGTTTGCTAAGAGTCTTGCTGTTGTTTAGCGTTTAGAGATCCTGCAAGGGACCTGGGTCAAATTTAGTAGGACCTCTTTCAATACTTAACGGTATTGGATGGCAGGGGTCCAAACTCTTTGATCCCCTCATAAGTTAAACTACTATTAATACTATAACCCGGCTACTTAGGACTGTATCCTTGCTGACTCAGACTACTTAGCCGAGGGTAACGTCACCTTCAAAAGAGGGGCCTACCATAATTTGCATTAATAACTTAATTAATTATCTTTCAATAATCCGACCCTTTAGGATTGTATCCTTGCTGACTCAAACTACTGGGTTGAGGGTAACGTCACCTCCAAAAGAGGGGCCTACTACAATAACTAAGATAATCTCTTAAATAAGTGCAAAAGTGCGGAAATAATCAAAGGTTACACTAAACAAGAGTCAGAACCAAGTGATTCATCTTGTCTATCTGTTTTTATTTTTATTTTCAGCATTTTAGTTAATTTTTACTTTTCTTAGTTTAAAAACCTTTTTCTAAACTTTTTGATTTGATTAGAAGTTGAGGATAAACCGGTACTAAAAGCTCTTGTGTCCTTGGATGACCTCGGTATCTTACCAACACTATACTACGCTCACGATGGGTGCACTTGCCCATATATGTGTTTAGTGTTAGTAAATATCGTGTTTTATAAATTTAAAACTTGGCTAAAAAGTGTTAAAAAGGGCTTAAAATATACATAAAAAACTAACGACACTTCACACGCATCAAGTTTTTGGCGCCGCAGCCGGGGACACAAGGATTTTAAGAAAGTTAGGAATCAACGGCCTAATCTTTTTTTTATTTTTCATTTTTTTAGGATTATTCTTAGTTTTCAGCTTCTGCAGAGCTCAGCACGGGCCGTGCCTGGTCGGACACGGGCCGTGCCCAGCGCTATCACTGGCAGTTTTTATTTTCCGAGCTACAGAGAGCTGAGCACGGGGCCGTGTCGGTGCAACACGGGGCCGTGTCGGTGCAACACGGGGCCGTGTCCAACTCCCAGTAACAGGGATCCAGAAAACAATCCCTGTACCTCCGACCACGGGCCGTGTTCACTGAGCACGGGGGCGTGGTGAACCTTCTGACCAACATTCTTTTCTGTTTTTATTGCAGGACTTGGAACCTCGGCGCCAGATTTAAACCTCCTACGTAGTGAATGAGCTCCAGTTCTAGTAGAGACATAAAAGAACCTCTAGAAGAACCCGAACGCTTTCTCAGAAAAAGACTTAAAGCTAAAAATCAAGAGAAAGTTTCGGGGGACCCACTTCCAATGGCGGACCAACGTACTCTCATGGATTACCTACGGCCCACCGTAGGTAATCTCGGCGCCGCTATCAATGCACCGAATGTCGAAGCCAATAACTTCGAACTTCGACCACATTTGATACAGAAGCTTCAAAACTCCGCAACCTTCCATGGGCTTGCGGACGAGGATCCCCATCTACATATTACTAATTTCTTAGAAATATGTGATACCTTTCGGATCAATGGAGCATCAAATGATGCCATTCGCCTTCGGATGTTTCCATTTTCACTAAAAGACCGAGCTAAGGCTTGGCTCAACACCCTCCCAGTTGGCTCGGTAAACACCTGGGATGAACGAGCCCAAAAGTTTCTATATAAGTATTTCCCTCCTGCTAAAACGGCTAAATTAATGACTGAAATTAATACATATTCACATGAGGATGGGGAATCCTTATATGAAACTTGGGAAAGGTTCAAGGAGCTACTAAGAAAGTGTCCTCATCACGGTCTTGCGGTATGGAAACAAGTGTCCGCTTTCTACAATGGGTTGTTGCCACACACAAGACAAACACTCGATTCTAGCTCCGGGGGACTTTTAGGTAATCGTCGCCCAAATGAAATATATAATCAAATTGAGGAAATTGCTCAAACTAATATTCAATGGCACACTCCCCTAGGCAATAAATCTATTGCCCCGACCGCCCATAAGGTTGATGAAAGCACTTCTTTACAAGCCCAAATCGAAGCCCTTTCTTCAAAAATAAAAAAATTAGAAATGACAAAAACGGTTTCGGTTATGGCTTGTGAAGGGTGCGGTGGGCCACATGAAAATTGGAGTTGTATGAAAGAATTAGATGAACAAACAGAAACGGTAAACTACATTGATAACAGACCTAGGATGTCGGGTCCTCCAACGGGTACCTACAACCAAGGATGGCGCAACCACCCAAACCTTGGTTGGAGAGATCCCGACAATAGTAGTAACCAACAAAACCAATGAACTAACTTTCAACAACCACAAAACTTTTCTCAACAACAAGGTGGACGAGAAAGGCTTGAAGATACTGTATCTCACCTCATCTCCGACACCGAAAAGAAAAACTCGGATCAATTTCAGCAATTGGAATCGAATTTTAGAAATCAACAAACTAGCATTCAAAACATTGAAAAAGAATTAAATCAAATAGCTCAAAATTTCTCCGAGAGACCACAAGGCGCGTTACCTAGCAATACCGAAACCAACCCAAAAGCACAAGTACATCTCATCACATTGAGAAATCAAACCATGGGTCCCGAGGAGGCTCCATTACCGCCAGATGAAAGAAGCCAATCCAGCCAAACCACAACTCCACCAGAAAAGGCTTCTTTACCGACTCAAGAACCCACCAAGACTCCTCTGATTCCGTACCCCGGTAGATTAAATCGTCAAAAGACCGATGAGCAATTCGCAAAGTTCGAAAATTTACTAAAACAATTGCATGTTAATATTCCTTTTATTGAGGTCCTTACACAAATGCCTAAATATGCAAAATTTATGAGGGACTTCCTCACTCATAAAAGGAAAATTGAATCATTGCAATTAGTTAACTTAGGCGAGGAATGCTCCGCCTTAGTACTCAACAAACTCCCACAAAAGAAAATTGATCCAGGAAGCTTCACGATTCCTTGCTCGATTGGGGAATCCCCCGTTCGTAATGCATTAGCCGATCTTGGGGCTAGAATTAACTTCATGCCCACATCGATGTTCAAACGACTCGGCCTAGGAACAACGAGCCCTACAAAGATGAGCATACAACTCGTTGATAGATCCGTCAAATTTCCACAAGGTGTCGCTGAAAATCTATTGGTCAAAGTTGACAATTTCGTTTTTCTGACCGACTTTGTCATCCTAGACATGGAAGAAGACGCCGATGTTCCTCTCATCCTCGGGAGGCCATTTCTAGCCACCGCCCAAGCAGTGGTTGATATGAATGACGGGACACTAACATTTAAGTTTGGGGACAAGGAAGTGATGTTTGTAGTTGGAAAGAGAGTAGAAGACGAAGACCCGGTCCACTACATGAAGGTCATAGACTCAAGCTTGGATGACGCTCTCCGACGGTGTAACATGGGATGCGAAACATCCCACTTGAGTGACATATGACCAGGCTTTGGGTTTAGCCAAGGACCCTTATAAACGTGGTGCACCACGGAGGCATTCCGCGGAACTATCCTTAATTTAATTTAGATTAGTTTTTATGTTTTCTAGTTTAGTTTTAATTTTCAGGAATAAAACACACTCGAGATGGCAAAGGATACAAGGGAAACTTGAACCAGCACCCATGCAGCAAAACAGGACCATCCGACAAAAATTTCTTCACTTACAGTAAGTTCGGCACGGGCCGTGTCCGCCCAACACGGCCCTGTGCTGCACAGTCTGCAGAAATACCCAGTTCAGGTACACTGGACACGGGCCGTGCTCAACCAACATGTGCCCGTGTCCAGGCTTCTATTTCTCTTAATTTATTTTTGTTACCGGCACTTGAACACGGGGCCGTGTCCGGACAACACGGGGCCGTGTTCAGCGCCCAGTAACACAAATTTTTTTCTTTTTCACATCTTTTTACACATTCAATCAACCTAAAAACTTATTTTTGGGACACATTGAGGACAATGTGTAATTTAAGTGTGGGGGGGATGCTAAAACCTTGAATCTTGCAAGTCCTAAATACAAGCCTTACACAAAACTCTATTGGAACCGCTAATCACCCCAAATTTTTTTCAAAAATTTTCATTTTGTTTTAATTGTCTAGGTTTAATTCGGGAATTTCAAGTTCTAAAAAGGTTATATTTTTACAAATTTACAACCGATAGCGTCGTGATAAAAAGAACCAACATAAGAAAATTATGAAAAGGCATGGCAAACTTAATTTAAAATTTGATTATATATACTTGATCACATAAAAACCCATTCCCACAAAAGTGAGTTTTGAGCCTTTATTGAGCATACAAATACATATCTTTAAATGAAATGCTCATTTTTCGTTTCTTGTGTGAATAGCCGCTTGGTTCTTACAACTCTAGAACTTGCCATGACGATACATTCCCGGTCCTTATCAACTTAAACCCGAGTAAGTAAATGATGGAGGCATTAGGACTAACCCTTTTTATTTCTACACCATTATTTTTCTTTTTTTTTACCACCTACCCAAAATCCCCCTAGTTAGCCCATTTGAGCCTAAACCTTTTCATTTCATAACCTAAACCAAACACCCTTTCACCCACCAAAACCTTTTTCATTTTTAACCCTTTGTTTTAGTAACTAGCTCGGTTTTTCATATGATTTTTCAAAAAAAAAATATGTGTGTTGATGATGAAGCAAAAGAAAATAAACAAACAAGTTTATCAAAAATAACTTTGTTTGAATAATAGCTTCATCAAAATAAAAGTTACAAAAATAAAAAGTCTTACGAAAACCGACGCTTGTTACGCTTTTTCGCCCTTTCTACTAACCACTAACCCAACCACCTACCTTTAACCCAAGCCTAACCCTTCACCCAAAATGCCCTCTTGATATCTACAAAGTTATATAGTTAAAAAGGAGGAGGATTGATTGCTTGGCAAGCCTATGGTAGGAGTAAGTTCCATGCCGCTCTCGAGTGATCCACTAAAATACATTTTCGGCCGAGTGTTGAGTGATCCCCCGTGAGGTATGTAAACTTGTATATAAAGAGAATTTTAAAGATGCATGTTATGCCCTAATAAGTAATTTATCTTATGAAAAGTTTTAAATAAATCATGACGAATAGGATTGTAAATAAATAAAAATAAAACATAATAAGGAATCTTGGAAATCCCGACACCCTATGACAAACCCAAAAACTTTCTCTTCTACCCATTCCATTTGGGAGTGTAAAGCCATATTATAAAGAGTTTTGCTTGAGGACAAGCAAAGATTCAAGTGTGGGGGTATTTAATGTGTGCAAAATGCAACATATAAATTACATCAATTGTGGCATAAAACTAACCCTTTTTTAGTACTAATGTTGGAAAAAGTGTGCTTTTGTCTTCCTTTTGTATTTTCAAGATTAAATGAGCTCAAATTAACAAAAGAAGCAAAAAGACAGCAAAATTTAACATAAATACAAGAAAAGGAACAAACGTGACATGCCCGACCCCACGACAGCATCTTCCCAAGCAAAACAAGAAGACAGAAGACTGAACATGCCCCGTGCTCAGCCAGCACGGGGGCGTGCCCAAGTGTCAGCAGAAAAGACAAAGTGGTAGAAGCTTCTATTGCCCACCACGGGGCCGTGCTCAGTGGACACGGGGCCGTGGTCAACTATAAGATTCGCAGAATCCAGACAAATCTTCATAGTACAAATATTCTTCTGCACACGGGGTCGTGCTCAGCGGAAACGGAGGCGTGGTCAACTAATAAAGACAAGCTGCATTAAATGAAGAAAGAGAGGATGTGGACACGGGGCCGTGCCCACTGGACACGGGGCCATGCCCGAGCTTCTGTTCAGCCTATAAATAGGAGTGCTTGGCTTAAGCTCAAACCATCCCTTGGCACACCACCTCTCTCACACTTCACCCACCACCCACCACCACCATAACACCATCATCCACAACCAGCATCCATTGTCCATCATGGAGTGTGTGAGTCGTCTCGGGATCCAAGATTGATCGTAAGATTTCTTGACAATCAAGGCCTTGTTTGCCTAAGTCTCTTACATCACTTGGTGAAGACAAGTGTCTAGTGTAATAGTTTTTATTTTTAATCTTTTCGCACTTTTTACTTGGTTTTGTATTAATGACTTTAATAACTTGTTTCTTATGTTGAAGGTGATTCTTCCTTATCGTTTGTCCGTGGTGTGTTGGCATTATTTTACTGTCTATATAAAATAAAAGATTTTCACCATTCATATCTCCACGGTCTATATGGAGGTATGTTGGCTACCGGGTCGGGGGTTAAGGGAACGGTTTGGTAAGAGTCTTGCCGTTGTTGAGCGTTTAGAGATCCTGCAAGGGACCTGGGTCAAATTTAGTAGGACCTCCTTCAATACTTAACGGTATTGGATGGCGGGGGTCCAAACTCTTTGATCCCCTCATAAGTTAAACTACTATTAATACTATAACCCGGCTACTTAGGACTGTATCCTTGCTGACTCAGACTACTTAGCCGAGGGTAACGTCACCTTCAAAAGAGGGGCCTACCATAATTTGCATTAATAACTTAATTAATTATCTTTCAATAATCCGACCCTTTAGGATTGTATCCATGCTGACTCAAACTACTGGGTTGAGGGTAACGTCACCTCGAAAAGAGGGGCCTACTACAATAACTAAGATAATCTCTTAAATAAGTGCAAAAGTGCGGAAATAATCAAAGGTTATACTAAACACGAGTCGGAACCAAGTGATTTATCTTGTTTATCTGTTTTTATTTTTATTTTTATTTTTATTTTTATTTTCAGCGTTTTAGTTAGTTTTTATTTTTCTTAGTTTAAAAACCTTTTTCTAAACTTTTTGATTTGATTAGACGTTGAGGATAAACCGGTACTAAAAGCTCTTGTGTCCTTGGACGACATCGGTATCTTACCAACACTATACTACGCTCACGATGGGTGCACTTGCCCATATGTGTGTTTAGTGGTAGTAAATATCGTGTTTTATAAATTTAAAACTTGGCTAAAAAGTGTTAAAAAGGGCTTAAAATATACATAAAAAACTAACGACACTTCACACGCATCAACCACCACCACCATCATTTCCATCTCAATCCCATCCATTCCAAGACCATCCTAAGGTGTAAGAAGGTGTTTAAGGAAGTGTGGAGCTTGAGGATCTTGAAGGACCTCTCCCGATTGCTTTTATCCATCACATTTTCCATCATCAACATCTAGTGTTCTTCCCTAGCCTTTGTGCTAGTAGTAAGCTTCATATCACTTGAACTTACTAATCATATTTTGATGGTTATGTTAGTGATGTTAGAATCATTCTTTCCAAAAATCATTCTTTTGATGATTGATAATTTGTGTTAGTGATGTTAGACATCATAAGAAACCTACCAGATTCTGATTAAACACCTGATCTAGTAAGTTAAGGTGGTGATCTTGTGAAAGACCAAGATCATCATGCTTATTGTTTTCATGAACTTGAAAAAAAAATGAAAATGATTTTTGTGAATGATGTAGTGTGTAACATGTTTACTAGACATAAATGTGGATGATTACAAAAATAGTTTTCCAAAGAGACCAAGTTAAATCACAAGATTTACATGAACATTGTTTTTAAAGAAACTAATCATGTTTCTAGTGGTGAAACAAGTATAAGAATACATTGTTTACAAGAAAAATTCAAAAGAATGATTTTTGAAAAAATCATCTAGTAAGTTGTAAACACCTAAATCCTTTAAGAATGAGATTTTTAAAGAAATAAACACACTTTAAAGGGTAACTAAACCTACTAAAACACACTACCAAGTTACTACAAGTTTTTATGAAAGTTCAAGTTCATGATTATTATGTAGATAGCTTTGTTTTAGCACTTGGTAAGTGTAGATTGATTGTTGATTGTTTGTGATGATTTTGAAAAGAAAATGATATGCTTTGATAGGATAGACACCTCCATTTTTAGGGGTAACTAAACCTACTAAAACACACTGCCATGGAAGATTCGTCTGCTTCCATTTTACGCTCGATATCAGACTCCTTTGAGACTATGACATCTACAGCCTTATAGATGGCCAGATTGCAGCTTTCTACTACTGACTTGGATGACGACACTGCTATGACTACTGCACTATCACCTGCTCGAGATCCCACGCCTTCACACGACCTAGAGCCTGCTCCTGAGCCAGCTCCTGTTCTTTTTAGACATTGCACCCCTTATATCGGACCCAGTATCTGCACCTGATGGTCTTCTCTTTTGCTGAGACATATGTTCCTACACCCGCACCCGCTGATGTTGCTCCTTTCCTCCTGTGGAGTACGACGTCCATCGTACCGGTTTGCCTATTGCTTTCTTTCAAGACATACCCGCACCCCATCCAGGGGAAGGTACCTTTGGCCAGCTCCTTCGTGACGGTCTTTCTGTATCAGCGGCTTTTCCACAGATCCTTCAGGCTGTACTGTTCATTTCTTCACCGTTGGACGAGCCATTCCGATGGTTCCTATCATGCCCTATGCAGATTTTAGACCCCTACCATCCCTCACATTATGGAAGCTACACACGGGATGAGTTGCCCCTGTTACTTCAGCTACAGTTTGAGGTTTTGAGTTATAGAGTTTTGGAGCTTGAGCTGACATTACGTCCTCCACCCTGTCTACGCCAGTATACTTTAATCCTCCACGTTCATCACTGTCTTCTCCTGCACTCTCACCTGCTGCTCTTACACCTTTCTTAGGTGTTGATGCTCGTTTCCTTACTATCAAGCAGCAGACCAGTTAATTACTTCGACGTGTATACAAGCTCAAGGGGGAGCTCACACATGCTAGCAGTTTGCTTTTCTTCCCTTCTCCACCTCAGTCACCAGTATAGTTAGTTTCTGGATTTATGCGGATTACATTACTCTTGGGTAAAGACACTACAAATGAGCTGAGATTGTGGAGACTTTTTAAAGACTACTTTTGACCACGTGATTTTGATACACTGACAGACTTGTTGGGCAAGGGTAGGGTGACCCTGTGTCCCATTTGATGTGATACACTTTGTAGACAATGTGATTATGGTCGGAAAATAATGGAAGCCCAAACATCAAATTCCCCATTAAACATGTAACAATACTTTGTGGCCAATAACCAATGAAAGCTCAACCGCTATGTCTTCGTAAAGCACATTATTGGTATGCATGGGTGTGCTATAATTATAATCTTACGTGCCTACTTGCTATAATTCCCAAAATACTTGGTTATGCTATGATTATGCTATTGCCTGATTGGTTGATATAAAAATCTAATATGGGTAAGAACATATGACCTCTAAACAACTATATGCACTCCCTGAACAAATAAGGTCTGACCTACCCGATCTTCTTCTTAGAAGATGTCACGACCCCCGACCCAGTTTGACCTGTTTCAGGAGCCGCGGGACAGAAAATCCCGTGGTATTTATTTATTTAATTTGACAGCGGAAGTTTTCATCAGGATCTTTTTAAAGCTGAAATTTCCTGATTATTTCATTTCACAATTCGGGATAAAACCCCAATTATTTACAATCACAAGATTTCACGGAGAAATCTTTATTTAACAAAACATATTTCTTTATTTTATAATGAGCCACTTTCTTAAGCTTGTAGTGCTTCGAGGCACTTTTCCTGGATCACAACAGATCACCTGAAACATGTTTGAAAAAGATTTTGTTAGCGGAAAATACTGGTGAATCATTCTATTTATTAAAACGACACGTTTGTTATAATTTACAGTATTAAGAGAGATTACAATGTTTCTGATATCAACCAACTACCCACAGTATTTGTCACTCGACTCGTTTCTGTGACTATGGTCATATCCCCCATTGGCTGCCCCAATGGTGACGATTATAAAGTGATGTATACAAAACCCCACATACTGGCTGTAATTTGGTGATTACATATACTTAATCACTGTAATTATAACTTTGAAAACATTTAAGAATTTATAAAGCATTTTGATAAAAAGAGAATGACTCACTTTGCAGATTTAACACGAACAGAGTCTAGTCTTCTGATTAGCCTTGTTAACCTAGTTTAAATAACAATGCACACAAAACTAGGTTAGTAACTAATACAGCATTTACGATAACTCACGAGATCAAACCCTCACAACGAATGACAAAGTGCGATACTTAAACATCCATCGAATTAACGACGAATGACAAAGTATAAACCCTAAATGTGGGCAGCACTTAAACATCCATTGGATAGTTTGATCGATCGGACATTGAATCGTAGCAGCGATCGAGTTATTACTCTGTATTGCGGCAGCACTTTGTGATCTGTGTGTGTTTTTGTAGTATTCAGACAATATCTCAACGTACAAATTGAAATTGAACGTCGAACTAACGCACAATTGCATGTACCAGACTCCCCTATTTATACTTAAAATTCGTCCCCCTCGCGCCACGCGAAAGGTCTCCTTGTGCGCGTCGCGTGGCGCGAGAGACCCTATTCTACCATAGGGTTGCTCCGTGTCCAGGTAGCTCAGCTGAGTTAGTTGCTCGTTAAATTTCAATTTCGACAACAAACTGTGTGGATATTACCAACGAGGGTTTACCCCCTGAGTTTTAGGGGCCCTGATCCTGATTCCGATTATTCTGAAAATTTTAGGGTTTATTCAGAATCACTTGGGTTTATCAATTAGGGTTTCCTATTTAGACAATTAACGTAATAAATAGGACTTTTTTAATAAGAATTGTTACATTCTCCCCACCTTAATAAAATCTCGTCCTCGAGATTTACTGGAACAAGTAGGGATACTTTTGCTTCATTTCTGATTCTAACTCCCAAGTGTATTCGGGTCCTCTCTTTGAATCCCACTTAACTTTGACAGCACCAATCTCTTGTTCTTGAGAAATTTGATCTTTCGATCTTTGATTTGAAGAGGTTTCTCAACAAATTTTAAATTTTCGTTTACCTCTATATCTTGTAGAGGTACTACCAAAGATTCGTCTAATAAGTATTTCTTGAGATTGGATACATGAAATACATCATGTACTCCTGCCAGTTCCTCTGGTAGTTGTAATCGATAAGCAACTGGTCCTATACGTTGGATCACTGAAAATGGTGCTACGTATGTTGGACTTAACTTTCCTTTCTTACCGAATCGAACTACTCCTTTCCAAGGAGATACTTTCAACAGTACCTTGTCTCCCACTTGAAACTCCAACGGCTTCCTTCTATTGTCTGCATAACTTTTCTGACGATCTCGAGCAGTCTTTAATCTTTCTTTGATTTGAGTGATCTTGTCTGTAGTTTCTTGTACAATTTCTGGACCTGATAATTGACTTTCTTCTATTTCTGCCCAACAAACGGGAGTTCTGCACTTTCTTCCATATAGTGCCTCGAATGGGGCAGATTCGATACTTGAATGATAACTATTGTTATAGGAGAATTCAATTAAGGGTAGGTGATCATCCCAGTTTCCATCAAAATCTATCACACATGCTCGGAGCATGTCTTCTAGAGTTTGTATTGTCCTTTCACTTTGCCCGTCTGTTTGGGGATGATATGAAGTGCTCAAGTTTAGTTTAGTTCCCATAGCTTCTTGGAAACTTGTCCAGAAGTGAGAAGTGAAACGACTATCCCTATCTGATACAATGGAGAGTGGAACTCCATGTAGGGATACGACTTCATCTACATACAACTTTGCCAATCTTTCCATGCTAAAGGTTTCTTTCATGGGTAGAAAATGAGCTGATTTGGTTAATCGATCCACAATTACCCAAATCGCATCATTACCTTTTTCTGGTTTTGGGTAACTTAGTAACAAAATCCATTGTTATGAGTTCCCATTTCCATACTGGCATTTCTAATTGTTGTAATAGACCTGAAGGTTTCTAGTGTTCTGCCTTAACTTGTGAACAAGTAAGACACTTAGAAACATATTTTGCTATATCCTTTTTCATGCCTATCCACTAGAAATTATTTCTTAAATCTTGATACATTTTATTATTTCCAGGGTGTATGGTATACCTAGATTTATGGGCTTCTTCTAAAATCTTATTTCTTAATTCTCCCTGCTTAGGTACCCAAATTCTTTTCTTATGGAATATCCAAATTCCATCAGCTCCTTGTTCTAATTCTTTTATTTGTCCTTTCATTACTTCAGCATCATCCTTGATTGCTGTTTCCTGAACATTCTTTAGTTGTTCCATTAAATCTATTTGTAGATCTAATCTGAGTGCATGAACCCGTTGTTGTTTCTCATGATACTTACGACTTAAGACGTCTGCAACTACATTTTCCTTTCCTTCGTGATACTGAATATCACAGTTGTAGTCACTTAAGATTTCCATCCATCTTCTTTGCCTCATGGTTAACTCTTTTTGCCCAAATATATATCTTAAACTCTTATGATCTTTATAAATAGTAAACTTACTTCCATACAGATAGTGTCACCAAATTTGAAGGGCAAAAATTACGGTTCCTAATTCTAAATCATGAGTCGTATAATTTTCTTCGTGCTTTTTCAATTGTCTTGAAGCATACGCAATTACCTTTTTGCGTTGCATAAGCACACATTCTAATCCTAGTTTTGAAGCATCACAATATACTTCAAAATCTTCTGTTCCTTCTAGTAAGGCTAGGATTGGAGCATTGGTTAACTTTTGCTTTAAAATCCTAAAAGCTTCTTCTTGTTTAGGTCCCCATTCAAACTTAACTGCTTTACATGTTAGCTTAGTTAATGGTACAGCTATCTTGGAAAAATCCTTAATAAACCATCTATAATATCCGGCTAACCCAATAAAACTTCTAATTTCTATTGCAGATTGCGGAACCTTCCATTTGGTAATTGCCTCTATCTTAGCAGGATCTACGTGAATACCTTCGTGATTCACCATGTGACCTAGAAATTGCACTTCCTTTAGCCAAAATTCACACTTCAGGTATTTGGCATAAAGCTTTTCTTTTCTTAACAAAGTTAAGAGTGCATGCAAGTGCTCACAATGTTCTGTCTGACTTTTGGAATAAATAAGTATATCGTCAATGAAGACAATTACAAATTTATCTAAATACGGTTTACAGATTCTATTCATCATGTCCATAAATGCTGCAGGAGCATTTGTTAACCCAAAGGGCATGACTGTAAACTCGTAATGACCATACCTAGTCCTGAAAGCAGTTTTAGGTATGTCTTCTTCTTGTACGTTTAATTGATGATATCCGGAGCTTAAGTCGATCTTAGAAAAGTATCTAGCTCCTTGAAGTTGATCAAAAAGATCATCAATTCTAGGTAATGGGTATCGATTCTTGATTGTAGCCTTATTCAATTCTCTATAATCAATACACATTCTCATCAAACCATCCTTTTTCTTTACGAACAACACTGGCGCTCCCCAAGGGGATGAGCTAGGTTGTATGAATCCTTTACTTTGTAATTCATCTAATTGCTTTTTCAGTTCTAACATTTCTGTAGGAGCTAACCGATAAGGTGCCTTGGCTATCGGTGTAGTTCCAGGAATTTGATGAATCCTAAACTCAACTTCCCTATCTGGTGGTAATCCTGGTAACTCTTCTGGGAATACATCTGAGTATTCTGAGACTACAGGAATTTCCTTAAGTTCTTTACCCTTAGTATTAATGATTACTGAAATCATATATACTATTCCTTGCTTTCGTTCATAACTAGCAACTTTCATTACTGATATGAACTTCATGGGTTTTCGTAGTTTATCTCCTGTAATCATGATTACTTCTCCAGTAGGTGTCTGAACACAACATCGAATTCGGCTAATTTCATAGGTAACAGGTTTGCAGAGAATTTATGACCTAAAAGTTCTATATTTCCTTCCCGCAAAACCTTATCTATTTTAACTGAATTCCCATCTACCGTTTCGACTGTAAAAATCTGCCTAAGGTTGGTTAAAGGTAAATTAAGAGCTTGGCAGAATAAAGTATTTATAAAACTTTGGTTTGCACCAGAGTCAAATAATACTTTTGCGTACACGTTGTGAACTAAGAACGTACCAGCAATCACATCTGGAATGAGTTCGGCTTCTTGAGTGGTCAGCTGGAATGCTCTGACATTCTTTTTAGTAGCTCCGTCAGTCGCCTTGGTTTTGTTGTCTGCTGGTTTAGCCAACTTAGGACATTCTGTTTTAAAATTCCCTGCTTCTCCACAGTTAAAGCAGATTATAGTTTTCTTTCTGCAGTTTTCTTCACGATGTCCTACAGTTTTTCAAAAGTTGCAGGTTATACTGCATCTTCCATAATGTTTCTTTTTGCAATTCCTGCAGAACTGAGGAGTTGAGGATTGCCCTGTTCCTCTTTTCTTGAAGTTACTATTATTACCCACACGAAATCCTTTGGTAATTTTTTGAGCCAGTTCCTTCTTCCTGTTTTCATCTCTTGTGCGTACCAGTTCGTCAGTGAGGGTATTAGCTAATTCTACCGCATCGTCAATAGTGCGAGGTCTCGCAGCTTTAACGATATTATGGATTTCACTAATTAATCCCCAAATATAACGAGAAATGAGTACCGGCTCTGGCGAAGCCAGCGTTGGTACTACTCTAGCATATTCGAAAAATGTCGAAGTATATCCTCGACAATCCACATTCACCATCCGATGGTTTAGGAACTTATTTGCCATTTGATCTTTTTCATACTCGGGACAGAATTTTCTTTCTACAAGATTTTTAAATTCTTCCCAGTTCATGGCATAGGCCATCATCCTTCTTTTTGCTTGTAACACTGTGTTCCACCATTCTAGCGCCCCTTCTTTAAAAAGATTTGACGCAAACATAACCTGATCTTCCTCGGCACATTTACTTATGGTAATCACTGCCTCAGTTTTCTCTAACCAACGCAGTGCTGCAATTGCCCCTTCATTACCTGCAAACTCAGCTGGTTTACAGGCAAGAAATTCTTTGTAAGTGCAACCAGGTGTTGCAGCTTTCATTTTCTTGAAAATTGGGGCTTGCAGATCATTATTGTTATTAATATGGTTACCGCCTCCATTTATACTATTACTAAAATTGTCGCCTTGTGTACGTTTACTAGGAATGATTGATTGAGGTTTAACAGGTTTCTGGGCAGCAACAATGATTGCTGGAATAGCATTAGCTATTCCTTGAGCAACGATATCCTCGATATCTTGCCTATTTAACAATTGCTCTTCCTGATTTTGCTCAGATTGATTTACTTCATTTACTGGTTCATTACCAATGTTTGCCATCTGATAATTTATTTATAGATAAATAATTAGTATAGAATAAGAAACCATCCAATATGACAATTAATCGCACATAATCACATAAACAAATATACAACCAAAATTGTAAATTTTCTAAATTTTCATTTGTTTTATAGATTATATCATGCTTCCATATACATTTTTATCTTACAACCGTTTTATTGTTTATTTACACATACTGATTTTTATTAATATTACTATTATTATACAAACACAGATTCACCACCCACTTCTCCCTTGTCAACTTGCATCTTTAATAATGATGTTCCCTCTTATCATATTTCCATGAGATTTGTCCTCCTATCTCTCGGATCCTATTCCCAACATCCATCAGCTCTTCACCAAAATGGCGGAGTTCAGCCATATTTTCATTACTCATCAGAAAATTTGGTAGAGGTTCTGGATCAAACTGAGGAAGAAAGGAATAAGGACTGTTGAGAAGGTTTTGGAACTGCCAATCATTAGTCCACCACTCGTCCATTCCTAGAGGTTGGGTGTGGATTATAGGTTCTGGGATTGCTAGTTCTAAATTTATTGGAATTTGGGTTTCAATAGGATTAGTAAAAACATTTTCATTGACAGGCTTAATAGTATCACAGCTTGCCAATATAAAATCTAACTCCTCCTGTAATGTCATTTCTTGAGTTGGCTTAGAGCTCTCTCCAATTTCCATTTTTGTCTGCCTAGAATCTTCCTCAATTTCCAATTCCCTCTGTCTAGAACTTTCCTCGGTTTTAATTCCTTTTCCTTTTTCTAAGGGATTATTTATTTTAGGAATCTTCCTAGTGGCAGGTTTCCTTCTACGCACATGCCTCCATCCTACCAATCTTCTCCTCTTCTTAGGCTTGGGTTTCTCCAGAGGTGGAGCATTGAATTCTATAGGTTGTTCCACATCAGCAAAGTACCTAGTAAATTCTTTAGAAACTTCTATGTTCACATGGTAAAGGTTGAGATTCTCTAGGGCTCCAGATAATTCATTCATGCTGTTTAGCATATATGTAAAAATAATAAGTTAAAATTTTATAACAAATTTCACAGATAACTTTCAAATATTATTGCATACCGTGTTTTTACAAAACAACTGAAATTTAAACATACTAGGGTTTATTGTAAATTTTATTTATTTACTGGATTCAGTTTCTGATTTGTAGGTGCTAAAACTGAGACAAACTATTTAAAGATTTGCATTTACTGCTACAGTGGCTAGCATATAGAGATCTGCCCATTTTTCATCTAACTTGTCTTCCCACGGTGATTTATTGATTAATTCCTGGGTTTCCTGTTTAACTTTCTTTTCTCGGAATTTCTTTAATTTCTCCTGACTTTTCCTAATAATCAAATTTCTTTTATTAGGAGAAAGTGGTTTCTCGTATTGGGCTTTTCGAACAAATATTCCCCCCCTAAGTATCTACTGAGTATCTTGAGGATTGGGATGAACTTCCCTTCTCATTTGATGACCTATCTAATTTAAGATAGATGTTCGAAAGCTTTTGCTTACCCATACTGTAACTAACAAATAGTCAGTTAATAAAACACATAATCACATAATGGTAATCAGGAAAAAATTAGTATTTCTAAATACTTAATTAGCTAAACTCAGTGGCTCTAATACCACCTTTTCTGTCACGGCCCCCGACCCGGTTTGACCCGTTTCAGGAGCCGCGGGACAGAAAATCCCGTGGTATTTATTTATTTAATTTGACAGCGGAAGTTTTCATCATGATCTTTTTAAAGCTGAAATTTCCTGATTATTTCATTTCACAATTCGGGATAAAACCCCAATTATTTACAATCACAAGATTTCAAGGAGAAATCTTTATTTTACAAAACATATTTCTTTATTTTATAATGAGCCACTTTCTTAAGCTTGTAGTGCTTCGAGGCACTTTTCCTGGATCACAACAGATCACTTGAAACATGTTTGAAAAAGATTTTGTCAGCGGAAAATACTGGTGAATCATTCTATTTATTAAAATGACACGTTTGTTATAATTTACAGTATTAAGAGAGATTACAATGTTTCTGATATCAACCAACTAACCACAATATTTGTCACTCGACTCGTTTCTGTGACTATGGTAATATCCCCCATTGGCTGCCCCAATGGTGACGATTATAAAGTGATGTATACAAAACCCCACATACTGGCTGTAATTTGGTGATTACATATACTTAATCACTATAATTATAACTTTGAAAACATTTAAGAATTTATAAAGCATTTTAATAAAAAGAGAATGACTCACTTTGCAGATTTAACACGAACAGAGTCTAGTCTACTGATTAGCCATGTTAACCTAGTTTAAATAACAATGCACACAAAACTTGGTTAGTAACTAATACAACATTTACGATAACTCACGAGATCAAACCCTCACATTGAATGACAAAGTGTGATACTTAAACATCCATCGAATTAACGACGAATGACAAAGCATAAACCCTAAATGTGGGCAGCACTTAAACATCCATTGGATAGTTTGATCGATCGGACATTGAATCGTAGCAGCGATCGAGTTATTACCCTGTATTGCGGCAGTACTTTGTGATCTGTGTGTGTTTTTGTTGTATTCAGACAATATCTCAACGTACAAATTGAAATTGAACGTCGAACTAACGCACAATTGCATGTACCAGACTCCCCTATTTATATTTAAAATTCGTCCCCCTCGCGCCACGCGAAAGGTCTCCTTGTGCGCGTCGCGTGGCGTGAGAGACCCTATTCTACCATAGGGTTGCTCCGTGTCCAGGTAGCTTAGCTGAGTTGGTTGCTCGTTAAATTTCAATTTCGACAACAAACTGTATGGATATTACCAACGAGGGTTTACCTCCCCCCTGAGTTTTAGGGGCCCTGATCCTGATTCCGATTATTCTGAAAATGTTAGGGTTTATTCAGAATCACATGGGTTTCTCAATTAGGGTTTCCTATTTGGACAATTAAAGTAATAAATAAGACTTTTTTTAATAAGAATTGTTACAGAAGATGTCGATACAAGGGAACGTCGATACCAACAACCCTCTGCCGACGACAGCGGCGGAACTACAAGAGCGCATCTCACAGGCCATAGCACAGCACGAGGCCCTTCGCTCCAAACGCGGCGGAGGTATCCCAGGAAATAATCCACCCAACGGCTGCACCTACAAGCAGTTCTTGAGCTACAAACCTCGACACTTCGACGATACTGGGGGTGCCATAGCTTTTGTGCGTTGGGTTGAGAAGACGGATGATGTTTTGCGATTAAGTAAATGTGCCCCCGAACATCAAGTCACGTACATAGCTGGACTATTTCTAGATGGGCTCTGTCATGGTGGAACCTTCAGGTTCAGACAATGGGCGAAACTGCTGCGTATGCTTTGGCGTGGGATGAACTGAAAGAACTGATGCGTAAAAGATATTGCTCTAGGGCAGAAGTCCAGAAGTGGGAGACTGAACTGTGGAACTTGAAAATGGAAGGTCCAAAGATAACTGTGTATGTGCAGAAATTTCACGACTTATCACAAGTTGCTTGGCGTTTGGTGGAACCAGAATCTAGGAAGATCGAACGCTTCATCGGGGGATTGGCACCGCAGATTCTAAGCCTGGTGACAACATCTAAGCCTCCAACGATCACCGAAGCTATCGACTTAAGTGTGGCGCTCACTGAAGAAGCAATTAGAATAGGAAATTTTTCCACTTCGGAAGAGAAAAAGGAGACTCCTGTAGAGCTACCTAGAGATAACAAGAGAAAGTTTGCAAACTTCAAGAAGGGTACTCGGGTGAATAGCAAGAACAGGGCCAAAAAGGGAAAAGAGTACATGGGTATCCTACCTAAGTGCAACAATTGTCGACGTTATCATATCGGGCGATGCAGATATGGAAAATGTGAAAACTGTGGCAAAGTGGGGCATGTCAAGGAAACTTGTAGGCAAGGTACTGAACGTGGAAATGGAGGCCAAGATGGTAGCGAGAATCATGGAGGAAACAACGACAACGACGACTATCAAGGCAGGAAGGGTGACAAATGAAAGCGTGCTCAAGGTTGTCTTAACTGTGGAAGCAAAAAGCACTTCAGAAAATATTGCCCTAAAAACAATCAGGCACAAGGATGAACGCTCAACACCGAAGCTAGACACGTGGACATCGGTATGTCCCATATTAGTCAACGTTATGCATCTGTGCGGCTAGATACTATTGCAAATTTTAGCTTTGCATCCCTAGAGTTTGAGAATATACTTAGTTTAGTAGCAAGTAAGTTAGATAACCCGTACTCGATAGAACTAGCTAATGGGAAGCTTCGACATTGTAATTGAGATGGGTTAGTTGTCGAGCGATCGAGCGGAGATTGATATCCGCATCCCGATGGCGAACGAAGGAAGGATTATGACTCATGAAGCATGATACATCTCTACAAATTACTAATTACTTGAAGGCACGAAAGTTGTTGCGTAAAGGATGTGTTGTTTTCATGGCTTATGTCACGGACAAGAGAACCGAATAACCAAAACTCGAAAATATCCATACGATAAGGGAATACCCTGAAGTCTTCCCCGAAGACTAGCAAGAATTATCTCTTCAAAGACAAGACGAATTTTGCATCGATTTGATTCCAGGCGTCGCGCCTGCAGTCAATGCACTTTAGCGACTTACACCTTCGGGAATGCAAGGATTGTCAGTGTAGTTTCAGTAGTGGCTAGAGAAGGAAGATAACAGACCAAGTTTCCCATTTTGGGTGACCCCAGTTCGGCTCGTCAAGAGGAAGGACGATATTTTTCCGTACGAGCATCAACTACCAGGAGCCGAATGAACTAACCAACAAGTGTCGGTAACTCTTGCTGAGGATTAACAAACTGTTTATTTAACTAACTGTGAGGATCCAACTACTATTTCATGACTGATCGATGATCGAGTGCCGTTAGCTGTGAATTCAGGAAGAAAGTGTACCGGGGAAATTGTGGGACAATAACTTGTTTTAAACACACACAAAAATGGTGTTCCCTACACAATGCACAAAACAGTTTTACACAGAATACGAAATTTTGAGAATCTAGAAGCATGTACTTAGGACCTTTGGGAACCAGGTCCGAACTCATAAAGGTTGTTGCTTAGCAACCACACCTGTTAACTCAAGCAAACCCCATTATCCTGACAAATATACTATTTTAGTTAACCAAACAGAAAGTACTCAAATTTCTTTTGTTGAAACCTTCACTTTTGCTTCTAGCGAGTAGATGTTTGCATCTCTACTCCCCTTAATGGTAGTTGCATCGCATTAATTTTCTTCGCTAAGAGCGAACACGCATTTGCTTCGATACTTGGTCATTTCTTCATTTTAGCAAATACTCATTGTTTCATTTCTTAAAAACTTATATGCTACGCATGCACCATTTGCTACGCATGCGGTTTCATCTCGAATAAACGCTTCATTGAAGTTCAAATATTATGTTGCTAAATCTAATTACCGATTTGTGATTCGAATAACCTACGTTATTGTAATTGTTGGCTTTTTTGCTATCAAGTCAACACACTTTCTTGAAACTTCTTTTCTTACAAGTTACATTCATGGTTTATTTTTGTAACCATGCTGAGATTTCCCTTGTTGGTATATACGTTTATTGTCGGGTTACGCTGAAACCAAGTTCAATTGCTTGAACTTACCCAATTCGGATATTCAATTTAAGACGCCATATGATGTACTGAGAGCATCATATTCAAACATTTTTGCAAAGGGTCTTTTGTTTCGAGTCGTAGTAGACCTGGTTGGTCTACGACTCCACTAAATCGTTTGTTGGGTACGATACCTTGCAGTGATACTTTCACAGAATTGAAACTTGCGCTAATTTCATTATGCACCTCATACACGGATTTGATTATTTATTGACTTGCTCTAAATCCGTTTTGTTTATCACGATTAAAGCGGTCTCAACACAGTTGTGTGTTAAGACAATGGTACATAGGTTCATTTCATATCACGGTGTACCTCCTAACGATTCTTTCATTGTCAATCGAATGCCTTGCGGTACTTAATACTTTTTAATCTTTGATCGGAAACAGTGGCTCTTTGATGTTCCGTATTCAATTGAAAACTCTATGACATCATGTAAATCAAATCTTCAGATTGTTTCAGTATACTTTCATTTGATTTCAAATACGATGAACTTGTTCAGTCGCCACTATTATTGAAATATGTCATTTTGACACCTCGTGGTGTCGATACAAACTTGTAGCTTTTGCTAATTGTGGTCAATCGTTTCACACAAAACTACACATACTTTTGTTTGACTTATCATTTAAATATTCCTAATGCAACTACGAATTAAGACAATAATACACCAGATTCGCTTGTATTTCATTCGATGTATTTTCGCAATTCAAGAATGTCAACCCACTATTTTATCCACGTATTTTTTCGAAAGTTGACAGATCATTTTCATGTTGCTATCGTATTCGAGTTGTTGAATTTAAGTTCTTATAGCAGATGCTATGGTTTTTGAAAACTCATTTGCGTATTGTGACTGATTGTTTGAGAATCTATTGGTCAAAACCTCTTGTTGCACCTCTGTAAACTAAGTTACACTAGAATATACATCTATACACCTCGTGTCCTTTGACAGCAAATGCTAGAACACATACCTTTTAACCATTGGGTTCTTGTTGTTGAAATGTATCCCTGGATTCACTTGATGTGAATAAGATTTGATTCGGTTCTGTGATTATCTACCCCAGTATTATTCATATACATACACGCACAATATAACCCTAAGGAGTTAAGGTAGTACAAATTTCGAGGACCGAATTTTCTTAACAGGGGGAGAATGTGACAACTGTCAAATTTGCATGCATCCATACAATTATTAAATGATGATTAGTGCTTAATGACTGTGCCGATTTACAATTTATGACTTGAATTGCTTTCTGTTTACTGCATCATACTTACATGTGCATCACATATTTCATAATGTCACAGCATCATTACATGCAACCCATATTGACATACATGATGCACAAAGCACAGTTAGCACAGTTAACGGATAAATCAGGAATATGCTGATGGGGTTCAGTACATAGACAGACGTTGTTTTGAGACCCAGTATGAGCCAGAAACCAAATTCTACACTAGTATAGTGTGTAGGGAAGTAAGGACCACAAAACTGCTTTTCTAAGTGATAGATAAAGTGCCGGAAAGTGCCTAAAACCCACATAAAGTTCAGAATTCTGCATATTTCAGCAAAATTCAGCATTTTAACAAGTTGGTAACATGTAAAAATATGACTAAATGGTCCAGAATGCTTTCCTAAGTGTCGGGAATTAAAAGTGTCACAAAAGGGTACATAAAGATCACTAAACGGAATAGTTTGACACTTTAACGAACCGGTATCTAACTAAACAACCGGACATTACCCGAAACACCAAAATTATACTAGAAGTATTGTTTTAATGTTTCCGAGCAAGTTATGATCCCCGAAAACCCTAACATGCTATATAACACATCATATACATGGACACTAACCATTACACTTAGATCTAACTATATAATCTAACTACCCATTTAAAACCCAACCAAGACCCCCCCCCCCCCCTAAGTGGACGGTCACCATGTGACCCCACCAAGATCTTGCCTAATCTTTTCTTGATTTGCTAGAGATTATGTATGCACTATTACAAACACATTACACATTGGTTAAAAGAGTTAAAATGGTTATAAGATGTCTTGAAGCTTTCATTCTCATACACACTACACACACTATCCACCTCCTTACCTTCTCCCCTCCATTCGGCCGAGATCAAGCACCACCACCGCCATCATTTCCATCTCAATCCCATCCATTCCAAGACCATCCTAAGGTTTAAGAAGGTGTTTAAGGAAGTGTGGAGCTTGAGGATCTTGAAGGACCTCTCCCGATTGCTTTTATCCATCACATATGCCATTATCAACATCTAGTGTTCTTCCCTAGCCTTTGTGCTAGTAGTAAGCTTCATATCACTTGATCTTACTTCATATTTTGATGGTTAAAAGACGTTGTACATTGTTAATCTTGATGAACACTAAAGAACATAACCATGAATCTCTAACATAAGCTTAATAACATATGAATACTTATTGATTAGTGATGATTTGCTTCTTGATGATTGATGATTTGTGTCAGTGATGTTAGACATCATAAGAAACCTACTAGATTGTGATTAAACACATGATCTAATAAGTTAAGGTGGTGATCTTGTGAAAGACCAAGATCATCATGCTTATTGTTTTCATGAACTTGAAAAAAAAAATGAAAATGATTTTTTGTGAATGATGTAGTGTGTAACATGTTTACTAGACATAAATGTGGATGATTACAAAAATAGTTTTCCAAAGAGACCAAGTTAAATCACAAGATTTACATGAACATTGTTTTTAAAGAAACTAATCATGTTTCTAGTGGTGAAACAAGTATAAGAATACATTGTTTACAAGAAAAATTCAAAAGAATGATTTTTGAAAAAATCATCTAGTAAGTTGTAAACACCTAAATCCTTTAAGAATGAGATTTTTAAAGAAATAAACACACTTTAAAGGGTAACTAAACCTACTAAAACACACTACCAAGTTACTACAAGTTTTTATGAAAGTTGAAGTTCATGATTATTATGTAGATAGCTTTGTTTTAGCACTTGGTAAGTGTAGATTGATTGTTGATTGTTTGTGATGATTTTGAAAAGAAAATGATATGCTTTGATAGCATGGACACCTACATTTTTAGGGGAAACTATGACAAAATTTTCTAAAAATATAAACACTTAGAAAAATATTTTCAAACAAATATTAACAAGTGTGTTTTAACTATGGTTTTCAATATAAACTTTGCCATAGATTTTCAAAAATACAAGTATTGGAGGTTGGTTTTTGTAAATAAAAATAACTAAATATGTATTTGAAAGAAATATATTTAGAAGACACATTGTGTGTAATTATTTGTATACTTTGTGTATTAGTTATATTATTTTAAGATTTAAAGTAATATAACTTAACAAAATACCAAGAATTTACAATCCAAGATAATACAAAAAATCACAAGGAATAATTATATAAGTTAGACACTTAATATTGTGAAACCGAACTCAAGAACGTAACTTACAAAATATTCCGGAAGGTACCGTTATAAATATGTTTATGGTAAATATTATTTTGGATACAAGAAATGAAAATATGATTTTGGTAAATACTACAAAAGTAATACTGTATTTTTGACAAAGAGAAAATATATTATTTTTGGAAGTAAGAATATATTTTCTTGAATATTTGAAAAATCTATGGTTTTTGGGAAAAATATATATTTTCTTGAAATACATTATTTTTGGACAAAATAAGTTTATATATTTTTTCTAAAGTGAGACTTGAAAATATATATTTTGGAACTACGAATACAAGAATGCAAATATGCATGTATGAGATACCCCCATCCTTGGGAAGGAAATACGGATATAAATACTTGAGAAGTATTGTTACAAAATATTGTTTTAACAAATTATTCCAAAATTAAATATAATTTAAGTTAAAATAATTATTATTTTAACAAGTAATTATAACTTGGAATAATATTGGAGACATAAAAGAAACATAACTCAAAAACATTAATACAGAGACAAGGCACGACCCGTCCGTCTAATAGACATCAGTACATTGTAGGTAGTCGTGTTTGCTTTATTCTTACTAGCCTTGCTTTATTCTTGACAACAATACCCCTTTCATCAGTTTTATTTTTTAAAGACTCACTTTGTGCCAATATGACTCACACCCTCTGGCAGTGGTATAAGCTCCCATACTTGTTGTCTGATAAACAGTTGGAGCTCCTCTTTCATGGCTTCTACCCAGCTGTTGTCTTTTAGTGCCTCTTGGTACTTGACTTGCTGAAGGAGAGATAGGAAACCAGCAAAAAGACAGATGTTTTGGGATTGGCTTCTCGTGAGCACTCCTTCACTGATGTTGCCAATGATTTGGTCAGGTGGATGAGACTTCAAGAAGATTAACTCTCCTTTGTATGGAACAATGGCATTTAATGGTGAAGGCTGCAAATGTGAATCATCTGAGCTAACCACTGATTTTGACTTTGATGATCCATCAGTGGCTTGAAATGGAGGTGGAGGAAGTGGAGGAAGTGGTGTGAAAGCAGGTTGATTTTTATCCACTGTTTGGGGATTTTTATCAACAGTGATTGAGAATGTGGAAACAGGGGTTAATGGGCTACTTTGGTCAACAACTGTTGAGGTAGCAGTGGTTGAGCTTTGACAGCTGTTTTGAACATCTGCTGCTCTACCCATTGATGCAGACTTTTGTTGTGGAATGATGACTTCATATCCATAGTCTGATGGAGTGTCTTGAGATGGACCTGCACTGTTTGTCTTGACAGAAACATTTTCAAAGGTAAATTTATCAAGATCAAACAATTCTGCAGGGTTTGCAGGGATTTTCATTGAAGAAAGTTCATTGAACTTTACATTCAAAGTCTCTTCCACTGTCTTAGTCCTTGTGTTGAACACTTTGCAGGCATTAGCAGTGGTTGAGTATCCCAAATGATAACCACAATCAATTTTGGCTGCAAACATTGAAATAGAATCTTTTAAGTTTAAAATGAAGCATGGGCAGCCAAAAACTTTGAAATATGAGATCAATGGTTTGATTTTATACAGAAGTTCATAGGCAGTCTTTTGATGTCTGGGGTTGATTAAAAATCTCTTCTGGACATAGCAAGCAGTGTTTACTGCCTCTGTCCAAAAAGTTAATGGCAAACCTGAATCAGCAAGCATGGTTCAGGCAGCCTCAATCAATGTCCTGTTCTTTCTTTCAACAACCCCATTTTGCTCTCGTTTCCTTGGAATGTTGTACTGCCTTACAATTCCTTTTGACACACAAAACTCATCCAACTCCTTATTTCTGAACTCTGTGCTATTTTCACTCCTGAAGACTTTTACTGGCAAGTCAAATTGCTTTTCAACCTGTATAACAAAGTCTTGCAAAATGCCTGCAGTCTCATCTTTGGAATGTAAGGAATAAGTCTATGTAAACCTAGAAAAGTCATCTACAATCACCAAACAATATCTTTTCTTTCTAAGACTCATGACTTTAACTGGGCCAAACAGATCCATGTGCAGCATTTGCAGGCACTTGGTTGTTTTGGACTCATCAATGGACTTAAATGAGCTTTTATGTTGTTTTCCTTTTAAGCAGGAAACACAATGCTCAGGACAGGTGAACAACTTTTGAGGAAGACCTCATACTAACCCCTATTTTGACAAAGCAGTGATTGTCTTGAGATTTGTGTGTCCCAATCTTCTGTGCCATAATTCTGTCTCTTTGTTAGAGGCAGCTGAGAACAGACAGGCATCAGTTCTTGGATTCTCTTTTGACAAATCAACTACATAAACATTGCCACTTCTTTGAGCAACAAGTTGGGTTTTTCCATTTTTTGTTATATCTTCAATCTTTTTAACCATTACTGGTTCAACAATCCTTAGTAAAGAATGAGCCATAGACAAATCACTCATTTGTGAGACACTAAGGAGGTTGAATTTTAGATTGTCTATTAGATTGACATTTTCAAACTTAACATTACCAGACTGAACTGTACAAGACCCCATCACCTTCCCTTTACTATTATTACCAAAAGATATATCACCCCCTCCATGAGTTTTGAATTCTTTGAGTAGGGCTCTACATCCTGTCATGTGCCTGGAGCCTCCACTATCTACATACCAAAGACTATCTAAGCATGCAGAAGCTCCCTACACATCAAGTAAAAGGTTAGTTCATGAGGGTCTCCAAATCCAATAAGGCTTTGGATGGGGTCTCAACAGTGTCTATGTTAAGGTTTGGAAGATGGACAGTGGTTAGATCAGGGGTTTGTTTAACTTTTGAAACTTGTTTCTCTAACCACTGTTGGGGATCATTTCCAATCACTTCTTGATATCCATAGGGATGCCTATTCACTCTTGGTTTAGAGGGCCTTTTGTAGGCTTCATGGACATGTGTGACCCTTGGATATGGTGGTTAACCTTTACCTCTTCGGTATTGGTTTGCAGGGGGTGCATCAGTTACCTGAACATCTCTTTTAACAGAGGTTTGGTTCAGCTGTTTGAACTGGCACAAACAGTGGTTGTTTTTTGACTTGTGGTTTTGATGGACTCATTGGTGTTTTTGACATGTACTCTTCCTTTTTGACCTCAAAGGATTTTAGGTACACACACTTCTGAGTAGAATGATTTGATCTACCACATATGGTGCAGCTCTGTGAAGGCACAATGGTACTTGTTTTGTTAAGATCATAAGCTTTTAAGTGAAAACAATCTTTGGTCAAGTGATTTTTCTTTTCACAAAAGTCACAAAACAAGTTTTTAATCTTTTCCCTTTTCTTCTTCTTTTCAGACTCCTTTGTAACAGAGTTTTGAACTACTGTTGGGATGTCCTTAAGTGGAATGACCTTTGCCTTAGGAGCTTTGACACCATCTATGGTTGTGAAGTCCATGGGTTTGAAGTTTTCAAGGATGTCACACTCATCAGACCATGTGGGTTTAAATTGGCATTTCTCAATTTCCTCAAACGTTGAGGACCCCACAGATCTTTCTAAAGTGATTTTGTTACCAAGTTTATTAGTTATTTTAACCTCTTGGCCAACCTTGTTTGTGGGTATGATTTCAACAGTGGTTTGAACAGATTAATTTGCAGCAGTGTTTTCAATTTCATCATGTTTTCTAAAACCAACACCAAATTTTACATCGCTTTTGATCTGTTTTTCAAGCATAACTTCATAACCTTTGCAGGATTCCACCCATTTTTCACAAGTGATTTGGGTGGATTCCAACTCCTTTTTGCAGGCTTGATATTTTTCTATCATAGTCTGGAGTTGGTCCTTGGTTATGTTATGCTCTTGTTTGAGACTGCAGATTTCATTATCTTTTTCAGCCAATTTGATTTTTAGTTCTTTTAAAGACTTTTCAAACTGAACTTCATCATTTAACACTCTATCCTTAAGGTTTTCATTCACCTCTTTAATGTTAGCAAATGCTATGATGCATTTGTCTGAACACAGATTTTTAAGAACCTCAGGTGATACCTTGGTTGCAGCCATCATGGCACAATCACAAACATGCTCTTTCTCATCAGCCATCTTCTCTTCCTTCTCACCATGTTTCTTCTCTTCTTCTTCAGACCAGGGGTCAGACAGTGGTTCCAACAGGGATTCTGAATTTTCTCCCAACAGTATTTCACCAGCAACAGCTGTAACCACTGCTTCAGTAATTTTGTCCACTATTTCATCACTTGATTGTCCTTCTTCAGCTTCTAGCCCCTCTGGTATTGTCTCCAATGCAACAAAACAGATATCATTACCAGAAATATTATTTTCGAGCATAGAGTGCAAAATTTTCATCTCCTAACTCTTCAGGTAAGCTGCTCCATTCAACCAGTCCTTGGGTAAGGAAACTTTGTTGTTCTGGTTGAACCTTTGCTGGTGCAGCTTGTTGAGGTGCAATTTATTGCACCTGAACCTGAGGAGCAGGGGCTTGGACATACTGTATCTGAGGGACAGTGGTTTGAACATATTGCACAGGAACAGGGGTTGCAAGGTGTGCATAATGAGCAGTGTTTACATGAGCAGCAGGGGCATATTGGGCATAGTGCATAGTGTTTTGGTTATTTTGTGGTCTAGGGTTTGAGCTTGGATGTGTGATAATTGGACCAGTGGTTTGACTCTTGTATTCCCTAGCAAAATGACCTAACCTATTATACTTATAGCATTTAATCTTTTATTTATCCAGCCCCACTTTTAGATTCCCATGCAACCCTGGAAATTTTCTCCCTGTCCTTTTGTAAAACTTGCTGGTTCTAACACTCAGCAGTGCAAGTTGGTGCAAAATGTCCATTTCCTCTAAGTTAGTTGGATCAAAATGCTGAAGGTCATTGAGTTCAAAGCATAGATTGTCAGAGTTCTAGCTTTCTCCATTTGCTATGAAAGCATAACTGGATGAGTGAGGATCAGGGTTGAAGTTTGCACCGGCAGTTATGTCAATAAAATAATCATAACTCTGATCCTTACAACTGCCAGACTCTTCCTGACCCAAAAGAGCTGTGTTGCCAAATGAGTAGTCATCAGCAACTTTACCAGACTCTTCCAACTTCTTTTTCTGGTTTAACTCCCTTTCATAGGTCAGGAGTCTACCATGAAGTTGGGTCAGGGTCAAAGCTTTGAATCCAACAGAATTTCTGGTCATAAAGGAAATTGTATCCCATTTTTCAGGTAGTGATCTAAGAAACCTGCTATTTTGTGTTGAATTAGCAAATTCAACATTAACAAGTCTTAGCTCACTAATGAGACAACTGAATCGCTCAAACTGTTGGGTTAATGTTTCACCCTAAATGTGACAAAAGGTTTCATACTGTTGATTCAGAATTTCCTTATTATTTTCAATTACTTCTTCAGTTCCCCCAAACTGTTCGTTCAATGCATCCCACAATTCCTTGGCACTGTTACAGTGTAACAGTCCAGCATAAATTTCATTTGGTAGTGCGGATGCAACGATGCTAAATGCTTTGGCATCTAGTTCGATTTTCTGAAAATCCTGTGCCGTATAGTTCTCAATTTACTTAGGAACAAAAACCTTTAGATCCTCAGCACTCGGCACCATTGGAACATGTGGTCCAAAGATAACCGACTTCCAACATTCGGTATTCTATTGAGCAAGGATGTGACCCATCCTTCTCTACCAGATGATGTATTCATTTCGTTTCAACTTGGGTGGTTTGAAGAGTGAACCGATGCTATTGTTAACATCTTGTGATTGTGACGTCATCCTGGTTGTTTTACAGGTACTGATTAATCAACTTTACTCGTGATTAAACCTTACCCTATTTTTCAACAAAATGAACAATTATAAGTATCAACGATTATGAGCTGAACTTTTACGTCAAAATGATTGTTAGATCAAATTTGACTATCCTAGCTCTGTTACTAATTGTTAGGATCTGAGTTTCTTATGATTGTGTTTTTTTTTTATAATTATGAAATTGAATGAGAATTGCAGGGAAATTAAAATGGAAACAAAACTTTCACACACAATTAAACAGAAGAATTGCTTTCAACATACATGTTTAACTTTGAACCGAATGATTAAATTTATTTCAATCTTCAATTACAAATGAATGCATGTATTACAATCTCCCCGTCGGCCTGAGCTCACAGAGTTTGTTCGTACAGAATGACTTGGGATGAAAGAGCTAACAGAACAGTACAAGGTACTGTTCTATTTATAGTACGAAGCAAACCACTGAAGCATCTTTGCTGATGTCACCATGAAAGTGACATCTAACTTCCTAACAACCTACAACCACTTATCTATACTAGCACTGTTATCTTAACCACTGATTACAATATAATACAAATAAGTAAACTAAACTACTGCTTCTCATTCCACTGTTGTGACTCCAGCAGTACTTTATATCTTCAACAGTGCTTGACCCATATCAGTAGATTGAGCATCAATGTTTGTCTTCAACAGTCTTTAGACTTGATCAGTTGTTGAATCACAGCAGTTGTTGAAGGTCATCAGTTGTTAGGAACACTTTCAAGGGGAAAGATTGAATACAAACATCTGCTTATTCTGGATCCACTGATCTGATCCAGTTTTGGCTTTATCAACTGTTCCTTTGATAGGGTTCAATCCCAACATTCTGAGTTTGATTTTCATCAAGAAACAGAAGAACAACATTATGAAGAATCTCATGTTGCTGGAAGAACTCATGAAGAAACTGAAATGCATCACTTGGAAGTATCCCAGATTGCTGAAACAACAAATGAACCAACTGAAGTTCTGCGCTTTGGTGAATCTCAAATTGCTGGTACATAGTCTCTCTTGAACACCGCTTTAATTGATACTTCTTCAAAAATAAACTCAGAAGAATCAATTAATGCTTCCTATAAAGTTGAATATAGAAAAACTGTTAATGATGAGGATGTGACATCTGTGCCTCCACGGCCATCAAACAAATACCAAATCAATTAAATATTGTGTTTCATACTTGGGATTTGTATAAATTTGTGTATCATTTGCACATATTAATTCTTGTTCGATTTCGAGCTCTAAATCGCTTTCTTGGAAGTTATACTCTAACTGATGCATAAACATAATCAGTTTAACATGAAAAACACTCTGGAACAGTGACATGGGCTTAACATACCTTAAATAACCTTTACATAACTTAGAAATAAGTTTTGAAGGGTTTGGTGTGTCGAAATCAAGTTTATTCGCTTACAGGGACTAATCTCGACAAACTGCGAAAGTATGCCGATTCGTACTGTAAATAACATTACGGAACTTGATCATAAGTTAAACATACCCTAAATATCCTTTATATAGCTTAGAAATAGGCTTTGAGGGGTTCAATGTGCTAAAATAAACTTTTTGGTCAATCAGGGACTAAAAGCGTCAGAAAGTGCATAAGTTTGCATTTTCGCGCATATCTTACGTTCTGAATATATCCGGACATCCAAGAACTTATGTAATCATTAAAATATTTTATTTTAGTGATTGGCACGATAAAATTCCATTCGTCGGACAATTTGGATCGTTTTTGCGTCCGTTACGACTTCCGTCGTAATTAACCGAATAACACAACCGTACGACCAAACGAACCGATATCCCAGATGTTTTTGAGCATATTTTAAGTTCCCTATACTTAACCTCATTTTAGAGCCTTGAAATGGGGTTAACAGGGTTTAAACGCATCGAAAATGGCTCAAAAGTGTTGCAGGGACCAAACCTAACAATTTAGCAAAGTTTCTGGTAACTGGTTGGTGGTGGCGCTGCGCCACCACTATATGGTTTTGCCGTGGCGTGACACCACGACCTCATCTAGGCAGAAACTTCATTTTGACAACCAGGTTGAACTTGGGGGTCTTTGGTGTAACTTTTCTCAATACCGTGTGATGGTTTTGGGCACCCCTAGTATTCCAAAACCATGTGCCTTATGTGTAAGGTCCATATCGAATCTCAATTATCGAGGAACGATCCTAACGGTTCTTCACTTTCTATAAATACCCACCTTCCCCATTTGCAATCCTTACATTTGTTCTCATTCTTGCTCTAAGTTGAAGCTCTCAAGCTTCATACCTAAGCAAATTGAGTTCAAAGATTCAAGCTTAGACCTTTTGTAAGTATTCTTTCATTCTTTTATGCGTTTTCAAGCATGAAAGTCAAACAGTCTTTGACTTTCTGCTTCGACCAGTAAATGGTCAACACGAAGTTCGGTTGAACTTCGCAACGTGAGCGTAATCACGATAGTTATAGTCCCTTGTGACTATACCTACTGATTACCATGTTGATTAGGTGTAGTGACGAGTCATAGTTTCGGTCAAAATACGCGTTTATGCGTATTTTGTAACCAAACTATTCTTAGGTATCAAAACCCGTTGTTTTGATATCAAACTTGTTTTCTAACTTCGTTAAACATATTTTAACATGTTTAACTCGTCACTTTTAGTTTAGTGCTTGTATATGGTCATAAGATAGCGGTCTAAACAACAGCTTAGACTTTCGAACCCAACCCGTTTGGTCAATCTTTAGGATCTGACCAAACATGTTTTGTGACCATAGTTGTATAGGGAATAATCTTCCGAGGTTTTACCTTATTGTCACTTCGTTTAGTTAGTTGTGTGATAGGTAGTTTATATGCCTTAGGAAAATGACCAAAATGCTTGAAAAGATAGAGAGTGAAAGAATCAAACGTTTGGGATGCATCGTATATTTGGACTTATGGGCTTCTTTTAAACAGGGACGTCTTTCACTCCTGTGTTTCTTTTTTACGCATAAATTCATTTTAAGCATATGTAACCAAACTTTTTATATCTAAAATGATTAGGTAACATTATTAGACATGTTAAGGCATATAATACTTGTCATAGGACCAATTAGGCGGTCCGAACGCGTTTTACGCGAACGACCCGTTAAAGTAGCGTAAGCTACCTAAACGAATCGTAATGGGTCGTAAGCACTTAGGTTAGGTTTCGATTTAGTATGTAGGCTTTGTTAAACCATATCATATGATTTTGGTCCGGTTATTTATGTAGTTATCTATATTAGGTGCCGTTTGATTCCGTGATCCCTCTAGCTTTGCTTGGTTGTTATTCTAGACTTCTAAGCATCCTCAGGTGAGTACATAGTCCCCTCTTTTACTGTTTTCAAATGTTTTGGGGTGAAACATGTGTGCCTATTCGTTATTTTCATGATTTCAACTATATGATTATACATGCTAGTACTTATCTTTTGACGAATTGAATGATTATCTATGGTTTAAACACAAATTTTCAAAGATTATAAAACTAACTGTTGGATTGTATTTATTTTATATATTCATCAAGCCGATTGGTAGTACGATATAGCGCTATAGGATTAGACACCCCATTCCTGTTGTATGGAATGTCAGAAAGCAAATTTTTACCAAATAGAAATTGCCTTTGTGGTATTTCTATAGTCTCTAAGGTGTAGTTTGATGCACTAAGGTTTGAATGAATACTAAATCACATTTTATTTTGTCTATTTTGATATACTACCAAAGTATAGTTTGATGTGCTCTTATATGTGATATTATTTACCAAAGTATAATTTGATATACTATGTACAAATCCAACATATATTTTAATATACTACTGGCCCTATTATTTACTAAAGCATAGTTGATATGCTATTTTCAAACCAAAACATAGTTGATATGTTATTTTCAAAACTAAAGCATATTTGATATGCTATTTTCAAACCAAAACATAGTTGATATGTTATTCTCAAAACCAAAGTATAAATTGATTATACATAAACATTTTTACATTGGTGGTTTGTTTGGGTAAGTGATTTAAATAACAAGGCGTGTGTAATATGATAAAAGCATGGTGGATACGTCGATGGTACTTCCTATATATAAGTGCTTTTATGATATTACATATCGTAGCGTTATTTAAACCATTTCAATTTCGATATATTACATTTTACACAATTATCATATCTTTACAAAACATTGTTTTACAAACAGCATATTTTATATAAACTCATTTTTACTTGATTATTTATTTAATCATGCATTATTCTTTTATATCATCTGTTTTCTTATCAATTTTCGTATGATTTCTAAAAGAAAATATTTTAAGGTTCATGACTATTTTTGTTAAACATTTTTCTTTAAACTTACAATTCATGAATCCTATTTAAATAAAACCTATGTACCTCACAGGCATTTTTATGCCGACGTACCTATTTTCACATGTGTTTCAGGTGCTGTTATTAGATGATCATGATGCAAACATAGGATTGGACGAGGGCCTTAGTGACAATAGATGTCACACCCCGACCACGTAGAACATACAAAACGTGGCGGAAACATCGGGGAGTGTTGTAACAGAATTAATGTTTCACAACCATGGAAATTAAAGTTTCGTTTTATTCAATATAAGTGTTACAATGTCTAAACAAACATGGAAATACAACATAATTAACTAGTCTGCATCTTTTATTGTCACTAAAGCCCAAGTCTGCCTATATGTATCTTGATCATCTTATGCAACAGTTCCTGAAAAACACATGTGAAAATAGGTACGTCAGCATAAAAATGCCGGTGAGATACATAGGTTTTGTGAAAATAGGTTTCATGACTTATGTTTGAGAAAATGTTTAGTCATGAACCTTGTAATTTGCTTTGTCTTGTAAATCGTTTGAAAATCAATAAGTTCAAATGATATGTATAGATAAAAGAATAATGTATGGTTAAATGAATAACCATGTAGACTGAGTTTGTATAAGATAAGTTGTTTGTAAAACAATGTCTTGTGAAAAGTATGTTATTTGTATAAAATGTTATATGTATCAAACTGAAATGATTCAAATAACGCTACGATATGTAATACCATACAAACACTTATATAAAGGAAGTACCAGCGGCGTATCCACCATGTTTGTATCATATTACACACGCATCGTTACTTAATCACTTAATCAAACCAAACCACCAAAGTAATGTTCATGTCTAATGTAAATCATGTAATGGATACAAACGGTTCAATAGTTACAAACGATTCACATGGTTCAACGGTTACAAACGGTTCACGTGGTTCAACGGTTACAAACGGTTCACGTGGTTCAACGGTTATACATACAAACGGTTCACAGATACTAACGGATCACATAGTCAAATGATTACAACGGTTCAAAATGTAGTATAATGTGTTCATACGCTGGATAAGCATATGCAACAGAAAGGCAATGTAAAACAATGTACTAAGTAATGCACACAATGGGCACACCTAGCATGAAATGTAATGTAAAACAATGTACCAAGTAATGCACACAATGGGCACACCTAGTATGAAATGTAATGAAATCATGTACTATAATGTACTAACAAACGTAGCTGGTATATGATGTGAAAACAGGAAAGCATGAAAGTAACAAGTAGGCACATGTGTTCCACCCCAAAACAGTTTGGAAAACAGTAAAAGAGGGGTCTATGTACTCACCTGAGATTGCTCAGTAGTTCTGGAGTGACAACTAAACAATGCTAGAGATCGCGGATATCAAACGGCACCTAGTATAGATAACTATGTTAAAATACCGGACCTAGATCGGAAGATTGGGTAGCATTAGGGTTTGTAAACCAAACGAGTGTAGAGACTCGTGTCATTTGGTTTAACAAAGCCTACATACTAAATGAAACTTAACCTGAGTGATTTCGACCCATTACGACCCGTTTAGGTAGCTTATGTTACTTTAACGCGTCGTTCGCGTGAAACGCGTTCGGACCGCCTAATTAGCCCTATGACAAGTGTCATATGCCTAAATATATTACATAATCAGTTATGTGACAAAGGTTTGGGTTACATATGCTTAATTACCAATTATATATGAAAAGGGTATTCTGGTAATTTACCTAAGGCATATAAACTACCTATCATACAACTACTTAAACGATGCGACCATAGGGTATAACCTCGGAAGGTTATGCCCTATACTAGGGTCACCTAATGTATTTGGTCGGATCCTAATGATCGACCAAACTGGGTCGGGTTCGAGGTATAAGCGATTTATTAGATCGCTTACCCTACGACCCTAGACAACGTGGTAATCAGTAGGCATAGTCCCAAGGGACCATGACCATCGTGATTACAATCACGTTGCGAAGTTCAAACGAACTTCGCATTGACCATTTCTGGTCAACGCTGAAAGTCAAACAAAGTTTGACTTTCTGACTCGAAAAGCAGTAAAAATAAGGAAAAGAACGAAAGAATACTTACGAAGGGTCCCCGAATGCTAATCCCGATCCAAGAACTCAGGTATGAAACAATGGTTTCAACTTAGAGCTCTCAAATCAGAATTCTAGTGCTTTAAAACAATGAAAGGCATGGGGTATATATAGTTTTCGGTGAACCGTTGAGATCGTTTCATGGAAACCGTGATTCGATCACATCCGTACACTTGTTGAGAGGTTATGGAAGCCACATATGTTCCTTATCTTAATGACTAAGCAACTTAAAACATGTGGTTAAGGATCATTCAGCTGCAACTTGTGTTTAAAACATTGAATCTGGTCCAGATCATGCAGTCGCGTAGCGTGACAGGTAGGCCCTTAGGGCTCGCGCTACGCTACTGCCTCCCCTGAATCAGAAAGTTTCAAAATTTGGCAGCAATGGTCCCTGCACGTGTTTAAGGCCTTTTTCGATGCGTTTGAACCCCGTTAACCTCATTTCAAGGCTCTAAAATGAAGTTAAAGTATAGGGAACTCAAAACATACTCAAAAATATGCCGGATGATGGTTCGTTTGGTCGTATGAACGCGATGTTCGCTTAATTACGACGGAATGCGCATAAGCGCGAAAAACGATCCAAATGACGCGACGAATGGATTTTTCTTATGGCGAACACTAAAATATAATATAGTCATGCTCACATAAATTTTTGGATGTCCGGATGTATTCAGAACGTAAGTTATGCGCGAAAATGCAAACTTGTGCACTTTTTGACACTTTTAGTCCCTGAATGACACAAAAGTTTATTTTAGCACACCGAACCCCTCAAAGCCTATTTCTAAGCTATGTAAAGGATATTTATGGTATGTTTAACTTATGGTCATGTTCCGGAAGGTCTGTTACAGTTCAAATTGGCATACTTTCGCAGTTTGTCAACTTTAGTCCCTGTAAGCGATTAAACTTTGATTTCACCACACCAAACCTTCCAAAACTTATATCTAAGTTATGTAAAGGTTATTTAAGGTATGTTAAGCCTATTTCATTATTCCGGAGTGTTCGTTGGATTAAACTGGTTATATCTACACATTAGAGCGCGTATAACCCTCCAGAAAGCGATTTAGAGCTTGAAATCGAACAAGAGTTGATATGTGCAAAAGATACACATATTTATACAAGTCCAAAGTATGAAATACAATATTTCATTGGTTTGGAATTTGTTTGATGGTTGAAATGACACAGGTGTTACAGTCTCCCCTACTTTAGGAAATTTCGTCCCGAAATTAATTCGTAGGAGTCTGTTTATGACTTTGTGTCAAATAGTCACCAGAGATATGTAGGACATAATCTGGTTATTTTCCTCAACGGATAATTTTCAGAAGCGAAAATGAACGAACAGAGTCATTTTCTTCAATGGTTTCTTCGGAAATGGAAAATAAAGGAGTTAATTAAACTGATATACATTTCCCTCAACGGATATTCTTCAGAAGCGAAAATGAATGGATGATTCATTACTCCTCAACGGGTTCTTTGTCAGGAATGGGAATGAAGGAATAATCCACGGATATTCATTTCTCTCAACGGATATTCTTTAGAACGAAAATGAACAAACGGGGTCATTTTCCTCAACGGTTTATTCTTCAGAATTTGAAATGAAAGAATAATCAACGGATATTCATTTCCTCAACGGATAATCTTCAGAAACGAAAATGAAATAACGGAGTCATTTTCAACGGTTGTTTCCTCAGGTACGGAAATGAAGGACTACACAACGGATATTCATTTCCTCAACAGATAAATCTTCAGAAACGAAAATGAAATAGCGGAGTCATTTTCAACGGTTGCTTCCTCAGAGTTGGAAATGAAGGACTACACAACGGATATTCATTTCCTCAACGGATAATCTTCAGAAACGAAAATGAACTAACGGAGTCATTTTCAACGGTTGCTTCCTCAGAGTTGGAAATGAAGGACTACACAACGGATATTCATTTCCTCAACGGAAAATCTTCAGAAACGAAAATGAAATAACGGAGTCATTTTCAACGGTTGTCTCCTCAGGTACGGAAATGAAGGACTACACAACGGATATTCATTTCCTCAACGGATAAATCTTCAGAAACAAAAATGAAATAACGGAGTCATTTTCAACGGTTGCTTCCTCAGAGTTGGAAATGAAGGACTACACAACGGATATTCATTTCCTCAACGGATAATCTTCAGAAACGAAAATGAACTAACGGAGTCATTTTCAACGGTTGCTTCCTCAGAGTTGGAAATGAAGGACTACACAACGGATATTCATTTCGTCAACGGATAAATCTTCAGAAACGAAAATGAACTAACGGAGTCATTTTCAACGGTTGCTTCCTCAGAGTTGGAAATGAAGGATTACACAACGGATATTCATTTCCTCAACGGATATTCTTCAGAAGTGAAAAATGAATAGCTAGTTCATTTTTCCTCAACGGATGCTTCATCAGAATTGGAAATGAATAGGGTTAACTCTAGATACATGATAGAACTTGCTGTGATTTCCGTGCACTAAATTCCATAATTATGTATGCATCCATAATTACGTAATTCCTTGCACAGTCCGCACAGTTTGTTTTATAATGTTGTGGGGAAGGATGTCGAACTTGTGATGACGGTGACTAGACTACCATAGGGTCCTTTTAATTAGATCAACAGAGGATCTTCTTAATTAGGCCACCAAGGAGTCCTTTCAACTTGTATCATCCAGTTTAACTAGACCACTCAAGGGATCTAATTATGAAGCAGTACTTTATAATCCAAGGGACTTATCTACAACGTAGAAGTCCATTAAGGATTTTAGGTACTACCTTTGGGTATCCTACTATGAATCTCTTGTACAAGGATATGTAGGATTCTACGAGGATTTGGATAACATAATTTGAATCACATGACACATAAAAGGGAAACACATAAGCACATAACCACATAATTGTTTAATTGTTACCATCTTGTTATTGATTGCTATTAACTTGGCGCCTCGTACCTTGTTTCTCTTGGAAGAAACGGGTACTTAGGATTTTCGTGGAAAACGCAAGAGATCATAAAATGAAAGAAATTTGGGGGTAGTCTGTTCTTCAAGGAATGCGGTTCCTTGATTGTCGGTATTGTAGGGGATATGTTGTTTATACATACAATCACATAAATACATTGCAATGTATATAAAAGATTTATTTATAAACAATGATAACAACAACTGTTTCTTGGATCGTGACAACAAAAGAAAATAATACATAAGATGTGATTATTTCTAAACGATGTTGTCTTCTGGTTGGTCATATGCTCATCCCTGCGCTGGATTTGCATTAGCAAGTCTTGGGCAATTCCTAGTAAAATGGCCCATCTCGCCACAGTTGTAGCAAGATCCCGGTGGAAAACGAGCTTGAGCAGGATTGTTGTTAATCTGATTTGGTGCTGCTGCTGTTGGGCAAACCCTCGCTGTATGACCTATAAGTCCGCAAACTTGGCATGTGCGGCACCTCACACCAGCATGATGATGTAGGCCACATTGGTTGCACAAGGGTGCAGTTCCGTTGTAGGGTTTCCTGGCAAGGGGTTGAGCTGGTTGGTTGGGGACAGCTTGATCATTGTGAACGACCACGGTGAAGTTCTGAGAAGCCTTTCGCTTCTTTGACTTCTTAGAGGATCCAGTCTGTTCATCCATGGTCTTTGATTCCTCGATTGGTTTCGATTCCTCGACCAGTTTCTTGTCACACTTTCGGAAAAGCTTACGTTTCCTGATCTGCGATTCAGTCAAGGTTGCAGATAGCTCAATGGCCTGCCTAACAGTAGTAGGGTTGCTACCAGTTAAGATGTCTTGTATTGAGTCGGGAAGGCCATCAATGTACTTTTCGATAGCCTTATCCAAAGGTGTGACCATGTTTGGGCATAACAGACTTAACTCCTCATAACGGTCCGTGTAGGCTCGATGCTCACCGCTATCCTGCTTAAGATCATCAAATTCCCTTTCCAAAGCCCTGATCTCGTGACAAGGACAAAACTCCTTCATCATGAGAGCCCTAAGTTCAGCCCATGTCTGTGCTAGAGCAACTTCTGCACCTCGATCTCTCATAACCCCGTTCCACCACGTAAGGGCCCTCTTCTGGAACACACTCGTAGAAAACTCGACCTTGCGATTGTCAGGACACTGCTCATGGCGGAAAGTATTCTCAATGCTCTGATACCATCTTTTCTGTCACACCCCGACCACGTAGAACATACAAAACGTGGCGGAAACATCGGGGAGTGTTGTAACAGAATTAATGTTTCACAACCATGGAAATTAAAGTTTCGTTTTATTCAATATAAGTGTTACAATGTCTAAACAAACATGGAAATACAACATAATTAACTAGTCTGCATCTTTTATTGTCACTAAAGCCCAAGTCTGCCTATATGTATCTTGATCATCTTATGCAACAGTTCCTGAAAAACACATGTGAAAATAGGTACGTCAGCATAAAAATGCCGGTGAGATACATAGGTTTTGTGAAAATAGGTTTCATGACTTATGTTTGAGAAAATGTTTAGTCATGAACCTTGTAATTTGCTTTGTCTTGTAAATCGTTTGAAAATCAATAAGTTCAAATGATATGTATAGATAAAAGAATAATGTATGGTTAAATGAATAACCATGTAGACTGAGTTTGTATAAGATAAGTTGTTTGTAAAACAATGTCTTGTGAAAAGTATGTTATTTGTATAAAATGTTATATGTATCAAACTGAAATGATTCAAATAACGCTACGATATGTAATACCATACAAACACTTATATATAGGAAGTACCAGCGGCGTATCCACCATGTTTGTATCATATTACACACGCATCGTTACTTAATCACTTAATCAAACCAAACCACCAAAGTAATGTTCATGTCTAATGTAAATCATGTAATGGATACAAACGGTTCAATAGTTACAAACGGTTCACATGGTTCAACGGTTACAAACGGTTCACGTGGTTCAACGGTTACAAACGGTTCACGTGGTTCAACGGTTATACATACAAACGGTTCACAGATACTAACGGATCACATAGTCAAATGATTACAACGGTTCAAAATGTAGTATAATGTGTTCATACGCTGGATAAGCATATGCAACAGAAAGGCAATGTAAAACAATGTACTAAGTAATGCACACAATGGGCACACCTAGCATGAAATGTAATGTAAAACAATGTACCAAGTAATGCACACAATGGGCACACCTAGTATGAAATGTAATGAAATCATGTACTATAATGTACTAACAAACGTAGCTGGTATATGATGTGAAAACAGGAAAGCATGAAACTAACAAGTAGGCACATGTGTTCCACCCCAAAACAGTTTGGAAAACAGTAAAAGAGGGGTCTATGTACTCACCTGAGATTGCTCAGTAGTTCTGGAGTGACAACTAAACAATGCTAGAGATCGCGGATATCAAACGGCACCTAGTATAGATAACTATGTTAAAATACCGGACCTAGATCGGAAGATTGGGTAGCATTAGGGTTTGTAAACCAAACGAGTGTAGAGACTCGTGTCATTTGGTTTAACAAAGCCTACATACTAAATGAAACTTAACCTGAGTGATTTCGACCCATTACGACCCGTTTAGGTAGCTTATGTTACTTTAACGCGTCGTTCGCGTGAAACGCGTTCGGACCGCCTAATTAGCCCTATGACAAGTGTCATATGCCTAAATATATTACATAATCAGTTATGTGACAAAGGTTTGGGTTACATATGCTTAATTACCAATTATATATGAAAAGGGTATTCTGGTAATTTACCTAAGGCATATAAACTACCTATCATACAACTACTTAAACGATGCGACCATAGGGTATAACCTCGGAAGGTTATGCCCTATACTAGGGTCACCTAATGTATTTGGTCGGATCCTAATGATCGACCAAACTGGGTCGGGTTCGAGGTATAAGCGATTTATTAGATCGCTTACCCTACGACCCTAGACAACGTGGTAATCAGTAGGCATAGTCCCAAGGGACCATGACCATCGTGATTACAATCACGTTGCGAAGTTCAAACGAACTTCGCATTGACCATTTCTGGTCAACGCTGAAAGTCAAACAAAGTTTGACTTTCTGACTCGAAAAGCAGTAAAAATAAGGAAAAGAACGAAAGAATACTTACGAAGGGTCCCCGAATGCTAATCCCGATCCAAGAACTCAGGTATGAAACAATGGTTTCAACTTAGAGCTCTCAAATCAGAATTCTAGTGCTTTAAAACAATGAAAGGCATGGGGTATATATAGTTTTCGGTGAACCGTTGAGATCGTTTCATGGAAACCGTGATTCGATCACATCCGTACACTTGTTGAGAGGTTATGGAAGCCACATATGTTCCTTATCTTAATGACTAAGCAAATTAAAACATGTGGTTAAGGATCATTCAGCTGCAACTTGTGTTTAAAACATTGAATCTGGTCCAGATCATGCAGTCGCGTAGCGCGACAGGTAGGCCCTTAGGGCTCGCGCTACGCTACTGCCTCCCCTGAATCAGAAAGTTTCAAAATTTGGCAGCAATGGTCCCTGCACGTGTTTAAGGCCTTTTTCGATGCGTTTGAACCCCGTTAACCTCATTTCAAGGCTCTAAAATGAAGTTAAAGTATAGGGAACTCAAAACATACTCAAAAATATGCCGGATGATGGTTCGTTTGGTCGTATGAACGCGATGTTCGCTTAATTACGACGGAATGCGCATAGGCGCGAAAAACGATCAAAATGACGCGACGAATGGATTTTTCTTATGGAGAACACTAAAATATAATATAGTCATGCTCACATAAATTTTTGGATGTCCGGATGTATTCAGAACGTAAGTTATGCGCGAAAATGCAAACTTGTGCACTTTTTGACACTTTTAGTCCCTGAATGACACAAAAGTTTATTTTAGCACACCGAACCCCTCAAAGCCTATTTCTAAGCTATGTAAAGGATATTTATGGTATGTTTAACTTATGGTCATGTTCCGGAAGGTCTGTTACAGTTCAAATTGGCATACTTTCGCAGTTTGTCAACTTTAGTCCCTGTAAGCGATTAAACTTTGATTTCACCACACCAAACCTTCCAAAACTTATATCTAAGTTATGTAAAGGTTATTTAAGGTATGTTAAGCCTATTTCATTATTCCGGAGTGTTCGTTGGATTAAACTGGTTATATCTACACATTAGAGCGCGTATAACCCTCCAGAAAGCGATTTAGAGCTTGAAATCGAACAAGAGTTGATATGTGCAAAAGATACACATATTTATACAAGTCCAAAGTATGAAATACAATATTTCATTGGTTTGGAATTTGTTTGATGGTTGAAATGACACAGGTGTTACAATAGAAGATGCAAGACTAGTTAATTATGTTATGTTTCTTTGTTTTTAAGACAATGTAACCTCTTATAATTTAATAAAACAAAATTTCAATTACCATGTGTTGTGAAACAATAATTCTGTTACGACACTCCCTGACATTTCCACCGCGGTTTGTTGTTTTACGCCGTCGGGGTGTGACAGAAGAGTTGCTATCAGAGCTCATGGCTATAGGGAATTAGGTTATTAGTAATGCTTTGACCTAGTCTATAACCTTCCTAGGACCCTAACGCGAGTTTACTTGCGTTTAGTCATAAAACAATACCGTCACCTATCTTTAGGCGACAACCACAACAAGAACACAAATTTCAAATCTGCTTTGAAAACCAATCATCTGTTATAGGATGATTTATTATAAGGTTTTGAACCTTCAAAGTTTTCAAAAATTTTTCAAAGTTTGGGTCTTATTGTGTGAACACATGCAATCTGGAAGAGTGGATGCCTGTATCACGAGTTTTCTGTCTAAGGCTAGAGTGTTCGTATAAATCCACATAATCGGAGCAGTTACTCTTCCCTGAGAACTCTTGGGGGTGAGTGTCCACTTATAGGCTAAAGCATGTCTTCGCGATACATTATGAGGACCTATTTACTTTGATTCAACTTTTGTGCGTCGTTGTTTGCTTCATGGTTCGAACAAATGTCCATCATCCATGCTTTTGATCGGTAATTGTAACATTCTGTTCTTACCCAATGTCATTTCACTTGTTTTCTCTCATGTTTCCTCTTTTAGATAATGCCTCCTCGACGAGATGCACAACCTCTAACCAACGAAGAAGTCGCAGCCCTTGTCTCTCAGCCAATGGCTACTGTGCTTCCGAACATAGTAACCCAGATCCATCAATTATACAACAACAATAACAACAATAATGCTCAATGTAGTTTCAAAACTTTCAATTCGACTAAAACTTTAAAGTTTTATGGGTCTCAAGGAGCAACTGCGCTCCTGCAATGGTTCGAGAGCCTTGAAAGTACATTCAGACATGTTCAGTGTTCGAATGAGGGTAAGGTTGAGTTTGCATCCAGTGCATTCGAGAAACGTGCTCTTACATGGTGGAACTGTGTGATGCGTGATAGGGGTGCTGATGTGGCACTAGCTCAAACTTGGGAAGAGCTTCGAGCTCTAATGATGAAGGAGTTCTGTCCTCGTCATGAGCTTAGAGCTTTAGAAAGGGAATTCGACGATCTAAAGCAAGACAGCGGTGAACATCAAGCCTACATTGACCGTTATGAGGAACTGAGCCTGTTATGTCCTGCCATGGTTACACCTTTGGAAAAGGCGATCGAAAAGTACATTGATGGTCTCCCTAACCCAGTTCAGGATATCGTTACTGGTAGCAACCCTACTACCGTCAGACAGGCCATTTAATTATCTGCTACCCTGACAGAATCCCAGATCATGAAAGGTAAGCTTTTCCGAAAGGGAGACCCGAAACCATCTGACACGTCTGCACTAGAAGAATCAAAGGATAAACAGACTGAGACATCCAAGAAGAAGAAGCGGAAGGCTACACAAAACTGCGCAATAACTGCTCAGAACAATCAGGTTGCACCAAACCAGCAGCACAACCTCGTGCTAGGAAAAACTACATTGGTACCGCACCTTTGTGCAACAAATGCAACCGTCATCATCTGGAGCAAACACAGTGTCACAAATGTACCCACTGTGGGCTATTGGGACATTTGGTCAATACCTTCCGTTATGCTAACCCGAACCAAGCTGCTGCAAATCCTGCTGCTGCTTAAGCACACTTTCTGTGACACCTGTGTCACTTCAACCACTAAACAAACACCAAACCAATGAAATATTATATTTCATACTTGGGATTTTTATAAATATGTGTATCGTTTTCACATATCAATTATTGTTCGATTTCGAGCTCTAAATCGCTTTCTAGAAGGTTATACGCAATCTGATGCGTAAATATAATCAATTTAATGCAAAAAACACTCCGAAACAGTGACATAGGCTTAACATACCTCAAATAACCTTTACATAACTTAGAAATAAGTTTTGGAAGGTTTGGTGTGTCGAAATCAAGTTTATTCGCTTATAGGGACTAATTTCGACAAACTGCGAAAATATGCCGATTCGTACTATAACGAACATTCCGGAACATGATCACAAGTTAAATATGCCCTAAATATCCTTTACATAGCTTAGAAATAGGCTTTGAGGTGTTTGGTGCACAAAAATAAACTTTCTTGATCAATAGGGACTAAAAGCGTCAAAAAGTGCATAAATTTGCATTTTCGCGCATATCTCACGTTCTGAATACATCCGGACATCCAAAAATTTATGTAATCACTAAAATATTATGTTTTAGTTATTGGCATGATAAAATTCCATTCATCGCGTGATTTGGATCGTTTTTCACGTCCGTTCGTGTTTCGTCGTAATTAACCAAATAACGTGATCGCACGACCAAACGAACCGACATCTGACATATTTTTGAGCATGTTTCATGCCCGCTATACTTAGGCATCATTCTAGAGCCTTGAAAATGGCTTAACGGTCCGTAAACGCTACAAAAATGGCCTTAGAAGCATGCAGGGACCAAAACTGCAATTTACCAAACTTGTTGCTGAACTGGGGATCTCAGGCGGCCAGCGTAAGCCCCCCCTTGGACCTTACGCGGCCGGTATGAACATGCCAGATCTGCAAAAATGATTTTTCAGCCTGTTTCCAGCTGTTCCAGCTGTTGTGCACTCTTGCAAATGGTATTTTTTAGTACTATGGGCCATTTTAGAGGCTCGCATGGTTTCACAAAACCATAAGCACATGTGTACGGATGAGATCGAAGCTCGTTTTACGATGAACGATCTTAACGGTTGTGTAAAAACTATAAATACCCCTTCCATTCCTTGTTGCAACTCACACCTGGATCAGATTTTTCTCTAAGTTGGAGTGGAAACACTTCATACTTGAGAAAATTCAGATCAAAGTTCCATTCTTGGACCTTTTGTAAGTCCTCTTTCATTCTTTTATGCGTTTTTAGCGTGAAAGTCAAACTTTGTTTGACTTTCTGCATTGACCAGTTTATGGTCAACACGAAGTTCGTTTTAACTTCATAATGTGAGCATAATCACGATGGTTTTAGTCTCTTGTGACTATACCTACTGATTACCACGTTATCTAGGCATAGTGACAAGTCGTAGTTTCGGCCAAAATGCGTATTCTTGCGTATTTTGTAACCAAACCTATTTTCTAAATTCGTTAAACATGTTTTAACATGTTTAGCTCGTCACTTTAGGTTTAGTTCTTATATAGGGTCGTAAGGTAAGCCGTCTAAACAACCGCTTAGACTTTTGAACCCGACCCGTTTGGTCGATCTTTAGGATCCGACCAAACACATTAGGTGACCATAGTTGTATAGGGAATAACCTTCCGAGGTTACACCTTATGGTCACTTCGTTTAAGTAGTTGTATGATAGGTAGTATATATGCCTTAGGAAAATTACCAAAATGCCCTTTTTACGCCAAAATTCATTTTAAGCATATGTAACATAACTTTTGATATCTAAACTAATTTGGCAACATTATTAGACATGTTAAGGCACATTTTACTTATCATAGAACTAGTTAGGCGGTCCGAACGCGTTTTACGCGAACGACACGTTAAAGTAGCATAAACTACCTAAACGGATCGTAATGGGTCGTAAGCACTTAGGTTAGGTTTCGCTTTAGTATGTAGGCTTTGTAAACCATATCATATGAGTTCCAATACTCATTTGGTTTACGAGACCTCATCCTATCCGATCTTCCAATTTAGGTCCGATTTATTTACATAGTTACCTATATTAGGTGTCGTTTGATTCCGTGCTCCCACTAGCTTTGCTTGGTTGTTGTTCAAGACTTCTAAGCATTCTCAAGTGAGTACATAGTCCCCTCTTTTAATATTTTCAAAGTTTTGGGGTGAAGCATGTGTACCTATTTGTTATGTTCATGAATTCAAAGTATAATTGATTATACATATTAGTACTTATCTTTTGACAAACTGAATGATTATTTATGGTTTAAACACTGATTTTTCAAAGATTATAAAATTAATTGTTGAATTGTACTTGTTTTATGTTCACCAGACTGATTGGTAGTATGATATAGCGCTATAGGATTTGACACCTCATTCCTGTTGTCATGGAATGTCAGAAACCGATATTTTATCCAAATAGGGTTTGCCTTCGTGGTATTTCTATAGTCTCAAAGGTGTATTTTGATACACTAGGTCTTAATGAATTCCAAATCACATCCTTATTGTATATTTAGTTATACTCCCAAAAGTATAGTTTGATATGCTCTCATATCTGATATTGTACAAAACCAACATATATTTTGTTAATTACCAAAACATAGTTTAATATGTTATTCATAAAACCAAAGCATATTTTGATATGTTAGCTATAAAACCAAAACATAGTTTAATATGTTGTTTATAAAACCAAAACATAGTTTAATATGTTATTAATAAAACCAAAGTATACTTTTGATATACTGATGAAAATTTTTATTTGACGACTAAAGTATATTTAATATACTATTTGTTTAACGATTTTGGAACTGAAATATATTTTAATATATTACTTATTCGACTCTCTTAAAACCAAAGTATATTTTTATATACATACTATAAACGTTTTTATCAAAAAAATATTGTTTTACAAACAATATATTTTATACAAACTCATTTTACTTAATTATTCATTTATATTATCTGATTTCTTACAAATTTTGTATGATTTATAAAAGAAAATGTTTTAAGGTTCATGACTATTTTGATTAAACATTTTTCTCCAAACTTACAAGTCATGAATTCTATTATAATAAAACCTATGTATCTCACAGGCATTTTTATGCTGACGTACCTATTTTTACACATGTTTCAGGTGCTGTTATGTGATGATGGATGATGTATGCTATACATAGGATGGACTCGTGCCTTAGCGACTTTAAAATTTGAAAGATAATATTTGTATTTATCTGATTTGTAATTAAACAATGAGTTCAATAATTCAATAAAACGAAATTATTTAATCCATGGTTGTGAAACAATTATTCTGTTACAACACTGCCCAACGTTTCCGCCACGTTTTGTTGTTTTACGTGGTTGGGGTGTGACAGAAAAGTTGGTATCAGAGCCAATGGTTATAGGGAATTAGGTTATTAGTAATGCTTTGACCTAGACTATAACCTTCCTAGGACCTTAACACAAGTTATCTTGTGTTTAGTTTTAAAACAATACCGTTTCCTGTCTTTAGGTGACAACCACAATAAGAACAAAAATTTCGAATCCGCTTTGAAAACCAATCATCTGTTCTAGGATGATTTATTATAATGTTTTGAACCCTCTAAGTTTTCAAAATCCCGTCAAAGTTTGGTCTAAACAATGTGAACACGTGGAAACTGGAAGGGTGAGTGCCTGTACCCTGAGCTTTCTGTCTAAGGCTAGAGTGTTCATAAATCCGCAGTATTGGACCAGTCACTCTTACCTTGGAACTCTTGGGGTGAGTGTCCAGTTATAGGCGAGCATGTCTTCGCGATACATTATTTTTGACCCATTTACTTTGATTAATCACCGTGTGTCGTTTGTTTGCTTTGTGGTAACAAACAAATGACCACCATCTTTGCTTTCGTTGATTTTGTTTCATCTCATTCTTTTCATCTAATCATCTCACTCGTTTTCCTTCATGTTTCCTCTTTTAGAATGCCTCATCGACGCGAAAATCCACTACCAAATGCCGAAATGGCACATATTATGGCACAGCATATGGCTGTTGTACTCCCAGATATTATTGCTTAAGTGAACAAGCCAACAATAACCATAATGCTCTATGCAATTTCAAAAGTTTCAATTCGGCTAACCCACTCAAGTTTAGTGGTTCTGAAGGAGCAACTGGGCTCCTACAGTGGTTCGAGAGCATTGAGAGTATGTTTCGTCACGTTCAGTGTCCTGAAAATCGGAAAGTCGAGTTTGCTTCCAATGTGTTTCAGAAGAGGGCTCTAACATGGTGGAATGGAGTTATGAGGGACCGTGGTGCTGAGGTTACGTTAGCACAGACTTGGGCTGAGCTTAGGGCACTTATGATGAGGGAGTTTTGTCCTCGTCATGAATTGAGAGCTTTAGAAAGGGAATTTGACGACCTAAAGCAAGACAGTGGTGAACATCGAGCCTATACTGACCGTTATGAAGAATTGAGTCTGTTATGTCCTGCCATGGTTACGCATGTGGAAAAGGCGATTGAAAAGTACATTGATGGTCTTCCTGACTTAGTTCAGGATATCGTTACTGGCAGCAACCCTACTACTGTCAGACAGGCCATTGAATTGTCTGCCACCTTGACTGAATCCCATATTAGGAAGGGTAAGCTTTTTCGAAAGGGCAACCCAAGACCATCTGATAAGACTGCACAAGTTGAACCAAAGGAAAATCAGACCGAGACACCCAAGAAGAAGAAGCGCAAGGCTTCTCAAAATTGTGCCATACCTGCTCAGAACAATCAGGTTGCACCAAACCAGCCAGCCCAACCTCGTAAAAGGCAAAATTATGTTGGTACCGCACCTATGTGCAACAAATGCAACCGTCGTCATCTAGAGCAAGTGCAGTGTCACAAATGTACCCACTGTGGGCGATTGGGACATTTGGTCGATATCTGTCGTTATGCAAACCAAGCTGCTACAAATCCTGCTGCTGTCCAAGCACAGTTCCCACCTGGATCATGTTATAACTGTGGTGATCTTACTCACTACATCAACAATTGCCCAAGACTTGTTAACGCAAATCCAGCGCGTGGACGAGTGTTTAAGATCAATGAGGCAAACACGAACAATGATGCAGCCGTGAACAATTAGTCTTTTCTAATTCCTCTGGTTGTTATCTTTTGACGTTTAAGACAATTCGGTTATTATATAAATAAAATTTGTTGTTTCAATTTTTATTTTTGCAAAACTGATACTATTGTGTGAATGTTTGATGCAACCTTATGATGCCGACACCAAGACAAACTACTCGTGTGGTTTTGTCATTTTTAGGATCACTTGTGATCTCCCCAAAAATCTTAAATGCTCGTTTCTTTTCAAGAAACAAAGATGAATTCCTATTAAAATCTTCCTATCTTCATAAATAGATTCTTGAAGATGTTTAAAGTGCCAAACGGAATTCACAGATTGGATTCCTGGTGTGCTTTTAATACCCGTGTGCTCAATTAACAAGAAAATTAACAAAATAAAGATCAATTTAAACAAATTATGTGATTATATGTTTTCTTTTATGTTTTATATTTTGTGTAATCCGAATAATCATTTTCCAAATCCTCATAGAATTCTTCCATATCTCTATATGAGGGATTCATAGTAGGATATCCGAAGGTACTACCTTAAATCCTTAATGGGCCTCTAGGTTGTAGTTAAGTCCCTTGGATTATGAAGTACTAATCAATAATTGGACCCTTTGAGTGGTCTAGTTAAACAGATTGATTTAAAAATCTGGTTAGGAATATCATGTGATGATATAATTGAAAAGATCCCTTAAGTGGTCTATTTAAGGAGATCGTACAACGGTCTAGTTAAGGAGATCATGTGTTGATCTAGTTAAAAAGATCGTTCGTTGATCTAGTTAAAAAGATCCTCTGGTGATCTAATCAAGTCACATTATGTTTATTCGATTGATTTTACCCCTACGCATTATGAAATGAACTGTGCAGACTGTGCAAGGAATTACGTAATTATGGATGCATACATAATTATGAAATTCAGTGCACAGAAACCACAACAAGTTTCATCAGGTGTTAAGGCCTATAGTGACAAGAATAACGATACGGGAATAATGTAGAAAGGGCATGGTGGATACACCGCTGGTACGTCCTATATATAAGTGTTCCATATTACATTGCGAACGTAGCGTTATTTAAGTTACTAGAAGTCCTGGACCTTGACCCATGTCATCTTATCTTACACTCTCCAATTCTGATTTCAAGCACACACAAGTTTCCTATGATAAGTCTTCATAAGAAATGTTTTTTTTGTCCGTAGTTTAAAACTCCATGTTTTGTTACTACAAGGACTTCACTTTGAGAGTTGAAAATTTCTCTAAGAATCCTAACATGGCCCAGAGTTTTACTTAGGGTTTGAGGGTTTTATTCGAAAGCGAAACCATCACAGTTGTCTTCACAAGTTTCCTCTAAAATTAAATTTCGGGACGAAATTTCCTAGAGTAGGGGAGACTGTGACACATGTGTCACTTCAACCACTAAACAAATACCAAACCAATGAAATATTATATTTCATACTTGTGATTTGTATAAATATGTGTATCGTTTGCACATAACAATTCTTGTTCGATTTCGAGCTCTAAATCGCTTTCTAGAAGGTTATACGCAATCCGATGCGTAAATATAACCAGTTTAATGCAACAAACACTCCGGAACAGTGACATAGGCTTAACATGTCTAAAATAACCTTTACATAACTTGGAAATAAGTTTTGGAAGGTTTGGTGTGTCGAAATCAAGTTTATTAGCTTACAGGGACTAATTTCGATAAACTGGAAAATATGCCGATTCGTACTGTAACGAACATTCCGAAACTTGATCATAAGTTAAATATGCCCTAAATATCCTTTACATAGCTTATAAATAGTCTTTGAGGTGTTTGGTGCGCAAAAATAAACTTTCTTGATTAATAGGGACTAAAAGCGTCGAAAAGTGCATAAGTTTGCATTTTCGCGCATATCTTACGTTCTGAATACATCTGGACCTCCAAAAATTTATGTAATCATTAAAATATTATGTTTTAGTGATTGGCATGATAAAGTTCCAATCATCGCGTGATTTGGATCCTTTTTCACGTCCGTTCGTGTTTCGTCGTAATTAACCGAATAACGTGATCGTACGACCAAACAAACCAACATCCGACATATTTTTGAGCATGTTTCATGCCCCCTGTACTTATGTATCATTGTAGAGCCTTGAAAATGGCTTAACGGGCCTTAAACACTACAAAAATGGCCTTAGAAGCATGCAGGGACCAAAACTGCAATTTACCAAACTTGTTGCTGAACTGGGGATCTCAGGCGGCCAGGGTAATCCCCCCTTGGACCTTACGTAGCCGGTATGAGCATGCCAAATCAGCAAAAATGATTTTTCAGCCTGTTTCCAGTTGTTCCAGCTGTTGTGCACTCTTGCAAATGGTATTTTCAGTACTATGGGCCATTTTAGGGGCTCTAATGGTTTCACAAAACCATGGGCACATGTGTACGGATGAGATCGAAGCTCTTTTTAAGATGAATGATCTTAACGGTTCTGCAAAAACTATAAATACCCCTTCCATTACTTGTTGCAACTCACACCTTGATCATATTTTTCTCTAAGTTGGAGTGGAAACACTTCATACCTGAGAAAATTCAGATCAAACTTCCATTCTTGGACCTTTTGTAAGTCCTCTTTCGTTCTTTTACGCGTTTTTAGCGTGAAAGTCAAACTATGTTTGACTTTCTGCATTGACCAGTTTATGGTCAAAACTACGCAATAACTGCTCAGAACAATCAGGTTGCACCAAACCAGCCAGCACAACCTCGGGCTAGGAAAAACTACATTGGTACCGCACCTTTGTGCAACAAATGCAACCGTCGTCATCTGGAGCAAACACAGTGTCACAAATGTACCCACTGTGGGCGATTGGGACATTTGGTCAATACCTTCCGTTATGCTAACCCGAACCAAGCTGCTACAAATCCTGCTGCTGCTTAAGCACACTTTCTGTGACACCTGTGTCACTTCAACCACTAAACAAATACCAAACCAATGAAATATTATACTTCATACTTGGGATTTGTATAAATATGTGTATCGTTTGCACATATCAATTCTTGTTCGATTTCGAGCTCTAAATCGCTTTCTGGAAGGTTATACGCAATCTGATGCGTAAATATAACCAGTTTAATGCAACAAACACTCCGGAACAGTGACATAGGCTTAACATACCTCAAATAACCTTTACATAACTTAGAAATAAGTTTTGGAAGGTTTGGTGTGTCGAAATCAAGTTTATTCGCTTACAGGGACTAATTTCAACAAACTGCGAAAATATGCCGATTCGTACTGTAATGAACATTCCGGAACTTGATCACAAGTTAAATATGCACTAAATATCCTCTACATAGCTTAGAAATAGGCTTTGAGATGTTTGGTGCTCAAAAATAAACTTTCTTGATCAATAGGGACTAAAAGTGTCAAAAAGTGCATAAGTTTGCATTTTCGCGCATATCTCACGTTCTGAATACATCCGGACATCCAAAAATTTATGTAATCACTAAAATATTATGTTTTAGTGATTGGCATGATAAAACTCCATTCGTCGCGTGATTTGGATCGTTTTTCGCGTCCGTTCGTGTTTCGTCGTAATTAACCAAATAACGTGATCGCACGACCAAACGAACCGACATCTGACATATTTTTGAGCATGTTTCATGCCCCCTATACTTAGGAAACATTGTAGAGCCTTGAAAATGGCTTAACGGGCCATCAACGCTACAAAAATGGCCTAAGAAGCATGCAGGGACCAAAACTGCAATTTACCAAACTTGTTGCTGAACTGGGGATCTCAGGCGTCCAGCGTAAGCCCCCCTTGGACCTTACACGGCCGGTATGAACATGCCAGATCTGTAAAAATGATTTTTCAGCCTGTTTCCAGCTGTTGTGCACTCTTGCAAATGGTATTTTCAGTACTATGGGCCATTTTAGAGGCTCACATGGTTTCACAAAACCATAAGCACATGTGTACGTATGAGATCGAAGCTTGTTTTATGATGAACGATCTTAACAGTTGTGTAAAAACTATAAATACCCATTCCATTCCTTGTTGCAACTCACACCTTGATCAGATTTTTCTCTAAGTTGGAGTGGAAACACTTCATACCTGAGAAAATTCAGATCGAAGTTCCATTCTTGGACCTTTTGTAAGTCCTCTTTCGTTCTTTTACGCGTTTTTAGTGTGAAAGTCAAAATTTGTTTGACTTTCTGCATTGACCAGTTTATGGTCAACACGAAGTTCGTTTGAAATTCATAATTTGAGCGTAATCACGATGGTTTTAGTCTCTTGTGACTATACCTACTGATTACCACGTTATCTAGGCATAGTGACAAGTTGTAGTTTCGGCCAAAATGCGTATTCTTGCGTATTTTGTAACCAAACATGTTTTCTAAATTCGTTAAACATGTTTTAACATGTTTAGCTCGTCACTTTAGGTTTAGTTCTTATATAGGGTCGTAAGGTAAGCCGTCTAAACAACCGCTTAGACTTTTGAACCCGACCCGTTTGGTCGATCTTTAGGATCCGACCAAACACATTAGGTGACCATAGTTGTATAGGGAATAACCTTCCGAGGTTATACCTTATGGTCACTTCGTTTAAGTAGTTGTATGATAGGTAGTATATATGCCTTAGGAAAATTACCAAAATGCCCTTTTTACGCCAAAATTCATTTTAAGCATATGTAACATAACTTTTGATATCTAAACTGATTTGGCAACATTATTAGACATGTTAAGGAATATTTTACTTATCATAGGACTAGTTAGGCGGTCCGAACGCGTTTTACGCGAACGACGCGTTAAAGTAGCATAAACTACCTAAACGGGTCGTAATGGGTCGTAAGCACTTAGGTTAGGTTTCGCTTTAGTATGTATGCTTTGTAAACCATATCATATGAGTTCCAATACTCATTTGGTTTACGAGACCTCATCCTATCCGATCTTCCGATTTAGGTCCGATTTATTTACATAGTTACCTATATTAGGTGCCGTTTGATTCCGTGCTCCCTCTAGCTTTGCTTGGTTGTTGTTCAAGACTTCTAAGCATTCTCAAGTGAGTACATAGTCCCCTCTTTTACTATTTTCAATTTTTGGGGTGAAGCATGTGTACCTATTTGTTATGTTCATGAATTCAAAGTATAATTGATTATACATATTAGTACTTATCTTTTGACAAACTGAATGATTATTTATGGTTTAAACACTGATTTTTCAAAGATTATAAAATTAATTTTTGAAATGTACTTGTTTTATGTTCACCAGACCGATTGGTAGTATGATATAGCGCTATAGGATTTGACACCCCATTCCTGTTGTCATGGAATGTCAGAAACCGATATTTTATCCAAATAGGGATTGCCTTCGTGGTATTTCTATAGTCTCAAAGGTGTATTTTGATACACATGGTCTGAATGAATTCCAAATCACATCCTTATTGTATATTTAGTTATACTCCCAAAAGTATAGTTTGATATGCTCTCATATGTGACATTGTACAAAACCAACATATATTTTGTTAATTACCAAAACATAGTTTAATATGTTATTCATAAAACCAAAGCATATTTTGATATGTTAGCTATGAAACCAAAACACAGTTTAATATGTTGTTTATAAAACCAAAACATAGTTTAATATGTTATTAATAAAACCAAAGTACACTTTTGATACACTGCTGAAAATTTTTATTTGACGACTAAAGTATGTTTAATATACTATTTGTTTAACGATTTTGGAACTGAAATATATTTTAATATATTACTTATTCGACTCTCTTAAAACCAAAGTATATTTTTATATACATACTATAAACCTTTTTATCAAAAAAATATTGTTTTACAAACAATATATTTTATACAAACTCATTTTACTTAATTATTTATTTATAATATCTGATTTCTTACAAATTTTGTATGATTTATAAAAGAAAATGTTTTAAGGTTCATGACTATTTTGATTAAACATTTTCTCCAAACTTACAAGTCATGAATTCTATTATAATAAAACCTATGTATCTCACAGGCATTTTTTTGCTGACGTACCTATTTTTACACATGTTTCAAGTGCTGTTATGTGATGATTGATGATGTATGCTGCACATAGGATGGACTCGTGCCTTAGCGACTTTAAAACTCGAAAGATAATATTTTTATTTATCTGATTTGTAATTAAACAATGAGTTCAATAATTCAATAAAACGAAATTATTTAATCCATGGTTGTGAAACAATTATTATGTTACAACTCTCCCCGACGTTTCCGCCACGTTTTGTTGTTTTACGTGGTTGGGGTGTGACAAAAAATTTGGTATCAGAGCCAATGGTTATAGGGAATTAGGTTATTAGTAATGCTTTGACCTAGACTATAAGCTTCCTAGGACCTTAACAAAAGTTATCTTGTGTTTAGTTTTAAAACAATACCGTTTCCTGTCTTTAGGTGACAACCACAATAAGAACACAAATTTTGAATCCACTTTGAAAACCAATCATCTGTTCTAGGATGATTTATTATAAGGTTTTGAACCCTCTAAGTTTTCAAAATCCCGTCAAAGTTTGGTCTAAACAATGTGAACACGTGCAAACTGGAAGGGTGAGTGCCTGTGCCCTGAGCTTTCTGTCTAAGCCTAGAGTGTTCGTATAAATCCGCAGTATCAGACCAGTCACTCTTTCCTGGGAACTCTTGGGGTGAGTGTCCAGTTATAGGCGAGCATGTCTTCGCGATACATTATTTTTGACCCATTTACTTTGATTAATCATTGTGTGTCGTTTGTTTGCTTTGTGGTAACAAACAAATGACCACCATCTTTGCTTTCGTCAATTTTGTTTCATCTCATTCTTTTCATCTAATCATCTCACTCGTTTTCCTTCATGTTTCCTCTTTTAGAATGCCTCATTGACGCGAAAATCCACTACCAAATGCCGAAATGGCACATATTATGGCACAGCATATAGCTGCTCTACTCCCAGTTATTATTGCTCAAGTGAACCAAGCCAACAATAACCAGAATGATCTATGCAATTTCAAAAGTTTCAATTCGGCTAACCCACTCAAGTTTAGTGGTTCTGAAGGAGCAACTGGGCTCCTACAGTGGTTCAAGAGCATTGAGAGTACGTTTCATCACGTTCAATGTCCTGAAAATCGAAAAGTCGAGTTTGCTTCCAATGTGTTTCAGAAGAGGGCTCTAACATGGTGGAACGGAGTTATGAGGGACCATGGTGCTGAGGTTGCGTTAGCACAAACTTGGGCTGAGCTTAGGGCACTTATGATGAGGGAGTTTTGTCCTCGTCATGAATTGAGAGCTTTAGAAAGGGAATTTGACGACCTAAAGCAAGACAGTGGTGAACATCGAGCCTATACTGACCGTTATGAAGAATTGAGTATGTTATGTCCTGCCATGGTTACGCCTGTGGAAAAGGCGATTGAAAAGTACATTGATGGTCTTCCTGACTTAGTTCAGGATATCGTTACTGGCAGCAACCCTACTACTGTCAGACAGGCCATTGAATTGTCTGCCACCTTGACTGAATCCCATATCAGGAAGGGTAAGCTTTTTCGAAAGGGCGACCCAAGACCATCTGACAAGACTGCACAAGTTGAACCAAAGGAAAATCAGGCCGAGACACCCAAGAAGAAGAAGCCCAAGGCTTCTCAAAATTGTGCCATAACTGCTCAGAACAATCAGGTTGCACCAAACCAGCCAGCCCAACCTCGTAAATGGCAAAATTATGTTGGTACCGCACCTATGTGCAACAAATGCAACCGTCATCATCTAGAGCAAGTGCAGTGTCACAAATGTACCCACTGTGGGCGATTGGGACATTTGGTCGATATCTGCCATTATGCAAACGAAGCTGCTGCAAAGCCTGCTGTTGTCCAAACACAGTTCCCACCTGGATCATGTTATAACTGTGGTTATCTTACTCACTACAGAAACAATTGCCCAAGACTTGTTAACGAAAATCCAGTGCGTGGACGAGTGTTTAACATCAATGGGGCAAACACGAACAATGATGCAGCAGTGAACAATTAGTCTTTTGTAATTCCTCTGGTGGCTATCTTTTGACGTTTAAGACAATTCAGTTATTATATAAATAAAATTTGTTGTTTCAATTTTTATTTTTGCAAAACTGATACTATTGTGTGAATGTTTGATGTAACCTTATGATGCCGACACCAAGACAAACTACTCGTGTGGTTTTGTCATTTTTAGGATCACTTGTGATCTCCCCAAAAATCTTAAATGCTCGTTTCTTTTCAAGAAACAAAGATGAATTCCTATTAAAATCTTCCTATCTTCATAATTAGATTCTTGAAGATGTTTAAAGTGCCAAACGGAATTCACAGATTGGATTCCTGGTGTGCTTTGAATACCCGTGCGCTCAATTAACAAGAAAATTAACAAAATAAAGATCAATTTAAAAAAATTATGTGATTATGTGATTATATGTTTTCTTTTATGTTTTATGTTTTGTGTAATCCGAATAATCATTTTCCAAATCCTCATAGAATTCTTCCATATCTCTATATCAGGGATTCATAGTAGGATATCCGAAGGTACTACCTTAAATCCTTAATAGGCCTCTACGTTGTAGTTAAGTCCCTTGGATTATGAAGTACTAATCAATAATTGGACCCTTTGAGTGGTCTAGTTAAACAGATTGATTTAAAAATCTGGTTAGGAATATCATGTGATGATATAATTGAAAAGATCCCTTAAGTTGTCTATTTAAGGAGATCGTATAACGGTCTAGTTAAGGAGATCATGTGTTGATCTAGTTAAAAAGATTGTTCGTTGATATAGTTAAAAAGATCCTCTGGTGATCTAATCAAGTCACATTATGTTTATTCGATTGATTTTTCCCCTACGCATTATGAAATGAACTGTGCGGACTGTGCAAGGAATTACGTAATTATGGATGCATTCATAATTATGGAATTCAGTGCACAGAAACCACAACAAGTTTCATCATGTGTTAAGACCTATAGTGACAAGAATAACGATACGGGAACAATGTAGAAAGGGCATGGTGGATACGCCACTAGTACTTCCTATATATAAGTGTTCCTTATTACATTGCGAACGTAGCGTTATTTAAGTTACTAGAAGTCCTGGACCTTGACCCATGTCATCTTATCTTACACTCTCCAATTCTGATTTCAAGCACACACAAGTTTCCTATGATAAGTCTTCATAAGAAATGTTTTTTTTGTCCGTAGTTCGAAACTCCATGTCTTGTTACTACAAGGACTTCACTTTGAGAGTTGACAATTTCTCTAAGAATCCTAACATAGCCCAGAGTTTTACTTAGGGTTCGAGGGATTTATTCGAAAGCGAAACCATCACAGTTGTCTTCACCAGTTTCCTCTAAAATTAAATTTCGGGAAGAAATTTCCTAAAGTAGGGGAGACTGTGACACCTGTGTCACTTCAACCACTAAACAAATACCAAAGCAATGAAATATTATATTTCATACTTGTGATTTGTATAAATATGTGTATCGTTTGCACATAACAATTCTTGTTCGATTTCGAGCTCTAAATCGCTTTCTAGAAGGTTATAAGCAATCTGATGCATAAATATAACCAGTTTAATGCAACAAACACTCCGGAACAGTGACATAGGCTTAACATATCTCAAATAACCTTTACATAACTTGGAAATAAGTTTTGGAAGGTTTGGTGTGTCGAAATCAAGTTTATTCGCTTACAGTGACTAATTTCGATAAAGTGTGAAAATATGCCGATTCGTACTGTAACGAAAATTCTGGAACTTGATCATAACTTAAATATGCCCTAAATATCCTTTACATAGCTTAGAAATAGGCTTTGAGGTGTTTGGTGCGCAAAAAGAAACTTTCTTGATCAATAGGGACTAAAAGCGTCAAAAAGTGCATAAGTTTGCATTTTCGCGCATATCTTACGTTCTGAATACATCCGGACATCCAAAAAATTATGTAATCATTAAAATATTATGTTTTAGTGATTGGCATGATAAAATTCCATTCGTCGCGTGATTTGGATCGTTTTTCGCGTCCGTTCGTGTTTCGTCGTAATTAACCGAATAACGTGATCGTACGACCAAACGAACCAACATCCGACATATTTTTTAGCATGTTTCATGCCCCCTATACTTAGGCATCAGTGTAGAGCCTTGAATATGGCTTAACGGGCCTTAAACGCTACAAAAATGGCCTTAGAAGCATGCAGGGACCAAAACTGCAATTTACCAAACTTGTTGCTGAACTGGGGATCTCATGCGGCCAACGTAATCCTCCCCTTGGATCTTACGTGGCCGGTATGAACATGCTAGATCAGCAAAAATGATTTTTCAGCCTGTTTCCAGCTGTTCCAGCTGTTGTGCACTCTTGCAAATGGTATTTTCAGTACTATGGGCCAGTTTAGGGGCTCCCATGGTTTCAAAAAACCTTGGGCACATGTGTACGGATGAGATCGAAGCTGTTTTTACGATGAATGATCTTAACGGTTGTGCAAAAACTATAAATACCCCTTCCATTCCTTGTTGCAACTCACACCTTGATCAGATTTTTCTCTAAGTTGGAGTGGAAACACTTCATACCTGAGAAAATTCAGATCAAACTTCCATTCTTGGACCTTTTGTAAGTCCTCTTTCGTTCTTTTACGCGTTTTTAGCGTGAAAGTCAAACTTTGTTTGACTTTCTGTATTGACCAGTTTATGGTCAACACGAAGTTCGTTTGAACTTCATAACGTGAGCGTAATCACGATGGTTTTAGTCTCTTGTGACTATACCTACTGATTACCATGTTATCTAGGCATAGTGACGAGTCGTTGTTTTGGCCAAAATGCGTATTCTTGCGTATTTTGTAACCAAACTACTTTTAGGTATCAAAACCATTTGTTTTGATACCAAACCTATTTTCTAAATTCGTTAAACATGTTTTAACATGTTTAGCTCGTCACTTTAGGTTTAGTGCTTATATAGGGTCGTAAGGTAAGCGGTCTAAACAACCGCTTAGACTTTCGAACCCGACCCGTTTGGTCGATCTTTAGGATCTGACCAAACATTATTAGGTGACCATAGTTGTATATGGAATAACCTTCCGAGGTTATACCTTATGGTCACTTCGTTTAAGTAGTTGTATGGTAGGTGGTATATATGCCTTAGGAAAATTGCCAAAATGCCCTTTTTACACCAAAATTCATTTTAAGCATATGTAACATAACTTTTGATATCTAAACTGATTTGGCAACATTATTAGACATGTTAAGGCATACTTTACTTATCATAGGACTAGTTAGGCGGTCCGAACGCGTTTTACGCGAACGACGCGTTAAAGTAGCATAAACTACCTAAACGGGTCGTAATGGGTCGTAAGCACTTAGTTTAGGTTTCGCTTTAGTATGTAGGCTTTGTAAACCATATCATATGAGTTCCAATACTCATTTGGTTTACAAGACCTCATCCTATCTGATCTTCCGATTTAGGTCCGATTTATTTACATAGTTACCTATATTAGGTGCCGTTTGATTTCGTGCTCCCTCTAGCTTTGCTTGGTTGTTGTTCAAGACTTCTAAGCATTCTCAATGTTTTGGGGTGAAGCATGTGTACCTATTTTTTATGTTCATGAATTCAAAGTATAATTAATTATACATATTAGTACTTATCTTTTGACAAACTGAATGATTATTTATGGTTTAAACACTGATTTTTCAAAGATTATAAAATTAATTGTTGAATTGTACTTATTTTATGTTCACCAGACCGATTGGTAGTATGATATAGCGCTATAGGATTTGACACCCCATTCCTATTGTCATGGAATGTTAGAAACCGATATTTTATCCAAATAGAGATTGCCTTCGTGGTATTTCTATAGTCTCAAAGGTGTATTTTGATACACTAGGTCTGAATGAATTCCAAATCATATCATTATTGTATATTTAGTTATACTCCCAAAAGTATAGTTTGATAAGCTCGCATATGTGATATTGTACAAAACCAACATATATTTTGTTAATTACCAAAACATAGTTTAATATGTTATTCATAAAACCAAAACATATTTTGATATGTTAGCTATAAAACCAAAACATTGTTTAATATGTTGTTTATAATACCAAAACATTGTTTAATACGTTGTTTATAAAACCAAAGCATATTTTGATATGTTAGCTATAAAACCAAAACATAGTTTAACATGTTGTTTATAAAACCAAAACATAGTTTAATATGTTATTAATAAAACCAAAGTATACTTTTGATATACTGCTGAAAATTTTTATTTGACGACTAAAGTACATTTCATATACTATTTGTTTAACGATTTTGGAACTGAAATATATTTTAATATATTACTTATTCGACTCTCTTAAAACCAAAGTATATTTTTATATACATACTATAAACCTTTTTATCAAAAAAAAATTGTTTTACAAACAATATATTTTATACAAACTCATTTTACTTAATTATTTATTTATATTATCTGATTTCTTACAAATTTTGTATGATTTATAAAAGAAAATGTTTTAAGGTTCATGACTATTTTGATTAAACATTTTTCTCCAAACTTACAAGTCATGAATTCTATTATAATAAAACCTATGTATCTCACATGCATTTTTATGCTGACGTACCTATTTTTACACATGTTTCAGGTGCTGTTATGTGATGATTGATGATGTAAGCTATACATAGGATGGACTCGTGCCTTAGTGACTTTAAAACTTGAAAGATAATATTTGTATTTATCTGATTTGTAATTAAACAGTGAGTTCAATAATTCAATAAAACGAAATTATTTAATTCATGGCTGTGAAACAATGATTCTGTTACAACACTCCCCGACGTTTCAGTGACGTTTTGTTGTTTTACGTGGTCGGGGTGTGACACTTTCCACCTGGGTCGTGCTATAACTGTGGTGATCTTACCTACTACCGAAACAATTGCCCAAGACTTGTAAACGCAAATCCAGCGCGTGGACTAGTGTTTAACATAAACGAGGCAAATGCAAATGATAATGCAGTAGTGAAAAATTAGACCTTTGTATTTCCTTGTTTGTTATCTTTTGACGTTTAAGACAATTCAGCTGTTATATAAATAAAATTTGTTGTTCCAATTTTATTTTTCAAAACTGTTGCGATTGTGTGTACGTCTGACATACCCCTACGATACCGACACCAAGGAACCGTGTTCCTTACAAAACAAACTACTCGTGCGATTCTTTCATTTTATGATCACTTGTGATCTCCCCAAAAATCCTAAGTGCTCGTTTCTTTAAAGAAACAAAGTACAATGTGCAAGTTACAAATTCCTAAACAGATACTTGAAGTACCATTTCAAATCCTTGATTTGATATCCAAAGGTACTATCGTGAGTCCTTAATTGAGTTCATTGTATGCTTCAATGCGTACCTTAAGATTCAATAAGGACAAAGCCGGATTCCTATTAAGATCTTCCTATCTTCATAGTTAAGATTCTTGAAAATGTTTAAAGTGCCAAATAAAATCCACGGATTGGATTCTTAGTGTACTTTAAATACCCATGTCCAAAGATAACAAATTAAAGGTCAAGTTAAACAATTATGTGATTATGTGTTTTCTTTTATGTTTTTGTGTGATCTGAATTTTCGATTATCCAAATCCTCGTAGAACCTTCCATATCTTTATATGAGGGATTCATAGTAGGATATCCAAAGGTACTACCTCAAATCCTTAATGGGCTTCTACGTAATAGTTAAGACCCTTGGATTATATAGTACCATTCCAAAATTCAAAAGAGACCCCTTGAGTGTTCTAGTAAAAGGATTGATTCAAATCTAGATGGGAATGTCATGTGATGATATAGCTTAAAAGACTCCTTGGTTGTCTATTTAAAGAGATCATTTGTTGATTTAATTAAAAGGACCCTGTGGTGGTCTACTCATACTCATCACAGGTTCTTTCATTTGGTTTTCCCCTACACATTATAAAATGCACTGTGTGGACTATGCAAGGAATTACGTAATTATGGATGCATACATAATTATGAAATTTAGTGCACGGAAACCACAGTAAGATTTATCAAGTGTAAGAACCTGTGACAACCCAAACTTCCAAGGTTAGTTTTGTAATCCTGATTCCCTGTCGCTTCTGTTTCACATACTTGCTATGATTAATTGCTAAACGTAAGCGTGTCGGGTTATGCTTGAGTGAGTTATTGGGCCATCCTTTGTGTCGATATTATTAAGTTTGGTCCGCCACCATTGTTATATAATTTTGGCCCACACACACACATTCATGAACTTGGTGCTCTATTTAGTCTCGGCCCAAGTGAAAAATGAACTAGGCCCAACTACACCCCGATTTCAATTGGGAAACTTATAGGCACACGGTCTTGTAGAATTCCTTTCATTATCTCATAACGACAATATATAACAAACCCTAGACTTTTATTTTATCATAAACGCTAATATATCAAACCTGACGGCAATCTTTCTCCTCCATCCAGACGTTCTCTTATCGTTACCATATTGAGCCGGTTAGTATTATTTGTCGTAATTGTTTGTTTGTTGCATGTATTTGATTGTTGAGAATTCGTTTATTATGACATGAATAAAATAGAGTTAAATACGTTACTTGATGCGTGATGTGGATTAGATGCATGAGGAGACTGAATCAAACTCGTTGACATGTTTATGATGAACATTAGTGTTATGGTTGCATTTGATGTGTCCATGAAATAAATGGTATGCGTTATATGTTGGATCCGATGTTAACGGATGGCATAATGTTAATGATTGCATATAATCTGATGTTGGTTGATGAATTGATAAATCGAGTTTGGTAGAAGAGTTGAATGTTGATGCACATGATTAGGCAGATGATTTGGCTAGGACAATTAGGGTTTGCAGGCACCCCATAACCATCGCTGGTACTCATGGCGAAACATGTATATTTCTTCGCTGGCATTCACGGTGAAACCTGTATGTTTCGTCGCTGTTATTCACGATGAAACTCATATATTTCGTCACCACCTAGTTTCGTCGCAGGTGGTTATGCGCCGAAGTGATGCATGGACAGAACATATCTCATATTCACGATGAAACTCATATATTTCGTCACCACCTACTTTATCCCATCTGTTATGTATTAGGACACATGTGCGTGACTTTCTTTTGATAGCATGATAATAAAATTCAAGGTTGCCACCTGTTAAATATGTCAGCGATGACTAAGGATACTAGGGAGGTGAAGCTGTTCCAAGAACCGACATATATATATAAATATATATGTAGTTAATGGCGGCCCATGTGTGTGTGTTTGTAGTATGAATCAAATCAAAACATGTGCATATTATTATAACTAGTGTGGGCCCATGTAAATACTAACCGAATGAATTCTAAAAGCTTCTTTGCAAAAGTTCACTCCACTTTAGTTATACAAATTAATGAAATCAATGAGAATGGCAAATTATAACCAGAATAAATGTTGTCGGAACAGTGGTTTAGTATTTCAAGTTTTGAATGTGATCATCATTATCAATGACCTTTGACCATTAATAGTTTGCATGTATTGAAAATTGATCTGTGATATGTCGGCCGTACAATATCTGTTTGCAACGGTTAATGAGTTCATGTGAAATATGAATCGGTGATGTAAATGTGTATACAACTTGTATACCAGTTATGTGATGACAATGAATAACTAATGTACATGAGTAATTGTTACGACTAGTCATATGTTATGTGTTTCTGGTACACCACTGGATTGATGGTGTATGTAATACTTGTGTGCTACATGTGTAATATGTATAAGGAATTTGTGATTAAGTGTTACGAAACTGACAGGTACTCGTAATCATATTAGGATCTGGTTGACCAACTGTAAACGTAAACAAGTAACTAATCTTACCAAGCAATCAAAGGCGAGTTCACTGCTCTTTTTCCAAGCATGCGTCCCGGGGAGGGACATCTGGTAAACATTCCGGGGAGGAATGCTGGGTTATTGGGATGTTTGTTAATACTCGCATATATATCACCTAAGTCCCATCTACCGATCGTTGCCGGGGAGGCAACGGGATATTAGTTAATAACGCTATTTAGGCTTGGCAACCTCACACCGCACCGAGGAGGTAGAGAGTGAACTAATGATCCCAGTCTTGACCATTACTTTGATAGAGACAATGGGGTTTGGGCAAAACAACTTTAAGCCATCAGTGGTAAACGAGTTATTACAACACCAAATCATCGAATCTGTGAAACGTTTTAATCTGCTAACTGGTATCTAAACACGTTAACAAAACTTTGAACTCACCAGCGTCGTCTGATACTCTTGTCTACATGCTTGCAGGTCTGTAGGTTTATATCTTGGAACTTGCTGTCTAGAAGGCTGGAGTGGTCATGGGACGAGATATATGGAATCGTAACACACGACTAATAGTTTACGTATGCGTGGTTATGAAACATTTAACAACTGACTTATGCTTCCGCTGTGTAAAATGAATTATATGTAACATTTTGTCACACTTTATATTAAAAGATGAACGTTTTATTTAAATATATTTATGAGTTCAATGTGATTGGTGGCTAAAGATCCTGGTACGTCACAGGCCCTGCGGTGTTTCCGCAAGTGGTATTTTGGGGGGTGTGACAGTTTGGTATCAGAGCCACTGGTTATAGTGAACTTGGTTTTAAAACGTTTTTGTAAAACCAGACTATAACCGAACAATTCTGAATACGTGAATACGACCATGACACTCAGCTCCAGATTGCAAGGTTCGTCTTTCTCACTTGTTGCATACATTACATGGCTAGTACACATTTGTTTATGACGTAGCATACGGACACACACTTGTCACCATAGTATGATTACATGAATTGCTTGCTTATATTATGATGCATTAGTATTATGTCATAGTCTTGGGATTTCTGTGATCTTATCGTTTTGATAACCTCTGTTTGGCCCTCGAGTTTGGGGAACCATTTGACATGAGTTAGGAGGAACTGAGATGAGCATGCAAATCGCAATATTATTGTGGGTGCACACATAATAATAATGTGGGGTGCATGTGAGTCCCAGTGAGGCTTAACAAGTGAAAAAGGGGTTCCATTCCGTTATTTGGTTGATGTGAAACACAACAGTCTACAGGAGTCATATCAGTGATTGTCTCCTACTTGAATGTGATCTTTTCATTTCCCTCTAAAACCTTTCGAATCTCGATGCTATCGAGTATTACCTGAACACCCATTTGAATGCCTAGCGAACTGTGTAGAATGTTAGGTGCTTGTACGAACGTCCCTGAGTGGATGTTGCAGCGTCAATGACTGGTCTATACCCCCTCCCTCCTCTTTGTTGTTGGAACTCAATGTACTGACGTCTTAGACCTCGAAGTGCGATCACATCTGCAACACTCTGGAAACATACCGTGCGTTACCCAGTTAACTTGCAAGAATGATGGACAAGAGGATGAGCGTAGAGCCTCACCAACCTCAGTATTAGAACGACCCTGATTGCTAGCAGCGAACATCAGCAATTTGACTTCGATCGAATCCTAAGCGACTTATGAGAACCAACTCTTACGAATCAATCGGGACATCGGCGATGACAATCGGCTGTAGTATGGAATGTGTGACTGTTAGCACAATGAGTAACGCTTTAGGACGTGGCACGAAAATGTGACAAGATGGACTTTGTCGGTGAAGGATCATAGGGCTCCGTTTCAAGCAACAACATTAGAGGCAACAATCATGGCAACCTTAAGGTACTCGTAATTGTAGCATAGGAATGAAGGTGACATTGGCAAGGAATGACTGCTGTTAAGTCAAGATGTCAACAACCAAGGGAATAATGACAACATTGGAAATCCTCGCAACCGTCATAACAACACTGGAAGTGGTTCTCGTGGAAGGACATTTAGGAATTGACTTGGGCGATGCCAGGATTATAGCAACATGGTGGCCTATACGTTTTTGGGTAGCAAATCGCTTAGTCTCGGTTCAGCTTAACCCTGATACTTCTTGGAACTGAACTTGATGTGGAATTGGCTAATGGCAAGACTATGGAAACTCCATATGTCCGTTGGGATGCAAACTCGACCTAGTGGGACAAGTTTTCAACATCTACTTTCTTTTCTACTACCCTTGATAGTTTTGATGCAGTAGTCAATATGGATTGGTTATCCAGATATCGCGCAGATATACCCCGTGAGGAGAAAGTTGTCGCCTATCGTAAAGTATAGGAGTGGTGCAGAGGTTAGCATCAATCCAGCAATGAAGGCCAGAAGTGTCCACGAAAGGATTACCCCGCTATGTTGGCACTCGTACCAATGTTAAAGCTAAGGAAAAGAGGATCGAGGATCCAGCAATTGTTCGTGATTTCTTTCGGTGAGCTACTTGAGGAACTTTCAGGTTTATTTCCACAACTGTTAGATGGACTCTTAGTTTGATCCCGCGCCAGAGGCAGCCATGATTCTTCGTACTTCTTACGGTCTTGCGCCAGGAGGGTTGCAAGAACTGTCAAATCAACTACAGGAACTATGGGACAGGAGTTTTGTCAGAACTAGTTTTCGCTCCGGGAAGCCCCAGTTATATCCGTGGAGAAGGGCCTTTCGTATGGATGCCGATCATCGAGAACTCAAATAGATGATAGTCAAGAACCGCTTACCTCGACCATTGAATTGACAATCTGTTGACCAGTTGTGAGGGTCAAGCTCCCATTCAAAGATTGGCTAACGAACGAGCTATCGTCAGATGGAAGTCCAAGAGGAGTATGTTCCTAAAACGGCATATTGAACGCAATGCGGCCATTGCGACTTTGTATCCCATGACCTATGGGATTAACCAACACACTGGCAGCTTTATGGACCACATGAACCGATCGTGTTTATTGAAGACGATTTGAATTATTTCCAGGAGGAAGGAACACCCTAGGCGGCATTTGTACCTTATCTTAGAGCTACTACACGCGAAGTCTGGTGAAGTCTAACTTCTGAATTCGAGAAGTACATTTTGGGTCATGTAATCAACGAAGTGGGAATACACATGGATCTCGCTAAGATCCATTTCATTTGGAACTCATCGACACCAAGGAGTCCTTCGGGGATAAAGCAATTTCTTTGTTTCGCTAGAGATTATCGCAGATTCGTCATGGGATTTTCGAGGATTGCGCGGCTTTAATCTCTTTAACATAGCAGGGTGCTGTGTATTCATGGAAGGCAGAACAGGAGAACGTCTTTTCAGCTTTTGAAATCCGATTCTGCAATGCACTGAGCAACGTCTTTACCCGAGTGTACGGGTGTTCTAGCGGTGTCCCATGATGGTTCAGATCGGAGACCCAGTTGCACACCGATGCAACATGAGAAGACAATGACGCACGTAGTGAATTTACAGAAGAGATTTCCATGAGACACAACCTGCAGTGGAAACCGTGGTCTATGGATATAAATTGGAGGCATTACTTAGACGGTACCAAATGCACTACTTAAACCGATCACAAGGGCCTCCCGTGTACCCTTGTTTCGAAAAAGCTAAACATATGATGACATCACTAGATGGAACTCTCGAGCGGTTGCGACTATGGAACCTAAAACACGTATGAGCATGCAGCTCACTATCGACTCGATCAAATTCGCCTTGTTCTGACCGAAGCACTAAAGGAAGAGGAATTTCACGTTGGGTCCATGCGGGGCATGGAAGAGCAACTTCTGGCAAGTCGGACGATATGCGCTACCTCATGGAACGGATGTGGATCTCATTATACAGTAACTGTAGGGATTTTGTGTTGAGCAAAGCACACCGCCCTCGATATTCTAGTCGTCTGGGTTTTGATGAGAGTCATTAGGATTAATGAACCATGTACTGGTGATCAGGCATGAAGGCCCACCTAGCTAGGTATGTGAATGATGTTTGACTCGTGGGAAAGTCAAGGTGAAGTATCAGCAACCAGAAACATTCATATGGAAATGAGAACAAACTACCATGGACTTTGACACTGGGCTACCTATAACTCGAAACGGAAACAATATCACCTGGGTGATCGTTGATTGTCTCGCGCAACCAGCACACTCTATTGTAATCAAAGAAACTATCGAGCCTTCACAAGTTGTGAATATCCCTCTGAGAGAAGCGGCTTTTTAGGCACGAGGTGCCAACTTCTATTATCTATGATTTTGATCTATACCTGCTTTATGAAAGACATTACACAACCCTCTTGGCTCACGTATAGGTAGGAGCATACTCATCATCATAGGATGAACGGTTAGGGTAAATGAACCATCCTAACACTTGGAGACATGCTGCGGGCATGTGTGTGATTGACTTAGTAACATTGGAAGGACACCTACCTCTGGTTGAATTTACTACAACAACTACCATTCTAGTATTCAGATAGCTCTGTTTGAGACATTGCATTGATAGTAACGCTAATCTCCTTGTTGGACTAAGGTGGGTGACAACCTAATCGCTGATTCAGGACTTGTACTCGAAACTCTTGGGAAGATTGATTAGATCGGAAATCGTTTGACGGCAACGCGTGACTGTCAGAAAAGCGGATGAGCTTAGGGAACACAGGGAGTTCGGTGTAGGTGAGCGTGTCATAATCGAAGGTCTCACCCTGGGAGGGTGCGGTACACTATAGAAAATGTGTCAAGCTTAGTTTACGATGCGTTGTGTTGTGTTGTGTTGGGACAGTCGGATTTCTGGAACGAATCGGTGACATGGCTCACAGACTCGGGTTAACTAACGAATTGGATAACGTTCATAATGCCAATTATGCCTCGAATCTAAAGAAGTGTTCGGCCGATGGAAAACTAGTGATACCTTATTAGAACCTAAGGCTAATGACAAGTTGCAGCCGTCGCGTAATCTACGGGACCAGGACGTTAGGATTCATTAGCTTCGTCAATTTTTCAATCGTGAGAGTTCGTTGGAACTCAAGACGTGGACCGGAGTTCACGTGGGAATGTAAAGATATGATAAAGCTCTAGTATCCTGAATTGTTCAGGTGGTTGAGCCAATTTTTGTTGTCATTAGTGAATTTCAGGACGAAATTCCCTTTCAAGTTGGGGATGATGTGGTACCCGCGAGAAATCCACAGTCATCCTGCATTAACATCTTGTTGTTTTAGATTGCTTGACAAATTTCAGGACGAAATTTCTTTCAAGTTGGGGATGATGTGACAACCCAAACTTCCAAGGTTAGTTTTGTAATCCTGATTCCCTGTTGCTTCTCTTTCACATAATTGCTACGATTAATTGCTAAATATAAGCGTGTCGGGTTATGCTCGAGTGAGTTATTGGGCCATCCTTTGTGTCGATATTATTAAGTTTGGGCCGCCACCATTGTTATATAATTTCGGCCCACACACACACATTCATGAACTTGGTGCTCTATTTAGTCTCGGCCCAAGTGAAAAATGAACTGGGCCCAACTACAACCCGATTTCAATTGGGAAACTTATACGCACACGGTCTTGTAGAATTCCTTTCATTATCTCATAACCACAATATATAACAAACCCTAGATTTTTATTTGATCATAAACGCTAATATATCAAACCTGACGGCAATCTTTCTCCTCCATCCGGATGTTCTCTTATCGTTATCATATTGAGGCGGTTAGTATTATTTGTTGTAATTGTTTGTTTGTTGCATGTATTTGATTGTTGAGAATTCGTTTATTAGGACATGAATAAAATAGAGTTGAATACGTTACATGATGCGTGATGTGGATTAGATGCATAAGGAGACTGAATTAAACTCGTTTACATGTTTATGATGAACATTAGTGTTAGGGTTCCATTTGATGTGTCCATGAACTAAATGGTATGCGTTATATGTTGGATCCGATGTTAATGGATGGCATAATGTTAATGATTGCATATAATTTAATGTTGGTTGATGAATTGATAAATCGGGTTTGGTAGAAGAGTTGATTGTCGATGCACATGATTTGGCAAATGATTTGGCTAGGACAATTAGGGTTTGAAGGCACCCCATAACCATCGCTGGTACTCACGGCGAAACATGTGTATTTCGTCGCTGGCATTCACGGCGAAACCTATATGTTTTGTCGCTGTTATTCACGACGAAACTCATATATTTCGTCACCACCTAGTTTCGTCGCAGGTGGTTATGCGCCGAAGTGATGCATGGACAGAGCAGATCTCATATAACATGATACTTTATCCCATCTGTTATGTATTAGCACACATGTGCGTGACTTTCTGTTGATAGAATGATAATAAAACACAAGGTTGCCACCTGTTAAATATGTCAGCGATGACTAAGGATACTAGGGAGGTGAAGCTGTTCCAAGAACCGACATATATATATATATATATATATATATATATATATATATATATAAATATATATGTAGTTAATGGCGGCCCATGTGTGTGTATTTGCAGTATGAATCAAATCAAAACATGTGCATATTATTATAACTAGTGTGGGCCCATGTAAATACTAACCGAATGAATTCTAAAAGCTTCTTTGCAAAAGTTCACTACACTTTAGTTATACAAATTAATGAGATCAATGAGAATGGCAAATTATAACCAGAATAAATGTTGTCAGAACAGTGGTTTAGTATTTCAAGTTTTGAATGTGATCATCATTATCAATGACCTTTGACCATTAATAGTTTGCATGTATTGAAAATTGATCTCTGATATGTCGGCCATACAATATATGTTTGCAACGGTTAATGAGTTCATGTGAAATATGAATCGGTGATGTAAATGTGTATACAACTTGAATACCAGTTATGTGATGACAATGAATAACTAATGTACATGACTAATTGTTACGACTAGTCATATGTTATGTGTTTCTGGTACATCACTGGATTGATGGTGTATGTAATACTTGTGTGCTACATGTGTAATATGTATAAGTAATTTGTGATTAAATGTTACGAAACTGACAGTTACTGGTAATCATATTAGGATCTGGTTGACCAACTGTAAACGTAAACAAGTAACTAATCTTACCGAGCAATCTAAGGTTAGTTCACTGCTCTTTTTCCAAGCATGCGTCCCGGGGAGGGACATCTAATAAACGTTCCGGGGAGGAATGCTGGGTTATTGGGATGTTTGTTAATACTCGCATATCTATCACCTAAGTCCCATCTACCGATCGTTGCCAGGGAGGCAACGGGATATTAGTTAATAGTGCTATTTAGGCTTGGCAACCTCCCACCGCACCGGGGAGGTCGGGAGTGAACTAATGACCCCAGTCTTGACCATTGCTTTGATAGAGGCAATGGGGTTTGGGCAAAACAACTTTAAGCCATCAGCGGTAAACGAGTTATTACAATATCAAATCATCGAATCTGTGAAACGTTTTAATCTGGTAACTGGTATCTAAACACGTTGACAAACTTTGAACTCACCAGCGTCGTCTGACACTCTTGTCTACATGCTTGCAGGTCTGTAGGTTTATATCTTGGAACTTGCTGTCTGGAAGGCTGGAGTGGTCATGGGACGAGATACATGGAATTGTAACACACGACTAATAGTTTACGTATGCGTGGTTATGAAACACTTAACAACTGAGTTATGCTTCCGCTGTGTAAAATGAATTATATGTAACGTTTTGTAACACTTTATATTAAAGGATGAAAGTTTTATTTAAATATATTTTTTGAGTTCAATGTGATTGGTGGCTAAAGATCCTGGTACGTCACACGTCCTGCGGTGTTTCCGCAAGTGGTATTTTGGGGGGTGTGACAGAACCGATAGTGGTAACAATAACGAAACGTGAACAATTTAATGGAGGTACGGTGGACGCACCAATGGCGCTTCATATACTTGTATATAAGTGTCCTCTTACATTGCAAGCATGATGTTATTTAAATTTACTAGAAGTTCAGAACCCTAACCAGTGTTGTTTTATCTTTTCGACTTCATGTTTCAAGCTCTCACAAGTTTCCTCTAAATAAATTCTGGGATGAAATTTCCTGAAATAGGGGAGACTGTGACATCTGTGCCTCCACGGCCATCAAAAAAATACCAAATCAATGAAATATTTTGTTTCATACTTGGGATTTGTTTAAATATGTGTATCATTTGCACATATCAATTCTTGTTCGATTTCGAGCTCTAAATCACTTTCTTGGAACCTATACGCGAACTGATAAATAAACATAATCAGTTTAACGCAACAAACACTCCGGAATAGTGATATGGGCTTAACATACCTTAAATAACCTTTACATAACTTAGATGTAAGTTTTGGAGGGTTTGGTGTGTCGAAATCAAGTTTATTCGCTTACAGGGACTAATTTTGACAAACTGCGAAAGTATGCCGATTCGTACTGTAATGAACATTCCAAAACTTGATCATAAGTTAAGCATACCCTAAATATCCTTTATATAGCTTAGAAATAGGCTTTTAAGGGTTCGGTGTGCTAAAATAAACTTTTTGGTCAATCAGGGACTAAGAGCGTCAAAAAGTGCATAGGTTTGCATTTTCGCGCATATCTTACGTTCTGAATATATCCGGACATCCAAAAATTTGTGTAATCATTAAAATATTTTATTTTAGTGATTGGCATGATAAAATTCCATTCGTTGCACAATTTGGATCGTTTTTGCGTCCGTTACGACTTCCGTCGTAATTAACCGAATAACGCTACGACCAAACGAACCGACATCCGAGATGTTTTTGAGCATATTTTAAGTTCCCTATACTTTAACTTCATTTTAGAGCCTTGAAATGGGGTTAACAGGGTTAAACGCATCGAAAATGGTTCAAAGTGTTGCAGGGACCAAACCTGACAATTTAGCAAAGTTTCTGGTCACTGGTAGGTGGTGGCGCTACGCCACCACTATATGGTTTTGCCGTGGCGTGACGCCACAACCTCATCTGGGCAGAAACTTCATTTTGACAACTAGGTTGAACTTGGGGGTCTTTGGTGTAACTTTTCTCAATACCGTGTGATGGTTTTGGGCACCCCTAGTATTCCAAAACCATGTTCCTTATGTGTAAGGTCCAGATCGAAGCTCAATTATCGAGGAACGATCCTAACGGTTCTTCACTTTCTATAAATACCCACCTTCCCCATTTGCAATCCTCGCATTTGTTCTCATTCTTGCTCTAAGTTGAAGCTCTCAAGCTTCATACCTGAGCAAATTGAGTTAAAATCTTCAAGCCTGGACCTTTTGTAAGTATTCTTTCATTCTTTTATGCGTTTTCAAGCACGGAAGTCATACAATGTTTGACTTTCTGCTTTGACCAGTCAATGGTCAACACGAAGTTCGGTTGAACTTCGCAACGTGAGCGTAATCACGATGGTTATAGTCCCTTGGGATTATACCTACTGATTACCACGTTGATTAGGTCTAGTGACGAGTCATGGTTTCGGTCAAAATACGCGTTTATGCGTACTTTGTAACCAAACTATTATTAGGTATCAAAACCCTATGTTTTGATATCAAACTTGTTTTCTAACTTCATTAACCATATTTTAACATGTTTAACTCGTCACTTTTAGTTTAGTGCTTGCATAGGGTCGTAAGATAAGCGGTCTAAACAACCGCTTAGACTTTCGAACCCGACCCGTTTGTTCAATCTTTAGGATCCGACCAAACATGTTTTGTGACCATAGTTGTATAGGGAATAACCTTCCGAGGTTATACCTTATGGTCACTTCGTTTAGTTAGTTGTATGATAGGTAGTTTATATGCCTTAGGAAAATGACCAAAATGCCCTTTTTACGCATAAATTCATTTTAAGCATATGTAACCTAAATTTTTACATCTAAACTGATTAGGTAACATTATTAGACATGTTAAGGCATATAATACTTTCCATACGACTAATTAGGCGGTCCGAACGTGTTTTACGCGAACGACCCGTTAAAGTAGCGTAAGCTACGTAAACGGATTGTAATGGGTCGTAAGCACTTAGGTTAGGTTTCAATTTAGCATGTAGGCTTTGTTAAACCATATCATATGAGTTCCAATACTCATTTGGTTTACGAAACCTCATCCTATCCGATCTTCCGATTTAGGTCCGGTTATTTATGTAGTTATCTATATTAGGTGTCGTTTGATTCCGTGATCCCTCTAGCTTTGCTTGGTTGTTATTCAAGACTTCTAAACATCCTCAAGTGAGTACATAGTCCCCTCTTTTACTGTTTTCAAATGTTTTGGGGTGAAACATGTGTGCCTATTCGTTATTTTCATGATTTCAACTATATGATTATCCATGCTAGTACTTATCTTTTGACGAATTGAATGATTATCTATGGTTTAAACACAAATTTTCAAAGATTATAAAACTAATTGTTGGATTGTACTTATTTTATACATTCATCAAGCCGATTGGTAGTACGATATAGCGCTATAGGATTAGATACCCCATTCCTGTTGTATGGAATGTCAGAAACCAAATTTTTACCAAATAGAAATTGCCTTTGTGGTATTTCTATAGTCTCTAAGGTGTAGTTTGATGCACTAAGGTTTGATTGAATACTAAATCACATTTTCTTTTGTAAATTTTAATATACTACCAAAGTATAGTTTGATGTGCTCTTATATGTGATATTATTTACCAAAGTCTAATTTGATATACTATGTACAAATCTGACATATATTTTAATATACTACTGGCCCTATTATTTACTAAAGCATAGTTGATATGCTATTTTCAAACCAAAACATAGTTGATATTTTATTTTCAAAACTAAAGCATAGTTGATATGCTATTTTCAAACCAAAACATAGTTGATATGTTATTCTCAAAACCAAAGCATAGTTTGATATGTTATTTACAAAACAAAAGTATTAATTGATTATACATAAACATTTTTACATTGGTTGTTTGTTTGGGTAAGTGATTTAAATAACCAGGCGTGTGTAATATGATAAAAGCATGGTGGATACGCCGATGGTACTTCCTATATATAAGTTCTTTTATGATATTACATATTGTAGCGTTATTTAAACCATTTCAACTTCGACATATTACATTTTACACAATTATCATATCTTTACAAAACATTGTTTTACAAACAACATATTTTATACAAACTCATTTTTACTTGATTATTTATTTAATCATGCATTATTCTTTTATATCATCTGTTTTCTTATCAATTTTTGTATGATTTCTAAAAGAAAATATTTTAAGGTTCATGACTATTTTTGTTAAACATTTTTCTTTAAACTTACAAGTCATGAATCCTATTTAAATAAAACCTATGTACCTCACATGCATTTTTATGCTGATGTACCTATTTTCACATGTGTTTGAGGTGCTGTTATTAGATGATCATGATGCAAACATAGGATTGGGCGAGGGCCTTAGTGACAATAAAAGATGCAAGACTAGTTAATTATGTTATGTTTCTTTGTTTTTAAGACAATGTAACCTCTTGTAATTTAATAAAACAAAATTTCAATTACCATGTGTTGTGAAACAATAATTCTGTTACGACACTCCTCGACGTTTCCGCCGCGGTTTGTTGGGATCACAACAGATAGAGATTAGGAAACTGATCAAGGATATACGGATAAAGGTAATCTGTTTACCTCATTAACTTATGGAGAATCATTAACTGACATGATTCAAGGACATAAGGAAATCTAGGATGAAAATTTGTTTTTCAAATCTGGTGGAGATGATTCTGGGATACCTAAGATTGTACCAGATTCTAGTAAAATCCAAAGTACTCCAATCATTTCCAAAACAGCTGCAAATGTGTGTACAGCTGGAATGTTTGAAGGAACATCCGCTGTTCCAAATATCCCTAAATCACCTATGACACAAGAAAATCTGGAAACAGTCTTAGAAAATGTTTTCAAAGCCTGCAAGAAGAGTGCTGTAGAAGATAAGCTTGATTTATTGCTGACAGAGATACAAAGTCAAAGAGCAGATATGAAGACTTTATCAGAATCAGTGGAAGTCATAAAGGCACAAACCGAAAAAAATACTGCAACTCTAAAGTCTCTGCAAAGGCAAAAAGAAAAGGCGTTAGAAATCAGCATTTCTGCATCAGAAATAAAATACTTTTTCTCGGAGATAGAGAAAATCAAGACACAAATTACAAATGCTATAGAATCAAGGCAATCAAGGAGTGCAAGCAAAGTCTTAGGAGAAGTTACAATTCTAAGGGCAAGCAATAACAGTATCACCGATGCTCTTGAAAAGTTGATAAAAGAAAGGGCTGCCATGCAGGAGAAAAATCAAACTGGATTTGCAGAAGTTCAGAAAAGCATAACCAGTAATACAAATCTGGTAGGGCAAATGCACCATCTTATGAAGAGAATGCATTTCAACATTGCCAGATTGGCCAAGCTTGATCCCAAAGAAATCATGAAGGCAATTCCTGTTGAACAATCTCACCAAGAAATTCCAAAGTCAACCGCACAAAAATCATCTGCTATACCAATCACTGAAGCTGGAACCACTGTAATGGGTCCACCGCGTGATATTCCAAAAGGTGAAATACTGAAAAGGTTAGCAACTTCCACACCTCAAGTTATCTCAAATTTAAACTCAAAACTTCTCAAACTGGTCCAAAGCCAACTTCTTCTGTTGAAACCTTTATGAGCAAAATGATGACACTACAAGCAATGAATAAATGGGAAGAAGAAGCTGATTCACGAAGACCACAGATTGTCAAAAGAAAAATCTCTGAAACTCAATTTATCATGGTTAGAGAGATTGACAGGGATGTTATGATATTACCTAAATACAATCTGGTGAAATACTATTGGACTAAGGAAGATGTACCAGAGAAGCCACCAACTCCTTGCAGATTGGCTATATGGGGGGAAAGGTTAGAAAGAGGTCCAAGGAGTATTCACTATACCAATGAGAATCCAATAAAAAGAATCATAAAAGTGGATGAAGTAAAAATTGGAAGTGAGGATGTTGGAAGAACTTATCTACAGAACTGATACACACTTCTTAGGGAAAATAAGAAGAAGAAAAGGTGACTGATGGAGACCTTGCTGATAAATTGCATCCCTTGGACATTCTGTTCATGAAAGATCACTATGAAAAGGAAAAGAGAAACACAAAAGAAATCAGAAGAGCTTAAAAAAGTGTATCAGATGTTGGAATAAAGCTATTTGAAAGAGTAGCTTTTTCTGACTTTCATCTATGCATCAACTATGATTATGTGCACAACAAAAAGGTCTAGCTCAGTGCACTAGACATAAGCATTCCCTCAGAACTAATAAAAGATGCAAGATCCGGAGACATCATTGAGCTACCAATGGTAAGAAACAGACACAACTACAGTGTAGTCTACAGAGATTTTGAGAAAAACAAGGCTCTATTCAGAAGTGTTGATATTTGCAAGTACTCAAATCAAACACTGAAGTTTATCATGAAATGCATGAACAAGAGACAAGAACTTCTTCAGAAGACAGGAATAAACAAAGAGAATCAAAGGCAAGAAATTGAACAAATGATTGAAGAATGGATAAAAGAAAGAAGCTGGTACAAAGATATTTATGATATCTGCAAGAAATACATCTCTTACAAAAAGAAATTGAAGGGGGGAGATGTAATAAAAACGGCAAAACTATTTTGCAGGAAAATGTTTTAATTTCATCACATAATTTTCTTTCAGAATAGTAGCTACTTGTTTGATTTGAAATTTTTTCCACTGTTTAGGAAATTTTTGTTTCATGAGATAGTTGTTTTTCTTACAATACTTAGGGGGAAACTGTTAGGAAACTTTATTTGTAAGTATTGAAGAAAATCAGACTCAACTTGATCTATGAAGAAGATAAAGTCCTGAAGATCAAACAACAAGAAGAAAATCGGATAGGACAAACTGAAAAGAACGATATCTACTTCAAAGAAACAGAAGCTAATCAAAGAACTAAAGAAGATCATCAGAAAAGGCCCTTCTGATGGATCTGATGATATTTCTGTTCTGGCAATTCTGATCATCAGACTTTCTGATGATTTGTTCACCAGAATTTCTGATGAAGTGGTTATCAGAAATTATGATAAAACCCCACTTGTCTAAAAATCAGTTCTATACTGCCACAATAACCGAAGCAAGTTGACATTATTGGATATCATGATGACAAAGGCAACTTGATTATTGGATTCAATGAATATGTCAAGAAGCTACTTTTTGCAGGACATATAAATGAATAAACAAATGTTTATTCATGTATCCAAGCCGTCTATAAATAGAAGGCTCATCAAGCATAGGATAATGAGTTAAGATTAACATTCAATACATACTACAAACTCCATTGTCTTTTCACCTCAGAATTCACAAGTATTCATTTGTAATAGATAATAATCTTACAATCACCTTGTAAACCATTTTGTTTCAAAGTGATATAAATTTGAAAATTCTGTAGGTCTTGTTTCTTGAAAGTCTGATTTCTATTTCCGCACACTATTTTCACATTTGTTGAAATCACTTGCCATATTACATGAAAAGAAGTTTTAAAGTCTAAACTGGGACCAACAAGTCTTGTATTTGAAGAAAAGAATGGGCCAGCTAATGAAGTGCACTTTAGTTGGTATGCAATTAAAAGAATTAATAAATTGGGTCAATATCACGAGATAAGGGAGGTTTTTGAAAAAAAAAATACGCATGACAATTAATATAAAGGGATCATATACGGTAGACTTGGGGGATCACACAAAAGGAGTTTTTGACAGCTGGAGGAACAATAGTGGGGCGCACAGAAGGCAGCTACCTTTTGGCGGCTGTACACGATTCAAGACATGGCTCTCTTGTGACCTCCTTCAGGTAGACGGTTCACTTAGGTTTTTACTTTTCTCAGTTTATACTCAGGTTTGGATGTATTTTTGACCTTGACAAAGTTGTATGAATACCTTGATGTGTTGGTTTCTTTGAACCATTTGCATGTGTTTTGAGTTCTTGATTTACAACTTGTTCGGTTGATGACAAAACCTAGAAACGGTTGGGTGACATAGAGTAGGTTGACTCACATTAGTAAATAGGGTTAATTGAATTATAAAAGACCTGATGACAAAGACCTATGTTTGATTACCATCTTAAATTAACCAACTTTCCAGCACCATGTCTATGTGATGACAAATTAACTGAGAAAACTAAGTTTTGTGAAACCTAGAACATGAAGTTTGGAGGAAGTTACATTTTATAAATCTGATATCTTTTCTTGTAGTTAGTTTTTTTTAGTTTCTTTAAAATTAATCAAAACCCCCAATTCTATACTAGTAGTAATTAATTAAATTATTTATCTAAACACTAACCACATATTCCATGTGGATACGATACCCTACTTACGCTATCTACTTAGTTTAATTAGGTTTCTGCATGACCCTTACGACAGTCATCACTAAACGCCGTTTACACCATCCCGTCCACGACGTTTACCACGACGTTATTCAAAGGGCGGGGGAATCTCCACCAGTGTGGAAAACATTTTGCAGTCGACGTGGCATGTAGTTAATGGACGTAACTGTTAGCCGTTTAACCCCAACGATTAGCATTTAAATTTTTAAATTTTTTTTACCTTTTTTTATTAATTAAAATTTCACCCTATAAATACAATCCACATCTTCACCCAAATTTATACACCCACCACCACGTCTTCATTTTATACAACTTTTCTACTTCAACGCCGTTCCACTTCACCAAAAAAATCGAGGATGGTAGCCGTGGCGTGGACTGAAGAAGAGGATATTGCACTTTGCGAGTCGTGGGTCGAAGCTTTGAGCAACCACACGCCGGGTAGGCGCTCGAGCAGTCCTTTTTGGAGGACAATCCGACAACACTTCCAAGCCTATACAGGTCATAACAACCGAACGGTCGACTTCCTCTCGTCTCGTTTTAGGATGATCCGTCTTGATTGTGAAAAATTCGAGACGACCCACACTGCTGTTGAGTTCAAAGGTGGTGATCTCGGGGAGGAGGATATCATTCAAGTGACTCTCATCAACTTTATGCACATTCACCACGTGAATTCAGGATCCACTCGGCGTGGGAAATTATTAGATTTTTTATTTAAATATGTGTTTTTTAGTTTCGTATTTTAACTTTTATTTAATGTTTTTAAAATTTATGTAAGGTTTTTTATGTTATTTTAGTGTTATGTATTTGTTTGATTACTAGTAAGATATTTAGAAGTTTTTAAAACATTTTATATAATTTTGATTATAAATGACGCCCCCTTTAACAATGATGGTGTGGGATAAAGCCCCACTAGCGCCCCACACCTAATTAAATACTAAAAAAGAAAGAAAAAATAAACAAATCTGTTTGGTTAAGAGGCATGGGCCCACGAGATGCACCCATTCATACCCATTATCTTTTTGGCCAAGGTCAAGGATAACGCCCCCTTTGGCACTTAGGAAATGGGGGAAGGGGTGCTATGGGCCGTTATAAAGGGTGAGGTGGCAGGGGAACGAGACCACACCCACCAACCTAACATTTAAGCAACGGTAAGATCTTCTGACAAACATATTAAAATTTGCTGAAAGGGTAAATAATTGAAAACCCCAACTTTTGACTTTTTTTGTGTTATACACATTTCCACCTGTTTTAATAATCAAATAAGTTTTATATATACTCATATACTAGGTTAGAAACTCGTGTATTATACGGGCTGATTAAATGTAACTTTATATACCAAATAATAACACAATATATCTTTAAAAGTCTTGTTTATCACAAGTGTTGAATAAATGTAATTTTACATATTAAATAATTAAAAAAACTTTAAGAACCCCATGGGTTGAATAAATATAATTTATATACCAAATAATAAAAAAATATATCTTTAAATACCACGTGTATTACATATCATCATCATACTATGTAAATCCTACCAATAGCAAAGCTAAGGTAGGGTCTGAGGAGGGTAAGATGGAGGTTATCTTTAAAAACCCATGTATTACACGTGTTGAATAAATGTAATTTTGTATACTAAATAATAAAAAAAGTTATATATTTAATGAAACGTGTGTATTACAAGGTTGAATAAATGTAATTTTACATATTAAATAATAAAAAAAGGTTAAAAGTTAGGTTTGTTTTAATAAACCATACTCAATCAAATAAAAACGACTTTCTCAAAAGTTATAGCACCTGACGAAGAATAGCTGATAAGATATATATCATCACATTTTGGTATAATACCATGTTTATTATATTATTATAATATCATTATCAAACTATCAATATATGTTAATGTTATATTAATATTAAAGCATGTGAAATATTAATTTACGTAATGTTACGTTAAATATTCTTTGATTTTGATTAATATATTGGTTAGTGTAACACCCCTAAAAATATCAAATATTTAACATTAATATTTACCTAGATGGTAAATATTATATACATGAATATTATTATGAATTTAAATTGGTTTAATGCTTGCTGATAATTAATCAAAACATTGGAAAGTGTCTTTTTATATAATGAACAAACATGAAGGGTTGAATTGGACAGTTAGGAAACTAAATGTAATAAAAATAAATTTAAAAACTCAAAACACACACTGATGTGTGTGTCTTGGTCGACCAGAATCAGAGCAACAAGGGAGAAAGCTCCTCAAAATTATAAGGGGAATCAGGCCTAAAATTGGTGAATGAACTGAAAATATTGATCATCTAACCTAGAGGATCATAAGGTATATTGAGAACTTGATAATAGTGAAGTAAAGGTTTTTGATAACCTCTAGCAATTGCAATTCAAGTATGAATTGTGAGTGTTAGAATGAAACTTGAAGTGTATTCATGATTAGGAACAAACCCTTGACTAAAATTGTGAAGATAATGCTATAATTTAAGGGTTTAGGAAAATGAATCATGATTATGTTAGGGTGGGTTTTGAGGAAATTATAAAATACTTGGATGTTGGTAGTAAAATTATATGTTTGATAGAAATTCCATTGAATCCTAGTTGCCAATTGAGCATTTGATCATGTTGAATTCATGAGATGTAAATACATGGCTTAACGTTGGTTAGTAGAACCCATATAAGTAATATATAAATTTATGCCCACAAGGTGTTCGACGTAACGCCTAAAAGAATTATCAGTTGTGAATAATGAACGAGAATTATTAATAAGAACCTATGATTGAAAGTTGGGCAAGTTTATATATCACAGAAGTGAATAACAAGGTTCTAATTATAAATGGGTTACACTCTTTAGGTAACTCGGGTGAAGCTTCGGGAAGTAAAGCCGGAGCGAATGCACGTTTGAAGGAAAAATTATAAGGTACGTGGATGCTTCGTAGCATCTTGCTAATAGATTTATATTGATATATATATATATATATATATATATATATATATACATATAGGGGATGGATCATGAGAAAACTAGTTTAAATGAGAAAACCAAAAAACTAACCAAAAAAGCCTAAAAAAAAACCTAAAAACATACCAAAATTTTTTATTTTTTTTTACAATTTTTTATATAAAAATCGCTACTTTTTAAGTATGGAAAAAAAAATTCAAAAAAAAATAAAATAAATTTTTTTTTGGTTGTACTGCACATGTGCACTAATACATAAAGCTTAACCCACCCCCCACCGACACCCCCCAAAAACCTAAACCCCCCACCCCCACCCCCCCCCCAAAAACCTAAATTCACCCTCCCACCAAAAGCCTAACCCCCCCCCCCCCGAAAAAAAACCTAAACCCCCACCCCCACCCTCCCGAAAACCTAAAACTAAACCCTAAACATAAACCCGAAAAAAAACCTAAACCCCCCCACCCCCACCCCCCAAAAACCTAAACCCCCCCCCCCCCTCCCCCCACACCCAAAAACCTAATCCTAATCCTAAACCTCCAAAAAAACTAACCCTAAAAGCTAAACTAGACTCAAAAAGCTAATTTTAAGCATGTAATGCAATTGTAAACCCGAAAAAAACCTAAACCCCCCCACCCTCCAAAAACCTAAACCCCCCCCCCCCCCCCCACACACACACACCCAGAAACCTAATCCTAATCCTAAACCTCCAAAAAAAACTAACCCTAAAAGCTAAACTAGACTCAAAAAGCTAATTTTAAGCATGTAATGCAATTGTAGTACATGTTATATTGCACATGTGCGCTACTATAATAATAGTATTGAAAACAAGACGACACCATAAATCTTTTTTTATGTCATAAAAAATATGATCGAATATACTTGAATGAAAGATACAAAAATTTGTGATCTTATGGTGCAATTTTTGTTTTAAAATGATAACGTACGGAGAAATGGGAAATGTTTGAAAAGTTATATATTTTTTTTCCAATTTTACCCCTCCTTCATTAAAAGTCCCCCCCCCCCCCCTCCTTCATTAAAAGTCTTCCCACTCATTTTTAGTGGTTTTTAGTTAGTTTTCTAGTTTTCTCATTTATATCTAGTTTTCTCATGATCCTCTCCCTATATATATATATATATGGGAAGGTTCTATGCAGAACACTAAATATTGCGAGAACACGCATAACAAAATGAATCACTCATTTTTCAATCCTAAAAGCATAAAAAGTAAATGAAAATGTCATAAATGTAAGATTTATTATTTCTCACACTAGAATTTAAAACAAAATATGAAAAACCTTTGGTTTTTAAATAACCTACACACATGTAAGTTATGTGTAGGCTAAATTACCTACATGTATGTAGACTATGTGTAGGGGAAAATATATGATTTTTTATGTATATATAATACACATATGAATGTAAGAAACATAAAATTTAAGAAATATAAACCTTAAATCCCAAAATTTAGTGATTTAGAGTTGTTCTGTTTGTTCTCGCATTAATTAGTGTTGTTAGTAATGATCCTTATCCTATATATATATATATATATATATATATATATAAACGCCCTAAAGTGTGAGAACGGTGAGAACGGATCCTGGCCCAACACGTGGCACGCGATATAGTGAAGGGCAGAGGGGCCTTTTTGTCTTTTTAATCTTCCTTTTTTCCAATTTCGTGTGTCACATGCTGCTTCATTTTTGGCGTCTAAAATTATTTTGGCGTTAATGAGATTCATTAACTACATGGCGTTTTACTGTTTTTTGGATTTGTCTTGTTGAATTAATTGTTTTTGTGTCACATAGATATTTTTTTTGGAGTTATGGCGTTTCCCAAGTCAATTTTTAGCCTTCGTGGTGTTGTTAATAACTCATTACCATTCATTAATATTTTATAGGATTACAATAAGACGAAATCAAAACAAACTAATAGTCTTCTGTGTATAGGATTACATCAGAGATATACCCATTGCTTTGTTCAACACTTTCTTCAGATTCATCATCATAATCATATTATGCATTGGCGTATAACGCCATTATCTCGTCTCTTTTTTTGCTGCAGCCTATACTTGAATATCATTACAACCCTGGATTTTGCATCTTTTGAAGGTGCTATATCACAGAGTTGTTCAATAGGATGTAACATTTCTGTCTTCAACATTTCCTCCATCTGCAATGAATATTCCACCCCGTGTTGATAAGTCACTTTAACCGTTCCTGCTTCTTCATTCACCACCCAATTGCAAACAGTTGGTAGAGGAGTATCGTCAATATCATCATCTCCATCATCTTCTGCCATAAATTTTCTCTTCAATATTCTTATTACCATTCGAGTTCTTTCACAATCGTTTGGCATTGGAACCCCAAGGGCCAAAATATCCCTCTGAACCCTTCATCCATAACAAGTATGGCTTTGATTGTCCTAACCTTCACCCTTCTCCTATCAGAGAACTTTAGGATGAAACGTATCTCCAACCTTTCAAACCTCCATGCAATAACCTTAGCCATTTTTTTAAGTTTTTGGCATCTTGGACAATATGTGGCGTTTTAGACAATGTTTGGCGTGTTAAGTTATGTTATCATGTTCTACTTTTACAATGACTTTTTCCCGCGCATTGTAGGATGCAGTCCTATAAATTCACAGGTAATTATGGCGTATTGGCTTTCAATATAATAAATGTTAGTAACTATGTTTCCGTCGCTTCATTTTACTGTTTGTAGTTACTATGTTTTGTTTTCAGATTCATCTGTTTATGGTTGTAACACGTTTCATCTTTACCGCTGTAATTATGGCGTTTTGTATTTCCAATGGCGTTTAGATAATATGGCACTTTGTTCTATTCTCTTGCACTTTGTTATATACTTTTTTTTATTTATTATAATACTACCAGTCCAAAGTAATTTTATTTATTGTTTGGTACTTTGGACGTTTTATGGCATGATGGCGTTTCACAAGCATTTGCCCGTTTGGCGTTTTATTATTTTTTTAGAGGATTAATGTATTTTTTTGTTCTAGGTGGAACTTACATAACAAACAACAGAAAAAGAAAATTAAAAAAAAAATACAAATAGAATCAATTTATGATCCAAATCTTCACTGTCATCGGTCTCTTTCTTCTTTTTGAAACTACAAGAACTGTCACAAACAAATTTTGCGTTTTGGGTTTGGCGTGGTTTCTTTTTCTTGTTCCTGTGTTGAAGTGGCTTTCTAGATGTTGGAGACATAGATCGACGCCGTGTGGGTGGATGCTATTTGCTCATAATCTTCATTCTCATCATATTGTCCAAAATGGCATTTACACCGGGATCGGTCTCTTCTCCTCGTCAAAACCTTCTTCAAGAACAAAGAAGACAAAATGACATATCCGTGTCATCAGTCTCTTTTTCTTGAAATTTGTCCATCTCATACAGCAAAATCTTACTCCCCTCACCTAACAAACCATTTAGTGAAACTTCATGCAGAACATCACTGAGTATCCAAGAAATGATGTTCGCCATCGTTGGTTTTTCTAACTTTAGAGTTAGTGGTATTTAGGAACCATTTTGTTGTTTTTGTGTGTTTTTGGTGTGATCAACAGAAGGTGCTGAGACGTTTCTCTTTATAGGATGTTTTTGGCTCGTAGTTTAGGCGGGATATTATTATAACAATAAATGCAATTAACAAAGTATCCGGTTTTACTCAGCTTTATCTGTTAAGTCTATAACGCGTCCCATCTTTCAGGGCTTGGCGTTTTTCATTTACATGGCGTTTTATATCTTAATGGCATTTTTTGTAGGAAAAAAGCTTAAATAAAACACTAAAAAAACGAGTCAGTAATAAAATTCGCGTTTTGCATTTACATTGTGTTTTATATTTCAATGGCGTTTTATGTATGAAAGGATGTTTTTACCCTTTTACCCTTAATGAAGCATGTTCTAGTAATAAACTGATGTTATTTACGATAACGCCACCACGTCAATCTACTCCATAGATTGTTTTGATCTGACGATGCATAACCGTTCTCACTGTTCTCACATTTTTAACCGTTTTACCTAAATCCTGACCCTATATATATATATATATATATGGTAGGGTTCATGCGAAAACCACCTTTATTACGAGAACCGCGAGAACCAATGTGAACACAACAAAATAAACCCACTACATCACAATCCAAAACTTAAAAAAATGAAAAAACCCTAACCCCCACGTTGAAAAACCTAAAAAAACCTGACCCCCACCCCCTACAAACCTAACCCCCCCTAAACTAAATGCTAAAAACTAAACCATAAAGCTAAACCCCCCAAAAACCTAAAAAAAAGCTAACCCCCCTCCCCCCCCGACCCAAGCTAAATGCTAAAAACTAAACCATAATGCTAAACCTCCCAAAAACCTAAAAAACATAAAAAAAATAATATTTTTTTTATAAAAAAATATTAAAAAAATGTTGTGTGTTTTATAGATTTTTTTAGGTATTTTTGGTTGTGTTTACTTGGGTTCTCGCAATAAAGGATGGTTCCTAACGGATGCTTAACCTATATATATATATATGACAAAGATCCGTTAGGAACCACCCTTTATTGCGAGAACCAATGTGAACACAACCAAAAATACAAAAAATAGCTAAAAAACACAAAATTTGTTTTTTTAACATTTTTTATGAAAAATCGCTACTTTTAGTAGCAAAAAAAAAATTAAAATTTTTTTTTAAGTTTTCTTTTGGCTACTAAAAGCAGCGATTTTATTGACAAAAAAACAAATTTTTTTTTTTTTTTTGTGTGTGTGTGTGTTTTTTTTTAGATTTTTTTAAGGTTTTTTTGGGGTTTAGTTTTTAGCATTTTAGCTTTTTTTTTTGGGGGGGGGAGGGGGTTTAGGTTTTTGGGTGGGGGGGGGGGTGGGGGTTAGGTTTTTTTAGGCGGTTTAGTTTTAGCATTTAGCTTGGGGGGTGGGGGTTAGGTTTTTTAGGGTTTTTTTTAGGGTTTTTTAGCTATTTTAGGTTGTGTTCACATTGGTTCTCGCGGTTCTCGCAATAAAGGTGGTTCTCGCATGAACCTTACCCTATATATATATATATATATATATATATATATATATGCAGCCGCTAAAATGAGAACCACCTCCAGTTGTAAGAACCGCGAGAACCACTTTTAACCAATCAGACTTTGCCACGTATACACTTTATTTTTAAACCCATAAGGTTATTTAGGTAATTTGCCATATATGTCCTTTTCAAAATCTGTCTCTGTCTCTTTATTTATGAAGTGTTCAGACTCTCTTTCTTCTCACAAATCCCAAAATTAAAACCCTCATCTCTCTCTTGAAATAGTTCATATCTTCAAAAACTAGACCACCCCTCCGGCGCTGTTCTCTGTGACATTTTTTGTGATGGTTATTTGATAGAGAGCTGGTTGGAGGTGGTTGATCGACGGTGGTTGGAGGTGGTTAATCAATGACGCGAGAGCGACCCCCCTGTTTTCAGCCGATACCGTCAGTTGTGGAGGTGGTTGATCGGTGATTCCTTTTTACCGGGGAAACCTAGGTGCTTTGGGGATAAAGTCATCGGCTCGACATCTCCGGCCTCCCTTCCTCTCCGTCGTCTCCGCCGCCCCACAACTACCCCTCCGCCGCAGCATCCGCCACCAAAGATATGTTTTATCTCTCTCTCTCTCTCTCTTTATCACACAGATCTGCTTCTCTTTGTCTTTTTATTTGAGTTTTTTTGGGGATTTTTTGTGATGAGGGTTCGAGGGATGTCGTTGTGGTGATGTCATTTGGTGGTTAATACGCTGCTGGGCGGTGGTGTTTTGGTAGAGGTGGGCGACGGGTGTTGGTGGTGGTGGCGTTGGGGGTAGTGGCGGTGGGGTTTTTTTGGCGGTGTGGGTTTTTTGGTCGTTTTTGTGATTTGGGGGTTTCGAGTGAAGGGAGATTGGGGTTGATTTGTTGGGGGGGTTGATTTGAATTCTTGATTCTGTTGATTTGAATTCTTGATCTGTTTGTGATAACTGCACGTGTTTGAATGTTTTTTGAACGGATACAGTTTGCTTGAATGATGCATTTGTATTCTTTGATTATGTGGGTTTTGATTTGGGGGGCGATGATGAAAAAAAAACATTGATTTTGATAACGATGGCGCGGCAAAGACGGCGGAGGGTAGGTTTTTTGAACCTGCAACCCCATTTTGCAGCCTTTTTGATTCTCGGAAAATCTGAGCCAAACCCCGTTTTTTTTCGAGATACGCTTTGTTTTGATGTTGTTGGCTTTTTATATTTTTTTCCGTAGTCGATGACGATAACAATCTATCTGAGACACCTACCGAGTTTGCGTTTTCTGGGTGTGTTCGTGTTGCGTAAAAAAGTTTTTGTAGAAAAAATGTTAAACCGTAAACTTTTTAACGTAAAACGAAAAAACGTAAAACAAAAAAACGTAAGACGTAAAAAGTTTTACGTAAAACGTAAAAAGTTTTACGTAAAACGTAAAAAGTTTACTAAACAAACGGACACGAACAAGGGGCGTAAACTTTTATGTAAAAACTATTTAGCGTAAAACGTAAAACTTTTACTACGTAAATTGTAAAACGTAAAAAAACCGTATGATAAAACGGCGCCTAAACAAGGGGCGTAAATACGGGGCATAAAAACGCCGCGAAAAACAGGACGTAAAAAACACAAAAAACGTTAACGTAAAAAACCTGAATTTAAAAACGTTAATGTAAAAAACCGGCGCGTAAAACGTAAAAACGTAAAAAACGTTAACCTAAAAAACCGACCCGTAAATCGTAAAAAAAGTTAACGTAAAAAACCGGCGCGTAAAATATAAAAAAACGTTAACGAAAAAAAACCGGCGCGTAAAACGTAAATAACGTTAACGTAAAAACGACGCGTTGAAAAAACAACGCGTGAAAATGCCGGACGTAAAAAACGACGCGTCAAAAAACGAGGCGTGAAAAAGCCGGGCATAAAAACGTAAAACGTTAAACGTAAAAATCTGTAAATAAATCTGAATTTAAAAATGCTTAATATAAAAACTATGTTTAAAAAATAAAAATCTAATATAATAATATAATAAAGTAATAAAAAAACAATAAAGACAAAAAGACAAAATAAAGTAATTTTACTTAAATACCCTTTTGAATTAAAATATTAAAAACATAATAAGACAAGAAATACTTAATATTATGTTTAAATACTTTTAATCTCATCCATCCATCTACTTGATCTAATGGCTAGAAAGTGGTTCTCGGGGTTCTTACAACTAGAGGTGGTTCTCATTTTTGCGGTCCCCTATATATATATATATGTTGACACTGAAATAATACTCGTGAAATTCAGTTCATTCATAAGTGATAGATTTCACACGAAAGATCCGAATGGATAAATAATGAACATTGATATGTTTGCTTAGTTCATAAGTAATGGATTTCATGCGAACAATCAAACGGGTCAAAACAGTGAACATTGATATGTTTTATTAGTTGATAAGTGATGGATTTCACGCGAACAATCAAACGGGGCAAAACAGTGAACATTGGTATGTTTGATTAGTTCATAACTGTCACAGCCCCCGACCCCAACCTGGGAGCAGGAGCCGTGAACCAGCCAGATGGTATCGGTGTTTACTAATTACGCAGCGGGAAATTTTTCATCAGGATCGTAGTTAGGAAATAATTTCAGAGTTTATAAAAACTCCAAACTTTTAATATCAAACAGATGGGCTAAAACCCATATTCCATTCAATTGTTTTTATAGGAATAAACCTAAATAAATAAAACATAAATTTCTTCTTTTATTTAGGTATTTATAGCCACTTTATTTAAGCTTTCAGTGCTCCATAGCTGGCTTCTATTATCTTTACAGCAAATTACCTGAAACACGTTTTGAAAACATTTTATCAGTAATAAATACTGGCGAGTTCATTCTATTTTTATAAAAATATATTGTTATACTTTTACAGCAACAAGGTTTTTATATTTATTTATATTTATCCAAAAAACTCAATCAGTATTTGTCACATGGTGGCAGTTCCGATGTGACGGTGGTCATATCACTCATTGGCGAACTTTCGTCCAATAGTGCAGTTTATCAAGTAATAGATATATGGTATATCTTACTATTATTTAAATGTATCTGTCACTAGGGGGTTTTCCTTGATGGTGGTCAAATCACTGTTGATAATTCTTTCAACTAGTGACTGGGGTCGTATCACTGTTGATCATTTCCTCAACTAGTGACTCTGGTCATATCACTGTTGATCATTCTTTCAACTAGTGACTCGGGTCGTATCACTGTTGATCATTCTTTCAACTAGTGCCTGTGGTCATAACACTGTTGATCATTCTCTCAACTAGTGCCTTTGATCATGTCACCGTTGATCATTCTCTCAACTAGTGACTCTGAACTTAGTAGTGTCCCATACCATTACTTTGTCATATATATTTTCTACGGCATAAAACCAATTTGCCCAGAAAATGAAATATATCATTTTCTCATAAAATGATATCATTTTCTGTCAAATTAATAGCTATAACTTTATCAAATATAATATATTAATTAAATAATTGTGATACAATTATTTAATATATTAATGTGACTAAGATTAAAAATATAAGCTTAGTATATTAGAATATATTATATTTGACATATTTTATTATGTTATACATTTATTGAATAAACATTATTTTATAATGTTAATAGTGATTTAGGTTTATTAAATATATTTTCTTTAATATATATTTTAATAATGATTAATAAAGCTCTATTTTATATACACACCATTTAGATTTATTTCAATCATACATTAAATTTATTAATGATTTAATGTAAAAATAATATTAGTTATAGGCTATGACACGTGATAATGATTTAATAATCTGGTAATACATGATAAATAACACCTCATAGTGATTGTGTAAAGAAACTTTGTTTGATGTGTTGTGTATCCTTAAAGTTGCAAGACGATGGAAAGTGCAAGATAAATGCCACAAGTCAAAAAGGCTTGAACTAGAGGGATTATATTAAATTTGACATGTATATTAATTTTCATATATAAATTCAATTTGTCAAGTTATACCAACTTCAAGTCGAAACCAAACTAATCCTATAATATTTTGACTTTTTACGAGGTAAATAATATATATATATATATATATATATATATAGGGTAGGGTTCCAGCGTGAACAACCTCCCAAGAGTGAACTGCGTGAACAGATCTGGACCCTTGATTTCCTTTTTAGTTGTTAAGGGTATGATTGTAATTGTATAAAAAATTAGATTTAAATCATTATTTAAATATTGAATTAAGTTACTTATTTCCTTTTTTAAATTCATTATCCACATAATGTGTTATTTCAATTTTAATTTTTATTTCAGATTTCATCACCCGAATTCAAATTTTGATTTTTAAGATCCACGTAACCTTCATATTTCAACGGTACACATGTGTAATTAGCTACATAATACGTACATAGAAACAATACCTGCAAAACTATTTTATATTTAACAAATTACAAGTTCCATAATGTTTTCCAAACCAAACAAAAAAACATATAATTACAAGTTCCAGTTTTGTAAAAACAATAAACCTAACATAATCGAAAAAACAAAAAACATAATCTTTTACAACTACTCGCCACGTTGTATGCTGAATCATCCTTATCGACCTCATACGTGAATCATCCTTATCGACCTTCCATCTCCACTTTTCTCGTTAACAACATCTCCTATAATAGCACAAAAAAACTCAGCAACTAATACTTTGCATAATTCACAAGTGTACATCAACAACTTTACACATTCAATACACAAAAATTATGAGATATCACAAAAACAGACGCCATACACATGTGTACATTGGGTTATAATTAGAGCAAAATCAGAATACACATGTGTACATCGCATTAAAAAGAGAGCAAAATTAGAATACACATGTGTACATCGCGTTAAAAAATAGCAAAATCAAAGAATAGAACAAAAAAAATCAGAAACTAATATTTTGCATAATTCACAAGTGTACATCAACAACTTTACACTTCAATAGACAAAAAAAACTGAGATATCACAAAAAACAGACGCTATACACATGTGTACATCGCATTAAAAACAGAGCAAAATCATAATACACATGTGTACATCGCATTAAAAACAGAGCAAAATCAGAATACACGATCCAAAAAACTTAAATCACCGAGAATAACAATTAGCAACAATCGGGTAATAATCATCCTAACGCTCCTTCTTGAAATCACCCGATCAAAATTATCAACAAATCAACAAATATATGAGCAAGCCTAAGTCTAACAGTTTGTTACAAAATAGATATACACTTTAATTAGCAAACATACTATAACAATTTTACATGTAGGCTCATGACTACAAGAAAAGCAAGACCACTCATACATTAGCCAAGAATTGCAAACAGGTAATCAACCCTATATTTTTTATTACGACAGACATATGTATATTAGACATGAAGCAAAAGAGAACACATTCCAAGACATCAAAAGAGTGAACACTGTATACATCAAAAGAACCTAAAAAAGGGAAAATCACGATCCAATACACACCTGCTGCTTGCACCCCTGCCACTGTTGTTCTCGTCACCGGCGCCGCCATCTCAGGCCGGTGCTATGTGTCGTCAGTAGCCGCCGGATACTACTATTGTTCCGATGTGAGCCCACCGCCGTCATCTCTTTCTCCTCCACTTTCTTTCTCTGACCGATCTCTCCTTATCTATCTGCTTCAAGATCTAAAATATGTTGAAGGAAATTGATAATAATAAGAGGAGATTAGAAGAGTTTACCTACAAAACGATCCGTTTTTTCTTCGGTTCGGATCTGAAAAACGATCCGGCAAAGATCAATGTTGGCGATGAAACGACGATGTCCCGTTTTTCCTTTGATTCGGATCTGAAAAACCATCCGGCGATACTTCTTCGATCTGGCGATGAAGGTGAGAGAGAAATTTGGATCTGGGCGATGAAGATGAGAGAAAGATTGAATATGATGATTTTCTCAGATCTGGTTGATGGAGGTGAGAGAGAAAGTTTGATGATGAAGAAAGATTGAATAGGAGAGAGAACGAGATTTATGGAATTAGTTTAAAATGGAAATTACACATATACCCTTATTGATTTAATTAAATAGTAACAATTAATCAAATAATTACCATCATGCCATTGACTTAAAATCTCAAGATCATAAAAATCAAGGGCCCAGATCAGTTCACGCAGTTCACGCTGGAGAAAAAGTTCACGTTTGAACCTAATCCTATATATATATATATATGTACCAGGTTTGAGGTCATGCTACTATTGGCTAACTTTTTGGCCAATAGTAACGAGTGTCAAGTAATGTATAAAAACTCCACATACCGGTAATTATTGCAGAATATAAAAACTTAATCACTGTAAGTATAACTGATAAACATTTAGTATTTTGGAAAGCATTTTTAAATATAATTGTATCACAAAAAGGTGATAAAACTATGGGAAAAGAGAATGGACTCACTTTGTAACTTTAGGGTTCAACTAGAAAGCCTCCTGATATAATCTTGGGTATAACTCTTGAGCTATTTAATAAAATATATAATGCACTCGTGTTAAATAAAATAACCCAAATTCAACTTTATCCCTACGTCACCAGACAGAACCCCAACGAACTTAGTCGGGCAGAGCCTTGACATGCGTTATGGGGCCCAGATCAATCGGACAGGGTATCCTTGATCAGGGGTTAAAACACTTAAAACGGGGCTGGGATTTGGAGTATTATAGGTATAATACTTTAAGAAAATAAAATTTAGAATTTTAGAATGAAAGATGGACAGACGCGACAGAAAGCGATTGAATGAAAGAAAAGTTTTAGCAAGCCATCCATCCTATTTATATCAAAGGCATGGAAGCCTTAGTCATCATATTCTTTCATATCTTGAATACACGTACGTACCTATTCTAAATTTTAATTCAACATAGGTTAAAGTTCTATTATTGTTATTATTATATATTATAATTAATTCAGCTGCTTCACTTTATTGGCGATTATAACTTCTAAAATAAGACGTTTTATTAAACAATGAATATGTCATTAGAACGAGAATATTTGTGTCTACATTTTGAACCAAGTTTCATTAAAAACGGAGTAGGTTCAAATACAATGTATTTTTATAATTTAATTATTAGATGGTTCCTAGGCCAGTCTAGGTACTTCATATTTCTACAGTCAACTTACCCGTAATCTATCCGTTTAATAATATAAGTTTTATACACTTTATTTTAATATAGAAAATAGAAATATCACACATATATAAGCCAATTAATTAGTATAACATTCCAACCAAATATATATATATAATAGTTTTTAAAACTAGATGGGTTGAATAATTATGTAAAAAAAAAACTAGTTACTAGTGGTTAATAAATTTAAACAACCTATAATTCTTATATGATAAAATAATGAAATGTTACATCCTCCCCAACTTGTTTTAAATCTCGTCCTCGAGATTTGGGCTACGATGTTATGTTATGTCTTAGTAAATAAGAACAATATTAAGGTAAATGACACAGAATCAAGACATGTTCAAATGAATACGTGTTTTACAATAAACAGGGCTCAATGGTTCTATTGAATTATTTCTAGGAATCGATGTCAAACGAACTAGTTGAAATGATATGATTTCCAAGGTGACTAGGTTCAAGTCAAAAGAGATTTATGATCGATAGATGTATAAGTCGAACACAAGTTGTGAATGACTTCTAGAATCAATAGAATTCATTGTCAAAAAGAAAACTTACTTTGATTTTCAACTGAGGAAGACTCAGAAGCAACAAGCTTAAATAAAATAGAAGCATGAAAATGATTTGTCAACTATCAAACCATGATATGAGAAAAATCATTGTGTTGACATTTATTGAATTACAAGGATACACCGAAATACAACAAAGTTTAGTGTATCATTGTCTTAATACATAATTGCATTAACACTATTTTCAATGATGAGTCAAACGAAAGACATAGGTAGTATTGCATGACTCGTATGAGTATGATTAGCCTAAGCTACAAGTTTATACCGACGCTGCAAGGTGTCGTAATAATTGAAATAGTTTAATAATTACGGTGACCAAACAAATTCACCGTGTCTGTAATCAACTGAAAGTTTTAATGAAGATAATTTGGATATTCATTTTAAATAAATCTTATAGGATTTTCAATTGATGATGAAAGACCAAATGAATTCTATAGAATTTTCAATCATAGATGAAAGAATCTTTAGAGATACACCAGAATATAATACGAATTTGTGTACTCTTATCTTAACACATAATTGTATTAAGACTGTTTAAGATAATGAACGAACAGAAATTAAATAAATAAATCGCACGTTCTTTTTAGCTCCGTGTTCTGGCCTTGTTTTCGGGTGCTTTAGTCAGTTTCGGGCAATATGGTTTGATGTGTCATGTTTCTTCGCAATTGATACAAATATTAGTTTTCTTTCTACACTCTTCCTCTATATGCCCGGTCATCTTGCAGAAGTCACAGTAGGATGTTTTCCTAAAACGGCATCTTCCTGAATGCTTTTTGTTATAGCTTCTGCAGGTAGGTTGCTCCAATGACGGTTCAGTTCCTTTCTTCTTGAATTTTTGGGAAATTTTCTGGGCTAACTCTTTCTTCTTGTTTTCTTCGCTTGTGCGGATTAGTCCATCTGTCAGGATGTTAGCTAGTTCAACTGTTTCTTTAATAGTATGTGGTCTAGCGGCCTTGACCATGTCTCGGATTTCACTAACTAAACCCCAAATATAACGAGAAATTAGTACATGTTCTGGTGAAGCCAGAGTTGGTACCTGTCACACCCTAGCTTTTGCGGAAGCGTGGGTTTATTTGGTGTGACTTCTTAATACCATAGCAACAATCATAATAATGCTATATGATAAAAACACAAGATGTTCATCCATTCATTAAGTTTAAAAATACCATAACATCATTGTTCGAAAATGTCAACACTTAAAGTAAGTTACACACCATACTTGTTTAAAACGTGTTTCATGAGACACAGCAAAAGACTTTAAATAAAACGTGGTTTAAAGACATGTAACCCGTCCAGGTAAGGGTTTCACCTCCTAAACCTACTACCCTGGATGACATCTCTTATTCAACGAAGCTAGACATATGCATACTCCGCCGGATCCGCTAGTTTCCTGAAAAACATGTAGTTTGAAAAATCAACAAAGGTTGAGCGAGTTCATGTGTAAGTGAGTATGTATAAACCTTTGTAATGTGTCTGTAAGTATGAAAATCCCTGGTATGTAGCAATTAAGGAAAAAGAAGAGATCACCAATGGGTTGCAAAACCACTGGTATGTGTGAAACGGTGCAGGAAGTACTCAAACCTAGCAAATTTGTACCGGGCCTCCGGCTGTAAGACACAGTCACCACTATGGGCCACCCTGGCCTCATGGGTGTGGGCTCGCTACACCCAAATAGATCTATCACTCATGTCCCTCGGTCCTACAACGAGGATTAATGGCCTTAAGTGTTGTACCCACCTTTCACATGATCTAAGCGTTTAAACCCTCCTTAAGCTAACCATACCATGTATAAAAGCATCTGTAATAATTGTAATATGTATTCCACCCCCGAAGTATAAAACTGAAAACAGTTGAGAGAAACGGGGGACATGAACTCACAGTATTGCGTCTCCTGTATAATAACGTCAACTCAAACCTGATCAGCTACCCGATGACCTACAACGTACTAATGTCTATTAGACGAACGGGCCGTGACTTGGCTTAGGGTTTAATGTTTTTGAGTTGCGTTTCTTGTGTCTCCGAATATTATCCCAAGTTATAATTATTTGTTAAAATAATAATTATTTTAACCTTGTATTATATTTAGTTTTGGAATAATTGTTAAACAATATTTCGTATTCATACTTCTCAAGTATTTTATATGCGTATCTCCTTCCCAAGGATGGGGGTATTTTATACATGTATATTCGTAGTCGCGAAAATTATATTTTAAGTCCCACTTAGGAAAATATATTTAACTTATTTGTCCAAAATAACGCATTCGCAAAATATATTTATTTTTCCCAAAAATAATATATTTTACTTCTTTAGTTTCCAAAATAATATTTTACCAAAAAATATATGTGTAAGAGTATTTTATGGAATATCTCATAAGTCACGTTTTCGCGTTTGCTTTCACAATACCGAGTGCGTAACTTAAATATTTATTCCGTGTGATTTTTGGTATCATTTTGGGAGTTGTAATTTCCATGTTATTTGCAAGTTATATTATTTTACTCTAAAATAATATAACTAGTTCACAAAATATGTAAATATTCACACAAGCGTTTTAGTATAAAATATATATTTTAATATATATTTATCCACTTTTATGTACAAAAACCAACCTGCGACACTTTGAATTTTGTTACAAAAATTATGGCGAAGTTTATATTCGAAACACAAGTTATAATATATACTTGTAACACTTGTTTAGAAAAATATTTTCTAAGTGTTGGAATTTTAGAAAATTTCGCGAGAGTTTCCTTTGTAAACGGAGGTGTCCATGCTTATTAGCATATCATTTTCTTTCAAAAAATTCATTCAATTAACCAACAACAAGTCATTAAACAACATTACACTAATCAAGTGCCAAAATTTTGCACTTTACATAATAACATGAACTTGGTTTTTTATAAAAACGCGTAGTAACTTTGTAGAGTGTGTAGTGAGTTTAGTTACCCTCCAAAATGTGTTTACTTTTAGTAAAATCTTACTCTCGGGATTTTTAAACGTTCACAACTTGTGAACTTGTTTTACAAAAATATCCATTTACAATATTTTCATGTTTCACTTGCATCCTTACACTCTTTTAAATTCCAAAAACAATGTATATGCAATCAAAGTTATGATCCTTCAAAATCGGTCTTTTTAACTTGGTTAGTTTTAGAAAAATCATTATTAAGACTTGGATTTACAAGTTTACTAGTTCACTAGGTTCATTATTTTTCAAGAAAATCATCTACTTTCAAGTTCATGTCTTCACTAGTGGGTGGTTATTTCAAGTACATATAATCACCCCTAACTTGTTAAGTCATGTTTTTAATCATAACTTAACAAGCTTCATATGATAACTAACCATCATGTTACTAGTAATCATCAAGGTATCTCCAACATAACCAAACCACTTCATTTTATCATGAGTTCATCTTATTTCATCTTGTTTCTTCATCTAGTTAGCTTTATGTTCAAGCTTATGTTTATGATCTTTTATAGTTTTTGAGATATCATCTTATTACAACTATTAACCACCATAAACATGCAATAAATAAGGATTCAAGAGACTTACTACTAGCTTTTAAGCTAGGGAAGATCAAGATTAGAAATGAGGTGGTTAATAGCAAATAGAGAAGGTCCTTGATGATCCGAAAGCTCCTAGCTCTTTTGTATGGTCTTTATAACCTTTGTATGCTTGTGGATTGGTGGATGATGATCGAATGATGATGATGGTGGTTGTTCTTGGGGTCGGCCGAAACAAAGAAAGAAGGAGGGAAGAAAGTGTTTAAGTGTTGTGAAGATGGGAATGAATGTTAGTTCATAACGTCTGTAGCTTCCGTCAGCATCTAGTCATGTTTTGTATATTTGTGTCTTTGTAAACAATTATGTAATGTATGTGTGTGTGTAGATAGTATGACAACTCAGGAAACGGGGCATAACTGTAAAGTGTTGACTTTTGTTGACTTGTGTCATCGGATCGGATTGCCATCCGATCGGATAGCACTCATCCGACCGGACAGCATGTTATCCGTTCGGACAGGATGTCATCCGATCGGATAGCTTGTTATCCGAGCTGACAACACTCACCTATTCCTGAGTTGCCTATAAATACCTCGTCCTGGTATTACTTAGAAGACTTTTGACTCAAGCGAGAACCGGACCAGTGTCTGTCTTCTACCGGAACTTTGTACTTTCAGAACGACTAATAGAAAGAACAGACTGTGTTTAATCGTTGAATTCTGTGTTGATCATCTAAGATTTGTCATAATGGATTCCGCACATTAGAAAAGGTCGATTCATCTTGTTCCTTACGATTAGATCCTGTGCAGAGGGACCTACAAGTGGTATCAGAGCATCCAGGGAGCTGAATCGAGATCAACGACACCGAATTCACCGGAGATTTGACATTTCTTGCCGATCAGAGTCAAATTTCACCGGAGATTTGACATTTCTTGCCGATCAGAGTCAAATTTCACCAGAGATTTGACATATTTCTTCTCTTACTACTCATTTCTTGCATTATTTCTTAGTATTGTCACTTGAAAATCAGAAAAACTTAAAATTAAACTTGATTCCACGGTTAAAATTTGATAAAATCGATATCATTTGATTCGCAATCAATCAAAGTATAATTCTACTTAGTTTCATAATCAATTTCAACCTAAAACGAGATCAAATTCATCAAAAACCATGTTTAGTTGTTCATATGTGCTGACGTCATCCACTCGCTCGGACAGCTGTCTGAACGGATTGGATTAGGTAGTATCTGCTAAGTTGCTTGCTGACATCATCAGTGTTACTCGCTCGGATTACTATCCGAGTGGTGTGATTCAGTTTGATCAAGAGCATCTGCTTACATCATCATCTCACCCGATCGGATAGCAATCTGATCGGATAGGATTTGGAAGTTCTAAGTTTTCAGTTACCAACACTTCTAACCTGTCATCCGGTCGGATCACCATCCGAGCGGTGAAAGGTTGAATAGTCAACTTTCAAAGTCAAACTTGTCACCCGAACGAACGACCATCCGAGCGGATCACCATCCGGTCGGATAGCCTGTGACACTCGTTCGGATAGTAACTCGATCGGATCACCATTCGATCCAGGAGTTTTATTTTGAAATTTTTGAAATTTGTAAAAATTTTCTAAGTGTTGTTGACTGTTTCAGGTACGATTAAGATGGACGAATTCATGAATCCTTTCAGTGATATGTATGCCTTTGCTGGAAACTCTGGAGATGATTCTTCTAGCAACACCAATGAGAACACGACGAATGCAAAGAAAACTTTATCGGATGCTTTAGGTGTGGAAAGTGCTTACGGAACATATAACAAACCTCCAAAGTTGATGGCGATCGAAGAGTACAGTCGATGGGCCAAGAAATTTGAAGAACGGTTAAAGGCATTTGCATATACCAGCTAGAAAAGTCTAAAGAATGGATATAGTGATGGAGGGAAAAATGGTGAAAATTTGACATCATCCGAAGAAATAGAGGTTTTTGTTGCCGAACAAAAATGCATCGCATTGCTGTTTCATTCTGTTCGAGAAGATATAATATATTTGATAGAGTATAAAAATGCTAAAGATCTATGGAAAAAGTTAGAAGTAAAATGTTTGGGTAGTGTAGAAATAGTGAAAAACAAAAAGAAACTGCTAAGAAAAGAGTTTGATTTATTTGGTTGTTTAAAAAATGAATCAGTTTGTAAGATGATTGAGAGGTTTAGGCACTTGAAGTTGGAACTGGCGAGACATGGAATTACCTATTCTCAAGAAGAGTTAGTCGACAAATTGTTTGACTCGTTGCCAGATGAGATGGATTGGCAATACTCTGCGTTAATGCTGAAGAATACTATCAAGTCTGAGAATCATACAATTGATTTGTTGATTGAAAGACTAGAAAGTCACGAGCTGGAGATAATGAAAACACACAAAGTCAATTACTCGTCATATCATCAGAATTTGGAGCTGTATTATCCAAAAAGCATGATTCCCAAGAATGCGTCTCCCAAGACAGCTTTTTCTGCTGAAAATTCCAATACATCTAGCAAAGAGAGTACAAGCAGTGGATTTCACAGTGGCTCTTCGTCAACTTCTTCGTCAACGTTAAACCAATCAGCTGCAAAGAACTTATTTCAATGCAACATCGCGGTGGATTTAAAGAATGCTCAAAACTTCAGCGAGGAGTCTGCAAAGCAACAGATGGTTTTCTTAGCTTCTGTGCTAGAGTCGTATGAGAGCCTTGTGGCAGGCAAAATAGGCAACACCAACCTAACAAAGGAAGACTATGATCAAATAGATCCTGGGGAGATGGAATTGATCGACATAAGGTGGTGTATGGCCAGTGCAGTGAGAAGGACACAACGTTTTATGGAAATTACAGGAAGAAAGTCTATTGGTGGACCATCTACCAAGTTAGGCTTTGACAAGTCAAAAGTGACCTGTTTCAAGTGTAAACAGAAAGGTCATTTTAAAAGAGAGTGCCGGAATGCTTATGCTGATGATTCTGAAAATCCATTCAAAGAAGATTACTACAAGAGAGCGATTTATCATTAGAATAAATCAGAACCGCCCAGAATGAAACAACTTGAGGATAATAAAGAGAAATCCAGAGCTCTTGCTGTGATTCATGACGATGAAGGTTTTGACTGGAGCGAGTTGTTACCAGAAGAGGATACGGTTGGATATGCTTTTATGGCAAAAACTGTTGAACCTGTTCCTTTATAGATAACAGAAATGAAGAAGAAAAGTATGTCAACAGAAAGATGATAGCTCAAAACAGAATGATCAGAATATCTGATATATACACTGAAGCAAAAAGGGCAAAGAGATGGGATCCAGACAGAGAATGTTATCTTGACCCCATGGGAAACATTGCTATTGACTATAAGACCCTCGATCTTGAAACAATAATTCAACAAATTGCTAAAGAAGAAGAGGGTTGGCAAAGAAAATGGTGGGGAAGTGGAGAAGAGAAAGAAAAAGAGGAAAAGGCAAAGAAGGTTGATGATGGGATCATTGATACATCACAAGAATTGAATGCTGAAAACTTGGGAAAGATGGCTGACAAAGTGCTGGCTGCTAAGGAACTTGAGGTAGACTCTAAATCAGTATCTGAGTCTAAAAGCCAGGTCAGTTCAAACGCGTCAACAAGTGCGTCAGGTAAGAAAGTAAATGGTGATATTAACTGTAAAAATTGCATGAAAGAGTGCAAAGTTTGTAGTACAATCAGTTATCTCAGTGGTAAGAAAGTTGATGATCTAACTACTAGAGTCCGAAGTGTTGAGGATCAGATCCTTAACCGTGATAAAATGTTGAGAGCTTCGAATGACAGAATAAAAGAATTAACTGACTAAATTGAAACTGATAAAATTGACGTAGAAAGAGTTAGGAAAGAAAATGAAAAACTAATTCTTAAAAATCGTCAAATTTCTGAAAGTTTTGAGAAGCTAAAACGCACGGTGAAAGATTCTGATGATAGAAACGATAAAACATACAAAGAAAATTGTCAATTGTAAGGCGTTTTGAGAGTTAAAGAAGAGTTAATCAACCAACAACAGGATGAGATTGCTAAGTTGAAACTTCAATTTCAAGAAGTTAAAATTGAAAATGAACGCATCCAGTTGAAGCTGAACAGTTACAGCTCCGCAAGCTTTGTTTTACAACACATTGTTCCCAAACCCATCGGGAAAAACAAAGCAGGCGAAGATGTATATGCTGATGGAACTGGGGTGGGGTATCATCAGGTTCCACCACCTGTTCTAAACAATTTCTCAAAGAAGAAATCCGGGTTGGTTATTGATGAAGATGAAACAAATGAGATAAAACTTCCAGAGTCAATTGATGTTACATTTTCTTCATCATCATCTGATGATAGTGTTCAAACTGAGATTGTTAAAGGAATGGCTGAAAGTGTTTTGGATAGTGATTCAGTTGAGGATGAAGAGTGTTTTCTGAACAATTACATTCCAAAACCAAAATCCAAAAACAACTTAGGTGATGAACCGGGTCTTGTGATGTACAAGATGGCTGGATCTGATAAGTTGTATTCGGATTCTGAGTTTCCTCTGAAGAATGTTAATATGAACAAGTTAAAAAATGTTTTCAAACTGGTTGAAATTGATTTGTCTGAAGTAGAAGGTTTGAATCAGACAAAGAGGCAAATGAATTTTGAGAAAGATAAAGCTTACTATAAGAAACCAGTTGTTCCACCGCGTTTTTATAAAAACAATCGAAACAAATGGTCGGGTGGATATCAGGGTGGTAAGAATTATCAGAAAAAGAATGTTCAAAACAGAAGGTTTGCTGAGAAAAATGTGTTTGTGAACAGTTCAAGTTCACTTTCTGATGAAGAATTTGAGATTGTTTTAAAATCAAACAAAGAATTTTTTTTTAGAAGAAGGCCTCACAACCTCAGTCTGGAGGCACAAGTCGGGTAGTTGACACCCGAACATGCTTCAAATGCAATCAAGTTGGACACATTGCACGAAAGTGCACCAACGTGAAGCCTAAGTCTGAAGTTGTCGAGAATCTGAAAAGAATAGATGAAGTAAAAGGAAAGGGTCCAATGTTTGACGAGAAAAAGTTTTTGAAGAAAGAAAATGTCGAAGCAAAAACTGCAAAAGAGTCAGTTAAGAAAAATGAACCCGTAAAGAAGTTGATAAATAAAATTGACAAATTTTACAAAAGGGTTGCCTCATCTCAACAAACATGGAAACCAAAAGTTTTTGAAAAGAAAGAAAATTCTCCAAAACCAAAGGTGTCTGAGACTGAAAAACCATCATCTTCAACCAAGAAGATGTATGTACCTTTGGATTTATATGAGAAACAAGAAAAACAAAAATCGACTTCTGAAAAGAAGTATGTGGTAAAGAAAGACCAATCATCTGGTCAACCTCAAAAAGATGAATTTTTCTTATTCAAAGAAGTTGAGGTTGGGTCTGCAGAAAGCTTAAAGATGAATGATAAAAACTTTCCGCCACTTTACACTACAAAATCTCACATTAATGTTCAGTTACCTGAGTCTAAAGAGGCTTGGGTAGCATCCAAATCTCACTAAATGTTTTTGATATGTGTAGGAGCTTCCAAGATCCGTTTCACGATGGATTATGGATAGTGGAGCTTCTCGGCACATGACAGGGAAGACAACATTGCTGTACGATGTTAGAAATTTCAAAGGAGGTTACGTGGGATTCGCAGGAAACCAAGGTGGTAGAATTGTTGGTGAAGGAACGTTATCCAATGGGATTGTCACGTTTGAAAGAGTTAACTACATTGCGGAGCTGGAAAATAATCTGCTGAGTATCTCGCAGATTTGTGACAGGATGTATACCACTCACTTCACAGACAAAGAATGTTTGATCTTGAAGCCAGGATTTGTTATCCCTGAAGAATGGATTATCATGACAGCGCCTAGAGTAAATGATCTGTATGTATTGGACATGAGTGTAGCAACTACAACAGCGGGTCAAGCACACTGTTTTGTTTCTAGAGCAACTGAGAAAGAATCGCAGTTGTGGCATCGCAAGATGGGCCACATTCACCTACGAAAAATGAATCACCTGGTACATAATGATTTAGTTCTGGGTGTCCACATTAAAGGTTTTCATCTGGAAGGGGAGTGCATTAGTTGCATCAAAGGCAAGCAGAAGAAAAAGTCACACCCTAAAAAGCAAGTCAATTCAGTCTCAAGACCTTTGGAGAGACTTCACATGGATTTCTTTGGTCCTGTGAATGTCAAAAGTATTACAGGAGATCTCTACTGTCTTGTGGTTACTGATGATTATTCCAGATTTTTGTGGGTATCATTCTTGAAGACTAAAGATGAGACTTTCGAAAGTTTGATGGCGTTATTCAGAAAAATTGAAAATTTGTACCAAGCTCGTATCAGAAGAATCAGAAGTGACAACGGTACAGAGTTTAAGAACAACCAAATGGAAGAATTTTGTGATGAGAAAAGAATATTGCATGAATTTAGTGCTCCTTATACTCCACAACAAAATGGAATAGCAGAACGAAAGAACAAGACACTAATAGAAACGGCCAGAACAATGCTTATTGACTCAAAGCTACCAATCAACTTTTGGGCAGAAGTAGTGTCAGCCGCTTGTTATACTCTCAACCGGGTTCTCACAGTAAAGAAATTCAACAAGACGTGTTTTGAGCTGATAAATCTCCGCAAACCTAACCTGAAGTATCTGGAACCGTTTGTGTCTCCCTGCACAGTTTTAGAGCCTTTTGGGAAGTTTGGTCCAAAGAGCATTGAAGGAATTTTCGTGGGTTATTCTAGTCCACAAAAACGAGTCTTTGTTCCAAGTTTAAATCGGATCATTGAAGCATACAATGTTGAATGTCAAGGCCATACAATGCCACCACAGAATCCCGGCGACTCATGGCGTTTCAATTATGATAATTTGTGGGATTCCTTCGACATGGAGGAAGAACCAGAGTTCTTTGATGAGTTGGATATTCTAAGAGAGTATGAGTCATCACAAGAAAGGTTCCCAGCTGAGTTTTCTAAATGTCAACGGCAAACTTCAAATGATGATGAAGCAGGACCAAGCAATGCTGGAGAACATGACGATATTCAACAAAACGAAGTTGCTCAAGATAATCAGACGGTAGAGAATGAAAATCAAGAATCTGAGAACAGACTAATATTTGATCGTGATGATTCAGATTCTGAGGGGGAGCAAATTCAGTTTTCAGATCAAACAATAACAGTCAATGAACAAGATGCAAATCAAAATGTCACAAATTTGGAAGGCGAGGTAGATGTTTCAGGCGAGGTGATTCCAAGAACTCTCTCATATCATCCAGAGGAGTTGATAATCGGAGAATTGCAGTCAGGCGTCTGCACTCGAAGACAACTTGATCAAGGGCTTACATGTTTTTATTCAAAAGTTGCTCCATTACAAACTGACTTTTCACTAAGTTGTTTTATCTCGCAGATTGAACCAAGGACTTATAAAGAGGCGCTTACTGAAGATTCTTGGGTCAATGTGATGCAGGAGGAATTGAGCCAATTCGAGAAGTTAGGGGTGTGGAAGTTAGTGGATTTGCCTGATGGTCATCGGAAGATCAACACCAAATGGGTGTTTAAATGTAAGAGGGATGACAGAGGAGTTATTATTCGCAACAAAGCTCGACTCGTTGTCCAAGGCTTCAGTCAGCAGGAGGGGATAGATTTCACCGAAGTATACGCCCCTGTTGCAAGACTTGAAGCGATCAGAATCTTCCTAGCATTTGCATTGTGGAAAGGATTTAAAGTTTTTCAGCTAGATGTGAAGTCGGCGTTTCTCTATGGCAAGGTGAAAGAGGAGGTTTATGTCGGACAGCCACCGGGATTTACCGATCCAATTCATAAAGATAAAGTTTATATCTTGGATAAGGCGTTATACGGCTTACATCAGGCCCCGAGAGCCTGGTATGAGACCCTATCTCAAAATCTGATAGCCAACAACTTCATCACGGGAAAGATAGACGCCACTCTGTTCACAAAAGAAGTCGACGAGCATCTTCTGATAGTCCAAATTTACGTGGACGACATAATTTTCGGATCTACAAATGAACAACTCTCCAAAGATTTTGAAAAAGTTATGAAGCAGAAGTTTGAAATGTTATCAATGGATGAGAAGAAGTTCTTTTTGGGGCTTCAGGTTGATCAACTACCCGAGGGAACGTTCATACATCAAACAAAGTACGACAAACCATGGGATAAACCCTGATCTCACCGGAGAGAAGGTGGATGAAACGCTGTATCGTTCCATGATCGGTTCGCTAATGTATTTGACAGCATCAAGACCGGATATGATGTATCCAACCTGCCTCGCAGCTCAGTTTCAGTCAAATCCTAGAGCCTCGCATATGGTAATTGTGAAAAGGATTCTACGCTAACAGAAAGGAACTCCATCTCTAGGGTTGTGGTATCCAAAAGTAGGTGATTTCACGCTCAAAGGATATTCTGATTCTGATTAGGGATGCTGCAAAGGCAACGCTAAATCAACAACAGCGGGGTGCCAATTTTTCGGACCATGATTGGTCACTTGGCAATGCAAGAAGCAGACCTCTGTCGCTTAATCCACATGTGAAGCCGAATACGTATCTGCTAGCAGCTGCTGCACTCAGATCTTGTGGATCCAGCAACAGATGCGAGACTACGGTTTGCAATTTCTTAACTCCCCTATCTTTGTTGATAATGAGGCAGCTATAAACATAACAAAAAATCATGTTCATCACGCTAAAACAAAACACTTTGAAATTCGTCATCACTTCATCCGAGACTGTTTTGAGAAGAAGTTGATACGAATAGAAAAAATCCACACCGATGAACAAAAAGCTGACTTACATACCAAAGCATTTGACAAAACACGTTTTCAATATCTTTTGAAACTTAATGGTATGAAGTTACTATCGGATGCGGAGGAAATCGTTGGCGTCGATGAAGGTACCACTGTAGATGATGTTGAAAAGCAATCTGCAATGGTTTGTCGAATTTTTACTTGTTTTGGTCTTTAGGGGGAGATAGAAGATTATATTTTCAGAAAATACAAAAATAATAAAAAATTCAAAAACCCAAAAACATTAGAAAATTTGAAAATCTAAAAACATGATAAAATTCAAAAAGAGCTTGTGTAAAAAGGGAAAATGATAGTACATCAGCTAGACGGTTACAGTACACTAAAGAAATGGAAAGTTTAAATGCGTTAAATAGTCTCACTGATGATGTGCCTATAGGTTTTTACCCACTTAGTAGATTTGTTCGGGATATAAACCTAAAATCCTTACTTGCTTATTTCGTGGGAACACTTCTTGGATATATAGGTAACCCCTGAAATCTTGTTTGAAAGATCCCACTTTATGAGATACTAGGTCTTTATACTCAGTGATATCTGGGGTATTATCCCGGGACTTCTGATTTTGCGGAAGCAATGGCCTAGTCCCCGGAGAATACTTTACCGCATGCTTGAAATATAGTGCCGCCCTCAACATTAAATGATGAGACAATAAAATTGCTAATCAATGTTGTTGTAAAAAAAAGATCCTCTAAAGCGGACCCACCCAAGTCGAACCGTCATCTCTCTGCTGAACGGAAGTTCTGACCTGAGCTCTCACGGTTTCGTACTGTTTCATAATTTATTCCCTTACAGATATCATCTGTGGTATATTCACCTGTAAGACTGAATATTGGGATCTGGATACGGGAGTATATTCAAGAGGCGGGACACACGTATAAGTTTAAGTCTCTAAAATACTAAATCCGTATCCTGGACAGATTGAAATGTGTGTGAGAATTTAAGTGGATCAGTATATCGACAATCTAGGTGAATTGTTTAATTCTGAGTATGAAATCAAGCTTAACGGTTCTTGTAACTTGTCGGTAGCTGATATGATTCCCTAACACGCTCACCAAAAATATGTTTGTAAATAGATTACATTTACTACATTTTATTTCTGTATTTCTTTTCTATTTTAGAAACTTTATTAAAAATCCAAAAAAAATTTACATTTCTGCTTTATTTTCCGACAAAACAAAGTGGAAAGTTGATCTTCAGATTCACTGTTTGAGAAAGATGCTGGAAGTTTCTGGGATGGAAGATGAGTTTGGAGCTAATCATGAAAATCATGACTTTTGAAAGTCAAAAACAAGTTCATTAAGTTGAAACTTGTAATTTTTCAGAAAAAATGGTTGAACAAGAAAATGTCAGTACGCTTTGAATCGGGTCAACCAAGGTTATTAAGTTGGACTTGGTCGGCTAGTTAAGTACCTAGGGTCATTAACTTGAACCTAGATACTTAAGTGGATTTCTAAAGACTGATAAAATTTGAGAAAATGTTAAAAGGTAAAAAAGTCAAAGTTTTTAAAAGTCAAATAGTGTGCCTCACTCGGATAGCAATCCATTCGGATGACAATCCGCTCGGATGGCAATCCGGTCGGATGACCATCCGACTCACGTGTCACTATAAATAGAGGGTCAAAGGTCAGTCAAAGCTTACCCGCTCGGACAACCTTCTTTCTCTCTCACACACTTTGATTTTCTGATCTTATTTTCTTCGGATTTCTTTGCACGAATCTTTGGATCGTTGGTTTGCACAACTTTTACAATGGCAAAGGTATGTAATTCTTACTCAAAACTGTTAAAATTCGATGTTTGTTGAATGTTCTTGACGATGACGTCACTGTCGGAGGGTTTAGGACAGATCTAGGTAGTTTGAGTCAGTTTTGATGAGATTTAAGCATAGGGTTGTGTTCGGAATAATCAGATCTATAGTTTTACCGGTTTAATTTGTGACATATTATGCTAAAACCAAGTAGATCTGATGTTAGGAAGTTACGAATGTCGGTTGAGTTTTTGTCGAATTAAACCCTGATTAGGACGTTTTAGACAACATTGAACATAGGGTTTTGTTCACGATGAGATTCTTTGTGTAGATCTGTGTTTAATTTGAGGATTTGCCTTAGAAAAATTTTGATGTTTCTAGAATGTTCTTGAACTGTTGTTTGAATCGGATGACAATCCGATCGGATGACAATCCGATCGGATGACAATCCGATCGGATGACAATCCGATCCATCATTTATTTCTTGAAAGCTGTGCAAATGTTTTTGAGTCGGATAGCAATCCGATCGGATGACAATCTGATCGGATAACAATCTGTTCCATCATTTGATTCTTGGAGTATGTGCATTTCCTGTCATGACTCGGATGACAATCCGATCGGATGACCATCCGATCGGATAACAAAAGCACTCACATGATACGGATGACAATCCGGTCGGATGATCATCCGATCGGACAACCATATCATTAACTGATAAAAGCATAGTTTACGAATCACATGTTAGATGTTTGATTCAAGGTGATTCAAGATTCAAGTAATCCTGGATATATTCATATTATTATATCTTTAGAGCCAGGATCTTGATTTAGAAAGTTTAATAGAGCCAGGTTACGATACCTGGACAACTGAAAATGTTTTCACTGTAAAATGTTTTACTTATAAATGTTTAAGGATTGCAGATTCCAGACTACGATCCCGATAGCCAAGTCTAAGGGGGAGTCTGAAGACGAGCTCAACGCAAGAGGAAGCGTGGATTCAAGGAACCAGGAAACTATCCTGAAGGAGTTTGTATACGGAAAACCAGGTGTCGATCCCAAAGCACGGAAGCTTGACGACAGGGGGAGCCTGAAGAGTCTACCGAAAGGAAGAAGCTGAAGCTGAAGACAGATCCACGGGGATTCTGTTCAAGCAAGAGGGAGTCTATGTTGCTGTATACGTGTTAAATCTTCAAGAAGACTCAGTAAGAGAGAGAAAGATAAGATGCTACGAGTCTGACTAAATGTTTGAGATTGACTGCAGCAATATCCAAGGGGGAGTCTGTTAGTGCATTTATGTCTATTGTCTGCGTCATCTCAAATCGTAGCTAAAACTGTTAAATTCTAGGTTTTATTGTAATATCTAGTTTAGAAAGGCAAGGTGGCATTATTGTAAATAAGGAGAATCTCCTTATATCCCTTTGCCTATAAATAGGAACCTAAGGTGTTAGGTTTAAAACTTTTGCAACTTTTGCCACATTTGCTAGTTGGAGAGCTTTGGAGCTAGAGAGAGAAACTAGAGAGAGAAAGTGGCAAGGTGATTCACGGTTCTTTGTACGATTTAAGATTTATCAAAGAATCACATATTATATTACGTCTCGTGTGTCCGGTCACGTTCATGTACATATTCCGCACGTCGCACGTTCAGTTCGCAATCGTTTCGGAGTCAAAACCGGTCCTAACAATGAATGAGAGTCTTATGGTTAAATAGATAATCTTTCCAACACTTCTTTGTCCATTAGATCTAATGCTCCTTAAGTACAATACAAACCCATTAAACAAATCAAGAAAATCAAAGGGTGGGATATCACCCTTGTAACCGTAAGGTGGGGGGGGGGGTCTAGGTGGGATGCAACTAGGTAGTTAGTGATCTTGCTTGGAAACCAATGTCTAGTTAGTGTATAATGAGTGTTATATCTTTATTGTATAGATTATGATGTTCGGGGGATCATAACTAGCTTAGAAAAATAAAAACAATGCTTCTAGCATTATTTTGGTGTTCCGGGTAATGTTCGGTTGTTCGGTTTGGTATTGTTCCGTTAAAGTGCTTAATTATTCCGTAAAATGTCTTTTATATAGATTTTTGTGTCACAATTAATTCCCGGCACTTAGGAAAGTATACAGGACCATTTTGCCATATTTTTTAAGTGACTAGCATGATTAAATGCTGAATTTTGTTAATAGATGCAGAATTCTGCACTTAGGGTGGGTTTTAGGCACTCTCTGGCACTTAAATTCTCACCTAGTGACGCAGTTTTATGGTCCTTACTTCCCTACACACTACCCTAGTGTGATACTTTATTCCTGGCTTATACTAGGCCTCAATATAGTGTCTGTCTATGTGCTGGCATTGTCAGCATGTGTCTGAGTTATCCGCTCACTGTGCTAACTGTGCTTTATGCATCAACTTTGTCACTAAAGTCTGTGTGTAATAAATGGAGTGACAGTATGAAATGTGGTGCATATGTATGTATGTAACAGAAATCAGAAAGCAGTTTAATCATCAGTTGAGATCAAGCACAGCCATTAAGCACAAATTAAATATTAATTAATTATACGGATACCTGAAATTTTGAGGGTTGTCACATTCTCCCACTGTTAAAGAAATTTCGTCCCGAAATTTTCGTTCTGCTACTAGATGCAGGGGTCTTGGGGAATAAATGTGGGTATTTTTCCTTCATACGATCCTCACGTTCCCACGTGAATTCTGGCCCACATCGTGCATTCCATCAAACGTTGACGAGTTTGACACTACTCCGGCGTGTCTTGTTAACCTTCCAATACGTAACCTCAACAGGTTTTTCAGTAAAGTGGAGTGTGTCGTCAATATGAACTTCGTCGGCAGGAATGACAACTGTTTCTTGAGTTGGACTCTTTTTCAAATTAGATACATGAAATGTATCATGAACGCCATTAAGTTCAGCAGGTAAGTCCAATTTGTATGCTACAAGCCCAATCCTTTGCAGGATTCTGAATAGACCAATGTATCGCAGATTCAACTTTCCACGCTTCCCAAAGCGTGCCACACCCTTCCATGGTAAAACTTTCAACAGAACCATATCCCCAACCTCAAATTCTAGAGGTTTCCTCCTTAGGTCCGCATAACTCTTTGATCACGAGCCGCTTTGATGCGCTCTCGGATCTGTGCAATCTTGTCTGTCATTTCCTGGACCAATTCCGGACCAACTAACTGTCTATCACCTGCATCAGCCCAGCATAAGGGTGATCGGCACTTGCGTCCATAGAGAGCTTCGAACGGTGTGGCTTGAATTCTTGCATGGTAACTGTTGTTGTATGAAAATTCAACCAATGGTGGGTGAGTGTCCCAACTCCCACCTAAATCCATTACGCAAGCTCGCAACATGTCTTCTAATGTTTGAATCATTCGTTCGCTCTGTCCGTCTGTCTGCGGATGAAAGGCAGTGCTCAGATTCAACTGAGAACCAAATGCTTCTTGAAAGGATTGCCAAATCCTTGACACGAAGCGTCCATCTCTATCAGAGATAATTGAGAGAGGCACTCCATGTCGTGCAACAATCTCCCTCATGTATATTTCAGCAAGTTTACTCGTGTTGTCTTTTTCCTTGATTGGCAAAAAGTGCGCAGACTTTGTTAGACGGTCTACTATTACCCAAATCGTATCATGGCCCTTGGGCGTTCTTGGCAATTTCGTTATGAAGTCCATTGAAATTTGTTCCCACTTCCATTGGGGTATTTCAGGTTGCTGCAGAAGACCTGAAGGCTTTTGGTATTCGGCCATAACCTTGGCGCAAGTTAAACATTTGCCAACATATATTGCAACGTCGCCTTTCATCCTTGGCCACCAATAGAAATCCTTAAGATCTTGGTACATCTTATCCGCTCCTGGATGAATCGAGTACCGTGACTTATGAGCCTCAGAAAAAATAACATTTCTCAAACCACCAAACAAAGGAACCCAAATTCGTTTCATGAAGCACAAAGTTCCTTCCCCATTTGGTACCAACTGCTTCTCCATCCCACAGAGATACTCATCCTTAATATTCCTTTCTTTAAGAGCTTTTCTCTGCGCGGTACGAATGCGCAATGAGTGGTCTGTCTGGACAATCATTTCTAAAGCCCTAACCCTTATGGGCTTGATCCTTTCTTTCCGACTCAGGGTATCGGCGACCACATTCGCCTTCCCTGGGTGATACTTGATCTCACAATCATAATCGTTCAATAGTTCTACCCAGTGTCTTTGTCTCATGTTAAGCTCTTTCTGATCAAATATGTGCTGCAGGCTCTTGTGATCAGTGAAGATTGTACATCGCGTGCTGTATAAGTAATGTCGCCAGATTTTCAATGCAAACACCACCGCGCCCAATTCCAAATCATGGGTGGTGTAATTTTTCTCGTGATTCTTCAACTGGCGAGAAGCATATGCTATAACCTTTTGTCTCTGCATCAGCACGCAGCCTAAACCTTGACGTGAGGCGTCGCAATATACCACGAAGTCGTCAGTGCCTTCGGGTAGAGATAAGATCGGTGCGTCACAGAGCTTGTTTTTCAACAGTTGAAATGCTTCTTCCTGTTTGTCTCCCCAATAAAACTTCTTGTCTTTCTGTGTGAGAGTGGTTAAAGGTTGGGTGATCTTCGAGAAATCCTCAATGAATCTGCGGTAATAACCAGCCAAACCTAGAAACTATCGAATCTCGGTTGGTGTCTTAGGAGTCTCCCAGTTCTTGATCGCTTCGATCTTTGTGGGATCCACATGAATTCCATTTCCATTAACCACATGACCAAGAAACTAGACTTCGCGTAACCAGAACTCGCACTTCGAGAACTTTGCGTACAACTTCTCCTTTTGAAGTAGCTCTAGAATAGCTCTTATGTGTTGCTCATGCTCTTCTTTCGTCTTCGAGTAGATCAAAATGTCATCAATAAACACAATCACAAACTTATCGAGGTATGGCTTGCAGACACTGTTCATCAGATCCATAAACACTGCTGGCGCGTTTGTCAGTCCAAACGGCATGACCAGGAACCCGTAATGTCCATAGCGAGTCCTAAAAGCAGTCTTGGGAATACTTTCCTCTTGTATCCTCAACTAGTGATATCCTGATCGTAGGTCGATCTTTGAGTAAAAACTTGAACCTTGTAACTAATCGAACAGGTCATCTATTCTTGGCAAAGGATATATGTTCTTGATAGTCAGCTTATTCAGCTCTCGGTAGTTGATACACATGCGAAAACTACCATCCTTCTTTTTAAATAACAAAACTGGAGCTCCCCAAGGCGAGAAGCTTGGCCTGATAAATTCCTTATCCAATAACTCCTGAAGTTGGGTTGACAGTTCTTGCATTTCTGATGGTGCAACTCGATAAGGTGCCTTAGCCATAGGCGCGACACCTGGACCTAAGTCAATATGAAACCCGACTTGTCTCTGTGGCGGCAATCCTGGCAAGTCTTCTGGAAAGACTTCAGGATACTCCTTTACGACTGGAATTTCTTCTATCTTCGGCGCAGTGGCTTCTTTATCAACGATATGTGCCAAGAAAGCAACACATCCCTTCTTCAGACATTTTCGAGCTTTCAAACATCTAATGGTCCTCAGAGGCGTTTCGCGTTTCTCCCCGTGTACCACAATTGTATCTCCATCCGCCATTGGGATGCGAATGGTCTTCTCGTGACATACTATTCCGGCTTTGTTGCTGGACAACCAATCCATCCCTACTACCACGTCGAAGCTCCCTAATTCGACTGGCAGTTGATCCAGTGGAAATTCATGTTCTCCCAGTTCTATTATGCAACCTCTGATAACTTCATTTGTTTCAACTACCTTTCCATTAGCTAGTTCAATTGAATACGAAATGTTTAATTTAATAGCAGTTAACCCAAGCATTTTCTTAAATTCTAGTCATACAAAGCTATAGTCGACACCAGTGTCAAATAGTACAGATAACGTACCAGTGACAACATTCGGGTCCTGGCGTGCTTCTCTTGCACCAATGTTGAATACTCTTCCACGAGCTTGGTTGAGTTTTGGGCATTCGCGCTTGAAGTGCCCGATGTCTCCACAGTTAAAACATCCCGATCCTAGAACGTTACCATTACCACCTTGAGCATTGTTTGCTCCCCGGTTCCCAGCTTGGTTTCCAACATTTCCCCGATTACCATTTCCACCGTTGCGGTTCCCATTTTCGTTACCACCGCGATTGTTGTTACCAAAACCCCTTTGACCATTGTTACCGCGACCAGCACCAGCACCAACCCAGCATGTATTCTTCGAATGGCCCTCCTTCGCGCAAGACTCACATTTCCTTAACCTGCACTGACCAGAATGATGGTACAGGCATATGTCACATTTGGGCGAAGCTCCCATGTATCCCTTTCCCTTGACTCCAGCACCAGTTTTAGCTTCAACAGGTGTGTTCACCGCCTTCTTCCTGCTGGCGCTGCTGGTACCCTTTTTAAAATTGGAGAACTTCCGCTTGTTCTCTCCCGAGGACTCCACATGAGTCTCCTTCCTTTTCTGATCAGCATTTGAAAAATTGTTTAGCCTGATGGCTTCTTTAGTTAAGGACACGCTCAGGTCGATGGCTTCAGTAATTGTTGCTGGTTTTGAAGAGCTTACCATGCTCATAATCTGGGGTGCCAACCCCTAGATGAAACGCTCCACGCGTTTGAATTCAGGCGTAACCATGTAAGGTACCACATGGGACAGATCATGAAACTTCTGAACATACTCGGCGATCTTAGGGCCGTCCATCTTTAGGTGCCAAAATTCCGTTTCCAGCTTTTGTATTTCGGCCCATGAACAATATTTCTTCCTCAAGAGCTCCTTCAGCTCAGTCCACATTAATGCATATGCCGTCGCCTCTCCCAGGGTTTGTACTTGCAAATTCCACCATGATAAAGCACCATTAAGAAAAAGCCCTGAGATGTATGTAACTTGCTGCTCGGGAGCACACTTGCTCATCCTTAAGGTAGAATCCGTCTTTTCTACCCATCTGACAAATGCAACAGCACCTCCAGTGCCGTCAAAGTTTACGGGCTTACAGTCAAGAAATTGTTTGTAGGTGCAGCTTGTCCAAGCAATGTTATTTATAGAAAACATTAGCATTTGCACATGAAATGTCCAAATGTAGTGTAACGTGTCTCGAGTGACTTAACATTACCATTTGGTGGGTTGTTGTTTCTTGAGGTATTCCCGCTGGTCTCAACACGGGAGGCCTCGTAATCAGCAATGGCCTGCGAAATTCTTGCTTGAAGTTCTGCCTCAGTGGTAGGCAAACGTGTGTCTCGTTGTGGAGGCATCTTCTAAAAAAAGATCATATTGGTCAGGTCATGGTAAGTTTAGTAAGTAAGTAATATGTGTATGTAATAACATCCATCAACACAATAACACATAACATCCCATGTCATAATCACAAACAAATAAATCAACAATGCATGTAATGGGAACACTGCGATTGAGTTATCATATAATCAAGACCACAATACAATGTTTACAAGTTTTATGACTGTATCGTACATCAGAAGCGACTAAGGGCCACATCACCCCTGTCTGAACTATCTAGTCATATACAACAACCAAAAATCAAATATCAAAAGTCATGATGTCAAAATGCGGTCTTCAAAATGCTGTGTAGTCGGCTCAATCGTTGTCTTCTCATCCAAAGTAACACTACTTACAACAGACCAAAAATCCTCATGCTGATAGGGGAGGAGGAGGAGGGAAGAAAATCAAACGGCGCAAACGCACCCAATCCTCCTCAAGTGCCTGGATAACGCGCAACAGGTAAGCTATCTGCTGCTCAGGGGTGAGGAAACGAATATCAGAATCAGGGGGTAGTGGAAGAGGAGCTGGTGGTGTAGCAAAAGGAGACTGACAGTGACAAGGTGGAGGACGCGGAGTCCTCTCCAGCTCCAAAACGCGTCTGCTCAATGCATCCTGCTGTATCTGCAGGGATGTAAGTATGTCGTCTGTGGTATATCCGATATGAAACGGGTGATACGGGTCTGATAGCGGCATAACATTGGGTGATGACCACAAAAATGGCTCACCCATAGGTGCTGAAGCAAGAAAAGCAGTATGTGGGGCAGGTGTAAACGAGGGCATAAATGAAAAAGTTGCTGTCGAATGGGGCATATGATCATGCTGCTGTGTGGAAGGTCCTTCCCCTAGACAGGGAGGAGGAATCTCCTGTAGAAAGATGATGGGTAAGTCCGTGCGGTGGACATCAAATACGTGCAGACGATACTAGGGAACATCAAGCGGTGCAAAAACGGGTGCAACAGGGGGTGTGACTGGTACAACAAAAGATGGGTAATTGTCGTCCTCTATCCACCCGTTACGGGTGTCAGTGTATCTGGGATCGACATGTGTGGCAAAAGGTGCACGGTTAACAAATACCGGCACAGGATCAGGCTGTGGTGCATCAACAATAGGAACATCAGAAACTGGTGGTACGACGACTGGTGCTTCAACAATAGGGGGTGCCAAGACTGGTACATCAACGTGATCAGGCTCGGGTAAAGGATCAGGCAAAAGTGCAACAGCTGGGATATCAATAGGGTCATGAGCAATGACAGGCTCTAGGCCAACTAGAACAGGCTCAGCAGGTACGAACTCGACCTCAGGATCTGGGTCGACAGCATGGGGAAAGATGGGCACAACAGACATCGCCATGTCTGAGTCTGCGTCAGGAGAGTAGCGCTGCACGCCCTGGTAGTGAATAGATGCGGATGCCACAGACTCGAACGAGTCTGGACCAGATGAATCAGAAGGAGCCTCCTCTACGGGAGCCTCAGCAGGTGGCATGACAACAGCGTCAGCGGCGGGAACCTCAACAATAGGAACTACAGGGTCGTCAACGAGAACATCAGCATGAACCTCAACCATGGGAACAACATGATCATCAACGGGAACATCAGCAGGAGGGACATCGTCATCCATAAGGGCCACACCATCCTGGTCACCCTCCGGGGGACCCTCAATGAATAAGTCGATGTTATCATCAGCGAACTCATCATGTGGCAGATCCTCGACAGGAACTGCGGCGAGTGGGAGAGGAGCAGGGATCTGAATGAGAGGTAGATCCCCGTCGAATGGACCATCAGCTAGAGGAATATCATCCCCAAAATCTGGAAGAGCAAACGGCTGGAAATCATCCTCATTGGTGCTCGTAGTATCCGACGTATAAACCTTGCTCTCAGATAGAATCTCGACGTCCGAGACTATCGCCATAGGATCCAGTGTGTCTGATACTCCGGTATCCGAAGAAGATGGCATGGTGTCTGTAACACAACCATACATATGCACATATATCAACATGTAATCAAATAAGCATGTAAGTCATAATCAATGTACGCAAGTAATTATCCTAGTCTTCCCCAGACTATCCCACCCAGACTATCCCACCCAGTCTCTCAGACTAAATTCCCTAGTCTCTCAGACTAAATCCCTGGCCTCTAAGACCAACTCCCTGGTCTCTAAGACCAATTTTCCCAGTCTCTAAGACTAAATCCCTAGTCTTTAAGACCAACCTCCCTCAGTCTCTAAGACTAATCCTCCCTCGGTCTCTAGGACTGAATTATAAATATACCCTTTTGAAATGTGTATTTGTACCTTTTTGTTTGTAAAAATGTTTGTACCCTGGATCTGGACGTATAGTGTATGCAAATGTAAAAATGTTTAAAAACATTTTCGTGAGAGCCCTGAAGATCATAGTGTAGACTCGAGAAGGAATGCTGTCACACCCTGGTTTTTGCGGAAGCGTGGGTTTATTTGGTGTGACTTCTTAATACCATAGCAACAATCATAATAATGCTATATGATAAAAACACAAGATGTTCATCCATTCATTAAGTTGAAAAATACCATAACATCATTGTTCGAAAATGTCAACACTTAAAGTAAGTTACAAACCATACTTGTTTAAGAGGTGTTCATGAGACACATCAAAAGACTTTAAATAAAACGTGGTTTAAAGACATGTAACCCGTCCAGGTAAGGGTTACACCTCCTAAACCTACTACCCTGGATGACATCTCTTATTCAACGCAGCTAGACATATGCATACTCTGCCGGATCCGCTAGTTTCCTGAAATACATGTAGTTTGAAAAATCAACAAAGGTTGAGCGAGTTCATGTGTAAGTGAGTATGTATAAACCTTTGTAATGTGTCTGTATGTATGAAAATCCCTGGTATGTAGCAATTAAGGAAAAAGAAGAGATCACCAATGGGTTGCAAAGCCACTGGTATGTGTGAAATGGTGCAGGAAGTACTCAAACCTAGCAAATTTGTACCGGGCCTCTGGCTGTAAGACACAGTCACCACTATGGGCCACCCTGGCCTCATGGGTATGGGCTCGCTACACCCAAATAGATCTATCACTCATGTCTCTCGGTCCTACAACGAGGATTAATGGCCTTAAGTGTTGTACCCACCTTTCACATGATCTAAGCGTCTAAACCCTCCTTAAGCTAACCATACCATGTATAAAAGCGTCTGTAATAATTGTAACATGTATTCCACCCCCGAAGTATAAAACTAAAAACAGTTGAGAGAAAAGGGGGACATGAGCTCACAGTATTGCGTCTCCTGTATAGTAACGTCAACTCAAACCTGATCAGCTACCCGACGACCTACAACGTACTAATGTTTATTAGACAGACGAACCGGTCATGACTTGGCTTAGGGTTTAATGTTTTTGAGTTGCGTTTCTTGTGTCTCCGAATATTATCCCAAGTGATAATTATTTGTTAAAATAATAATTATTATAACCTTGTATTATATTTAGTTTTGGAATAATTGTTAAACAATATTTCGTATTCATACTTCTCAAGTATTTTATATGCGTATCTCCTTCCCAAGGATGGGGGTATTTTATACATGTATATTCGTAGTCGCGAAAATTATATTTTAAGTCCCACTTAGGAAAATATATTTAACTTATTTGTCCAAAATAACGCATTCCCAAAATATATGTATTTTTCCCAAAAATAATATATTTTACTTTTTTAGTTTCCAAAATAATATTTTACCAAAAAAATATATGTGTAAGAGTATTTTCTGGAATATCTCATAAGTCTCATTTTCGCGTTTGGTTTCACAATACCGAGTACGTAACTTAAATATTTATTCCGTGTGATTTTTGGTATCATTTTGGGAGTTGTAATTTCCATGGTATTTGCAAGTTATGTTAGTTTACCCTAAAATAATATAACTAGTTCACAAAATATGTAAATATTCACACAAGCGTTTTAGTATAAAATATATATTCTAATATATATTTATCCACTTTTGTGTACAAAAACCAACCTCCGACACTTTGGATTTTGTTACAAAATTTATGGCGAAGTTGATATTCGAAACACAAGTTATAATATATACTTGTAACACTTGTTTAGAAAAAATATTTTCTAAGTGTTGGAATTTTAGAAAATTTCGCCAGAGTTTCCTTTGTAAATGGAGGTGTCCATGCTTATTAGCATATCATTTTCTTTCAAAAATTCATTCAATCAACCAACAACAAGTCATTAAACAACATTACACTAATCAAGTGCAAAAACTATGCACTTTACATAATAACATGAACTTGGTTTTTCATAAAAACACGTAGTAACTTTGTAGAGTGTTAGTGGGTTTAGTTACCCTCCAAAGTGTGTTTACATTTAGTAAAATCTTACTCTCGGGGTTTTTAGACGTTCACAACTTGTGAACTTGTTTTACAAAAATATCCATTTACAATATTTTCATGTTTCACTTGCATCCTTATACTCTTTTAAATTCCAAAAACAATGTATATGCAAGCAAAGTTATGATCCTTCAAAACCCGTCTTTTTAACTTGGTTAGTTTTAGAAAAATCATCATCAAGACTTGGATTTACAAGTTTACTAGTTCACTAGGTTCATTATTTTTCAAGAAAATCATCTACTTTCAAGTTCATGTCTTCACTAGTGGGAGGTTATTTCATGTACATATAATCACCCCTAACTTGTTAAGTCATGTTTTTAATCATAACTTAATAAGCTTCATATGATGACTAACCATCATGTTACTAGTAATCATCAAGGTATCTCCAACATAACCAAACCACTTCATTTTATCATGAGTTCATCTTATTTCATCTTGTTTCTTCATCTAGTTAGCTTTATCTTCAAGCTTATGTTTATGATCTTTTATAGTTTTTGAGATATCATCTTATTACAACTATTAATCACCAAAAACATGCAATAAATAAGGATTCAAGAGACTTACTACTAGCTTTTAAGCTAGGGAAGATCAAGAGTAGAAATGAGGTGGTTAATAGCAAATAGAGAAGGTCCTTGATGATCCGAAAGCTGCTAGCTCTTTTGTATGGTCTTTATAACCTTTGTATGCTTGTGGATTGGTGGATGATGATCGAATGATGATGATGGTGGTTGTTCTTGGGGTCTGCCGAAACAAAGAAAGAAGGAGGGAAGAAAGTGTTTGAGTGTTGTGAAGATGGGAATGAATGAGAGTCTTATGGTTAAATAGATAATCTTTCCAACACTTCTTTGTCCATTAGATCTAATGCTCCTTAAGTACAATACAAACCCATTAAACAAATCAAGAAAATCAAAGGGTGGGATATCACCCTTGTAACCGTAAGGTGGGGGGGTCTAGTTGGGATGCAACTAGGTAGTTAGTGATCTTGCTTGGAAACCAATGTCTAGTTAGTGTATAATGAGTGTTATATCTTTATTGTATAGATTATGATGTTCGGGGATCATAACTAGCTTAGAAAAATAAAAACAATATATTATATCTTTATTGGTGTTCCGGGTAATGTCCGGTTGTTCGGTTTGGTATTGTTCCGTTAAAGTGCTTAATTATTCCGTAAAGTGTCTTTTATATAGCTTTTTGTGTCACAATTAATTCTCGGCACTTAGGAAAGTATACAGGACCATTTTGCCATATTTTTGCAAGTGACTAGCATGATTAAATGCTGAATTTTGTTAATAGATGCAGAATTCTGCACTTAGGGTGGGTTTTAAGCACTCTCTGGCACTTAAATTCTCACCTAGTGACGCAGTTTTATGGTCCTTACTTCCCTACACACTACCCTAGTGTGATACTTTATTCCTGGCTCATACTGGGCCTCAATATAGTTTCTGTCTATGTGCTGGCATTGTCAGCATGCGTTTGAGTTATCCGCTCACTGTACTAACTGTGCTTTGTGCATCAAGTTTGTCACTAAAGTCTGTGTGTAATAAATGGAGTGACAGTATGAAATGTGGTGCATATGTATGTATGTAACATAAATCAGAAAGCAGTTTAATCATCAGTTGAGATCAAGCACAGTCATTAGGCACAAATTAAATATTAATTAATTGTACGGATACCTGAAATTTTGAGGGTTGTCACAGTACCATTCTTGTGTATTCGAAGAACGTTGTCTTATATTCACGACAATTCACGTCTATCATTTTATGATTTAGGAACTCGTTAGCCATTCATTCTTTTTCATAAGGAGGACAAAATTTTCTTTCTGCCATTTCCTTGAATTTTTCCCAGTTCATGGCATAGGCCATGTCAGTTCCTTTTGCCTGAAGAATTGTATTCCACCATTCTAAGGCTTCTTCTTTAAAAAGGTTGGAAGCATACATCACCTTATCTTCTTCGGCACATTTGCTGATTTTAAGAACAGCTTCCGTCTTTTCCAACCATCGCAGAGCAGCCGTGGCTCCTTCACTGCCTGCGAACTCAGTTGGTTTACAAGCTAGAAATTCTTGTAGGTACACCCGAGAGTTATCGCCTTCGTTTTCTTGGGAAATGGGGTTTTGATAATATCAACATTGCCTCCGTTGACACTATGGCTAAAACTGTTGTCACGAGTATGCTTGCTACTTACAGCTTTGGTGTGTTCTACGGAGTTTTTAACAACTTTAATTATTAAAGGTATAGCATTAGCTATTCCCTGGGAAATTATATTTTCTATAGCATTTTTATCCAAAGGATTTTCATGATTAGCATGAACTTCTGGATTATGTGATACTTCATTCGACATCTGAATTACAAACATTTTCAATTATTAATATCACAGAACAGTTAGAACAAAAAAATACTTTCAAGAATCATATGTGTATATATATATATACACACATATATTTAAATCTACAAAAATAACACATATGTTATTTTGTATTAATTTCCTAACTTTATTTTTTAAGTTTAGGTATTAAAAGAACACCTAAATAGCTTAAACAAGTGGCTCTGATACCACCTTCTGTCACAACCCCCGACCCCACCCTAGGAGCGGGAGCCGTGAACCAGCCAGATGGTATCGGTGTTTGTTAATTACGCAGCGGAAAATGTTTCATCAGGATCGTAGTTAGGAAATAATTTCAGAGTTTATAAAAACACCAAACTTTTAATATTAAACAAATGGGCTAAAACACATATTCCATTCAATTGTTTTTATAGGGATAAACCCAAATAAATAAAACATAAATTTCTTCTTTTATTCAGGTATTTATAGCCACTTTATTTAAGCTTTTAGTGCTCCATAGCTGGATTCTATTATCTTTACAGCAAATTACCTGAAACACGTTTTGAAAACATTTTATCAGTAATAAATACTAGCGAGTTCATTCTATTTTTATAAAAATATATTGTTATACTTTTACAGCAAAAAGGTTTTTATATTTGTTTATATTTATCCAAAAACTGAATCAGTAATTATCACATGGTGACAGTTCTGATGTGACGGTGGTCATATCACTCATTGGCGAACTTTCGTCCAACAGTGCACTTTATCAAGTAATAGGTATATCGTATATCTTACTATTATTTAAAGGTATCTGTCACTAGGTGGTTCCTGTGACAGTGGTCAAATCACTGTTGATCATTTTTTTAACTAGTGACTGGGGTCGTATCAGTATTGATCATTCTCTCAACTAGTGACTCTGGTCATATAACTGTTGATCATTCTTTCAACTAGTGACTCGGGTCGTATCACTGTTGATTTTTCTTTCAACTAGTGCCTGTGGTCATAACACTGTTGATCATTCTCTCAACTAGTGCCTTTGGTCAAGTCACTGTTGATCATTGTAAGGACCTTCAAAAATGTCCTAAAACGACCGATAAGTAAAAACCCGGACCCCCGAAACCCTACTGTGCATGAAAAATCAAGAAATAAAGATTTTTGGTTCTCAGGCGGGCCGTGTAAAGGATAGGTAGACCCTTACGCCGGCCGCGTCAACCTTAAGTTGACCGGATAAGCGTTCCCGGTCCACGTATCACACACGTGGCATGCCTACCAGTGACACGGATGCCCTAATCTACGAATAGACCTCCACGCGGGCCGTGTAAGGGTCGAGCAAAGGTTCACGCGGGCCGCGTGAGACCCAAAATTTTGCTATAAATCGCTTGGATCACGAACAGTTCATCTGTGTCAAAATTTCAATCAAAAACACAAAGATTACTGCTCAAAAGTCGAAAATCACATTCACGGTGGTGAAACGCTGCCACGATACAGGGTATCAATGTCCGGTCGATTGAAACTATCCAATGGATGTTTAAGTGCTGCCCACATTAGGGCCATACTTTGTCAGTCGTCGTGAATTCGATTGATGTTTAAGTATTGCACTTTGTCATTCGTTGTGAGGGTTTTAATCTCGTGAGTTATCGTAAATGCTGTATTAGTTACTGACCTAGTTCGTGTGCATTGTTATTTAAATTAGGTTACAAGGCTTATCAGTAGGCTAAACTCTGCCCGTTTAAATTTGCAATGTGAGTCATTCTCTTTTATCAAAAGTATTTTACAATACTCCAATCATTTTCAAAAGTTATAATTATAGGGATTAAGTCGTGGTTATCTTGAATCACTGGCTAGTGGGGTATTGTGCACATTATTAAGGGATAATTGTATATTTCCCCTTAAAAAACTACCTAATTGCGTATTTACCCAACTTAAAATTAAAATTGCATATATCCCCCTTTCTTACCTAATATAATTGCAAATTTACCCATTTTGATTTATTTTATTAAAACAAGTTATATAATGACTTTTTTACCTTTATTTTTATAAAAACTTAAAAAAAAAATATTCATTTTTACTAGTCTTTGTGGATTTTTCACAATTCTTTAAAAACAATACATATTTATTCATTTTAACTATTTTTACTAAAACTTAAACACTGAAATAAACCACTAAACTAGTAAAAATCTACAAAAACTAGTAAAAATGAATAAATATGTATTTTTTTTAAGTTTTAGTAAAAAATAAGAGTAAAAAAGTCATTATATAACTTGTTTTTAATGAAATAAATCAAAATGAGTAAATTTGCAATTTTATTAGTTAAGGAATGGGATATATGCAATTTTAATTTTAAGTTTGGTAAATACGCAATTAAGCAGTTTTTTAAGACGAAATATGGAATTGTCCCCATTATTAATTTCTCACGGTTAGGCTAATAAATCCTAACAGTGATAATCGTCACTACTTGGGGAAATAGACCCAATAGTGGTATGACCATCGTCACCAGGAGGTGACACGGCGTCAGATAAAAATAAGATAAAAGCCATTGTAATCGCTCTTATGCTATAATTTATAACTATGTGTCGTTTTATCAAATTTGAATGACTCCCCAGTATTTCCCCGCTGATAAAATATTTTCAAAACATGTTTCAGGTGACTACTGTGAACCAAGGAAAAGTGCTACGGAGCACTCAGAAAGCTTGAAGTAGTGGCTCAATTAAACAAATAAACATGTTTTGTAAACCAGGGAATTTCCAAGGAAAAATATTTTATTGTAAATTACGGGGTTTATCCCGAATTATGAAATAAAATAATCGGGCATTTCAAGTTAAAAAGATCCTGTTAAAACCTTCCGCTGTCAACTCAATTAAAAAATTCCACGAGTTTCTGTCCCGCGGCTCCTGGACCGGGTAACACCGGGGACGGGGGCCGTGACAGGAAAAGGTGGTATCAGAGCCACTGATTTAAGCCAATTAAGTATTTAGAAATACTTAATTTTACTAATTGCCATTTTGTGACTATGTGTTCTTAACTGACTACTTGTTTGTTACAGTAAACAAAGACTTTCGGACATCTATCGTCAATTAGATAGTTCACCAAAAGATAAGGGAACTTCATCCCAATCAAATTCCTCAAAATACTCAGCAGAAACTAAGGAAGGAATATTTGTTCGTAAGGCACAGTTTGAGAAACCACTTACTCCTAATAAAAGAAGTTGGATTATTAGAAAAAGTCAAGAGAAAATAAAGAAGTCACAACCAAAAGGAGTAATGAGTAATAAGGAAACTCAGGAAATAGGCAATAACCCACCATGGGAAGATGAGTTAGATGAACAATGGGCAGATCTCTACATGTTAGCCACCGTAGCAGTAAATGCTAACTTTTGATTAAACCATCAAACTAGTACCAGTACCCATCTCATCTATAAGCCAGAAACTTTGCCCATTAAATAAACAACTTAGTAAGAAAAGATAGACTAAAATAAATTTTCCCTAGTATATTACAGTTGTAATTTGTAACAGATATATTAAATTCGCTATTTTAATCAATCCGTTTATATAATTACTTAAAATTTCTGATCACCTTTCTGTGATTATGTGAAAGTTTTAATCTAGAATTTTGTGTGTTTCTTCATATCTGCTAAACAGCATGAATGAGTTGTCTGAAGCTCTTCAGAATCTCAATCTCTATTCTGTTAATATGGAAGTTTCCAAAGACTTTACTGGTTATTGTGCGGACATTGAGGAACCTATGGAATTTCAAGTCCAGCCACCAGAAAAACCTAAGCCAAAGAAGAGGAGAATAATTGTTGGCTAGAGGCGTGTGCGCAGAAGGAAACCAGTAACTCGAAAAGTTGCCAAAACGGAGGATCCAATAGATAAAGGAAAAGGAATAGAGATTGGAGAAAGTTCCAGGCAAGCTGAGGAAATGCCGTTGCAGGAAGAGCTGGATTGCATACTAGCAAGTTGTGATATCCTTAAGCCGGTTAATGAAAACCTTTACATTTATCCTGCCGAAACCCAGCTTCCAGTAAACTTGGAACCAGCCATCCCAGATCCCCTTGTTAATACCCGACCTCTAGGAGAAATGGAAGAATGGTGGACCAACGACTGGCAGTTTCAGAACCTCCTTAATAACCCCTATACCTTTCTCCCTCAGCTTGACCCAGAGCCTGCACCAAATCCACCAATGAGTAATGAGAATTTGGCTGCACTCCGCCATTTGGCGAGGAGCTGATGGATGCAGGAAATAGAATCCAGGAGGTAGGAGAACAGATCTCCTGGAAGTACGACGAGAGGGAACGTCGCTTCTGAAATACCAGCTGACAGGGATGGTGTGACGGCATGGTTGTGGTTGTATAATAATAAAATAATAATAGTAATAAAAACATAATTATGTGAAATAACTTAAAAATAAAACTTCTGTAAGATAATCAGTGTGTACGGATGCATATTATAATATATGAAAATATCGAACGTTGAAAAATCAACAATTTTGGCTATACTTGTTGACGTAATTATGTGCAATTATTTTATTATGTTTGGTTATTAATTATTTTATGCTAATCACTTATATACAATAATTACCAGATGCAAAACGCTGGTAATAACCAAGTTAACGAGGGTAACCAATCTGGGGAAAATAATGAAGATCAATTTTTGAATAGGCAAGATATTGAGAATATCGTTGCTCAGGGAATAGCCAACGCTATTCCAGCAATCCTTGCTGCTGCAAGAAATCCAGTTGAACCTCAACAAATTATTCCTAGCAAACGAACACATGGCGATAATTTTAGTAATAGTGTAAATGGAGGCAGCAACCATACTAATAACAACGACGATGAAATGCAAGCCCCACTCCTTAAGAAAATGAAAGCTGCAATGCCTGGTTGCACTTATAAGGAGTTTCTTGCCTGTAAACCAGTTGAATTTGCAGGCAACGAAGGGGCGACTACTGCACTGCGTTGGTTAGAGAAAACCGAGGCGGTGATCAAAATAAGTAAATGCGTCGAGGAGGATAAAGTCATGTATGCTTCACACCTTTTCAAGGAAGAAGCATTAGAATGGTGGAATACAGTATTACAAGCTAAAGGAAGTGACATGGCCTATGCCATGAGTTGGGAAGAGTTTAAGCGTATGGTAGAAAGAAAATTCTGCCCTGAATATGAAAAAGAACAAATGGCGAATAAATTCCTGAACCACCGAATGGTGGATGTTGACTGCAGAGGGTATACTTCGAAATTCTTCGAGTATGCTAGAATTGTGCCTACTCTGGCTTCGCTAGAACCAGTACTTATTTCCCGCTATATATGGGGATTGATTGGCGAAATCCGTGAAATCGTTAAAGCTGCGAGACCTCGCACAATTGACGATGCTGTGGAATTAGCCAACACTTTAACTGACGGACTTGTGCGTACGAGAGAAGAGAATAGAAAGAAGGAAGTGGCCCAAAAGATTACCCAGGGATTCCGTGTGGGTAACCGTAGTAATTTCAAGAAAAGGGGAACTAGGCAGTCTTCCACTGTTCCATTTTGCTATGCCTGTAAACGAAAGCATTTTGGAAGATGCAAAGGGTATTGCAATTTCTGCAAAATCCCAGGGCATCAAGAAGAAGATTGTAGGAAGAAGAAAGCAACAATCTGCTACAACTGCGAAGAAGCTGAACATTTTAGGCCAGACTGCCCTAAATTGGCCAAACCAGCTGATAACAAAGCCAAACCCGCAGAAGGAGCTACCAAGAAAAACGCAAGAGCCTTCCAGTTGACTACTCAGGAAGAAGAACTAATCCCTGACGTGATAGTTGGTACGTTCCTAGTTCACGACGTTTATGCCAAAGTATTATTTGACTCTGGTGCAAACCAAAGTTTCATAAATACTTCATTCTGCCAAGCTCTTAACTTACCCTTCAGCAACCTTAGGCAGATTTTTACAGTTGAAACGGCAGATGAAAATTCTGTTAAAATAAATAAGGTTTTAAGAGAAGGAAAAATAGAACTTTTAGGCCATAAATTTTCTGCAAACCTATTACCAATGGATTTAGCAGGATTCGACGTTGTATTAGAAATGGATTGGTTGGTAGCCAACCATGCTCGAATTCTTTGTGATAAAAACTCAATAGAAATTCATACACCCACAGGAGAATTAGTGGTGATTACAGGAGATCAGCCACGTAAACCACTGATATTCATTTCAGTAATGAAGTTGGCCAGTTATTCAAGAAAACAAGAAGAAGTGTATATGTTTTCAGTAATCATTAGCACGAAGGATAAGGAACTTAAAGAAATTCCTGTAGTATCAGAATACCCGGATGTTTTTCCAGAAGAACTACCTGGATTACCACCCGATAGGGAAGTCGAATTTAGAATTAATCTAATTCCCGAAACTACACCGATAGCCAAGGCACCTTATCGGTTAGCACCCACCGAAATGCTAGAACTGAAAAAGCAATTAGATGAATTACTAAGTAAAGAATTCATACAACCGAGTTCATCCCTGTGGGGAGCTCCAGTGTTGTTTGTGAAAAAGAAAGATGGGTCAATGAGAATGTGTATCGATTATAAGGAATTGAATAAGGTTACAATTAAGAATCGATACCCATTACCTAGGATCGATGATCTTTTCGATCAACTTCAGGGAGCTAGATACTTTTCTAAGATAGATTTACGCTCCGGATATCATCAGTTGAAAGTAGAGGAAGAAGACATACCTAAAACTGCTTTCAGAACTAGGTATGGTCACTACGGGTTTACAGTCATGCCCTTTGGACTAACAAATGCTCCTGCAACATTTATGGACATGATGAATAGGATCTGTAAACAGTACTTGGATAAATTTGTAATTGTCTTCATCGACGATATACTTATTTATTCCAAAAGCCAGGATGAACACTGTCAGCACTTGTATGCACTCTTAACTTTGTTAAGAAAAGAGAAGCTTTATGCCAAATTCTCGAAGTGTGAATTTTGGCTACAAGAACTGCAATTTTTAGGACACATGGTGAATCACGAAGGAATTCACGTAGATCCCTCCAAAATAGAAGCGATCACCAAGTGAAAGGTCCTGCAATCAGCTATGGAAATTAGAAGTTTTCTATGGTTAGCTGGATACTATAGGCAATTTATTAAGGATTTTCCAAAATAGCTGTACCATTAACTAAGCTAACCTGTAAAGCAGTTAAGTTTGAATGAGGACCCAGGCAAGAAGCGGCTTTTAGGATTTTAAAGCAAAAGCTAACAAATGCCCCAATTTTAGCCTTGCCAGAAGGAACAAAAGATTTTGAAGTGTACTGTGATGCTTCTAAGCTAGGATTAGGATGTGTGCTAATGCAACGCAAATGGGTAATTGCGTATGCCTCAAGGCAATTGAAAAAGCACGAGGAAAACTATACGACTCTTGACTTAGAATTAGAAGCCATAATTTTTGCCCTTAAGATTTGGAGACACTGTCTGTTTGGAAGTAAGTTCACTATCTATACATATCATAAAAGTTTAAGATATATATTTGGGCAAAAAGAATTAAACATGAGGCAAAGTGTTGGTGCATGGAATGTCTGATGACTACATCTTTATGAGTCTTAGGTCTAGATAGTTTGAGTTAGAATTGAAAACAAGTTTAGAGATTTAAACATGTAATTTCGCTCATAATGACACTTGTGTCTTTTAGAGCGAAATTAGGATAATGTTGTAATTTCGCTCCTAGGTGTTTAAGGTAGTGATTTCGCTCCTGAAGAAACATGTTAATTCCGCTCCTGATGTTCTTATGTGATTCCGCTCGTAATGAGCATGTTATTTGGAGCGGAATCAGCCGTCTATATATAGGTGATCGGCTGAGTTCATTTGTAATTTTGGAGCGAAATTAGATCTTGTGTACGGTGACGAAACTCTGTCAAAATCAAGTCAGAAACATGTGTAAACATTGGAAATTGATAATAGAGAGAAATTAAATGGATCCGAAAGATGTTGTGACTTTGTATACGTTGATTCCGCCTTCGTATTCAGAGATGAACTACTTTACTGACGTTTAGGGTCACGCAAACGGTCCAACAAGTGGTATCAGAGCTCAGGACGAGGAGTTCATACCATAGCAGCTTGATTCTACCAGAATTTCTCATTTCTACTCACTTCTTCTTATATTTTTCGGTTTTGAACAAGTTCTAACGGTCGGAATGGATTGAATTTCGAGTATTGTATGTAAAACATAGTGTTAATAAACCCTAGAAAGAATCAGGTTAAAATTCGGAGTAAAAATGGTAAAAACAACCTAAAAACCTGATTCCGCTCGTAACGTACTTCGATGATTTCGCCCTAAATTCTAATTCCGCTCGATATTTACTTGTTGATTTCGCTCGTAATCAGAGTTGTTTTTATTCCGCTCGAAACACCATTCTGATTCCGCTCCTAATCAGAACAAGTCTGATTCCGCCCGAAATCAAGCCTGATTTCGCTCAGACAGTTAAATTCTGATTTCGCTCAAGAGTTACTTTCTGATTTCGCTTGAAATCAGAATTTAGTTGATTTCGCTCTAAAGCTGATTTCGCTCGAACTTGCTGTGTTTCAAAACTTTGAAAAAAAATTTCTAAGTGTTTTGCTGATTGTTTTCAGGAACGTTCTAGATGGATGATTTCAATCCGTTTTATGACATGTATGCATTTGCTGGAGATGGTGGAAATGATACATCTTCGAGTAACACCAATGACAACATGCAGAATCCAAAGAAAAAGCTATCGGATGCATTGGAGGTTGAAAGTGCTTTCGGAACCTACAATAAACCCCCAAAGTTGATAGCTATAGAAGAATACAGTCGGTGGGCAAAGAAATTTGAAGATTGGTTGAGAGCCTTTGCTTTTCCTAGCTGGAAGAGTCTAAAAAATGGTTATGATAATGGAGGCAAAAGTGGTGAAACCTTAACGACACCTGATGAAATAGAATCGTTTGTTGCTGAGCAAAAATGTATTGCGTTGCTGTTTCAGTCCGTCAGAGAAGATATCATATCTTTGATCGAATACTCTAGTGCTACAGATCTCTGGAACAAATTGAAAAACAAATGTATAGGAAGTAAAGAAATTGTGAAAAACAAAACGAAACTACTTAGAGAAGAGTTTGATTTGTTTGGGTGTTTAAAGAATGAATCAGTTTGTAAAATGATAGAGAGGTTTGGGCATCTGAAACTGGAACTGGCGAGTCATGATATTCGCTATACTGAAGAAGAGCTAGTTGATAAGCTGTTTGACTCACTACCGGATGAAATGGATTGGCAATACTATGCATTGATGCTGAAGAATAAGATCAAGCCTGCAGATCTTAAGGTGGATTTGTTGATTGAGAGATTAGAAAGTCACGAGTTGGAGTTAAAGAAGACACACAAAGTTAATCATTCGTCTTATCAGCAGAACTTGGATTTGTATTATCCAAAGAGCATGATGCCAAAGAACACATCTCCCAAGTCTGCGTTTTCTGCTGAGAATGTCTCCACAACCAGCAAAGAAAGTCAAAGCAGTGGCAGTGGTTATCACAGTGTATATCACAGTGGGTCTTCATCAAATTCAAACCAGTCTGATGCAAAGAATTTATTTCAATGCAACATCGTTGTAGACTTAAGGAACGCTCAGAACTTCAGCGAAGAGTCTGCCAAACAACAGATGGTTTTTCTAGCCTCGGTACTGGAATCGTATGAAAGTCTTGTAGTAGGGAAGATAGGCAACACCAATTTGACAAAAGAAGATTATGATCATATTAATCCTGAGGAGATGGAGCTGATCGACATAAGGTGGTGTATGGCCAGTGCAGTTCGTTGAGCATAGCGTTTCATGGAGATAACAGGGAGGAAGTCAATTGGTGGACCATCTACCAAGTTGGGTTTTGATAAGTCTAAGGTGACGTGTTTCAAATGCAAACAGAAAGGTCACTTTAAGCGTGAATGCAGAAACGCGTATGCTGATGAATCTGAGAACCCGTTCAGAGAAGATTACTACAAGAAAGCGATTTATCATCAGAATAAATCAGAGCCGCCAAGAATGAAGCATATTGAAGATAACAAAGAAAAATCTAGAGCTCTTGCAGTGATTCACGACGATGAAGGTTTCGACTGGAGCGAGTTGTTACCTGAGGAGGATGCGGTTGGATATGCATTCATGGCAAATTCTGAACCTAAACCTTGGAAAGATAACATAACTGAAGAACAGAAGTATAATTACAGAACGATGTTAGCCACGAACAAATTGATCAGATTATCTGGTATTTTTTCTGAGGCAAAAAGAGCAAAGAGATGGGATCCAGACAGGGAGTGTTATCTTGATCCCTATGGAAACATTACTGTTGATCATAACACTCTTGATGTGGAAACCATAATTCAAGAATATAAAATTGAAGATGATTATTGGCAGAAGAAATGGCGGGGAAGCGGAGAAGATGAAGAGAAAGAGAAGAAGGAGAAAGAAGAAAATGAGAAGTCAAAGAAGATTGACACTGGGATCATTGACACTACAAAGGAGTTGAATGCTGAAAACTTGGGAAATATGGCTGACAAGGTGATAGCAGCTAAGACGCTTGAGGTAGATCCTAAATCTGTTTCTGAGTCTAAAAGCCAAGTCAGTTCAAATGCGTCAACGACTGAGTCAGGTAAAAAGGTCAGTGGTGATGTTTACTACAAAAATTGCCTCAAAGAGTGCAAGGTTTGTAATACAAACACTTATCTCAAAGGTAAGAAGATTGAGGATTTGACTGGTAAAGTCAAAAGTGTTGAGGATCAAATTCTTGATCGTGATAAATAGGTAAAAGCTTCAACTGAACGATTAAAAGAATTAACTAACAAAATTGAAACTGATAAAATTGATCAGGAAAGGGTTAGAAAAGAAAATGAGAAGTTAGTTCTTGAAAATCGTCAGATCACTGAAAAATTGGAGAAGCTTAAAAGCACGATTAAAGATAATGATGATAGAAATGGTAAAACATACAAAGAAAATTACCAATTGCAATGTGTTTTGAGATTAAAAGAAGAATTAATCAACCAACAACTGGATGAAATCGCTAAATTGAAACTTAAAGTTCAAGAAGCTGAAATTGAAAATGAGCGAATCCAGTTGAAGCTTAAGAGTTACAACTCCGCAAGTTTTGTTTTACAACACATTATTCCCAAACCCATCGGGAAAGACAAAGCAGGCGAAGATGTGTACTCTGATGGAACTGGGGTGGGTTTTCATCAAGTTCCACCACCAGTTCTTAATAATTACTCGAAAAAACAATCTGGGTTGGTTGAAATTGAAGAAGAAAATGAAGTGAAACTTCCTGATTCGATTGATGTGACATTTTCTTCATCATCATCTGATGATAGTGTTCAAACTGAGATAGTTATAAGCACAGCTGAAAGTGTTTTGTTGTCTGATTTAGCTGAAGATGATGAATGTTTCTTGAACAAATACATCCCGAAACAAAAATCCAAAAACAACTTAGGTAATAAACCGGGTCTTGTGATGTACAAGATGGCTGGATCTGATAAGTTGTATTTGGATTCTGAGTTTCCCATTGAGAATGTTAATGTAAACAAGTTGACATATGTTTTCAAATTGGTTGAAGTTGAGATGTCAGAAGTGAACAGTTTGAGTCAAACAACGAGACAAATGAATTTTGAGAAAGATAAAGCTTACTACAAAAAGCCTGTTGTTCCACCACGTTTTTATAACAACAATCGAAACAATTGGTCGGGTGGAGATCAGGGTGGTAAGAGTTATCAGAAAAGGAGTTTTCAAAACAAAAGGTTTGCTGAAAAGAAGGTGTTTGTGAACAGTTCAAGTTCACTTTCTGATGAGGAAAATGAATTATTTTTGAAATCAAATGAAGAATTTTTTGAGAAAAGGGCCTCACAACATCAGTCTGAAGGCACAGATCGGGTAGTTGATACTCGTACGTGTTTTAGATGCAACAAAGTTGGTCACATTGCAAGAAATTGCATCAACTCCAAGCCTAAGACTGAAGTTGTTGAGAATCGAAAGAAGAAGGTTGATGCTAAAGGAAAAGCTCCAATGGTTGTTGAGAAAATTTTGAAAAATGAGAAAACAAAAGTCAAAATTGAACCTGTTAAGAATGTGGTAACTAAAAATGACAAATTCTACAAACGGGTTGCATCATCTCAACAAACATGAAAGCCAAAAGTAGTTGATAAACAAAAGGTTTCAGAGTCAGAAAAACAATCGTCTTCTACCACACCGGTAAAGATGAATGTTCCTTTGGATTATTATGAAAAGTTGGAGAAATAATCTTCAAGTCCACATGAGAAGAAGAATGTTCAAAATAGAAATCAACCAACTGGTCAACTTAAGATAGACGAATTTTTCTTATACAAAAAGGTTGAGGTTGCATCAAATGAAAGTTTCAAAATGAATGATAAAAATTTTCCGCCACTTTACACTGCTAAAACTCACATTATAGTCAAGTTACCCGAGTCAAAAGAGGCTTGGGTAGCATCAAAATCTCATTAAAGATTTTGGACTTGCCGGAGCTTCCTAGTTGGTAATTGTGAAGCAGGAATCGGCATCTTTATTAAATTGTTTGCAATATGTGCAGGATCTTCCGAGAGCTATTTCACGATGGATCATGGATAGTGGAGCGTCTCGACATATGACAGGAAAGACTGCATTGTTGTATGATGTTAAAAATATCAATGGTGGTTTTGTGGGATTTGCTGGTCATGAAGGTGGTAGAATTATTGGTGAAGGAACGTTATCCAATGGGATTGTTACGTTTGAAAGAGTTAACTACATTACTGAGCTGGAGAATAATCTGCTAAGTATCTCGCAGATTTGTGACAATATGTATACCACTCACTTCATAGACAAAGAATGTTTGATCTTGAAACCAGGATTTGTTATCCCTGAAGAATGGATTATCATGAGGGCACCTAGAGTAAATGATTTATATGTGTTGGACATGAGTGTAGCAACTACAACTACTGGTCAAGCACATTGTTTTGTGTCTAGAGCAACAGAGAAAGCATCGAAGTTGTGGCACCAGAAGATGGGGCATATACATCTTAGAAAAATGAATTACTTGGTGCACAATGATTTAGTTCTTGGAGTTAATATCAAAGGTTTTCATCTGGAAGGGGAGTGCATTAGCTGCGTCAAAGGAAAGCAGAAGAAAAAGTCACACCCTAAAAAGCAAGTCAATTCAGTTTCCAGACAGTTAAATTCTGATTTCGCTCAAGAGTTACTTTCTGATTCCGCTCGAAATCAGAATTTAGTTGATTTCGCTCAAAAGCTGATTTCGCTCGAACTTGCTGTGTTTCAAAACTTTGAAAAAAAAATTCTAAGTTTTTTGCTGATTGTTTTCAGGAACGTTCAAGATGGATGATTTCAATCCGTTTTATGACATGTATGCATTTGCTGGAGATGGTGGAAATGATACATCTTCGAGTAACACCAATGACAACATGCAGAATCCAAAGAAAAAGCTATCGGATGCATTGGAGGTTGAAAGTGCTTTCGGAACCTACAACAAACCCCCAAAGTTGATGGCTATAGAAGAATACAGTCGGTGGGCAAAGAAATTTGAAGATTGGTTGAGAGCCTTTGCTTTTCCTAGCTGGAAGAGTCTAAAAAATGATTATGATAATGGAGGCAAAAGTGGTGAAACCTTAACGACACCTGATGAAATAGAATCGTTTGTTGCTGAGCAAAAATGTATTGCGTTGCTGTTTCAGTCCGTCAGAGAAGATATCATATCTTTGATCGAATACTCTAGTGCTACAGATCTCTGGAACAAATTGAAAAACAAATGTATAGGAAGTAAAGAAATTCTAAAAAACAAAACGAAACTACTTAGAGAAGAGTTTGATTTGTTTGGGTGTTTAAAGAATGAATCAGTTTGTAAAATGATAGAGAGGTTTGGGCCTCTGAAACTGGAACTGGCGAGACATGATATTCGCTATACTGAAGAAGAGCTAGTTGATAAGCTGTTTGACTCACTACCGGATGAAATGGATTGGCAATACTATGCATTGATGCTGAAGAATAAGATCAAGCCTGCAGATCTTAAGGTGGATTTGTTGATTGAGAGATTAGAAAGTCACGAGTTGGAGTTAAAGAAGACACACAAAGTTAATCATTCGTCTTATCAGCAGAACTTGGATTTGTATTATCCAAAGAGCATGATGCCAAAGAACACATCTCCCAAGACTGCGTTTTCTGCTGAGAATGTCTCCACAACCAGCAAAGAAAGTCAAAGCAGTGGCAGTGGTTATCACAGTGGATATCACAGTGGGTCTTCATCAAATTCAAACCAGTCTGATGCAAAGAATTTATTTCAATGCAACATCGCTGTAGACTTAAAGAACGCTCAGAACTTCAGCGAAGAGTCTGCTAAACAACATATGGTTTTTCTAGCCTCGGTACTGGAATCGTATGTAAGTCTTGTAGTAGGGAAGATAGGCAACACCAATTTGACAAAAGAAGATTATGATCAGATTGATCCTGAGGAGATGGAGCTGATCGACATAAGGTGGTGTATGGCCAGTGCAGTTCGTAGAGCACAGCGTTTCATGGAGATAACAGGGAGGAAGTCAATTGGTGGACCATCTACCAAGTTGGGTTTTGATAAGTCTAAGGTGACGTGTTTCAAATGCAAACAGAAAGGTCACTTTAAGCGTGAATGCAGAAATGCATATGCTGATGAATCTGAGAACCCGTTCAGAGAAGATTACTACAAGAAAGCGATTTATCATCAGAATAAATCGGAGCCGCCAAGAATGAAGCATATTGAAGATAACAAAGAAAAATCTAGAGCTCTTGCAGTGATTCACGACGATGAAGGTTTCGACTGGAGCGAGTTGTTACCTGAGGAGGATGCGGTTGGATATGCATTCATGGCAAATTCTGAACCTAAACCTTGGAAAGATAACATAACTGAAGAACAGAAGTATAATTACAGAAGGATGTTAGCCACGAACAAATTGATCAGATTATCTGGTATTTTTTCTGAGGCAAAAAGAGCAAAGAGATGGGATCCAGACAGGGAGTGTTATCTTGATCCCTATGGAAACATTACTGTTGATCATAACACTCTTGATGTGGAAACCATAATTCAAGAATATAAAATTGAAGATGATTATTGGCAGAAGAAATGGTGGGGAAGCAGAGAAGATGAAGAGAAAGAGAAGAAGGAGAAAGAAGAAAAAGAGAAATCAAAGAAGATTGACACTGGGATCATTGACACTACAAAGGAGTTGAATGCTGAAAACTTGGGAAATATGGCTGACAAGGTGATAACAGCTAAGACGCTTGAGGTAGATCCTAAATCTGTTTCTGAGTCTAAAAGCCAAGTCAGTTCAAATGCGTTAACGACTGAGTCAGGTAAAAAGGTCAGTGGTGATGTTTACTACAAAAATTTCCTCAAAGAGGGCAAGGTTTGTAGTACAAACACTTATCTCAAAGGTAAGAAGATTGAGGATTTGACTGCTAAAGTCAAAAGTATTGAGGATCAAATTCTTGATCGTGATAAATCGGTAAAAGCTTCAACTGAACGATTAAAAGAATTAACTAACAAAATTGAAACTGATAAAATTGATCAGGAAAGGGTTAGAAAAGAAAATGAGAAGTTAGTTCTTGAAAATCGTCAGATCACTGAAAAATTGGAGAAGCTTAAAAGCACGATTAAAGATAATGATGATAGAAATGGTAAAACATAAAAAGAAAATTGCCAATTGCAATGTGTTTTGAGATTAAAAGAAGAATTAATCAACCAACAACTGGATGAAATCGCTAAATTGAAACTTAAAGATCAAGAAGCTGAAATTGAAAATGAGCGAATCCAGTTGAAGCTTAAGAGTTACAACTCCGCAAGTTTTGTTTTACAACACATTATTCCCAAACCCATCGGGAAAGACAAAGCAGGCGAAGATGTGTACTCTGATGGAACTGGGTTGGGTTTTCATCAAGTTCCACCACCAGTTCTTGATAATTACTCGAAAAAACAATCTGGGTTGGTTGAAATTGAAAAAGAAAATGAAGTGAAACTTCCTGATTCGATTGATGTGACATTTTCTTCATCATCATCTGATGATAGTGTTCAAACTGAGATAGTTAAAACCACAGCTGAAAGTGTTTTGTTGTCTGATTCAGCTGAAGATGATGAATGTTTCTTGAACAAATACATCCCGAAACAAAAATCCAAAAACAACTTAGGTAATGAACCGGGTCTTGTGATGTACAAGATGGCTGGATCTGATAAGTTGTATTTGGATTCTGAGTTTCCCATTGAGAATGTTAATGTAAACAAGTTGACAAATGTTTTCAAATTGGTTGAAGTTGAGATGTCAGAAGTGAGCAGTTTGAGTCAAACAAAGAGACAAATGAATTTTGAGAAAGATAAAGCTTACTACAAAAAGCCTGTTGTTCCACCACATTTTTATAACAACAATCGAAACAATTGGTCGGGTGGAGATCAGGGTGGTAAGAGTTATGAGAAAAGGAGTTTTCAAAACAAAAGGTTTGCTGAAAAGAAGGTGTTTGTGAACAGTTTAAATTCACTTTCTGATGAGGAAAATGAATTTTTTTTGAAATCAAATGAAGAATTTTTTGAGAAAAGGGCCTCACAACATCAGTCTGAAGGCACAGATCGGGTAGTTGATACTCGTACGTGTTTTAGATGCAACAAAGTTGGTCACATTGCAAGAAATTGCATCAACTGCAAGCCTAAGACTGAAGTTGTTGAGAATCGAAAGAAGAAGGTTGATGCTAAAGGAAAAGCTCCAATGGTTGTTGAGAAAATTTGGAAAAATGAGAAAACAAAAGTCAAAATTGAACCTGTTAAGAATGTGGTAACTAAAAATGACAAATTCTACAAACGGGTTGCATCATCTCAACAAACATGGAAGCCAAAAGTTGTTGATAAACCAAAGGTTTCAGAGTCAGAAAAACAATCGTCTTCTACCACACCGGTAAAGATGAATGTTCCTTTGGATTATTATGAAAAGTTGGAGAAATAATCTTCTACTCCACATGAGAATAAGAATGTTCAAAATAGAAATCAACCAACTGGTCAACTTAAGATAGACGAATTTTTCTTATACAAAAAGGTTGAGGTTGCATCAAATGAAAGTTTGAAAATGAATGATAAAAATTTTCCGCCACTTTACACTGCTAAAACTCACATTAAAGTCAAGTTACCCGAGTCAAAAGAGGCTTGGGTAGCATCAAAATCTCATTAAAGATTTTGGACTTGCCGGAGCTTCCTAGTTGGTAATTGTGAAGCAGGAATCGGCATCTTTATTAAATTGTTTGCAATATGTGCAGGATCTTCCGAGAGCTATTTCACGATGGATCATGGATAGTGGAGCGTCTCGACATATGACAGGAAAGACTGCATTGTTGTATGATGTTAAAAATATCAATGGTGGTTATGTGGGATTTGCTGGTCATGAAGGTGGTAGAATTATTGGTGAAGGAACGTTATCCAATGGGATTGTTACGTTTGAAAGAGTTAACTACATTACTGAGCTGGAGAATAATCTGCTAAGTATCTCGCAGATTTGTGACAATATGTATACCACTCACTTCACAGACAAAGAATGTTTGATCTTGAAACCAGGATTTGTTATCCCTGAAGAATGGATTATCATGAGGGCACCTAGAGTAAATGATTTATATGTGTTGGACATGAGTGTAGCAACTACAACTACTGGTCAAGCACATTGTTTTGTGTCTAGAGCAACAGAGAAAGAATCGAAGTTGTGGCACCAGAAGATGGGGCATATACATCTTAGAAAAATGAATTACTTGGTGCACAATGATTTATTTCTTGGAGTTAATATCAAAGGTTTTCATCTGGAAGGGGAGTGCATTAGCTGCGTCAAAGGAAAGCAGAAGAAAAAGTCACACCCTAAAAAGCAAGTCAATTCAGTTTCCAGACCGTTAGAGAGACTACATATGGATTTGTTTGGTCCAGTAAACGTCAAAAGTATTACAGGGGATCTCTACTGTCTTGTGGTTACTGATGATTATTCCAGATTTTCATGGGTTTCATTTTTGAAGTCGAAAGATGAAACGTTTGACAGTTTGATGGCGTTGTTCAGAAAGATTGAAAATTTGTATCAAAGGCGTATCAGAAGAATTAGAAGTGATAATGGTACTGAGTTCAAGAACAACAAGATGGAAGAATTTTGTGATGAAAGAGGTATATTGCATGAGTTTAGTGCTCCGTATACTCCGCAGCAGAATGGAGTCGCAGAACGCAAAAACAGGACGCTAATCGAAACGGCCAGAACAATGCTTGCTGATTCAAAGCTACCGATAAATTTTTGGGCAGAAGCAGTTTCCGCCGCATGCTATACGCTCAACAGAGTTCTCACTGTCAAGAAATTCAACAAAACATGCTTTGAGTTAATCAATAACCGCAAACCTAATCTGAAGTATCTTGAACCGTTCGGGTCACCCTGTACTGTTCTAGAGCCTTTTGGAAAGTTTGGTCCGAAGAGTATTGAAGGGATATTCATAGGTTATGCAAGTCCATTACGACGAGCCTTTGTTCCAAGTCTGAAGCGGATTATTGAAGCTCCTAATGTTGAGTGTCAGGGGTATACTATGCCGCCTCAGAACCCCGGTGACTCATGGCGTTTTAATTATGATAAATTGTGGGATTCGTTTGACATGGAAGAAGAAGAGGATTTCTTTGATGAGTTGGATATTTTGAGAGCATATGAAGAATCGCAGGAAAGGTTTCCAGCAGAGTATTCAAGAAGACTTCGACAAGCTTTAAATGATGGTGAAGCAGGTCCAAGCAATGCTGGTGAACATGATGATGTCCAACAGGATGAAGTTGCTCAAGATAATCAGACGGCACAGAATGATAATCAAGAATCTGAGAACATGCCAATATTTGATCGTGGTGATTCAGATTATGAGGGGGAGCAAATTCAGATCTCAAGTCAAACAAACCCAGTCAGTGAACAAGGTGCAAATCAGAATGTTACTAATCTGGAAGGTGATGTAGATGTTTCAGGCGAAGTAATGCCACGAACTCTTTCATATCATCCAGAGGAATTGATCATTGGAGAATTGCAGATAGGCTTTCGCACTCGAAGACAGATTGATAAAGGGCTTACATGTTTTTATACAAAAGTTGATCCTTTGCAAACTGAATTCTCATTAAGTTGTTTTATCTCGCAGGTTGAGCCAAGAACTTACAAAGAGGCGCTTACTGAAGATTCTTGGGTCAACGCAATGCAGGAGGAACTGAGTCAATTCGAGAAATTAGGAGTGTGGAAGTTAGTGGATTTACCTGATGGTCAGAGGAAGATAAACACAAAGTGGGTGTTCAAGTTTAAGAGAGACGATAGAGGAGCTGTGGTTCGTAACAAAGCTCGACTCGTAGTCCAGGGTTTCTGTCAGCAGGAGGGTATAGATTTCACTGAAGTGTATGCTCCTGTAGCTCGACTAGAAGCGATCAGACTCTTTCTAGCATTTGCATCTTGGAAAAGCTTCAAAGTATATCAGTTAGATGTAAAATCGGCTTTTCTCTACGGAAAGGTAAAAGAGGAGGTTTATGTCGGTCAGCCACCGGGCTTTACCGATCCACACCACAAAAATAAGGTCTACTTGCTAGACAAAGCGCTGTATGGTTTACACCAAGCCTCGAGAGCTTGGTACGAGACATTGTCTCAACACCTGCTAGCCAACAGTTTTATTCGTGGAAAGTGGATGCCACTCTCTTCACCAAAGAAGTCGATGGACATCTTTTGATTGTTCAGATATATGTGGACGATATCATATTTGGGTCAACAAATGAGGATCTATGCAAAGATTTTGAACGTGTTATGAAGCAGAAATTCGAAATGTCATCGATGGGTGAGATGAAATTCTTTTTGGGACTGCAGGTTGATCAACTACCCAAAGGAATTTTTATACATCAAACGAAGTACGGTCATGATATCTTGGAGAAATTCGGGATGTCAGGTTCTACTCCAGCAACCACCCCATTAGCAACGAATCATGGGATAAACCCTGATCTCACCGGAGAGAAGGTAGATGAAACGATGTATCGTTCCATGATCAGTTCACTGATGTATTTGACAGCTTCAAGACCCGATATCATGTACCCAACCTGCCTCGCAGCAAGATTTCAATCTAACCCAAGAGCATCGCACATGGTGATTGTGAAAAGGATATTACGCTACCTGAAAGGAACTCCATCTTTGGGGTTGTGGTATCCAAGAGAATGTGATTTCACGCTCGAAGGGTATTCCGATTCCGATTTCGGATGCTGCAAAGTTAATGCTAAATCAACAACAGCAGGGTGCCAGTTTTTCGGATCTCGATTGGTCACTTGGCAATGCAAAAATCAAACCTCTCTGGCTTTATCCACATGTGAAGCGGAGTATGTATCTGCTAGCAGTTGCTGCTCACAGATCTTGTGGATCCAACAACAGATGCGCGACTACGGTTTGCAATTTCTAAACACCCCTATCTTTGTTGATAATGAGGCAGCGATTAACATTACTAAAAATCCAGATCATCACGCTAAAACCAAACATATTGAGATTCGTCATCACTTCATTCGCGATTGTTTCGAGAAGAAGTTTATACGTATTGAGAAAATCCACACTGACGATCAAAAAGCTGATTTACATACCAAAGCATTTGACAAAACACGTTTTCAGTATTTGCTAAAACTGAATGGTGTGAAGCTTTTATCGGTGTTGGAGGAGATCATTGGCGTTGATGAAGGAGACATTGTAGATGATGTTGAGAAGCAATCTGCAATTGTTTGTCGATTTTTTACCTGTTTTGGTATTTAGGTGGAGGTATAGGGTAATATTTCAGAAAATACAAAAACAATAAAAAATGACAAAAATACAAAAACATGAGATATTTTCACAATCCAAAAACAATAGAAACCAAAAAAGAGCTTGTGTAAAAAGGGAAAATGATAGTACATCGGCTTGACGGTCACGGTATGCTAAAGAAATGGAATGTTTAAAAGGTTAAACAGTCTCGCTGATGATATGCCGATAGGTTTTTGCACATTTAGTAGGTTTGTTCGGGATATAAACCTAAAACTTACTTGCTTATTTCGTGGGGAACACTACTTGGATATAGGTAACCCCTGAAATCTCGTTCGAAAGATTCCTTTTTCTGATATACTAGGTTTTTATACTCAGTGATGTCTGGGGTATTATTCCGGGACTTCTGCTGAATGGAAGTTCTGACCTAGTCCTCGAATAATACTTTCTGCAAATGCTTGAAACATAGCATCACCCTCAGCATATATGATAAGACAATAAAATTGCTTAGCAATGCTGTTGTAAAAAAGATCCTCTAAAGGGGACACACCCACAAGTTGAGTCATGATCTCTCTGCTGAACGATGGTTCTGACCTGAGCTCTCATGATTCTTCATAATTTATTAACCCCTACATATATCATTTGTGTTATAATTGCCTGTAAGACTGAATATCGGGATCTGGATACGGGAGTATATTCAAGAGGTGGTACACACGTATAAGTTTAAGTCTTTAAAACACTAAAACTGTATCCTGGACAGATTGAAATTTGTGTGAAAATTTAAAATGGATCAGTATATCGACAATCTACGCGAATTGTTTAATTCTAAGTATGTAATTGAAGCTTAACGGTACTTGTGATTTGTCGAATAGCTGATATGATTCCCTAACACGCTCACCAAAAATATGTTTGTAAATAGTTTACATTTACTGCATTTTAGTTCTGTATTTCATTTCTAGTTTAGAAGCTTTGTTAAAATCCAAAAAGATTTTACATTTCTGCTTTATTTTTGACAAACCAAAGTGGAGAGTTGATCTTCGGATTCGAAAGTTGAAAGCAGATGCAGGAGGTTTCTGGACTGGAGAATGAGTCATGAGCTAATCTTGATAAGTTTGAGAAGTTGTAAAGATGAAGCAAGTTTATTAATTTGAAACTTGTAATTTTTAGATAAGTTTGAAATTATTTGTTTTCAAAAGTCAGTGTGAATTATCTCTGATCAACCAAGGTCATTAAGTTGGACTTGGTAGATTAATTGAGTAATCTGGGTCATTAACTTGAACCTGAATACTTAAGTGGATTTCTAACACTGAAGATTAAATGGTAAGATTTGATTTGAAACTATTATTATATATCTTATTTTTGGGTAGAGTATATGCAGGTTTCAGGAATCCCCATGGCAATGATAATGAAAAAGTTTGAACCAGAATCAGAGCCCTAGTTTACCGAGAGGGGGAGTCTATGAAAGGGGGAGTCAGGATTCTAGATCAACAGTCAAAGGGGAGTTTGAAGAAAGAGTTTTTGTAAAGAGAAGACAGAGTTGGAAAGAGACCAAGACTGAAGACTCAATGCCAAAGACTTCGTCAACATCCAAGGGGGAGTCTGTTGGTGCATGGAATGTCTGATGACTACATCTTTATGAGTCTTAGGTCTAGATAGTTTGAGTTAGAGTTGAAAACAAGTTTAGAGATTTAAACATGTAATTTCGTTCATAATGACACTTGTGACTTTTATAGCAAAATCAGGATAATGTTGTAATTTCGCTCCTAGGTGTTTAAGGTAGTGATTTCGCTCCTAAAGAAACATGTTAATTCCGCTCCTGATGTTCTTATGTGATTCCGCTCGTAATGAGCATGTTATTTGGAGCGGAATCAGCCGTCTATATATAGGTGATCGGCTGAGATCATTTATAATTTTGGAGCGAAATTAGATCTTGTGTACGGTGACGAAACTCTGTCAAAATCAAGTCAGAAACACGTGTAAAAATTGGAAATTGATAATAGAGAGAAATTAAATGGATCCGAAAGCTGTTGTGACTTTGTATACGTTGATTCCGCCTTCGTATTCAGAGATGAACTACATTACTGACGTTTAGGGTCACGCAAACGGTCCAACACAAAGAAGATGGATGGAGATCCTAACTGACTACGACTGTGATATTCAATATCACCAAGGAAAGGCAAACGTAGTTGCAAATGCCTTAAGTCGTAAGTATCATGAAAAGCAAAAGCGATTTCGTGCTCTTAGATTAAGTCTACAACTAGACTTAATGGAACAACTAAAGAATATTCAGGAAACATCAATTGAGGATGATGCTGAAGGAATGAAAGGAAGAATAACGGAATTAGAACAAGGAGTTGATGGAATTTGGAGATTCCATAAGAAAAGAATATGGGTACCTAAGCAGGGAGAATTAAGAAATAAGATTTTAGAGGAAGCCCATAAATCTAGGTATACCATCATCCTGGTAATAATAAAATGTACCAAGATTTAAGAAATAATTTCTGGTGGATAGGAATGAAAAAGGACATAGCTAGATATGTTTCTAAATGTCTTACTTGTTCACAAGTTAAGGCAGAACACCAGAAACCTTCAGGGCTACTACAACAGTTAGAAATGCCTGTATGGAAATGGGAACTTATAACTATGGACTTTGTTACTAAGTTACCCAAAACCAGAAAAGGTAATAATGCGATTTGGGTAATTGTGGACCGATTAACCAAATCAGCTCATTTTTTACCCATGAAGGAAACCTACAGCATGGAAAGGTTAGCCAAGTTGTATGTAGATGAAGTAGTATCCTTACATGGAGTTCCACTCTCCATTGTATCGGATAAGGATAGTCGTTTTACTTCCCATTTCTGGACAAGTTTCCAGGAAGCAATGGGAACCCGACTAAATCTAAGCACTGCATACCATCCTCAGACAGACGGACAAAGTGAAAGGACGATCCAAACCCTAGAAGACATGCTCAGAGTATGTGTGATAGATTTTGGTGGAAATTGGGATGACAACCTACCTTTAATTGAATTCTCCTATAACAATAGTTATCATGCAAGCATAGAAGTTACCCCATTAGAAGCACTGTATGGACGAAAGTGCAGAACTCCAGTTTGTTGGGCAGAAATAGGAGAAAGCCAATTATCAGGTCCTGAAATCGTACAAGAAACCACTGACAAGATCACTCAAATCAAGGAAAGACTAAAGACGGCTCGAGATCGTCAGAAGAGTTACGCAGACAATCGACGCAAGTCGTTAGAATTCCAAATTGGAGACAAAGTACTATTGAAAGTTTCTCCTTGGAAAGGAGTAGTTCGATTTGGGAAGAAGGGAAAACTGAGTCCAAGGTACGTAGGACCATTCCCAGTCATCCATCGAATAGGACCAGTTGCTTATCGCTTACAGCTACCAGAGGAGCTAGCTGGAGTACATGATGTATTTCATGTATCCAATCTTAAGAAATGTCTATCAGATGAATCTCTGATAGTACCTCTTCAAGATGTAGAGGTAAATGAAAAGTTAAAATTTGTTGAAAAGCCACTGCAAATAGAAGACAAAAAGATCAAGTTTCTCAAGCACAAGCGACTAGTGTTAGTTAAAGTCAAATAGGAGTCAAAGAGAGGACCCGAATACACTTGGGAACTAGAATCGGAGATGAAGCAAAAATATCCTCACTTATTTCAATAAATCTCGAGGACGAGATTTTAAATAAGGTGGGGAGGATGTAAGGACCTTCAAAAATGTCCTAAAACGACCCATAAGTAAAAACCCGGACCCCTGAAACCCTATTGTGCATGAAAATCAAGAAATCAAGATTTATGGTTCTCAGACGGGCCGCGTAAAGGATAAGTAGACCCTTACGCGAGCCGCGTCAACCATAAGTTGACCGGATAAGCGTTCCCGATCCATGTGTCACACACGTGGCATGCCTACCAGTGACACGGATGCCCTAATCTACGAATAGACCTCCACGCGGGCCGCGTAAGGGTCGAGCGAAGGTTCACGCGGGCCGCGTGAGACCCAAAATTTTGCTATAAATAGCTTGGATCATGAACAGTTCATCTGTGTTAAAATTTCAATAAAAAACGCGAAGAATACTGCTCAAAAGTCGAAAATCACATTCACGGTAGTGAAACGCTGCCACGATACAGGGTATTACCTCAATCACTGCTACGATTCAATGTCCGATCGATTGAAACTATCCAATGGATGTTTAAGTGCTGCCCACATTAGGGCCATACGTTGTCATTCGTCGTGAATTCTATGGATGTTTAAGTATTGCACTTTGTCATTCGTTGTGAGGGTTTTTTATGCGGGCCCAAGTGTGGAGGAGCGGGTCATCTTGTATTTGGAGGCCCAAGATCGCGTAACAAAAGGGGCTTCACTAAAATGGCTCTAACTTGGGCTACGGGGGTCCGTTTTGGGCGTATAACCAGGCGAATCGCTTATTTCTATTAATTATTTGCATTTTTATTTTTTTTGAGGTATTTTGGGCATTTTGTTTTTGGGCTTGTGTTTGGCCCGTTATCTTTTTTAGGCCCATTTTGAATTTCTGTTCTTATTTATATGTCCCTCTAGTTATTTGAACAATGAGATTTTAATTTTGAGAAAACTCATATTTCACTTCAAATTCCGTGCCCTTTGGGATGAATTTTGGGGTTGGGGAAGAACTACCTGGGTATTCGTAGAATCAACGTGTTTGATCTTCATTTTCGTATCTCACGCTACATCAGTTTTAATCTCGTGTGTTATCGTAAATGTTGTATTAGTTACTGACCAAGTTCGTGTGCATTGTTATTTAAATTAGGTTACAAGGCTAATCAGTAGGCTAAATTCTGCCCGTTTAAATCTGCAATGTGAGTCATTCTCTTTTATCAAAAGTATTTTACAATACTACAATCATTTTCAAAAGTTATAATTACAGGGATTAAGTCGTGGATATCTTGAATCACTGGCTAGTGGGGTATTATGCACATTACTAATTTCTCACGGTTAGGCTAATAAATCCTAACAGTGATAATCATCACTACTTGGGGAAATAGACCCAATAGTGGTATGACCATCGTCACCAGGAGGTGACACGGCACCAGATAAAAATAAGATAAAAGCCATTGTAATCGCTCTTATGCTGTAATTTATAACTATGTGTCGTTTTATCAAATTTGAATGACTCGCCAGTATTTCCCCGCTGATAAAATATTTTCAAAACATGTTTCAGGTGACTACTGTGAACCAAGGAAAAGTGCTACGGAGCACTCAGAAAGCTTGAAGTAGTGGCTCAATTAAATAAATAAACATGTTTTGTAAACCAGGGAATTTCCTAGTAAAATTCCTCTATTGTAAATTACGAGGTTTATCCCGAATTATGAAATAAAATAATCGGGCATTTCAAGTTAAAAAGATCCTGTTAAAATCTTCCGATGTCAACTCAATTAACAAATACCACGGGTTTCTGTCCCGCGGCTCCTGGACCGGGTAACACCGGGGGCGGGGGCCATGACAAACATTCTCTCAACTAGTGACTCTGAACTTAGTAGTGTCCCATACCATTACTTTGTCATATATATTTTCTATGGCATAAAACCAATTAGCCCTTAAATTAATAGCTATAACTTTATCAAATATAATATATTAATTAAATAATTGTGATACAATTATTTAATATATTAATGTGACTAAGATTAAAAATATAATCTTAGTATATTAGAATATATTATATTTGACATATTTTATTATGTTATACATTTATTGAATAAACATTATTTTATAATGTTAATAGTGATTTAGGTTTATTAAATATATTTTCTTTAATATATATTTTAATAATGATTAATAAAACTCTATTTTATATATACACCATTTAGATTTATTTCAATCATACATTAAATTTATTAATGATTTAATGTAAAAATAATATTAGTTATAGGGTATGACACGTGATAATGGTTTAATAATCTGGTAATACATGATAAATAACACCTCATAGTGATTGTGTAAAGAATCTTTGTTTGATGTGTTGTGTATCCATAAAGTTGCAAGACGATGGAAAGTGCAAGATAAATGCCACAAGTCAAAAAGGCTTGAACTAGAGGGATTATATGAAATTTGGCATGTATATTAATTTTCATATAAAAATTCAATTTGTCAGGTTATACCAAGTTCAAGTCAAAACCAAACTAATCCTATGATATTTTGACTTTTTACGAAGTAAATAATATATATATATATATGCACGTACCGGGTTTGAGGTCATGCTACTATTGGCTAACTTTTTGGCCAAAAGTGACGAGTGTCAAGTAATGTATAAAAACCCCACATACCGGTAATTAATACAGAATATAAAAACTTAATCACTGTAAGTATATCTGATAAATATTTAGGATTTTGGAAAGCCTTTTTAAATATAATTGTATCACAAAAAGGTGATAAAACTATGAGAAAAGGGAATGGACTCACTTTGTAACTTTAGGGTTAAACTAGAAAGCCTCCTGATATAATCTTGGGTATAACTCCTGAGTTATTTAATAAAATATATAATGCACTCGTGTTAAATACAATAACCCAAATTCAACTTTATCCCTACGTCACGAGACAGAACCCCAACAAACTTAGTCGGGCAGAGCCTTGACATGCGTTGTGGGGCTCCAGATCTATCAGACAAGGTATAGTGATCAGGGCTTAAAACACTTAAAACGGGGCAGGGATTTGGAGTATTATAGGTATAATACTTTAAGAAAATAAAATTTAGAATTTAGAATGAAAGATGGACAGAAGCGACAGAAAGAGATTGAATGAACGAAAAGTTTTAGCAAGCCATCCATCCTATTTATATCAAAGGCATGGAAGCCTTAGTTATCATATTCTTTCATATCTTGAATACACGTACGTACCTATTCACAATTTTAATTTAATATAGGTTAAAGTTCTATTATTATTATTATTATTATTATTATTATTATTATTATTATTATTATATATTAAAATTAATTCAGCTGCTTCACTTTATTGGCGCTTATAACTTCTAAAATATGACGTTTTATCAAACAATGAATATGTCATTAGAATGAGAATATTTGTGTCTACATTTTGAACCAAATTTCATTAAAAACGGAGTAGGTTCAAATACAATGTATTTTTATAATTTAATTATTAGATGGTTCCTAGGCCCGTCTAGGTACTTAATATTTCTACAGTCAACTTACCCGTAATCTATCCGTTTAATAAAATAAGTTTTATACACTTTATTTTAATATAGAAAATAGAAATGTCACACATATATAAGCCAATTAATTAGTATCACATTCCAACCAAATATATATAAAATAGTTTTTAAAACTATATGGGTTGAATAATTATTTAAAAAAAAATAAAACTTGTTACTAATGGTTAATAAAGTTAAACAACCTATAATTCTTATATGATAAAATAATGAAATGTTACAATAACTGGTGGATTTCATGCGAACATTCAAACGGGTCAAAAACAGTGAACATTTATATGTTTGATTAGTTCATAAGTGATGGATTTCACACGAACAATCAAACGGGTCAAAACAGTGAACATTGATATGTAACAGTGCACATTGATATGTTTGATTAGTTGATAAGTGATGGATTTCACGCGAACAATCAAACGGGTCAAAACAGTGAACATTGGTATGTTTGATTAGTTCATAAGTGATGTATTTCATGCGAACAATCAAACATGTCAAAACAGTGAACATTGATATGTTTGATTACTTCATAAGTGATGGATATCACGCGAACAATCAAACGGGTCAAAACAGTGAATATTGATATGTAACAGTGAACATTGATATGTTATTAGTTCATAAGTGATGGAATTCACATGAACGACCCAAACTATGCGAATGCGTAGACCTAGTAACGGGAACGCAGGTTATAAATGGTAAATCTAAGGTATGGGTAAAAATAAGCTACTCGTTTGGTTAATATCACCAAATGGGTCAACACAAAGCGAATACGCAAGCCAGGTAATGGAAGCATAATGGCTAAATACTATAACGGGTCAAATAATGACATAAATAAATCTTAAGCCAGTACCTTGAAATCTAAGAAATCATTATCCTGGATGATGAATTTTGAGTCTATAATACGAGTGGTCAATTTACGATCACTTAGAAACAAACGTGAGGTTAAACAGATAAACGTATAAAAATATATGGAAGTTTTTGCATTGAAGGGCAAAACAGGAATACAAAATGCAACAAAGCCGAGCCGTAACCTACGGTTGAGGACCGTAGGCTACAACATGGTTACATAATGCAGCATAACAAAGCCGTAACCTACGGCGTAGGATACGGCAGGAAGTGGTGGTGGTTTGTGTGTTCTGGGTGTCGTAGGCTACGGCATGCCCACCGTAGCTTACGGCAGGTTTCTGGAAATAATTTTATATTATGTTTTGTTGATCATACGTACTAAATTTATGTTTTAATTCATCTTATATCTAACTTATGAGATGGTTTCTGATATCTAGATGATAACTAAGATGATTTGGATGAAGATCAAGCGTCCAAAACCGAACACAATCGAAGATTTAAGCTCCGCTTTTTGTTTAGTTGTCTTACAAAACAAACTATGTTAACATGATGAAATGTTCAGAAATCTTGTGAAGCTTTATGAATCACTTAGTTTTGTAAAGATATGTTATAAACTTTTTAAAAAACTCGAAATTCATAATACATGTTGATTTGCACTACTTTTATAAATTTTCATTTAATTAAATATGGGTCTTACAGGTAGAGTGTGGATATTTTATTTATCCAACAATATTAAGTTTGGTTTTGCTGATAGATAATTTGGTATATTTAAAAACATCTTATCTTAAATTAACAATTTAAACTTGTTAGGACCATTTCGGTGCTCCCGAATGCTACAACCTGTTAGTTTGACTCCATATCTCATGCAGACTCTGAGTATGAAGGTTATATGAACAAGAAAAAGCTAATTAAACAGGTTTCTATTGATTATATGAAAGTACAAAATCGTGAAACCAAATGGACAGAGTTTCCCCTCTATTCCACACAAAAGGTTGTAAATGACACTCTCTGATCTCCTATTTATAGACAATCACATCCGCATGTATCGGTAGTAGCCAATGGGCTTAAGGACGGATGCACCTTAGGACGGATCAGAAATCCTCATTCGTATGAACTGCAGGTTCGTGTGAACGTGTCCTATCTATTCATTTATCTCTTCTACAAACCTACATAATCAACTGCATCTTGAAACATTTACATCTATGAACAGGATTGACCGAAGCAATAGACATAATGCATTCACAGACTCCCCCTTGGATATTGTTGTAGTCAATCTTTATCGTAGCTAGTCTTTATTATCTCTGAGTCTTTAAAAGTCCTTGACAGTTCAGAATTACAAACTCCCCCTTACATCTTGATTCATCGACTTCCTCTTTCATCAGACTCCCATTCAGGAAACTCCCCCTTGCTTTAAGTAATCTACGTTTGACAATTCAGTCTTAGGATCATTTCCTGGCTCTCCAATCTATCTGTTCATTTGACAATTTAAAAACACTTCTGAGAATTACTTGTGAGCATTCTTTATGTTTAATATTGCTAATCAAGTTCCCCCTAACAATCATCTTTGTGAGTGCATAATGTCTATCACTTCCGTCAATCATGTATCGTAGCAAGAAACTGAACAAGACATGGTTTTGTATTGTTAAATATAGGGAAAAGTCCATTTGGAAGAATAGTGGTAAATATGTAAATAAGGAGTCCATCCTTATGTCTTTGCCTATAAATAGGGAGTTTATGTTATTCATTTAGGACTTTTTGAACTTTAGGAGATCTAGAGAGAGAAAGTGCTACAAGGTGATTCAAGGTGTTGTTCTTCTCAAGTCTTTAATAGAATCACCATTAGTTTACATTCTTGTGTCCAATCCATGCACGTACACAGATTCGCACGTGATACGTGTTCTTCGCAATCATCGAAAGGACGAAATCAATCCGGAAACGTACGTTCAAGTGGTATCAGAGCGGGATATCGATTGCACGGATTAGAGATACAAGTATTCATGAAACTTCAGCAGATTCACAGCCAAATTCGTCACTTTTCACCTTCTACTCATCTTTTTCATCTTTTTAAACTTAAAACTCAGATCTATAAAGATTTAATGGATAAAAATGTTTGAGTTTTTGATATAATGTGCGAAATACGTTTTTGAATAACCCTACAAAGTTTCAAAACAAAATTCAAAGGATTTCTAGTTCAATTTGTCAAAAAACCTACCGAAAAGTTGTGTGCATGTTGAACCTGTTCGTTCGAAGCCAGGTTTTCTACGAAGCCAGAACTTTTACGAAGCCACAGCTTCGTACGAAGCTACTTGTGTGAACCCAAGCTAGGGTATTATGAACCCAGGTCTACGAACCAGCAATGTTTGTTGCTTCGTACGAAGCTAGGGTAACCACAATATTACGAACCCATAAACTACAAACATCTGTTTAGTACGAAGCTAGCTTATACGAAGTCACATTCTAGTACAAAGCCACCTTATTATGAAGTGGTTTTGTACGAAGTTTTTTGAAACCAAGCTGGTATTACGAACCCAGGAACATATTTCTTATAGGTCTGTTTTGTATGAACCCAAAAGTTCTACGAAGCCAGGGCATACACAACTAAGTACGACCCTAGTTTTGTGTACAGTTTAGTACGAACCCAAAAATCAGAAAGTTACGCATTCAGGTGATTCGAAGATACAAAACCATGGCAGATGAATTTTTCAATGAGTTCTATAACGCGTTCATGACCGAAACGACATCCACAACGAAAAGCATATCGCATACGATTTTAGAAAGTTTGAATTACAACAACGTGTACGGAAACCATTAGAAACCACCGAGATTAATGAATATTGAGGACTATAATTGGTGGAACGATCGATTTGAGGGTTGGGTAAAAACATTCGCTTATGATAGTTGGGTAATGTTAAAATTGGAATATACAAAACCAACTAAAGAAGGTGGAATTTTGTTAACAGTCGCTGAATGTCACACCCCGATATTTCCACGTATTACCGTTGGGGAGTATCGTGACGTAGTTGATATCATCATAGTCAAACAACACAAATTTAAATGCACCGCGGAAGCAAAAGATAGTTTTATTTCAACTGAATAAATTGTAATATTAAGTACCACAAAATAGTTGAAATGGATCCACAGGCGGATCGAAAGAAAAAGGAAATTGTTCAACAGACTTTAACATCTAGAGCTTGCGAGACTTGATTATTGATGCCTGGAGTAGCCAGCCTATTACTTATAGTACCTGCACTTAGCCTTTTTGGAAAATACGTCAGTTTACACTGGTAAATACAACTTAACTGACTCATTTTGAAAATGTTTAAAAATTGATTTGAATGCACTTAGGCAAAAATATCTTTTATAACTTGGGACAATTATTTAAAAATAATCTTGTATACAGTTTTACTTATTTGTCGTCCATCAGGGCCGGTTTGTAGGGCCGGTCTAGATTAACTGACACGCCACAGGTATAATACCCACCAGGTTTTTACATATGCAACTGTCAGGTGTCAGGTGTACGCCTACACCCCGTGCTTAGGTCGTGGCCATTTCTTTGAATGATGCCAAAGATATCCAGGACATGGTCATTTAACCCCCAAAGGCCATACACCAAATAATACAGAATGAAACGAGTTATGTAAATACATCTATCACAATCCGATTTAAATGATTACATACCCGAACAAGCGGCATTATTATAATACCGTATCCCAAGCCCGTATAGGAAAATAAGTTAAGAGTATTTACCTGAGCAAAGTATAAATCAAATACAGCAAGTGCACGTAGCTTTTACTGGGCTCCTAATCTGGAACGAAGATTTTTAATAACCTATTAGAATCCTAACGGGTCTTTAATTAAGTCTAAACTTAGACCGGTTAGTTTTATCAAAAGGAAGACACGGTTCAAACGCATGATAAAGCGAAGAATGGTTTAGAATGTGGTTTTGAACCGACAAGCTTGTATGCTTGTTTAATATGGGTAACTTAAACACATTCTGGATTTTGAGATGCAAACGATATGGTTTGACCCGTTTCGGCTAAATTATGCAAACTAGTTACATAAGCCGATCCGAACGCGAAAAGTGCGTAACGGGTAACCATATGAATCATATACAAGTTTCCTAATTTAATATGCCTTAAATATGTTGTGACATTAGTAAGATATCTTCTATTATGCCCCAAATGAATTTAAACTCAAATTATGCCCCGTAAGGGCATTTTGGTCATTTAAAGGGTTATAAAAGAGTTTAAATATAAATCTGAGTTTTAGGTCTGATGTAATTAGTAAAAATTCTTAATTTACTAAGTTATATCAGTAGGGTATAACCTATGTGTGAAATTTATCATTTCTAACCATACTATGCACCGAAGGGGCATTTTGGTAATTTCACTTGTAAACCTGGTTGCACTTATAAAATGAAAGCTGCAACGCCTGGTTGCACTTATAAGGAGTTTCTTGCCTGTAAACCGGTTGAATTTGCAGGCAACGAAGGGGCGACTACTGCACTGCGTTGGTTAGAGAAAACCGAGGCGGTGATCAAAATAAGTAAATGCGCCGAGGAAGATAAAGTCATGTATGCTTCACACCTTTTCATGGAAGAAGAATTAGAATGGTGGAATACAGTATTACAAGCTAAAGGAAGTGACATGGCCTATGCCATGAGTTGGGAAGAGTTTAAGCGTATGCTAGAAAGAAAATTCTGCCCTGAATATGAAAAAGAACAAATGGCGAATAAATTCCTGAACCACCGAATGGTGGATGTTGACTGCAGAGGGTATACTTCGAAATTCTTCGAGTATGCTAGAATTGTGCCTACTCTGGCTTCGCCAGAACTAGTACTTATTTCCCGCTATATATGGGGATTGATTGGCGAAATCCGTGATATCGTTAAAGCTGCGAGACCTCGCACAATTGACGATGCTGTGGAATTAGCCAACACTTTAACTGACGGACTTGTGCGTATGAGAGAAGAGAATAGAAAGAAGGAAGTGGCCTAAAAGATTACCCAGGGATTCCGTGTGGGTAACCGTAGTAATTTCAAGAAAAGGGGAACTGGGCAATCTTCCACTGTTCGATTTTGCAATGCCTGTAAACGAAAGCATTTTGGAAGATGCAAAGGGTATTGCAATTTCTGCAAAATCCCGGGGCATCAAGAAGAAGACTGAAGGAAGAAGAAAGCAACAATCTGCTACAACTGCGGAGAAGCTGGACATTTTAGGCCAGACTGCCCTAAATTGGCCAAACCAGCTGATAACAAAGCCAAACCCGTAGAAGGAGCTACCAAGAAAAACGCAAGAGCCTTCCAGTTGACTCCTCAGGAAGCAGAACTAATCCCTGACGTGATAGTTGGTACGTTCCTAGTTCACGACGTTTATGCCAAAGTATTATTTGACTCTGGTGCAAACCAATGTTTCATAAATACTTCATTCTGCCAAGCTCTTAACTTACCCTTCACCAACCTTAGGCAGATTTTTACAGTTGAAACGGCAGATGGAAATTCTATTAAAATAAATAAGGTTTTAAGAGAAGGAAAAATAGAACTTTTAGGCCATAAATTTTGTGCAAACCTGTTACCTATGGATTTAGCAGGATTCGACATTGTATTAGGAATGGATTTGTTGGTAACTAACCATGCTCGAATTCTTTGTGATAAAAACTCAATAGAAATTCATACACCCATAGGAGAATTAGTGGTGATTACAGGAGATCAGCCACGCAAACCACTGAAATTCATTTCAGTAATGAAGTTGGCCAGTTATTCAAGAAAACAAGAAGTAGTGTATATGATTTCAGTAATCATTAACACGAAGGATAAGGAACTTAAAGAAATTCCTGTAGTATCAGAATACCCGGATGTCTTTCCGGAAGAACTACCTGGATTACCACCCAATAGGGAAGTCGAATTTAGAATTCATCTATTTCCTGAAACTACACCGATAGCCAAGGCACCTTATCGGTTAGCACCCACCGAAATGCTAGAACTGAAAAAGCAATTAGATGAATTACTAAGTAAAGGATTCATACAACCGAGTTCATCCCCGTGGGGAGCTCCAGTGTTGTTTGTGAAAAAGAAAGATGGGTCAATGAGAATGTGTATCGATTATAGGGAATTGAATAAGGTTACAATTAAGAATCGATACCCATTACCTAGGATCGATGATCTTTTTGATCAACTTCAAGGAGCTAGATACTTTTCTAAGATAGATTTACGCTCCGGATATCATCAGTTTAAAGTACAGGAAGAAGACATACCTAAAACTGCTTTCAGAACTAGGTATGGTCACTACGGGTTTACAGTCATGCCCTTTGGACTAACAAATGCTCCTGCAACATTTATGGACATGATGAATAGGATCTGTAAACCATACTTGGATAAATTTGTAATTGTCTTCATCGACGATATACTTATTTATTCCAAAAGCCAGGATGAACACTGTCAGCACTTGCATGCACTCTTAACGTTGTTAAGAAAAGAGAAGCTTTATGCCAAATTCTCGAAGTGTGAATTTTGGCTACAAGAAGTGCAATTTTTAGGACACATGGTGAATCACGAAGGAATTCACGTAGATCCCTCCAAAATAGAAGCGATCACCAAGTGGAAGGTCCTGCAATCAACTATGGAAATTAGAAGTTTTCTATGGTTAGCTGGATACTATAGACGATTTATTAAGGATTTTTCCAAAATAGTTGTACCATTAACTAAGCTAACCTGTAACGCAGTTAAGTTTGAATGAGGACCCAGGCAAGAAGAGGCTTTTAGGATTTTAAAGCAAAAGCTAACAAATGCCCCAATTTTAGCCTTGCCAGAAGGAACATAAGATTTTGAAGTGTACTGTGATGCTTCTAAGCTAGGATTAGGATGTGTGCTAATGCAACATAAAAGGGTAATTGCGTATGCCTCAAGGCAATTGAAAAAGCACGAGGAAAACTATACGACTCTTGACTTAGAATTAGGAGCCATAATTTTTGCCCATAAGATTTGGAGACACTATCTGTATGGAAGTAACTTCACTATCTATACAGATCATAAAAGTTTAAGATATATATTTGGGCAAAAAGAATTAAACATGAGGCAAAGAAGATGGATGGAGATCCTAAGTGACTACGACTGTGATATTCAATATCACAAAGGAAAGGCAAACGTAGTTGCAAATGCCTTAAGTCGTAAGTATCATGAAAAGCAAAAGCGAGTTCGTGCTCTTAGATTAAGTCTACAACTAGACTTAATGGAACAACTAAAGAATATTCAGGAAACAGCAATTGAGGATGATGCTGAAGGAATGAAAGGAAGAATAAAGGAATTAGAACAAGGAGCTGATGGAATTTGGAGATTCCACAAGAAAAGAATTTGGGTACCTAAGCAGGGAGAATTAAGAAATAAGATTTTAGAGGAAGCCCATAAATCTAGGTATACCATGCATCCTGGTAATAATAAAATGTACCAAGATTTAAGAAATAATTTCTGGTGGATAGGAATGAAAAAGGACATAGCTAGATATGTTTCTAAATGTCTTACTTGTTCACAAGTTAAGGCAGAACACCAGAAACCTTCAGGTCTACTACAACAGTTAGAAATGTCTGTATGGAAATGGGAACTTATAACTATGGACTTTGTTACTAAGTTACCCAAAACCAGAAAAGGTAATAATACGATTTGGGTAATTGTGGATCGATTAACCAAATCAGCTCATTTTTTACCCATGAAGGAAACCTTCAGCATGGAAAGGTTAGCCAAGTTGTATGTAGATGAAGTAGTATCCTTACATGGAGTTCCACTCTCCATTGTATCGGATAGGGATAGTCGTTTTACTTCCCATTTCTGGACAAGTTTCCAGGAAGCAACGGGAACCCAACTAAATCTAAGCACTGCATACCATCCTCAGACAGACGGACAAAGTGAAAGGACGATCCAAACCATGGAAGACATGCTCAGAGTATGTGTGATAGATTTTGGTGGAAATTGGGATGACCACCTACCTTTAATTGAATTCTCCTATAACAATAGTTATCATGCAAGCATAGAAGCTACCCCATTCTAAGCACTGTATGGACGAAAGTGCAGAACTCCAGTTTGTTGGGAAGAAATAGGAGAAAGCCAATTATCAGGTCCGGAAATCGTACAAGAAACCACTGACAAGATCACTCAAATCAAGGAAAGACTAAAGACGGCTCGAGATCGCCAGAAGAGTTATGCAGACAATCGACGCAAGTCGTTAGAATTCCAAATTGGAGACAGAGTACTATTGAAAGTTTCTCCTTGGAAGGAGTAGTTCGATTTGGGAAGAAGGGAAAACTGAGTCCAAGATATGTAGGACCATTCCCAGTCATCCAACGAATAGGACCAGTTGCTTATCGCTTACAGCTACCAGAGGAGCTAGCTGGAGTACATGATGTATTTCATGTATCCAATCTTAAGAAATGTCTATCAGACGGATCTATGATAGTACCTCTTCAAGATGTAGAGGTAAATGAAAAGTTAAAATTTGTTGAAAAGCCACTGCAAATAGAAGACAAAAAGATCAAGTTTCTCAAGCACAAGCTACTAGTGTTAGTTAAACTCAAATGGGAGTAAAAGAGAGGACCCGAATACACTTGGGAACTAGAATCGGAGATGAAGCGAAAGTATCCTCACTTATTTCAATAAATCTCGAGGACGAGATTTTAAATAAGGTGGGGAGGATGTAAGGACCTTCAAAAATGTCCTAAAACAACCCATAAGTAAAAACCCGGACCCCTGAAACCCTACTGTGCATGAAAAATCAAGAAATCAAGATTTATAGTTCTCAGGCGGGCCGCGTAAAGGATAAGTAGACCCTTACGCGAGCTGCGTCAAACTTAAGTTGACCGGATAAGCGTTCCCGGTCCATGTGTCACACACGTGGCATGCCTACCAGTGACACGGATGCCCTAATCTACGAATAGACCTCCACGCGGGCCGCGTAAGGGTCGAGCGAAGGTTCACGCGAGCCGCGTGAGACCCAAAATTTTGCTATAAATAGCTTGGATCACGAACAGTTCATCTGTGTCGAAATTTCAATAAAAAACACGAAGAATACTGCTCAAAAGTCGAAAATCACATTCAAGGTAGTGAAACGCTGCCACGATACAGGGTATTAACTCGATCGCTGCTACGATTCAATGTCCGATCGATTGAAACTATCCAAGGATGTTTAAGTGCTGCCCACATTAGGGCCATACTTTGTCATTCGTCGTGAATTCTATGGATGTTTAAGTATTGCACTTTGTCATTCGTTGTGAGGGTTTTAATCTCGTGAGTTATCGTAAATGCTATATTAGTTACTGACCTAGTTCGTGTGCATTGTTATTTAAATTAGGTTACAAGACTAATCAGTAGGCTAAACTCTGCCCATTTAAATCTGCAATGTGAGTCATTCTCTTTTATCAAAAGTATTTTACAATACTACAATCATTTTCAAAAGTTATAATTACATGGATTAAGTCATGGTTATCTTGAATCACTGGCTAGTGGGGTATTGTGCACATTACTAATTTCTCACGGTTTGGCTGATAAATCCTAACAGTGATAATCATCACTACTTGGGGAAATAGACCCAATAGTGGTATGACCATCGTCACCAGGAGGTGACACGGCGCCAGATAAAAATAAGATAAAAGCTATTGTAATCGCTCTTATGCTGTAATTTATAACTATGTGTCGTGTTATCAAATTTGAATGACTCGCCTGTATTTCCCCGCTGATAAAATATTTTCAAAACATGTTTCAGGTGACTACTGTGAACCAAGGAAAATAAATAAACATGTTTTGTAAACCAGTGAATTTCCTAGTAAAATTCCTCTATTGTAAATTACGGGGTTTATCCCGAATTATGAAATAAAATAATCGGGCATTTCAAGTTAAAAAGATCCTGTTAAAATCTTCCGCTGTCAACTCAATTAACAAATACCACGGGTTTCTGTCCCGCGGCTCCTGGACCGGGTAACACCGGGGGCGGGGGCCGTGACAATCATTCTCTCAACTAGTGACTCTGAACTTAGTAGTGTCCCATACAATTACTTTGTCATATATATTTTCTTTGGCATAAAACCAATTAGCCGAGAAAATGAAATATATCATTTTCTGTTAAATTAATAACTATAACTTTATCAAATATAATATATTAATTAAATAATTGTGATACAATTATTTAATATATTAATGTGACTAAGATTAAAAATATAATCTTAGTATATTAGAATATATTATATTTGACATATTTTATTATATTATACATTTATTGAATAAACATTATTTTATAATGTTAATAGTGATTTAGGTTTATTAAATATATTTTCTTTAATATATATTGTAATAATGATTAATAAAACTCTATTTTATATACACACCATTTAGATTTATTTCAATCATATATTAAATTTATTAATGATTTAATGTAAAAATAATATTAGTTATAGGCTATGACACGTGATAATGGTTTAATAATCTGGTAACACATGATAAATAACACCTCTTAGTGATTGTGTAAAGAATCCTTGTTTGATGTTGTTGGGATTGAACCCTATCAGAGGAACAGATAATTAAAGCCAAAACTGGATCAGAGCAGTGGATCCAGAATAAGCAGACGATTACAGTTGGTTCATACAAATCTCTCCCCTTGAAAGTGGTTTCATATCTACTGACCTCCTATCTGCTGATCTTACTAAGTGCTGACCTACAACTGCTGCCTTGCATTTACTACCCAATGTCAAAGACTGATGGAAGAACAAAGCTCTGCTGACTCAATTTACTGCCTTGAGTCAAGTACTGCTGATCCAGACAAGCACTGCTGGGTTCACAGCAGTGGAAGGATACAGCAGCTGTTTAAGTGTCTTTTATTTAAAGAAATGTAATAGCAGTAGTTAGTACATCAGTGTTTGTATAGATCAGAGGTTAGAGTTTGTTAGGAGGTTAGATGTCACTTTCATGGTGACGTCAGCTAAGATGCTCAGTGGTTTGCAAGTGCCTATAAATAGTTCAGTACTTTGTACTGTTCTATTAGCTCTTTCACAACATTGTCTTCTTTGCACGAACAAACTACTGAGCTCTGGCTGAGGGGGAGTTTGCATTCATTCATCAATCATTGTAATCGTTGTTGAAACAAATTCAATCTTTCGATTCTCTGTGTAAAGATGTTTGATTAAAGTATTTCTCTCGTTTGATTGTATGCAAAGTTTGTTTTCATCTTAATTCCGCTGCACAACTCTTTCATTTCCATCTTAATTCCAAACGAAAATACAACCAGAAACAAACTCAGATCCAACAATTGGTATCAGAGCTTGGACAGTCAAATTTGATTTAACAATCATTTTGACGTAAATAGTTCAGCTCATAACAGTTGATACTGATCGTTTGTTCGTCCGTTGAAAAACAGAGCAAGGATTAATCACCATTAAAGTTGGTTTCTCAGTGTCTCTAAAACAACAAGAATGACGTCACAATCTCAGGATGATAAAAACAACATCGGTTCACTTTTTAAACCACCTATGCTAAAAAGAAATGAGTACAACATCTGGCAGAGAAGGATGGGTCACATCCTTGCTCAACAAAGCACAGGTTGTTGGAGGTCTGTCATTTATGGTCCCCATGTTCCTTCAGTGCCAAGCGCTGAAGATGCTAAAAAGTTCGTTCCAAAACCAGTTGAAAATTATACCGAAACCGACTTTCAAAAGATCGAACTAGATGCTAAAGCTTTTAGCATCATAGCATCAGCGCTGTCCAATGAGATATATGCTGGACTGTTACACTGTAACAGTGCCAAAGAATTATGGGACGCACTTAAGGAACAGTTTGGGGAGACTGAAGAAGTCATAGAAAACAACAGGGAAATCCTGAACCAACAGTATGAAACATTTTGCTACGTTAAAGGTGAATCACTAACGCAACAATTTGAGCGTTTCAGTTGTCTCATCAGTGAACTGAGGCTTGTTAACACCACTTTTACAAATTCAACTCAAAATAGCAGGTTCCTCAGGTCACTGCCAGAAAAATGGGACACCATAGCTTTTGTCACTCGAAACTCACCTGAATTCAAGGATCTGACCTTGACCCAACTCCACGGTCGACTCCTGACTTACGAAAGGGAGTTGAACCAGAAAAGGAGGTTACAAGAGTCAGGAAAAGTTACCGATGATTACACTTTCGGTAATACTGCTCTTCTGGGTCAATAAGAATCTGGGAGCAGTGGTAAGGATCAGGGTTATGATCACTTCATTGACATAACTGCTGGTGCAAATTTCAACAACCCTGATCCTCACTCTGCAAGTTATGCATTCACTGCAAACGAAAACCAGATGTCAGACAATCTAAGCTTTGAACTCAATGATTTACAACATTTCAATCCCACTGACTTAGAGGAAATGGACATCTTGCACCAACTGGCCTTGCTAAGTGTTAGAACTAGCAAATTTTACAAAAGAACAGGGCGAAAATTCCCAGGGTTGCATGGGAATCTAAGGGTTGGGTTGGATAAATCGAAAATCAAGTGCTACAAGTGTAATAGGTTGGGACATTTCGCTAGGGAATGTAGGAGTCAAACTACTTGTCCCATAATTACTCATCCTAGCTCAAATCCTTGACCTCAAAACCAAAGCACTGTGCACTATGCCCAGTATACCCCAGCAGCTCAAGTGAACACTGCTCACTATGCTGCTGCCCCTGTGCCAGTACACTATGTCCAAACTACTGTTCCACAAATCCAATATGTTCAAACCCCTCCTCCACAGGTACAAGTGCAACCTCTTGCACCTCAAACCACTGCTCCAGCAGCAGCACAACCAGATCAACAAAGTTTTTTCACTCAAGGGTTTGTTGACTAGAGCAGTATGCCTGAAGATCTTAGTGATGAAAATTTTGCACTCTATGCTTCTAATGATTCTTCTCATGATGAGTTTTGTTTAATGGCATTAGAGTCAATACAGGAGGGGGTTGAAACTGAGGAGGAACAACAGAGCTTTGAAACAGTGGAAGAGGTGACTGAAGCAGTGGTTACTGCTGTGGCTGGTGAACTACTATTGGGAGAAAGTTCAGGTACCCTGATTGAACCAATGACAGATCCATGGTCCGTAGAGGACAAAGAAGAAGAGAAAGAAGAAAAGGCTGGTGAAAAGAAGGTGAAAGCTGACGATGAAGAAGATCATCAATGTGATTGTGCAATGATGGCAGCTGCCAAGGTATCTCCTCAAGTTCTTGAAAAACTGTGTTCTGACAATTGCATAATTGCTTTTGCTAACATCAAAGAGGTGAATGAAAACCTTCGGGATAAAATTTGACTGATGAGGTCAAATTTGAAAAGTCTTTAAAAGAACTTAAAAACAAATTGACTGAAAAGGAAAAAGAAATCAGCTGTCTAAAAGAAGAGCAAAGCATAACCAAAACCCAACTTCAAACTATGGTAGAAAAATACCAAGTTTGCAAAAAGGAGTTGGAATCCACCCAGATTACTTGTGAAAGATGGGTGGAATCCTACAGAGGATATGAGGTTATGCTTGAAAAACAGAGAAAAAGCAATGTGAAATTTGGGGTTGGCTATAGAAAACATGATGATGAAAACACTGCTTTTGAAAAACCTGATCAAACTACTGATGTAACCACTGAGTTCATCCCCACAAACAAGAATGGCCAAGAAGTGAAAATCACTGACAAACTTTGTAACAAAATCACACTTGACAGACCAATGGGATCCTCTACTTTTGAGGAGCTTGAAGAATACCAGTTTAAACCAAAATGGTCTGATGAGTGTGACATTCTTGAGAATTTCAAGCCAATGGACTTTACATCAACTGATGGTGTCAAGGCTCCAAAAGCTAAAGTCATACCTCTCAAGGACATCCCAGCAGTGGTTAAAACCTCTGCTGCAAAGGAGTCTGAAAAGAGAAAGAAGAAAGAAAAAATTGATAACTTGTTTTGTGAATTCTGTGAGAAAAGGAATCATCTAACAAAAGATTGTTTCCACTTAAAAGCTTATGATTTAAACAGAACAAGTGTCATTGTTTCAGCTGAAGGTTGCATTGTCTGTGGTAAAACAAATCACAAAACTCAAGCATGTGTGTATCTCAAAAACTTTGATGTGAAAAAGAATGAGTACATTGCTAAAACATCCTTGAGTCCATCATCATCATCAACATCTGTCAAATTCACCAAGAAACAACCACTGTTTGTGCCAGTTCAAACAGCTGTTACAAAACAGCTGAACCAAACATCTGTCAAAAGAGATGTTCAGGTTACTGATGCACCCCCTGCTAATCAATTCAGAAAAGGCAAGGAAAAACAGTCTTACCAAAGGATTCCACATGTTTATGAGGCCTACAAAAAGTCCTCTAAACCCAAAGTGAACAGGCATCCTTTTGGTTACCAGCAGATGATTGGTCAGGACCCACAACAGTGGTTAGAGAAACACTGTCCTAAAACAGTTCAAACCCCTGACCTAACCACTGTCCACCATTCTACATCCATCCCAGACACTGTTGAGACCCCATCCAAAGCCTTGTTGGCTTTGGAGACCTTAATGAACTAATCCTTTTACTTCATGTGCAGGGAGCTTCTGCATGCTTTGATAGTCTTTGGTATGTAGATAGTGGAGGCTCCAGGCACATGACAGGATGTAAAGCCCTCCTCAAAGACTTTAAAATCCATGGAGGGGGTGATATATCCTTTGGGAATAATTGTAAAGGGAAAGTTCTGGGGTCTGGTACAGTACAATCTGGGAATGTAAAATTTGAAAATGTCAATCTAATAGACAATCTAAAATTCAACCTTCTGAGTGTGTCCCAAATGAGTGACAAGGGATTTGGGTCATTCTTCACAAAAGACTGTTGTAGGATTGTTGGACCAGAAATGGTCAAAAAGATTGAAGCAATAATCAAAACTGGTCAAACTAAACTTGTTGCTCAAAGAGGTGGCAATGTTTATGTTGTTGACATGTCAAAAGAGTGTCCCAGAGCTGATGCCTGTCTGTTCTCAGCTGCCTCTAACAAAGAGACAGAACTTTGGCACAGAAGGCTGGGGCACACAAATCTTAAGACAATCACATAAATTTCAAAAAATGGTTTGGTGAGAGGCCTACCACAAAAATTGTTTTCATGTCCTGAACATTGCATTTCCTGTTTAAAAGGAAAACAACATAAAAGTTCTTTCAAGTCCATTGAAGAGTCCAAAACAACCCAGTGTTTGCAAATGCTACACATGGATTTGTTTGGCCCAGTTCAAGTCGTGAGCCTCAAAAAGAAAAGATATTGTTTGGTTATTGTTGATGACTTTTCTAGGTTTACATGGACTTTCTTTTTACACTCAAAAGATGAGACTGCAGGCATTTTGCAAGACTTTGTAACACAGGTTGAAAAGCAATTTGACCTTCCAGTGAAAAGCTTCAGGAGTGACAATGGCACAGAATTCAAAAATAGGGAGTTGGATGCGTTCTGTGTGAAGAAAGGGATTGTAAGGCAGTACAACATCCCTAGAACACCAGAGCAGAATGGGGTAGTGGAAAGGAAGAATAGAACTCTGATTGAGGCTGCCAGAACTATGCTTGCAGATTCAGGTTTTCCTTTAACTTTCTGGGCAGAGGCAGTAAACACTGCTTGCTAACAGAGTTTTAATAAACCCCAGGCACAAAAAGACTGCCTATGAAATTCTGTATAAAATTAAACCACTGATTTCATACTTCAAGGTGTTTGGCTGCCCATGCTTTATTTTGAACTTAAAAGATTCCATTTCAAAATTTGCAGCCAAAATTGATTGTGGTTATCATCTGGGATACTCAACCACTGCCAAGGCCTACAAAGTGTTCAATACACGGACCAAGGCAGTGGAGGAGACTTTGAATGTTAAGTTCAATGAACTTTCATCAATAAAAATCCCAGCAAACCCTGCAGATTTGTTTGATCTTGAAAAATTTACTTTTGAAAATACTGTTGTCAAGACTAACAATGCAGGTCCATCAGAGGATACACCACCAGACTATGGGTATGAAATCATCATCCCTCAAAGGTCTGCCACAAAGGGAAAAGCCTCAGCTGTTCAAAACAGTTGTCAAAGCTTAACCACTGCTACCTCAACAGTTGTTGACCAAAGTAGCCCATCAACCACTGCTTCCACATCCTCAAACACTGCTGACAAAAGTCCTCAAACAGTGGATAAAAGTCAGCAGTTGTCCACTTCATTACCTCCTATTCCACCACCTTCTGAAGCCACTGCTGGATCATCAAAGTCCCCAGCAGTGGTTAGCTCAGATGATACACATTTGCAGCCTTCACCAACCAATGCCATCATACCATACCAAGGAGATTTAATCTTCTTGCGATCTCATCCACCTGATCAAATTATTGGCAACATAAATGAAGGGGTGCTCACAAGAAGCCAAACCCAAAACATTTGTCTTTTTGCTGGTTTTCTATCACTCCATCAGCCAATCAAGTACCAAGAGGCACTGAAAGACAACAGCTGGGTAGAAGCCATGCAGGAGGAGCTCCAACAGTTTAAAAGACAACAAGTATGGGAGCTTGTACCACTGCCAGAAGAGGTTAGTCCCATTGGCACAAAGTGGGTCTTTAAGAACAAAACTGATGAAAGGGGTATTGTTGTCAAGAATAAAGCCAGGCTAGTGGTTCAAGGTTACAGACAGGAAGAGGGGATTGATTATGATGAAACATTTGCCCCTGTTGCAAGATTAGAAGCAATTAGACTGTTCCTGGCCTTTGCTGTCAACCACAAGATGAAGGTGTTTCCAATGGATATCAAAAGTGCCTTCCTCTATGGTACAATTCAAGAAGAAGTATATGTTTGTCAACCTCCAGGTTTTGAGGATCCATTTTATCCAGATCATGTCTACAGGCTAAACAAAGCCTTGTATGGCCTGAAACAAGCACCAAGGGCCTGGTATGAAACTCTTTCCAACTTCCTACTCTCAAATGGTTTCAAAAGAGGTACCATTGATAAAACATTGTTTTTAAAATGGAGAGGGAAGGATTTAATGATTGTCCAGATTTATGTGGATGACATTATTTTTGGAAGCACATGTAACTCAATGTGTGAAGAGTTTAGAGAACTCATGACAGCAGAGTTTGAAATGAGTGCAATGGGTGAGCTGCAATGCTTTCTTGGTCTCCAAGTACAGCAATTGCAAAATGGAACTTTCATTCATCAAAGCAAATATGCTAAAGAACTTTTAACCAAATTTGATATGAATGATTGTAAACCATGCAGCACACCCATGGCAACAAATAAACTGGTCATGTCTGATGAAAAGGATGAGCTGATTGACCAAACACTTTATAGAAGCATGATTGGGTCCTTATTGTACCTAACTGCATCTAGACCAGACATCATGTTTGCAACATGTGTCTGTGCAAGAAGTCAGTCAGCTCCCAGAAAATCAAATCTCATTGCTGTAAAAAGGATCTTCAGATACATAAAAGGTGCTCCCACACTTGGTATCTGGTATCCAGCTAATGGGAACATCAAGCTTTCAGGTTTCTCAGACAGTGACTTTGCTGGATGTCACACCACAAGGAAGTCCACATCAGGAGGGTGCCAGTTTCTAGGTGATTGCTTAGTTTCATGGCAAAGCAAAAAGCAAGCAGCTGTTTCAACATCCACTGCTGAAGCTGAATACATTGTTGGTGCAAGTTGTACAGCTCAACTCCTGTGGCTTCAAAATCAGTTACTGGATTTTGGTATCACTGCCTTAAAGACACCACTCATGTTGGATAGCCAGGCAGCAGAAAATATCATCAAAAATCCAGTTTCCCATTCAACTACCAAACACATCGACATCAGACATCACTTTGTGAGGGATTGCTATGAAAAAGGTTTGATTTCTCTGCATCATGTCCCAACTAAAGATCAGCTGGCAGATGTGCTAACAAAAGCACTTGATACAGCCACTTTTGAAAGCTTGGTCTCTAGAATTGGGATGCCGAACATGGAATAACAAGCAACATCTTGTTTTTCTATGAATAAAAGCAACAAAATGTTTTCAGAAAATCAAAACTCCATCCTTAAAAATAGCTAAAAATGATATTTTTTCATTAAAATCCTTAAAAGTCTGCCGTTAACCACTGATTGTTCAAAAGTCTGCTCTACTTCAAAAAGTCTGTCCACTGCTGAAAGTCAACCCCTGTTCTCTCATTCCTTTGATAAACTCTGTTGTTCAAAAGCAGTGTATTATCCTCTGATATGCTATCCACTGATAGTGAAAATCATCCACTGCTTTCATACCACTGCCTTCATTAGTCACTTTCATAAAAGTACTGTCCTTCACTTTCACCAGGGGTTGTCACGTGGACAGCACATATTGGTCAGACCTTTTGTAATGGCTGCCACCTCAGCATTCACTTTCTTCCCTATAAAATCCCCCACTCACCACCAAAACAGGGTTTTACTGTCGAATTGAATTCTTAAAAATTCTCTTCTCAAAGCAGTTTTTCTTCTCATCTCTCACAAATTTCTTCGATCATTCATCTTCAAAATGACAAAATCGAAGTCATCTTCAAAACCCTCCTCCAAATCATCTTCGAAAACAGCCTCTCAAAAGGAAATCTCCACTGAAATTCCCCATAAACCATCTCACAATCTCCTGGGTCTTCTCACAAAACCAGGAACCACAAATGTTTTCGATTCCATCATTGATATCATGGCAAAATCAAAGTACAAAACTTTGTTCACCGCCGATGCACCAATCTATTTGGCAACCCAAAGGGAGTTCTGGAAGAATGCAACCCTTGAAAAACAAGGAGACACTGCCATAAACTCTTCTATAAAGGGTAAAGCTGTCCAAATCACACCACAATCCATTTCAGAGGTCTTTCAACTCGATGATCAAGAAGGTAAAATTTCTTTCACTAAAAACGAGTTGCAAACTGATTTCATTGAGAGAGGGTATGAAGCCACCATGATTAAGAAAATTACCTTAGAAAAAGGTTATTTTCCTTCTGCAACCAGATTTTTATTTCATACCCTCCTACTATGTGTTTCAAACAAAACCACTTCTTTCAATGAAATCCCTTTAAAGATTCAAAATCTGGGATATGCAATTCTTCAAGGAGAAAATTTTAACTATTCTCGGGAAATTTTTAAAGATTTGGTTAATAATGTTGAAACAAAATCATTCTTACTGTTTCCAAGGTTTTTAAGTTACTATTTTGCAAAGAAATTCAGTAAGGATGATTTAGCTGTAATAAACCAAGGTGATTCCACTCAAATAAACAGTTTAACAACTGAAACTTTTTCAAGAATGTTAGCACCTTGCAAAACACAAGCAGAGGTGCCTGAGCATATTTTAGCAGTTACAACTGCTCCTCAGGCATCTGCTGCTGAGCCCACTGCTCAAGGTGATCAAAGCAGCAGCACAACTGCTTTGAAACCCACACCTACAATCTCCAAAAAGCCAAAAAGAAAAACTCAAAAACCCACAAAACCCATCAAAAAGGCAACTCTGGAGGATGAGATACCAGAGCTCCTGCCTGTGACAACACAAATGTCACAAGAAACCACTGCTGCTACTTCCTCACAGCAGTTGGTACAAATATCTCAACCCATAACCACATCTCCTCCTGCTTCTTAACAAAAAGAACAGGTTGTACAAATAGGGTCTCCACATCATGATGCTCTGGAAACACTCGTTTCTATCATCCACAGCTCAATACCCGGGGCAAATCCACTTTCTACACCACCCTTCACATCCACAATTCCCCCACCAACTAAACTGCTGTTGGATGCAATTGATTTGAACCAGGCATTAACCAGTCCTTCTCAATCACCTATCAATGAGAATATGCCTCAACCATTGACTGGGTCTGCTGTATCAATCTTTGCTAACCCACCAACACAACCTGAGGAGGTTAGACCCCTTGAGTTACAAGTAACTCTTGGTGGTAATCCAAGTGAAACAGCCACTACAATTGTTACACCCACTGGGTTACATTTGGACAGTGGTTACATTAATAAGACTTCCTTGGAGGCAATTCCTTATATAGCACCTCTGCCAACCACCAGTGGATTTATTTATCCTACTGGAAACATCAAAAGGTTGTCAAGTGTTGAAGGAAGAAGACCCCAGTACCAAGACAAAGGGGCATCAGTGGTTAATGTTTGGAGTATATTTCCTACATCAACTACTGATAAAACCACTGCTAGTGGGAAATAAGATGATCCCATTAACTTGGGTGATGATTTAAAGTACCAGAAATTGACGGATCGTATTGAAAAACTTGATAACTCTGTTGCAGAACTCAAAGATATGCTACAACAGGTGTTACAAGTACAAAAGGTACAATCAACTGCTGTTCCATCTCAAGCACCTGCTCCACAAAGGGCATCTGCTACAAATGAGCTCTGGAATTTGTTTCAACCTTTTCTCCATCAACAAGCACAATTAGCAGATCAGCAACATGAGAAACATGTTCAACAGCTGAGAAATGCAATGGAGTCAAGGTTGAAAAACACTCAGGCTGATTTAAAGGCTCTCAAATCTCAGATCCTGCAAACCACTGGCACTGCTCCTCCAACAGTACTTTTCATTGATCAACTCCCAGAGGATAATGCCAAAAAGGGGGAGAAAATTCAGGAGTGGAAGAAGAAAGGAATAGATGATGGTCTATACATTGAACCTGAAAAGGATGCTATGACCAGAAAAATTCCTGTGCCAGATGGTAGTAAGAAGGTTGATGCTACTCAAGAAGCACTTGATGAAGGAGTAGCAAGTGTAAAAAGAGATAGAATGGCAAAGGATGTTTCAAGGTGGAATGAGGAGAAAAGAGCTTTCATGGAGCTGTATGAGCAGGGTTGTTCTGGTTCTAAAGATTCTAAAAATCTGAAGACAAAAAGAAAACCTAAGTCCATCCCATCCAGATTTCCAAAGCCTCCAAAACCACCATCCAAAAGCCATCAGTATAAAACCTCCACTCAAACAGCTGTTGTAACTCCTGCTGTATCAACTACTGCTGGTACTTCAGTGGTTTCAACATCTGTTCCCACTTCAACACACACTACTTCAACACACACCAAAATTACTACATTACCATCACCACTGTCACCACCAAAAGCAATCTCACCACCACTTCCACCTGCTGACAAAAAGCAGAAGACAACAGATGTTATAACATCTGTTGTAATGACAACAGTGGTTGAAGCACCAGTTGTTTCAACAACTGTTAGTCAGACATAAACCACTGCCACTCAATCTACTACCACTGTTCCATCTCAGACATGATCAGTCTCTCCTAAACCAAAAAGGAGAAGGCTAATTTTAAAAGATGATGACACATCTCCATCACCAACATCTTCAAAATCCCTGTCACTTGTCACTATTCCAAAACCCATACCTCTCTCTTCAGCTCAAATTTTAAAGCCATTACCTCCTGCTGGTGTCTCATTTCCTCTGGAACTCATTGCAGTCAGAGAAGAAATCAAATCTTTTTATTATGAAGATAACCCAGCCAAAAGGAGTTTACCATCAATTGCAAATTATCCCAGGCCTAACAATATTGACGAATACTTGAAACTCAAGGCCAAACAAGCAGAGGATATTGCAATCAAAAACAGAAAAGGGAAATCTGATAGAGAATTTCAACAAAACTATCAGCTCTTACTCTCACAGGTCAATGCTATGGAGCGTTTTGCTAAAAATGTATGTCAGCAAATTTCAGAAAGGGCAGATGAGTCCTTGAGGAAAGACTACATTGAGAATATCATGACCTACAAGAAATATAAGGGGGAGAAACACGTGTACAAGAACTGGACCATTCCTGAGCTTGAAAAAGAAGCAGCCAGGATTCAAGACATGATCAAAAATAAGGTCAAGCAGACTCCTCCTGAAAAATTCAAACAATTTGAAGCCGAGAAGATGTTACAGTTGAGGAGAATGAAAAAGGAGCTGATTGCAGCTGATTATGGGTCAAAGAACTCTGTGACAAAGTGGGGAGAAGATAGAGTCAGGGCAACCTATAAAAGATTAGAGGAACTTAGAAAGAAAGATCCAAGAGTTCCACAAAAGCCTGACTATTCTAAAGTAGAGGTCTCAAAAAGACCACCAAAGCTGCAAGTCAAAAGAACCACTGCTCCAGCTGGTGCTGCCATCTACAAAAGAAGGAGCAAAAACCAGTTTAGCATGGAAACAATTCAAGATCTATTAGCTGCAGATGCCATTGTAAAAGCAGGCACGGAAGTAATGATAAAAGAAGATCTTGAATTGGAACAATCTGCAAGTGCTGCTCAGCCAGCTATGAACAGGCCAGCCTCACCAAATACTTCTGCTAATTAACATCTCCCAAGAAACCCACCAGGCTCAAAAATACAAAAGTGGGAAACTGACAAACAGACCTGCGTATTGACTTTGCTCAGGTCTGGTGGAGAAGTGGAGAAAATATCAAGGGAACAAGCTCTTGGCCTGAGTCTTGAAGATTTGCAGGATCTCCTTGATCTTCCACTTAGCAGGGATGATGAAGATACAGATGCCCTAGACTTCGAATTACAATTTAAAGGTCAGATAAGGGAACTGTTGATGAGGCAATAAAGTCTTCCACAAATAATGAAGAGTTTTGGCATTATCTGTTCCAGGGGGAGATTGTTGGGATTGAACCCTATCAGAGGAACAGATAATTAAAGCCAAAACTGGATCAGAGCAGTGGATCCAGAATAAGCAGACGATTACAGTTGGTTCATACAAATCTCTCCCCTTGAAAGTGGTTTCATATCTACTGACCTCCTATCTGCTGATCTTACTAAGTGCTGACCTACAACTGCTGCCTTGCATTTACTGCCCAATGTTAAAGACTGATGGAAGAACAAAGCTCTGCTGACTCAATCTACTGCCTTGAGTTAAGTACTGCTGATCCGGACAAGCACTGCTGGGTTCACAGCAGTGGAAGGATGCAGCAGCTGTTTAAGTGTCTTTTATTTAAAGAAATGTAATAGCAGTAGTTAGTACATCAGTGTTTGTATAGATCAGAGGTTAGAGTTTGTTAGGAGGTTAGATGTCACTTTCATGGTGACGTCAGCTAAGATGCTCAGTGGTTTGCAAGTGCCTATAAATAGTTCAGTACTTTGTACTGTTCTATTAGCTCTTTCACAACATTGTCTTCTTTGCACGAACAAACTACTGAGCTCTGGCTGAGGGGGAGTTTGCATTCATTCATCAATCATTGTAATCGTTGTTGAAACAAATTCAATCTTTCGATTCTCTGTGTAAAGATGTTTGATTAAAGTATTTCTCTCGTTTGATTGTATGCAAAGTTTGTTTTCATCTTAATTCCGCTGCACAACTCTTTCATTTCCATCTTAATTCCAAACGAAAATACAATCAGAAACAAACTCAGATCCAACAGATGTGTTGTGTATCCATAAAGTTGCAAGACGATGGAAAGTGCAAGATAAATTCCACAAGTCAAAAAGGCTTGAACTAGAGGGATTATATTAAATTTGGCATGTATATTAATTTTCATATGAAAATTCAATTTGTCAGGTTATACCAAGTTCAAGTCGAAACCAAACTAATCCTATAATATTTTGACTTTTTACAAAGTAAATAATATATACATATATATATATATATATATATGCACGTACCGGGTTTGAGGTCATGCTACTATTGACTAACTTTTTAGCCAATAGTGACGAGTGTCAAGTAATGTATAAAAACCCCACATATGGGTAATTAATACAGAATATAAAAACTCATTCACTGTAAGTATAACTGATAAATATTTAGGATTTTGGAAAGCATTTTTAAATATAATCGTATCACAAAAAGGTGATAAAACTACGAGAAAAGAGAATGGACTCACTTTATAACTTTAGGGTTCAACTAGAAAGCCTCCTGATATAATCTTATGTATAACTCCTAAGCTATTTAATAAAATATATAATTCACTCGTGTTAAATACAATAAACCAAATTCAACTTTATCCCTACGTCACGAGACAGAACCCCAACGAACTTAGTCGGGCAGAGCCTTGACATGCGTTATGGGGCTCCAGATCTATCAGACAGGGTATAGTGATCAGGGCTTAAAACACTTAAAACGGGGCAGTGCTTTGGAGTATTATAGGTATAATACTTTAAGAAAATAAAATTTAGAATTTTAGAATGAAAGATGGACAGAAGCGACAGAAAGAGATTGAATGAACGAAAAGTTTTAGCAAGTTATCCATCCTATTTATATCAAAGGCATGGAAGCCTTAGTTATCATATTCTTTCATATCTTGAATACACGTACGTACCTATTCACAATTTTAATTCAAAATAGGTTAAAGTTCTATTATTATTATTATTATTATTATTATTATTATTATTATTATTATATATTATAATTAATTCAGCTGCTTCACTTTATTGGCGCTTATAACTTCTAAAATATGACGTTTTATCAAACAATGAATATGTCATTAGAACGAGAATATTTGTGTCTACAGTCAACTTACCCGTAATCTATCCGTTTAATAATATAAGTTTTATACACTTTATTTTAATATAGAAAATAGAAATGTCACACATATATAAGCCAATTAATTAGTATCAAATTCCAACCAAATATATATAAAATAGTTTTTAAAACTATATGGGTTGAATAATTATTTAAAAAAAATAAAACTTATAACTAATGGTTAATAAAGTTAAACAACCTATAATTCTTATATGATAAAATAATGAAATGTTACAATAACTGATGGATTTCATGCGAACATTCAAACGGGTCAAAACAGTGAACATTGATATGTTTTATTAGTTCATAAGTGATGGATTTCACACGAACAATCGACCGTGTCAAAACAGTGAACATTGATATGTAACAGTGCACATTGATATGTTTGATTAGTTGATAAGTGATGGATTTCACGCGAACAATAAAACGGGTCAAAACAGTGAACATTGGTATGTTTGATTAGTTCATAAGTGATGTATTTCATGCGAACAATCAAACAGGTCAAAACAGTGAACATTGATATGTTTGATTACTTCATAAGTGATGGATTTCACGCGAACAATCAAACCGGTCAAAACAGTGAATATTGATATGTAACAGTGAACATTGATATGTTATTAGTTCATAAGTGATGGAATTCACACGAACGACCCAAACTATGCGAATGCGTAGACCTAGTAATGGGATCGCAGGTTATAAATGGTAAATCTAAGATATGGGTAAAAATAAGCTACTCGTTTGGTTAATATCACCAAATGGGTCAACACAAAGCGAATACGCAAGCCAGGTAATGGAAGCATAATGGCTAAATACTATAACGGGTCAAATAATGACATAACTAAATCTTAAGCCAATACCTTGAAATCTAAGAAATCATTATCCTGGATGATGAATTTTGAGTCTATAATACGAGTGGTCAATTTACGATCACTTAGAAACAAACGTGAGGTTAAACGGATAAACGTATAAAAATATATGGAAGTTTTTGCGTTGAAGGGCAAAACAGGAATACAAAATGCAACAAAGCAGAGCCGTAACCTACGGTTGAGGACCGTAGGCTACAACATGGTTACATAATGCAGCATAACAAAGCCGTAACCTACGGCGTAGGATACGGCAGGAAGTGGTGGTGGTTTGTGTGTTCTGGCTGTCGTAGGCTACGGCATGCCCGCCGTAGCTTACGGCGGGTTTCTTGAAATTATTTTATTTTATGTTTTGTTGATCATACGTACTAAATTTACGTTTTAATTCATCTTATATCTAACTTATGAGATGGTTTCTGATATCTAGATGATAACTAAGATGATTTAGATGAAGATCAAGCGTCCAAAACCGAACACAATCGAAGATTTAAGCTCCGCTTTTGTTTAGTTGTCTTACAAAACAAACTATGTTAACATGATGAAATGTTCAGAAATCTTGTGAAGCTTTATGAAGCACTTAGTTTTGTAAAGATATGTTATAAACTTTTTAAAAAACTCAAAATTCATAATACATGTTGATTTGCACTACTTTTATAAATTTTCATTTAATTAAATATGGGTCTTACAGGTTGAGTGTGGATATTTTATTTATCCAACAATATTAAGTTTGGTTTTGCTGATAGATAATTTAGTTTATTTAAAAACATCTTATCTTAAATTAAGAATTTAAACTTGTTAGGACCATTTCGGTGCTCCCAAATGCTACAACCGGTTAGTTTGACTCCATATCTCGTGCAGAATCTGAGTATGAAGGTTATATGAACAAGAAAAAGCTAATTAAACAGGTTTCTATTGATTATATGAAAGTACAAAACCGTGAAACCAAATGGACAGAGTTTCCCCTCTATTCCACACAAAAGGTTGTAAATGACACTCTCTGATCTCCTATTTATAGACAATCACATCCGCATGTATCGGTAGTAGCCAATGGGCTTAAGGACGGATGCACCTTACGACGGATCAGAAATCCTCATTCGTACGAACTGCAGGTTTGTGTGAATGTGTCCTATCTATTCATTTATCTCTTCTACAAACCTACATAATCAACTGCATCTTGAAACATTTACATCTATGAACAGGATTGACGGAAGCAACAGACATAATGCATTCACAGACTCCCCCTTTGATATTGTTGTAGTCAATCTTTATCGTAGCTAGTCTTTATTATCTCTGAGTCTTTAAAAATCCTTGACAGTTCAGAATCACAAACTCCCCCTTACATCTTGATTCATCGACTTCCTCTTTCATCAGACTCCCATTCAGGAAACTCCCCCTTGCTTTAAGTAATCTACGTTTGACAATTCAGTCTTAGGATCATTTCCTGGCTCTCCAATCTATCTGTTCATTTGACAATTTAAAAACACTTCTGAGAATTACTTGTGAGCATTCTTTATGTTTAATATTGCTTATCAAGTTCCCCCTAACAATCATCTTTGTGAGTGCATAATGTCTATCACTTCCGTCAATCATGTATCGTAGCAAGAAACTGAACAAGACATGGTTTTGTATTGTTAAATATAGGGAAAAGTCCATTTGGAAGAATAGTGGTAAATTTGTAAATAAGGAGTCCATCCTTATGTCTTTGCCTATAAATAGGGAGTTTATGTTATTCATTTAGGACTTTTTGAACTTTAGGAGATCTAGAGAGAGAAAGTGCTACAAGGTGATTCAAGGTGTTGTTCTTCTCAAGTCCTTAATAGAATCACCGTTAGTTTACATTCTTGTGTCCAATCCATGCACGTACACGGATTCGCACGTGATACGTGTTCTTCGCAATCATCGAAAGGACGAAATCAATCCGGAAACGCACGTTCAAGTGGTGTCAGAGCGGGAGATCGATTGCACGGATTAGAGATACAAGTATTCATGAAACTTCAGCAGATTCACAGCCAAATTCGTCACTTTTCACCTTCTACTCATCTTTTTCATCTTTTTAAACTTAAAACTTAGATCTATAAAGATTTAATGGATAAAAATGTTTGAGTTTTTGATATAATGTGTGAAATACGTTTTTGAATAACCCTACAAAGTTTCAAAACAAAATTCAAAGGATTTCTAGTTTAATTTTTCAAAAAACCTACCGAAAAGTTGTGTGCATGCTGAACCTGTTCGTTCGAAGCCAGGTTTTCTATGAAGCCAGATCTTTTACGAAGCCACAGCTTCGTATGAAGCTACTTGTGTGAACCCAAGCTAGGGTATTATGAACCCAGGTCTACGAACCGGCAATGTTTGTTGCTTCGTACGAAGCTAGGGTGACCACAATATTACGAACCCATAAACAACAAACATCTGTTTACTACGAAGCTAGCTTATACGAAGTCACATTCTAGTACAAAGCCACATTATTATGAAGTTGTTTTGTACGAAGGTTTTTGAAACCAAGCTGGTATTACGAACCCAGGAACATATTTCATGTAGGTCTGTTTTGTATGAACCCAAAAGTTCTACAAAGCCATGGCATACACAACTAAGTACGACCCCAGTTTTGTGTACAGTTTAGTACGAACCCAATAATCAGAGAGTTACGCATTCAGGTGATTCGAAGATACAAAACCATGGCAGATGAATTTTTCAACGAGTTCTATAACGCGTTCATGACCGAAGCTGTGACAACTCGTATTTTGAACCTATTTTTGTACTTTGATGTAACGTATGTGAACGTGATGTGACTTTATGAAAGTGATTGATTAAATGAATGCTATGATTTATGTGTTTATGTGAATATATGTATGTTGTAGTCGCACAACACAACTCAACCGCACAAGCTATTCGGGCTACACACCTTGTACTCGATTCCATAGGGCAGCCCAAGTTTGGGTTCGGCCCATCCTCCTTTAGTCGATTAACACATGGGGGTGTTAGCACCCATCTCACATTTTATCAAAACACACAAACCCTAGCTTTCTCTCATCCTCTCTCTCAACTTGACGGCAAGCATTCTCTTATCACTGAATATCTTAGCATTCGAATCATCCTTGCTCCTTCTCTATTCGGTTAGTATGTTAACTATTGTTTGATGATTTTATGATGTTTGCTATATACGCTCGACATGATGGATGATGTATTGTTATGTTTGGTTTGAATAATATGTGATTAAGTATGGATGAATGTAATCGGCTATATATGTGTATTTGATTCGAATCCGAAGGGCTTAATTATAGTGTTCATGAAATCGGCTTACATATGTGCATTAGATATTGTTCATGTGAATCGGATTGCATGTGATGGTTCTAAGAATATGATTGTTATTATCGGCTGCATGTATGTGAAAAATCGGGTTGGTAGTAGAGTCAAGTATGAAGTGTTATATGATGGTTCGAAACCCTTAGATGATTATGTTTAGGTGTCTTGATGATTGTTCATGATTATGTTTATGATCAGGGTTATGGAGATTAATTAAAAATGTCTTGTTTGATCGATTGTATGTGATATGGATGGTTGGAAAATGTTAATTGATAAAATGTAAATAAGGAAACAATTGAATGGTTGTAACTAATTAACATAATTCTCGGATATTTAAACTGGTCGCACAAGACCTCTTGGTCGCACAAGAGGCCCACTCGCACAAGGAGTCCATTTGCACAAGACTCCTGGTCGCACAAGAGGTTATTAGTCGCACAAGGCACCCACTGTCGCACAATTTGTAATGTTGTTTAACTACTGGGCCTCCAAGCCCAAAAATCCAATCGCACAACCCAACCAGTCGCACAAGATGTACGTTTATTAAACTGTTTGGGCCAAATGATTATGTTGGGCTGGGCTAGTAGCCGGATCGTACAAGGGGTCCTGATCGCACAAGTTTAGATTCAATTAATTTGGACCGTGTTTATGTTTACAGTTTTGTTGGGTTTCTAGATATTGGGCCGGGTATTAGTGGGCTCTAACGGATGCCTCGCACAAGGCCACTAAGCTTGTGCGAGCCCAATCTCGAATGTGTTATAACGGTTAAACGTGATGTTTTATGTTGCCATGATCCGTATGTGTTCTTATGTGCTATCTATGTGATGCTTGTACGCACTACTTGAAACCAAAACCTGACTTGTGTTGGTAACCATGTTAGGACGTGGTTGACCACTAGCTGCTAGACCTGACCTTTCTGTATATCTACCGAGCAAACCAAGGTGAGTTCACACTAGCCAAGGCATGGGATTCCCAGGGGTTGGGAATGGGATGGAATAACTACTCTTACAACTATTACTATTAAACAAATTATTACTGTCCTCGGTTGAAGGGCACGTACGTAAAACCTACGTACAGTTATACTTACTACTGTCCTCGGATTGAAGGGCACGTACGTAAAGCCTACGTACACGATCTTAAGACCATCACCTCTATCAAAGGAAGTCCATCAATTATCGACTTAATCGCCGAGGCCTAGGCCGAGGCCTATGTGATGCTTATATTTTCGTAGCAGTCGATACGCGTGGTCTTGTAACACATGGGAAGCCCCCACTAATCATCGCACGCATGCCTGGACTGGCAACAAGGATTAACACGATACATGGTTTACAAAACGAATATATACGATTTATGAAATGAATCCTTTAACCAAACAACTATCTGTGAACTCGCTCAACTTTGTTGTTGATTCGTTGCTACATGCCTTGCAGGTCATTAGGTACCCATGGAGCTTGCACAAGGAGGAACGGTCGTTGTGGGACATGGCAGTGTGTGCCATGCGTTAAACATTACTTTATTTCATACTTAATACTTGCTATGGGTTTTTAGAATTATGCTTCCGCTAAACACTTAACTATGCTTTGGTTTTGAACACCTTTCATATTGGTTTGTTGAATTATGTTTACTTATCTAGTTGTTCAATATGATTGGTGGCTCGATCCTGGTCACGTCACGCCTCCAAGCGGTGGTACATCCGCATAGTGGATTTTGGGGGTGTGACAGATAGGTATCAGAGCCATTGGTTATAGAGAACTTGGTTTTAATAAAGGAAAACGTTTTTGTTAAAACCAGACTATAACCTGTACAGTGCTCTACGATCCACAACGACGCTTCACTCCACCTGCAAGGCTCGACATTCTAGGTGATATAATTTATGCTTACATTGCCTACTTGCTAGATTATGTAGAACTTTGCTCATGATATGCTTAGTTAGTATAGCTACTGTTGCTTGAACACGAGTGTGCTTACTCTCCTCGGTCATCGCACTTTCGCGAACCTCCCTCACACATGTTTCTTTTGATATGAAGATCATGTCTGGACGCATTAACATGACACAAGCCCAGTTGACGGCTCTGATTAATGAACAAGTTGCTGCGGCACTTGCAGCTGCACAGGCAGGAGGTATACCCTGCAGTTTAAAACTCATTCTAGGATCTTTAGATCCTACTCTCGTGAAATCTATCCTTTTGTTAAACTTTGTCCTTTCTTACACCCACAACAGGTCAGCATGCTCAGCCACCTGTGTGCACCTTCAAAACTTTTATGGACTGCCGACCCACAACTTTTAGCGGCACTGAAGGAGCAGTAGGTCTCCTCCATTGGTTTGAGAAACTAGAATCAGTGTTCGAAATGTGTGAATGCCCTGAGGCACGCAGAGTGAAGTATGCTACCGGCACTCTTGAGGGTTTAGCCCTCACATGGTGGAATGCTCAGGTCCAAATGCTGGGGTTGGTTGCTGCTAACGCCACCCCATGGAACAATTTTAAAGAGATGATCAAGGAGGAATACTGCAGTCGTGACGACATTCATAAGCTGGAAGTCGAGTTCTTCAATCTCAAGATGACGGGGTTAGAAATTGAGGCATTTACGAAGAGATCTAATGAGCTTGCATTACTGTGTCCTACTATGGTGGACCCTCCAATTAAGCGTATCGAACTTTATCTCAAGGGTCTAGTGCCAGAGATCCAAAGTCATGTGACTTCGGCAAACCTCGCCACCTACTAGCAGGTTTTTCAGTTGGCTCATCGTCTCACTGATCAGGCGGTGGAGCAGAACAGGTTACCAAAACGTGCTAGTGCTACAGCTACCTCTGAAACTCCCAGTGACAACAAACGTAAGTGGGATGGAGCTTCAAGCAGAGGTTCGACTTCTGTTCAGTCCCAGTCCCAACAAAGAATAACTGAAGATTTTAAGAGCCCTGGTCAGCAATCTTCTGGTAGCCAAGGGCAGAGTGGTTATCGAGGGAACCTTCCAAAGTGCAACAGATGCAACAAACATCATAGCGGTCAGTGCAACAAGGTTCGTTTCCAGAGGTGTCTCAAGATGGGTCACGAAGCTAAAGATTGTAGGAGCTTACGACCTATGAATCAGAACCAGCGACAACAACCACCAGCTCCCCAAGATCATCAACAGCAACAACGAGACAACAAAGGGTGCTTTCAGTGTGGAGCTGAAGGCCACTTTAAGAGAGATTGTCCCCAGCTGAACAGGAACCTTAACAACAACAACAACAATCACAACAATCAGGGGAATGGAAACAACGGGGGTAACAATGGCAATGGTGCAAGGGGTCGTGCGTTCGTTATTGGCAATGGAGAAGCGAGGAATGATCCCAATGTTGTGACGGGTAAGTTCCTTCTCGACGACTTTTACGTTACTGTCTTATTTGATTCGGGTGCTGATACTAGTTACGTGTCCCAAAAATTTAGTCAACTGCTTAAACGTACCCCAACACCTTTAAACCTCAAGCACGATGTAGAGTTAGCTAATGGTAAAAGTATAGAGGTCACACACGTAGTCAAAGGTTGTAACCTAGTACTTGCTGATCACACTTTCTCGATCGACCTCCTTCCTATCGCTCTGGGTAGTTTCGACGTTGTCATTGGGATGGACTGGTTATCCCAACACCAAGCAGAGATTCTTTGCAACGAGAAGATTGTTCGTATTCCTCGCCCAGGTGATGAACCCCTCATGATTCGTGGCGACAAGAGTGGTGCTGTTGTGAGCATCATTTCTTCCCTTAAGGCCCAAAAGTATCTGCGTAAGGGCCACACTGCCTTTCTGGCTCTCGTTACTGACACCTCGAAGAAGGAGAAAAAGATAGAAGACTTTCCGATTGTACGCGACTATCCTGAGGTATTTCCTGAGGAACTACCTGGCCTCCCGTCTCATCGTCAGGTCGAGTTTCAAATCGAGCTAGCTCCTGGAGCAGCGCCTATAGCTCGTGCACCGTATCGTTTAGCTCCACCAGAGTTGAAAGAGCTATCTACGCAACTACAAGAACTCTTAGATAAGGGTTTTATTCGTCCTAGTTCTTCGCCCTGGGGAGCTCCAGTGCTATTCGTGAAAAAGAAAGACGGTACATTCAAAATGTGCATCGACTACCGTGAACTGAACAAGGTGACTGTGAAGAATCACTATCCTCTTCCACGCATCGACGACTTGTTCGACCAGCTGCAAGGGTCGAGCTACTATTCAAAGATTGATTTGAGATCGGGATATCACCAGCTGAGAGTCCGAGAAGAGGACGTCTCTAAAACAGCCTTTAGAACTCGTTATGGACATTATGAGTTTTTGGTCATGCCGTTTGGGCTAACAAACGCACCGGCGGTCTTCATGGACTTGATGAATCGAGTGTGCAAGCCTTACTTAGACAAGTTCGTTATTGTCTTCATCGATGACATCCTGATCTATTCGAAGAGTCAGGAGGAACACGAGCAACATTTACGACTTATTTTGGAACTCCTTCGAACAGAACAGCTGTACGCCAAGTTTTCAAAATGTGACTTCTGGCTTCGTGAAGTCCATTTCTTAGGCCATGTGGTAAACAAGGATGGGATTCACGTTGATCCATCCAAGGTAGAGTCGATCAAGAGCTGGCCTGCACCTCGTACGCCAACGGAAATTCGCCAATTCTTGGGTTTGGCAGGCTACTACAGGAGGTTTATTAAGGATTTCTCCAAGATTGCACAGCCCCTCACCTCACTGACACAGAAAGGCGTTGTTTATCGATGGGGGAACGCACAAGAATTAGCATTTCAACACTTAAAGGATAGACTTTGCAGTGCACCTATCCTTTCATTGCCAGAGGGCACAGACGACTTCGTGGTCTACTGCGATGCATCAATTCAGGGTCTTGGTTGGGTATTAAGGCAGCGGGATAAAGTTATAGCCTACGCCTCACGCCAACTCAAAATTCATTAAAAGAACAACACTACACATGATCTAGAGCTGGGAGCGGTTGTTTTTGCACTTAAAATATGGAGACACTACCTGTATGGTACCAAATGTGCTATCTACACTGATCACAGGAGCCTCGAGCATATCTTCAAACAGAAGGAACTCAATATGCGACAGCGACGATGGGTCGAACTACTGAATGACTACGAATGCTCGATCAGGTATCACCCAGGCAAAGCCAATGTTGTGGCTGACGCCCTCAGTCGAAAGGACACTACGCCCAAGCGCGTACGAGATTTACAACTTACTATACAGTCTAGTCTTCCTCCTCAAATACGAGATGCTCAGGTAGAAACATTGAAACCAGAAAACGTCAGGGCTGAAGCCCTACGCGGCTCAAGGCAACGCTTAGAACAGAAGGAAGACGGTGCTTACTACGTCACAGGACGCATTTGGGTCCCACTTTATGGCAACTTACGAGAGCTTGTGATGGATGAGGCACACAAGTCTCGCTACTCAGTGCACCCTGGTTCGGATAAAATGTACCACGATATCAAAACCACATATTGGTGGCCTAGCATGAAGGCCCACATAGCAACTTACGTTAGCAAGTGCTTGACTTGTGCGAGAGTCAAGGCGGAATACCAGAAACCTTCAGGCCCACTTCAACAACCAGAGATACCACAATGGAAATGGGAGCAAATTTCCATGGATTTTGTTACTGGCCTACCTCGATCTCAACGCGGTAATGATACTATTTGGGTGATCGTGGATCGACTCACAAAGTCTGCTCACTTCCTGGCTATAAAAGAAACGGATAAGTTCTCCACTCTAGGAGAAGTATATCTCAAGGAAGTTGTCTCGAGGCACGGGGTGCCCACCTCTATTATCTCGGATCGAGATGCACGTTTTACTTCAGAACTGTGGCAAGCAATGCACAAGTCCTTTGGCTCAAGGTTAGATATGAGCACAGCTTATCACCCGCAAACGGATGGGCAGTCAGAACGTACCATCCAGACCCTCGAAGACATGCTTAGGGCATGTGTAATTGATTTTGGCAATGGCTGGGAAAAACATCTGCCACTTGTGGAATTTTCATACAATAACAGCTACCACACCAGCATTAAAGCTGCTCCATTTGAGGCATTGTACGGGTGTAAATGCCGGTCACCTCTTTGTTGGGCAGAGGTGGGGGATAGTCAGATTACTGGTCCGGAACATGTGGTGGACACCACAGAGAAAATTGCTCAGATACGACAGCGAATGGCGGCAGCTCGCGACCGTCAGAAAGTCTACGCCGATAAGGGCAGAAAACCACTAGAGCTCCAGGTTTGGGAGCGTGTACTACTCAAAGTTTCACCCTGGAAGGGTGTGGTTCGTTTTGGTAAACGAGGCAAACTTAACCCACGATACGTTGGGCCTTTCGAAGTCATTGAGAAGATAGGCAAGGTGGCTTACAGACTGAACTTACCAGCGGAACTCAGTGCAGTTCACAACGTTTTCCATGTGTCAAATCTGAAGAAGTGCCTGTCAGACGAGACCCACGTAGTTCCTTTAAAGGAGCTCACTATCGACGAGCAGTTGCGATTCGTCGAGGAACCTGTTGAAATCACGGACCGGGATGTTAAGGTCCTCAAGCGCACTAGGATACCTCTCGTTCGAGTTCGTTGGAACTCACGTCGCGGCCCAGAGTTCACCTGGGAACGCGAAGATCAGATGAAACAAAAGTATCCCCAGCTATTCGCACACGGTACAACCACTACTGAGGCTGAAGCTATGGAATTTCGGGACGAAATTCCAGATCAACGGGGGGAGGATGTGACACCCCAGGAAAACCAGGAAAACCATACAACTTAACTAGCTTCCTCAGTGAGTACATGCTAAATTTCGGGACGAAATTTCTTTCAACTTGGGGATAATGTGACAACTCGTATTTCGAACCTATTTTTGTACTTTGATGTAACATATGTGAACGTGATGTGACTTTATGAAAGTGATTGATTAAATGAATGCTACGATTTATGTGTTTATGTGAATATATGTATGTTGTAGTCGCACAACACAACACAACACAACACAACTCAACCGCACAAGCTATTCGGGCTACACACCTTGTACTCGATTCCATAGGGCAGCCCAAGTTTGGGTTCGGCCCATCCCCCTTTAGTCGATTAACACATGGGGGTGTTAGCACCCATCTCACATTTTATCAAAACACACAAACCCTAGCTTTCTCTCATCCTCTCTCTCAACTTGACGGCAAGCATTCTCTTATCACCGAAGATCTTAGCATTCGAATCATCCTTGTTCCTTCTCTATTCGGTTAGTATGTTAACTATTGTTTGATGATTTTATGATGTTTGCTATATACGCTCGACATGATGGATGATGTATTGTTATGTTTGGTTTGAATAATATGTGATTAAGTATGGATGAATGTAATCGGCTATATATGTGTATTTGATTCGAATCCGAAGGGCTTAATTATAGTGTTCATGAAATCGGCTTACATATGTGCATTAGATATTGTTCATGTGAATCGGATTGCATGTGATGGTTCTAAGAATATGATTGTTATTATCGGCTGCATGTATGTGAAAAATCGGGTTGGTAGTAGAGTCGAGTATGAAGTGTTATATGATGGTTCGAAACCCTTAGATGATTATGTTTAGGTGTCTTGATGATTGTTCATGATTATGTTTATGATTAGGGTTATGGAGATTAATTAAAAATGTCTTGTTTGATCGATTGTATGTGATATGGATGGTTGGAAACTTGTTAATTGATAAAATGTAAATAAGGAAACAATTGAATGGTTGTAACTAATTAACATAATTCTCGGATATTTAAACTGGTCGCACAAGACCTCTTGGTCGCACAAGAGGCCCACTCGCACAAGGAGTCCATTTGCACAAGACTCCTGGTCGCACAAGAGGTTATTAGTCGCACAAGGCACCCACTGTCGCACAAGTTGTAATGTTGTTTAACTACTGGGCCTCCAAGCCCAAAAATCCAATCGCACAACCCAACCAGTCGCACAAGATGTACGTTTATTAAACTGTTAGGGCCAAATGATTATGTTGGGCTGGGCTAGTAGCCGGATCGTACAAGGGGTCCTGATCGCACAAGTTTAGATTCAATTAATTTGGACCGTGTTTTTGTTTACAGTTTTGTTGGGTTTCTAGATATTGGGCCGGGTATTAGTAGGCTCTAACGGATGACTCGCACAAGGCCACTAAGCTTGTGCGAGCCCAATCTCGAATGTGTTATAACGGTTAAACGTGATGTTTTATGTTGCCATGATCCGTATGTGTTCTTATGTGCTATCTATGTGATGCTTGTACGCACTACTTGAAACCAAAACCTGACTTGTGTCGGTAACCATGTTAGGACGTGGTTGACCACTAGCTGCTAGACCTGACCTTTCTGTATATCTGCCGAGCAAACCAAGGTGAGTTCACACTAGCCAAGGCATGGGATTCCCAGGGGTTGGGAATGGGATGGAATAACTACTCGTACAACTATTACTATTAAACAAATTATTACTGTCCTCGGTTGAAGGGCACGTACGTAAAGCCTACGTACACGATCTTAAGACCATCACCTCTATCAAAGGAAGTCCCTCAATTATCGACTTAATCGCCGAGGCCTAGGGCGAGCGGGTCATTAGTTAATAGCGCTATTAGGTTTAACAAACCTCACACCGTGCCAGTCGGACGGGCGTGTACTAATGGACTATGGGCAAAGGGTCAATGCTGATAGACATTGACTTAGGGCACATCTTATATTTTCGTAGCAGTCGATACGCGTGGTCTTGTAACACATGGGAAGCCCCCACTAATCATCGCACGCATGCCTGGACTGGCAGCAAGGATTAACGCGATACATGGTTTACAAAACGAATATATACGATTTATGAAATGAATACTTTAACCAAACAACTATCTGTGAACTCGCTCAACTTTGTTGTTGATTCGTTGCTACATGCCTTGCAGGTCATTAGGTACCCATGGAGCTTGCACAAGGAGGAACGGTCGTTGTGGGACATGGGAGTGTGTGCCATGCGTTAAACATTACTTTATTTCATACTTAATACTTGATATGGGTTTTTAGAATTATGCTTCCGCTAAACACTTAACTATGCTTTGGTTTTGAACACCTTTCATATTGGTTTGTTGAATTATGTTTACTTATCTACGTGTTCAATATGATTGGTGGCTCGATCCTGGTCACGTCACGCCTCCAAGCGGTGGTACATCCGCATAGTGGATTTTGGGGGTGTGACAGAAGCGACATCCACAACGAAAAGCATATCGCATACGATTTCAAAAAGTTTGAATTACAACAACGTGTACGGAAACCATTAGAAACCACCGAGATTAATGAATATTGAGGACTATTATTGGTGGAACGATCGATTTGAGGGTTGGGTAAAAGCATTCGCTTATGATAGTTGGGTAATGTTAAAATTGGGATATACAAAACCAACTAAAGAACGTGGAATTTAGTTAACAGTCGCTGAATGTCACACCCCGATATTTCCACGTATTACCGGTGGGGAGTATCGTGACGTAGTTGATATCATCATAGTCAAACAACACAAATTTAAATGCATAGCGGAAGCAAAAGATAGTTTTATTTCAACTGAATAAATTGTAATATTAAGTACCACAAAATAGTTGAAATGGATCTAGAGGCGGATCGAAAGAAAAAGGAAATTGTTCAACAGACTTTAACATCTAGAGCTTGCGAGACTTGATTATTGATGCCTGGAGTAGCCAGCCTATTACGTATAGTACCTGCACTTAGCCTTTTTGGAAAATACGTCAGTTTACACTGGTAAATACAACTTAACTGACTCATTTTGAAGATGTTTAAAAATTGATTTGAATGCACTTAGGCAAAAATAGCTTTTATAACTTGGGACAATTATTTAAAAATAATCTTGTATACAATTTTACTTATTTGTCGTCCATCAGGGCCGGTTTGTAGGGCCGCTCTAGATTAACTGACACGCCACAGGTATAATACCCACCAGGTTGATTCCTTTAAGTGGACTACCAGTTTTTACATATGCAACAGTCAGGTGTACGCCTACACCCCGTGCTTAGGTCGTGGCCATTTCTTTGAATGATGCCAAGGATATCCGGGACATGGTCATTTAACCCCCAAAGGCCATACACCAAATAATACAGAATGAAACGAGTTATGTAAACACATCAATCACAATCCGATTTAAATGATTACATACCCGACCAAGCGGTATTATTATAATACCGTATCCCAAGCCCGTATAGGGAAAATAAGTTAAGAGTATTTACCTGAGCAAAGTATAAATCAAATACAGCAAGTGCACGTAGCTTTTACTGGGCTCCTAATCTGGAACGAAGGTTTTTAATAACCTATTAGAATCCTAAATTAAGTCTAAACTTAGACCGGTTAGTTTTCAAAAGGAAGACACGGTTCAAACGCATGATAAAGCGAAAAATGGTTTAGAATGTGGTTTTGACCCGAAAAGCTTGTATTCTTGTTTAATATGGGTAACTTAAACACATTCTGGATTTTGAGATGCAAACGATATGGTTTGACCCGTTTCGGCTAAATTATGCAAACTAGTTACATAAGCCGATCCGAACGCGAAAAGTGCGTAACGGGTAACCATATGAATCATATACAAGTTTCCTAAGTTAATATGCCTTAAATATGTTGTGACATCAGTAAGATATCTTCTATTATGCCCCAAATGAATTTAAACTCAAATTATGCCCCGTAAGGGCATTTTGGTCATTTAAAGGGTTATAAAAGAGTTTAAATATAAATCTAAGTTTTAGGTCTGATGTAATCAGTAAAAATACTTAATTTACTAAGTTATATCATTAGGGTATAACCTATGTGTGAAATTTATCATTTCTAACCATACTATGCACCGAAGGGGCATTTTGGTAATTTCACCTAAGGTTTAAAGGTCAAATCTGGAAATCTGAGTTTAAAACCTTTGCTTACTGCTAAAGTATAAAAAATTATTTAAACCATCAGTAGGTATCAAATATTATATATATAAAATGGTTTTAATACATACTATGTGCTTAAAACGCGTAAAAAGACGATTTTTAAGCGATTCTCAGGTTTTATAAGAAAAGTTGATATTTTTATTATTCCAGAAGGCTTAGAATATTCTATTTATCATATTGGATCAGTAGAAAAAGGTTTGGTATCAAAAGGATTGGTAAAACTCATTTTATAGCCCAAAAGGGCAAAACCGACAATTACCGGATCAAGCTTAGAACTCTATTTTATGCTTAGACTAAAAATAAATAAAATTCTCCAAAAATCCCAAAATATTATTTTATATCAGTGGGTAAAAATTTTGGTATCAAAAAATTGGGTTTAGATAGGCTATACGCTAATTACACCGTTTAATTACTAAAAAGCTTTCTAATTACGATAATGAGCATAACTCTTAATCTAGACCTCAAACTGATGTCAAATTTTAGGTACAAGTTTATAAATTAGTAACTAAGGTTTCTACTCTTTTACCTTTTCAAAATTCATGTTTTAAGGTCATATGGGCATAATAGTCAACATTTAGGCATTTTACGGAAAAATGCTTATGATTCGGATAACTAATGAACCAAGTTATATAATCACAGAGGGTTATACTTATATTAAACCTGGTCCTATTAAAGCTCTAAGACATTACTAAACTATGCTCTAATGGTTCAGAACTGAAAGTCAAAGCAAAAGTCTACTTTTGCGACTTTCGGTTCCGAACCGTGCTTAAACTAAAAATTGTCGAGTTGAACATGTTTAGACATGTTCTTACGTTAATTACCAAGTTATATTAATGACAAAACAGGTTGCATAGCTTTTAAATTGATAATTATGCATTAATTTGAAAAGAAGCTTTATGTTGACTTTTTGAGATTAACTTTGACTCGACAATTGACCCAGTTAGAATTGGAATCAGAGGGTGCCCTTTTAAGGGTTTATTGCCAACATAATTACCTACTCATAAGTACTTTCAATTTAGAATTTGACTGGAAAAATTAAGATTAATGAAGAAGTCAAATCTTAATTATGACGGTTTGACTTTAAGTTAATTAACTAAGCAAAACTGAATTAAGAAAGGTTAAGGACACTTACAAAGGTCCTAAGCATGACTAGAGATCACTAGGAAGAGTGCTTGAGCTCCAGAAATCCTCAGAGAGTGAGTTGTGGAGTTTGCAAGTGGGTGATCAAAATGGTTGCAACAAGAACACTTTATATAGGAGCTTTGATTCATCAAGATCATGCCAAACAAGTCTATGGGATGATTCCTGGTCATCCCAAGTGTCCCTAGGCCCTTCTAAACCATCAAACAATCCCATAGAATCGAAAACCATGCTTTAAAGTCGGTGTAACTTGCTGAAACAGGCACCTGGCCTGATTTTCTGATGCTGGCAGTCCCAGGCGGCCCGCGTAAGGTCCTGGGCAAGCCTTACACGGCCCGTGTGAAGGTTGGCTCCGGTCAACAAGTTTGCAAATATTGCAATTTTGGTCCCTGGTCTTTCTAAACGTGGTTTTCACTTCATTTCTTGCACTTTTGGCCCTCTAACTTGACTTTTATGGGCTCCAAGGTATAAACAAACATCGTTAAGTCCTCGGTTAACTTTGTGATCACCCGTAAAGCCTTAAATTTCAACGTTGACGCTTTTAACCCCTCGTATACGAATATTATCATAACTTTCTCATTCTTTAACGAAACCTTGTGAAATTTTTATCACTTATTCTTGTGAGTATAATTAATCATTACAAAGCTTAGGGTTTGCTAAAAGGTCACTCAGAGGTATACTTTACACATGTTGACACATTTAACCCCTGTAGTTTGTAATTCCTCACTTTTTTTCACAATTAGCTCCGTATGATCCATGATTTACTCGTTTAAGGGTAGAAACATCATGTGGGGCTGTTGTGAAGTATATTTATTTATTGTTGACACTTTGAACCCTTATATTCACATACTTTCTTTGTTTGTCAACTTTAGTTCCTCTAAATCATTTCTTTACATGTTTAAAGTCCATGACACGTGTTGATATATTATTGGGCATAAATTTTCGAGGTGTTACATCCTCACCCCTTAAAAGAAATCTCGACCTCGATATTTACTAAAACAAATGAGGGTATTTTTGTTTCATTGTGGACTCTACCTCCCACGTATACTCGGGACCTCTACGGGCATCCCATTTAACTTTCACAATTGGCACATGCTTCCTTCGAAGCTTCTTAACCTGTTGATCCTCAATCGACAAAGGTTTTTCCACAAATTTCAAGCTCTCATCTATGTGCACATCCGTATGTGGCATAACTAGCGACTCGTCAGCTAGACATTTCTTTAGATTGCAGATGTGGAATACATTGTGAATACCGCTGAGCTCTTCAGGCAAGTTTAACTTATAAGCCACTGTTCCTACACATTCGATGATCTCGAATGGTCCTATATACCTTGGGCTTAGCTTACCTTTCTTACCAAATCGCATCACCCCCTTCTAGGGTGACACTTTAAGCAAAACTTTATCACCAACCTCAAACTTCAGAGGTTTACGCCTTTTATCAGCATAACTTTTCTGCCTATCCCTGGCAGCTTTCAGGCGATCACGAATCTGGACAATCTTGTCCGTTGTTTCAAGGACTATATTAGGTCCTGATAACTGAGCTTCTCCTACTTCTGCCCAACAAATAGGCGTTCTGCACTTCCTACCATATAACGCCTCAAAAGGTGCTGCCTGAATGTTTGTATGGTTGCTATTGTTATAGGAGAACTCGATCAATGGCAAGTGGTTATCCCAACTACCACCTAAGTCGATCACACATGCACGAAGCATGTCTTCCAATGTTTGGATGGTACGCTCACTCTGCCCGTCCGTCTGAGGATGGTAAGCCGTACTAAAATTTAAGCGCGTGCCCAAAGATTGTTGGAAACTTTTCCAAAAATGTGATGTGTATCTAGTATCTCTGTCAGAGATAATAGACACTGGTACGCCATGCAGAGATACAATCTTATCTACGTACAATTGGGCTAACATGTCGGAGCTATAAGTCTCCTTAATGGGTAGGAAATGTGCTGACTTAGTCAGTCTATCTACTATCACCCAAATAGTATCATTTCCTTTCTTTGTCTTTGGCAACTTGGTGATGAAATCCATTGTCACCATCTCCCACTTCCATGTGGGAAGTTCAGGCTGTTGTAGCAAATCTGGCGGCTTCTGATGTTCAGCTTTGACTTGCGCACACGTCAAACATTTAGCTACATAGGTAGCTATAGGCTTCTTCAAGCCTATCCACCAATAATTTGCTTTCAGATCCTGGTACATCTTATCAGCTCCAGGATGAATGGAGAATTTAGAACTGTGGGCTTCCTGGAGGATAACATCCCGAAGTCCTCCATAAACTGGAACCCATATTCGTTCATTTAATCTTAAGATTCCATCATTACCATAGGATAACTGCTCTTCAGTTACTCCTAGCTTTTCATTAGGATAGTTAGCTGCCAACACAGCTTCTTTCTATGCAGCTAACAACCTTTCATTCAATCTATTCTTTAATTCTATGCTCTTGGCATTGATTCTTATAGGCTTCACTCTTTCCTTTCTACACAAGGCATCGGCGACTACATTCACCTTGCCTGGATGGTATCTTATCTCACAGTCATAATCATTCAAGGTTTTCATCCAACGTCGCTGCCTCATGTTCAAATCCTTCTGATTGAACAGATGTTGGAGGCTCTTGTGATCATAATAGATCACACATTTGGTTCCATACAAATAATGCCTCCACAGTTTTAGTGCAAATACAACAGCACCCAACTCCAAGTCATGGGTGGTGTAATTCTTCTCGTGCACCTTTAACTGTCGAGAAGCATAGGCAATGACCTTGCCTTTCTGCATGAGCACACATCCCATACCTGTGTGCGATGCATCACAATATACTACAAATTCCTCTATTCCATCAGGCAATGTCAACACAGGTGCATTGCTCAACTTTTGCTTAAGGATGTCAAAGGATTCCTGCTGCCTAGGGCCCCAGTCAAACTTAATATTCTTACGCGTCAACGAAGTTAGGGGCGCAGCAATCCTTGAGAAGTTTTCAATAAATTGCCTATAATATCCTACTAAACCTAGAAAGCTACGAATCTCTGTAGGCGTCTTTGGCTATTGCCAATTCATGACAGCTTCAACCTTAGCGGGATCTACTTGGATACCACGCTCACTAACAACATGTCTAAGAAACTGGACTTCTCGAAGCCAAAATTCACACTTTGAAAATTTGGCATAGAGCTTTTCCTGTTGAAGCAGCTTAAGAATGCAACGGAGGTGCTTCTCATGGTCAGCCTGATTCTTTGAATAAATTAGAATGTTGTCAATGAAGACGATAACAAATTTGTCTAAATATGGCTTGCAGACACGGTTCATGAGATCCATGAATGCTGCAGGTGCATTAGTGAGCCCAAAAGGCATCACTAGGAACTCGTAATGACCATAGCGAATCCTAAATGCAGTTTTGTGCACATCTTCATCTTTAACCTTCAGTTATTGATAGCCTGATCTTAAATCGATCTTAGAAAAATAGCTTGCCCCTCGCAACTGATCGAACAGATCGTCGATCCTGGGCAATGGATACCTATTCTTGATTGTGACTTTATTAAGCTCGCGATAATCGATGCATAGACGCATCGATCCATCCTTCTTCTTTACAAACAGGATAGATGCTCCCCATGGAGAAGAACTAGGTCTAATAAAACCTTTGGCTAGCAAATCATCTAGTTGTGTCCTCAATTCCTTCATCTCTGTTGGTGCCAATCTATAAGGCGCTCTCGCGACAGGCGCTGCTCCGTGGATGATGTCAATTCTGAATTCTAACCAGGTAGTTCTTCAGGGAAAACTTCAGGGTATTCAGAAATGACTGGAATATCTTCAATCTTGGGCTTCTGCTCATCAATGGTTACCTGTGCCATATAAATGACACAACCCTTCTTCAGACACCTAGATGCCTTGAGCATAGACACTTGCTCAGGCAGTCCATATTGGGTATCTCCCTGAATGGTAAGTGGCTCACCAGACGGAGTCTTGATCACCACTTGCTTCTTGTTGCAGACGATTTAGGCTTGGTTATGCGATAACCAGTCCATGCCTATAACTATATCAAAACCGGCTAACTTCAAAGGAAGTAAGGACAATGGAAAAGAGTGGTTCCTAATGGATATAACACGTCCATCTAACACGGTTGATGCGGTTTCTATGGTTCCATCGGCTAATTCAACCTCATACTTCACACTTAAGGTTTTAACAGGTAAATTCAGTAACTTACAAAACTTATTATCTACAAACGACTTATCAGATCCTGAATCAAATAGTACACTTGCATAAACATCATTTATGAGGAAGGTACCTGTGATCACATTGTCGTCCTAAACGGCTTCTCGTGCATCCATACGGAAGACCCTTTCATTGGTCTTCTTGACCTCTACAGGCTTCTTGGCGTATTTAGGGCAGTTGGTTTTGATGTGTCCTTTCTCATTGCAGTTGCAGCATGTGGCATCTTTAATCTTCTTGCAATCAACAGTCTTGTGCTCCTTAGACTTGCATAACCCACATGCAGTTGGTCCTGACTGAGACTTGGACTCAAGTCTGCATTTTCCAAAGTGGCGTTTTTGGCAAGTCTTGCACTTTGGCTTTTCCTCTGTTTGCTGATTACCTTTGTTGGACCCAGACTCCTTCTTGTGGTCCGCATAACCCTTATGCTTCTTCTCAGATTGTCGTGAGTTATCGTCCTCACGCTTTCTCTTACTTTCTTCCGAACTCTTAAGCGATCTTAGCCTGACCGCATCCAAGGTAAGAGACAGAGATAGATCAGCTGCCGACCTAAACGTAGCAGGTCTTGAAGCCTTAACACTGGCTTTGATTTATGGGGCTAAACCCCCAATGAAGCGAGCAATTCTCTTGGGTTCCGGGGTTACCAGATACGGAACCAGTCTGGACATGGTATTGAAACTGGTGAGGTAAGCTTGACAATCTAAATTCTTCATCACCAACGATAAAAAGTCTGATTCAATCCTCTCAACCTCGTGTTGAGGGCAGTAATTCTCCTTAATGAGAGCAACAAACTGATCCCAGGTCAGATTGTATAGTGTGATCTTTCAAGCAGCCTGAATGAGAGACTTCCACCATGCTAGCGCCTCTCCCTTGATGATTGGGATACATACTTCACTACATCCCTTTCAGCACAACCGCTGATATTAACCACGGTGTCCATTTCATCAAACCAGGTTATACAATCAATTGCTCCTTCCTCCCTAGTAAAATCCCTGGGTTTGCAGGACACAAAGTATTTATAAGTGCAGGACTTGGCACGTGGTTCCCTGTCAAATACCATTCTCTTAGATAGAACACTGTGTTGATTTGAGGAGTGTTGAACATCCTCCTTCCTTGGTTCATCTTTCTTAGAGGGTGGCTTGCTATGAGCCTCTAAATGAGTCTTAGGCTTGGACTGCGGTGCGGATAGGGTCCTACTTCGAGTCCCGCTAGATTCATTATACTGCCACTCTATAGCTTTTGTAATAGCATTATCTATTAATGCTTGTAGCTCCGCACCGGTCACATGTATCTTAGCATTTTCATGGTTTTCCACCGGATGACTGTTTACCTCTTCTGACCTAGTCATGTAGCTTTAATTGCTACATAAAAGAAAATAAGGACAAGGTTTATTTGGAAGTCTATACAGTACTATCGTTCTTGACGATTTATTAACCATGGTTTTAATAACTATTTTTGGTTAATTTGCTAAGTATATACATATTCAGGATCTTTATTATAACCCCTAATTATAATTTAATAATGGCACAAAAGTTAAGTCACATGGACAGATTTGATTTATAAACCAGGATTTTACAGATTCGAGGTATTAAGGTTTGAATCAAAGTTCATTACCTTTTCTTGACAGGGGATTGTAGGCCACCACTGTCTTTAGTCCCAAAGGACGTTAATTATAGCCCGTAGGCACTTCATCCTTAAGGGATGGTTATATAATTAAGGGAAATTGGAATAACCCAATTTAGAGATGACTTATGCGATTTTATCGAATCACATTTTGCCAAGAGTGTTAACATGTTTACAGATGTTAACAAGGATTGGAATCTCTTGAATAGGTTTTACCATCTTGGCCATGTCTGCTACGACATATAGGCTAGGTTTTTTCTTTAAGATTCTTTTTAATATTTAAACGCAGAACACTCCTAATTTGAGATGTTAATATGGATCTAAATCTAATTGAGGAAATGCCATCTTGGCCCTGTCTTAAGGTGACACATGGCTAGGTCTTGTCCTTTTTAGATTTTGCCATTTTATTATAATGGTAGATCTTAGAATATGAATGTTATTTTAAATCTAACCGTTCCATTAAATTTAAACAAATAAATGGTTGCCCTAAACGGTACTTCTAACTGAAATGACTTGCCCATGCAGGGCTAATCAGAAAAATAACAAAGGAAACAAATAAGGACAGAATAAAACAAATTAGGATTAGTCCTAAGTTCTTTGTCTAGACTCGAGAATCAAAGAATGTGCAATTGTGTAACTGAGATTAAACACAAAAGGTTAGTGTTTAATTCACTCAGTGTTGGCTCTGATACCAACCTGTCACACCCCGATATTTCCACGTATTACCGGTGGGCCCGGTGGGGAGTATCATGACGTAGTTGATATCATCATAGTCAAACAACACAAATTTAAATGCACAGCGGAAGCAAAAGATAGTTTTATTTCAACTGAATAAATTGTAATATTAAGTACCACAAAATAGTTGAAATGGATCCACAGGCGGATCGAAAGAAAAAGGAAAATTTTCAACTGACTTTAACATCTAGAGCTTGCGAGACTTGATTATTGATGCCTGGAGTAGCCAGCCTATTACGTATAGTACCTGCACTTAGCCTTTTTGGAAAATACGTCAGTTTACACTGGTAAATACAACTTAACTGACTCATTTTGAAAATGTTTAAAAATTGATTTAAATTCACTTAGGCAAAAATATCTTTTATAACTTGGGACAATTATTTAAAAATAATCTTGTATACAGTTTTACTTATTTGTCGTCCATCAGGGCCAGTTTGTAGGGCCGGTCTAGATTAACTGACACGTCACAAGTATAATAGCCACCAGGTTGATTCCTTTAATGGACTACCAGTTTTTACATATGCAAGTGTCAGGTGTACGCCTACACCCCGTGCTTAGGTCGTGGCCATTTCTTTGAATGATGCCAAGGATATCCGGGACATGGTCATTTAACCCCCAAAGGCCATACACCAAATAATACAGAATGAAACGAGTTATGTAAATACATCAATCACAATTCGATTTAAATGATTACATACCCGACTAAGCGGTATTATTATAATATCGTATCCCAAGCCCGTATAGAGAAAATAAGTTAAGAGTATTTACCTGAGCAAAGTATAAATCAAATACAGCAAGTGCACGTAGCTTTTACTGGGCTCCTAATCTGGAATGAAGGTTTTTACTAACCTATTAGAATCCTAACGGGTCTTTAATTAAGTCTAAACTTAGACAGGTTAGTTTTCAAAAGGAAGACACGGTTCAAACGCATGATAAAGCGAAGACCAGTTTAGAATGTGGTTTGAACCGATAAGCTTGTATGCTTGTTTAATATGGGTAACTTAAACACATTCTGGATTTTGAGATGAAAACGATATGGTTTGGCCCGTTTCGGCTAAATTATGCAAACTAGTTACATAAGCCGATCCAAACGCGAAAAGTGCGTAACGGGTAACCATATGAATCATATACAAGTTTCCTAAGTTAATATGCCTTAAATATGTTGTGACATCAGTAAGATATCTTCTATTATGCCCTAAATGAATTTAAACTCAAATTATGCCCCGTAAGGGCATTTTGGTCATTTAAAGGGTTATAAAAGAGTATAAATATAAATCTGAGTTTCGGGTCTAATGTAATCAGTAAAAATACTTAATTTACTAAGTTATATCAGTAGGGTATAACCTATGTGTGAAATTTATCATTTCTAACCATACTAGGCACCGAAGGGGCATTTTGGTAATTTCACCTAAGGTTTAAAGGTCAAATCTGGAAATCTGAGTTTAAAACCTTTGCTTACTGCTAAAGTATAAAAATTTATTTAACCCATCAGTAGGTATCAAGTCTTATATATCTAAAATGGTTTTAATACATACTATGTGCTTAAAACGCGTAAAAAGGCGATTTTTAAGCGATTCTCGGGTTTTATAAGAAAAGCTGATATTTTTATTATTCCAGAAGGCTTAAAATATTCTATTTATCATATTGGATCAGTACAAAAAGGTTTGGTATCAAAAGGAGTGGTAAAACTCATTTTATAGCCCAAAAGGTCAAAACCGACAATTACCGGATCATGCTTAGAACTCTATGTTATGCTTAGCCTAAAAATAAATAAAAATCTCCAAATATCCCAAAATATTATTTTATATCAGTGGGTAAAAATTTTGGTATCAAAAAATCGGGTTTGGATAGGTTATACGCTAATTACTAAAAAGCTTTTTAATTACGCTAATGAACATAACTCTTAATCTAGACCTCAAAATGATGTCAAATTTTAGGTACAAGTTTATAAATCAGTAACCAAGGTTTCTACTCTTTTACCTTTTCAAAATTCATGTTTTAAGGTCATATGGGCATAATAGTCAACATTTAGGCATTTAATGAAAATATGCATATGATTCGGATAACTAATGAACCAAGTTGTATAATCACAGAGGGTTATACTTATATGAAACCTGGTCCTATTAAATCTCTAAGACATTACTAAACTATGCTCTAATGGGTCAGAACTGAAACTCAAAGCAAAAGTCTACTTTTGCGACTTTCGGTTCCGAACCGAGCTTAAACTAAAAATTGTCTAGTTGAACAAGTTTAGACATGTTCTTACATTAATTACCAAGTTGTATTAATGACAAAACAGGTTGCATAGCTTTTAAATTGCTAATTATGCATTAATTTGAAAATAAGCTTTTTGTTGACTTTTTGAGATTAACTTTGACTCGACAATTGACCCAGTTAGAGTGGGAATCAGAGGGTGCCCTTTTAAGGGTTTATTGCCCACATAATTACCTACTCATAGGTACTTTCAATTTGGAATTTGACTGGACAAATTAAGATTAATGAAGAAGTCAAATCTTAATTATGATGGTTTGACTTTAAGCTAATTAACTAAGCAAAACCGAATTAAGAAAGGTTAAGGACACTTACAAAGGTCCTAAGCACGACTAGAGATCACTAGGAAGAGTGCTTGAGCTCTAGAAATCCTCAGAGAGTGAGTTGTGGAGTTTGCAAGTGGGTGATCAAAATGGTTGCAACAAGAACACTTTATATAGGAGCTTTGATTCATCAAGATCGTGCCAAACAAGTCTATGGGATGATTCTTGATCATCCCAAGTGTCCCTAGGCCCTTCTAAACCATCAAACAAGCCCATAGAATCGAAAACCAAGCTTTAAAGTCGGTGTAACTTGCTGAAACAGGCACCTGGCCTGATTTTCTGATGCTGGCAGTCCCAGGCGGCCCGCGTAAGGTCCTGGGCAAGCCTTACGCGGCCCGTGTGAAGGTTGGCTCCGGTCAACAAGTTTGCAAATATTGCAATTTTGGTCCCTGGTCCTTCTAAAGGTGGTTTTCACTTCATTTCTTGCACTTTTGGCCCTCTAACTTGACTTTTAAGGGCTCCAAGGTATAAACAAACATCGTTAAGTCCTCGGCTAACTTTGTGATCACCCGTAAAGCCTTAAATTTCAACGTTGACGCTTTTAACCCCTCGTATACGAATATTGTCATAACTTTCTCATTCTTTAACGAAACCTTGTGAAATTTTTATCACTTATTCTCGTGAGTATAATTAATCATTACAAAGCTTCGGGTTTGCTAAAAGGTCACACAGAGGTATAATTTACACATGTTGATACATTTAACCCCTGTAGTTTGTAATTCCTCACTTTCTTTCATAATTAGCTCCGTATGATCCATGATTTATTCGTTTAAGGGTATAAACATCATGTGGGGCTGTTGTGAAGTATATTTATTTATTGTTGACACTTTGAACCCTTATATTCACATACTTTCTTTGGTTGTCAACTTTAGTCCCTCTAAATCACTTATTTACACGTTTAAAGTCCATGACACGTGTTGATATATTATTGGGCATAAATTTTCAAGGTGTTACACTGAATTTACTGAAAAAGATGTAAAAAATGTTTCTGCTGAATAAAAAATGATTGCACTGTTATATCAATCAGTTAGAGACGATATTATTTCACGGCTTCATTATGACGAAACTTCAAGAGGTTTATGGGAAGTTTTGGAGGAAAAATGTTTGGGTGGTGATGAAATTGTTAAAGATAAATGATCTTTATTGAAAAAGGAATTTGATTTGTTTATGTGCTTGAAAGGTGAAAATGTACATCAAATGATAGAAAGATTCTGTCATCTAAAGTTAGAGCTTGAAAGGTTTGGTGTTTTGAAATACAATGAAGAGATCATTGACAGGCTGATCGAAGAGCTTCCAAATGAAAATGATTGGCCATACTATGTCATGATTCTCAAAAATAACAATGATACAAAAACAAGGATTCTTGATTGGTTGATCAAGAAACTTGAAGGCCATGAACTGGAAATTCAATAGCAGAACAAAATGGCCAATCAAAATTATCAGCCAAATGTCAATTTATACTATCGAAGAAACATGCTGATGAACAACCAATCACCAAAGACGTCGTTTAGTGCTGGTAGTTCAAATGATTACCCAAACTATGATTTGGGTTATCATTCATCATCAGCTTCAAAGCAGTTACATCCAAATATTGTCCAATGCAATATCGCCAAAGACTTGAAAAACTCCCAAAGCTTGAATGCTAAAGCAACCAAGCAACAGATGGTGTTCTTAGCATCCATTCTGGAATCATACGAAAGCCTGGTCGCGAGTAAGGTTGGAAACCCGAATATGACAAAAGAGGATTATGACCAGATCGATCCAGATTAGATGGAGCTCATCGATATAAGATGGTGCATGGCTAGCGTTATGAGGAGAGCATAACGGTTTATGGAGATCAACGGGAGATCGTGTCTGGGAGCTGCAGATACAAAGCTAGGATTCGACAAATCGAAGGTTACCTGTTTCAAGTGCAAACAGAAGGGGCACTTCAAGAGAGAATGCACAAACTGGCAAACAGATGAAGCTGTTAATCCGTTCCGGGATGTTTACTACAAAAAAGCAATCTACCATCGCATCAGTGAGTCGCCAAAGGAGAATAAAAAGCAAATTGGTCAGGGTTCATCGAAAGATAGAAAACAGGCTTTGGTGGTAATTCAAGAAGACGAAGATTCAATTGGGATAAATACATTCCAAGAGAACCTCATGCGTTGGTTGCTGAGGTAGATAATCGATGGCAGAGAGATTTTGCTCGATATGAAGTTAATAAGTTGTATGATCCTTTTGAAGAAGCACAGAGAACAAACAGATAGGATGCTGAAAGAGAATGCTACTTAGATCCTCAAGGTAATCTAGTGGTTGATCCTGACAAGGTGGATTTTAATGCAACGACAGTTGTCTTTCCAACCTGTCAACAGTTCTATACGAGGAGGTCGATAGAGAAAGACTATGAAGCAAATTTGTATAAGCATTTAAACGAAGTGTTTTACGTAATTTTACCAAAGGTGATGGAGTTGATAAAGAAGAAAGAAGAAGATGTTGAGAAGCTGGTTGAAGAGTTGAAGAATACTACAGAAGAAATTGATAAGAACCAGCAGAAGGTTGATGAAGATCAGAAGCAGACGACAGAAGAGTCAAAGGTGGCAGATGAAAATGAGGAAAAAATTTGAAACTGAATCTTCTGAGTCGTCAAATAACGATGACAATGTTAAAGAATTTGATGATAAACTGAAGAACAGTGTAGGAAATGCATGGAAACGCGCAAAGCCTGTACTGAGAAAGACGAAAACCTAAAATCAAGAAATATTGAGTTTACAAAAATTGAAATAGTTTTCAAAACAAAATGTAAAGAAATGTTAGAAAACAAAGAAGGTTTAAAACAAAAATTAGAAAAGCTGACACTAAAATGTAAAGATTTTGAAAAAGAAAATGAAATTTAAAAAAAAAAGTGTTTAGCAAGTTGTAATGAATGCGTACAGAAAGATAATATCATTCAAGAATTACAAAAAGAATATGATAGAATAAAATTTGCAAATAATAACATACAAGAAGCTTATGATACTTTGAAAGGACAAGTCAAAAGTATGGACGATAGATTGTCAAAATGTTTAGAAACAACAAGACTTGTTGAAGCCAAATATAAAGGAAAACATGAGGTTTTAAATCTTTATATTGATGAAATTGCTAAACTTAAACAAAAATTGGCTGAAAAGAAAAGATTGTTAATAAACTTCAATGTTATCATTCTTCTTCGTACAATCTCGAACGTATTTTCAACATCACACCAGATGATAAAGATTCTGAAAAGAAGAAAAAGGGTATTGGTTCAGAATATCATCAGGTGCCACCATCATTGGAGGATAATTACACGTTCTATGATGACGAACAGGTGGCAAAATGTTTGAATATGGTTGACCAATTACCTGAATATACTGATGTGCCTTACACCAAATCTCAGATGATGCTGGTGAATCAGAGGTGGTAAGTAAGGGAGTTGAAAGTGTTCTGAATGAGAATGATTTTACCAAAGAAGGTAAGTCCGAATCTCATGATGAAGATGAAGAAAGTTTTCACAAAAACTATTTGTAAAATTAAAAATCTGAGAAAAAGGCGAATGAAGATCCAAAAGGATTGGCATATACCATGATTGAATTGGACAAATTATTCTCAGATGTTGAATTTCCGATTCAAAATGTGATTTCGGATAAAATTGACAAAGTGTTTAAATTTGGTAGAAATTGAAAAGTCAGAAATTGCAAAAAAATTGCTGGGAAGAGCAAGAAAACTTTTTATAACAAACCAAGCTACAAAAAGAAGAACATGAAGACTGGGTTGGGTTATAAAAAGAAACAAAATCAAAATAAAAAGTTTGAAAACCCAAATTTTCAGAAAAAGATGAACTTTTTTCATGGAACAAGTTCTAGTTCTGAAGAAAAGAAAGAACTCAAATTTAGTCGACAGACTAATGAAGAGTTCTATGCTCAGAAAAAGCAACAACAATAAACCAAAGATGTTTCCAAGAAAACATGTTTTAAGTGTCAACAAGTGGGACATGTTTGTCGTAAATGTCCACAGAATCTGAAGCCTGTTGATGTTGAGAAAAAGAAAGATGAGGTTCAAAAACAGAAGTCAACTAAGTTTGAATCAAAACAAACTTGGAAATCACAACCAGAAACATCCAAGTTTGAACCTCAACAAACTTGGAGTTCAAAAACACCAAGATTTAGGACAACACAAAGTTGGAAAACAACGGTTGATATGACAAAACCAAACCACTTTTGGAAATCAGAAGTTATTTTGCCAGAATGAAACATTCAAAATGATTTAAAACTATCAAAAGGAATGTTTCAAAAGGACAAGTTTGGGTGGTCAAAAAACAAGTGACTTCTATGAATGACAAAAAAGATGAAGTTAAAGATGAAAAAGTCTTTGTGCAAAATGACAAAGATTTTCCATTATTGAACGAATCTTGTTGTGTCGAAATACCCAAGGTCAAAACGACCTGGGCTGAATTATTCAAGTGATTGAGTTTCGTTGAATGTGCAGTTGCTCTCGAAGACAACTGAATGTCAACAAGCGGAGATGAGCAGCCTGGCACGGGAGGTGGCTGGTCCCTACAAGTGAAAAACAAGGAGTTTTCTATTTTGTAAATAAATAAATCATATAAAATCAAAAACCCTAAAAGTAGAAAAATGTAAAAACCAAAAATATGTTTTTATTTTGTCAAAAATTGAAAAATGAAAAAATATGTTTGTTTTTAATTTGTTAAAAAAAAACAAAAATTTTGAAAAAATATATATATGTTGATTGAAGTCGCCAAAACCCTCACGGCTAAACAAACATGATTAATTTCACAAGTAGTTGAAAATGGTTTTCAACTGGTCAAAAATCAATGTATTGTAAATCATGGGGGTACTTTCTACATCACATGCCAAGCAGAAAACGGATGGCGAGATGAAGCTATCTACATCGGTTATCAAATTTTCTTTAAATGTTTTGGAATTAATGGGATTAAAAATTTTGAAAATCTAAAAACATTTGAAAATTTGAAAAAGTCAAAAACGAGAGTAATTATATAAAATGAGTTGTTGTGTAAAAAGAGGAAATGATAGTACATCACTAGACAATCACAACATGCTAAAGAAACGGAAAGTCAAATGTGATAAACATTCTCACTGATGATATGCCAGTAGGTTTTTACTCATTTAGTAAATTGATTTCGTGATATAAACCTAAATATCAATAACTTTCTTATCTCGTGGGGATCATCTCTCGGATATAGGGACTAGGTATGTGACATTTGTGCCTTTACGACCATTATACAATTCCGAGCAATTACGAATCTGATGAAATATTTTATTTCATATCCAGGGTTGTACAATTACATATGACAATTACACATTTCAATTCTTGTACGATTTCGAACTCTCAAAAGCTTTTCTGGAAGTTCTATGTAAACTGTTATGCAAACGTAATCAGTTTAATGCAACGTACACTCTGGAAAAGTGACATAAGCTAAAAATATCCTAAATATCCTTTACATAACTTAGAAATGAGTTTTGAAGGGTTCGGTATGGCAAAAACAAGTTTATTCGATCACAGGGACTATTAACGACAAACTACGAAAGTCTGATGATTCTCGTAGCAACGTACACTCCGGGACAATGCCATAAGCTAAACATACCCTAAATACCCTTAACATATCTTAGAAATAAGTTTTGGAGGGTTCGGTTTGTGAAAATATGCTTATTTGATCACAGGGACTAAACGCGTCAAAATTGCGAAAGTATGCAAATTTGCGTACATTCTGCATTCAGACCATATACGCACATCCAATTTTTTTCTGTAATCATTAAAATATTGTATTTTCAAAGACATTTTGCTTCGTATGTTGACCTAGCATACCTAGTACAAGGTTTCGAAACATTTTCGCTACACGAATCCCAAATCCTTATAGGATCTTCCTACCTTCATAGTTAAATACTTGTGGGTGTTTAAAGTGCAAAATCAAAGTCCTTAATTGGATTCTTTGTGTGCTTTAATACATATGTTATGATTCAATAAGACCAAACCAAATCCTTATAAGATCTTCCTATCTTCATAGTTAGATTCTTGAGGATGTTTAAAGTACTAATTGAACTCCTTGATTGGATTCCTGGTGTACTTTAAATACGTATGTACAAATTGACGACAAGTTGATGACCAAGTTAACAATTATGTGATTATGTGTTTAGTTGACTCAAATGCTCGCTATCCAAATCCTTGTAGAATCTTCCATATTTTCATATGATAGATTCTTAGAAGGATATCCAATAGTACTATCTTAAATCCTTAATGGGCTTCTATGCAATAGTTAAGACCCTTGGATTTTAAAGTACTATTCCATAGTTAAAGAGATCATGTGTTGATCTAGTTTAAGATATCATGTGTTGATATAGTTAAAGAGACCCTTTGGTGGTCTAGTCAAAGAGATTAATTCATCAATCTAGTTAAAGAGATCATGTGTTGATCTAGTTAAAGATATCATGTGTTGATATAGCTAAAGAGACCCTTTGGTGGTTTAGTTAAAGAGATTGTTCATCAATCTAGTTAAAGAGATCATGTGTTGATCTAGTTAAAGATATCATGTGTTGATATAGTTAAAGAGACACTTTGGTGGTCTAGTTAAAGAGATTGATTCGTCAATATAGTTAAAGAGATCATGTGTTGATCTAGTTAAAGTGATCATGTGTTGATCTAGTTAAAGAGACCCTTTGGTGGTCCAGTTAAAGAGATTGTTCATCAATCTAGTTGAAGAGATCATGTGTTGATCTAGTTAAAGAGACCCTTTGGTGGTCTAGTTAAATAGATTGTTCGTCTATTTAGTTAAAGACATCATGTGTTGATCTAGTTAAAGAGACCCTTTGGTGGTCTAGTTAAAGAGGTCGTTTGTCGATCTAGTTAAAGAGATCATGTGTTAATCTAGTTTGTCACACCCCCCGACCCCTACCCTGAGAGCGGGAGCCGCGAGCCAGTAAAGTGGTATCGGTGTTTATTAAATATGCAGCGGAAAACTTTCATCAGGACCGTAGTTAGGAAATATTTATCAGAGTTTAAAACACCATATTTTTATAATAAACAAGTGGGATAAAACCCATGTTTTATTTACAATACCAATTATAGGGATAAACCCCAATTATTGAAAACAAAGTCTCCTTTTTATTTAGGTAACTTTTATAGCCACTTTTCTAAGCCTTTAGTGCTCTCCAGCTGCCTTCTATTAACTTCCCACTAAGTTACCAGAAACGCGTTTTAAAACGTTTTATTAGCAAGAAATACTAGTGAGTGCATCCCAGTTTAATCAAAATAGCATTTTATATCTTTACAGTATTGAGGGCATCCGCAATTACATTTGTTTACATATACCAAATTACCACCCACGGTACTGTCAATCCTGACTTATGGTCATGTTACTATTCTCAGTATTAACAAGTAATGTATACAAAACCCCAACATACCGATACTAATTGTAGATTTACAAATACTCAATCACTATTAAATTATACTTTAAAACAATTGAGGTTTTGTAAAAATAGTTTATAAAAAGTGAATGTACTCACAATTTGTAGACTTAGGTATTTCTATATGCTTCCTGGTAATATTATAGCTTCCTGTTGCTTCTCATGGTTATTATTAAATTTAAACAATGCACATGTGTTAGTAAGATAACCCAAATTACATTAGTCATACTACTGAGACAGAACTCCAACGAACTGATTCAGGTAGAGCCTTGACATGCGTTACGGAGCCCTAGATCAATCGGGTAGGGTAACTAATACGTAACTGGGGTTATAATCCTTACAACGAGGCAGAGCTTTGGGTTTTAAGGCATATTAGGCTATAGCTTTAGCCTACAAAAGTTTTGAGAGAGAAATTAGAATTCTGAACAATTGAAATGGCCGATCCTGGCCCCTTTTATAGCTGGTCGAAGGGCGGCTCGCGTCCCGCGAGAGCCTACTCTCTATCCTTCACGGCCCGCGAGGGAGCTTGGGTCGGTTGGAGGGTTGATGAGTCAGCGCATAGAGTCGACACGTGTCAGGACACGCGTCACAAAGGGTGCCCGACAAGTAATAGGCCTCGCACCCCACGAAGATTTAGGTAAACTGGGTCGCGGCCCGCGAGCGACTCTAATATTTGTTTTTATTTGATTTTTATAAATACAAAGGTATTTTAGGGCAGTTTCTTGTATACGAGGTATATATTGGGCGTTTAGGAGTGTTAGGGGTGTTTTAAGGGTTTTAGGAGGGTTCTTATTGTGACACTATGGATTTTCCCGAACAACCTTCTAGTTCAGTATTTTGTATACGTATTATTAATTGAAAGTTGTGATTCATCTTGATGTGCTATGTGTCGATAATGTGTACGTATAATGTATAAGTTATGTATATATACATGGATAAGAGTATTGGTGAGCCGAGACCACCCAGTCTCGAGTAACCCACATCGGTTAGGCCGCAATCCTTGAGCCCACTCGGAAACCCATTAGGGTGCACCTACTTGGGTTTGTATATAACCTATGTTGATGGCCAACCTTGCCACTTTTCAAATCATCATCCCTTCACACTCTCCTACACACACACTCTCCTACATTCTCTCTCACTAGAACCCTAACAATCAAGCATCACCACCTCTCCTCCTCTCGGATTAGAACCGGCAGCCATCGGAGGTCTCGGATCAGCTCGTACACACCGATTGGAAGCTTCATTCTTCACTACTTCATACCCTTTTGCCCATACTTGAACCGGTTAGTGTTCCCTTCATTATAGATGATAATGTATGACAAAGTGTGTGCTTGATGAAAAGTATACATGCTTAGTCTTGTTGCATGATTTGTATGATTTAGTGGACTAAAAATAGTTAGATAATGCGGATGTACATTCAAGGGTAAATAAGATAAATCAATGATTGTGTGTGAATGATGAGCACAAATCTGTCTAGATGGATGATTGTCATTAGTGTTAGTTATGAGTTGGTTTGAATAATAATGTTGTCTAAGCATGGGATGCAAGATTTCTATAACAAATACATGTGGTCGGTGTTGAGCCGATGATTGCATGCTAGACATAGGGCCGAAGATGATGTCTAAATTGTGTATTGACTTAGGATTATGAATATGCAAACAAAGGATGAACTACATGAATATGTGTTGAATATGTGATGAATGTGCTTGATGAACTATTTGAAGATCATTGAAAATATTTGAAATTGTTGGTGTTTGATCCGTTTTGATTAGGATTTAGACAAGGGAACATGTTTGTGTGATTTAATTGGATAGTACACAATTCCATGAACATGCAATTCTATTGGATAGTATTATTTGTGCAAACATTCTAGAAACCACAGATGTTGGAGTCGGAACCTATGATCTCGACCCGAGACCATCATGGAGGCAACTCGAGACCAGCAACTGTTTACTCAAGAACGGTTGTTTCATCAGTGGTCTCGACAAAGGTTTCGACTCAGCAAGTGGTCCATTAAGTTACAATTCGAGTCCACAGCAATTGCGACTCGAGGCCTTGACCAAACACCTCAAAACAGACTTCTGGAACTCGAGACCAGCAAGGTCTCGACTTGAGATTCTATGCTTTCGACTCGAGACTGGACTCGAGACCTCCGAGGTTACGACTCATGCATGCACTACTCGAGACCAGACAATCATGACCCGAGATCTCCTGGTTGCGACTCGAGACCACGAGATCTCGACTGGAGTGGTTATCTCCGTATTGGGCCAAAGTGTGTGGACTGATCATGCCTGTTACTGTTTAATCTGAGTTACTATTGCTTTGTGCTATTATGGATAACTGTTAGAATAGGCCCATTAACTTAGTGTATAAATTATCGATGTGTATGCTGCGTAATAGGCATGCTATGTGTAAGATATACGTGATTACTTGTATCCGAGCCTGACCCAGAACTGGTAACCATGATTAGGACGTGGTGACCAACGTGTTTGACCAAGTAACTAAACTGCCGAGCAACCCAAGGTGAGTTCACAACTATTAAAGCATGCGTTCCCGGTGGTTTGGGAAACGGAAACTTAAAACAACGCTATCCCCGCGTAAGGGATACAAACCTACTTTCTTCCCCTTAAATGGGACTCTTAGTTAATTATTGTTTATACGGTAATGCAACAAGCAACACTAAACGAAACTCTATCACTTAAGTCCCTACCATTTAATACCGATTATTCGCCGGGGCCTGGCGAACGGGTTATTTGTTAATAGCGCTATTTTGGTGTAACCAGCCTCACACCGACCCTTGTTACTGGGAACGAGAGTGAACTAATGTACTCTGGCAAACCGTCAATGATGATAGAACATTGACAAACGGGGCACTACGGAAACGCACGGTTAAGTAAGTATTCGGTATTGGAAAAACAGTTTAGTCGCTTACTTATGGGGTAGCTCCCCATCGCTTGTATAAACGGATAAATTAACTGGTGAAACAAGTTTTGGTAAATTAAAAACTAGACAACTCGTGGACTCGCCAACATTTTTGTTGATACCCTACTGCATGCTTTGCAGGTACCCAGTGACTCAGGAGCTTGCAGCTTGGGAATGTGTAGTGGTCGTCTAGCCCATGTGATTGGGTTTTAAATAATCTTGAACTATGAACTTTGTTTTGAAACTGTTTGGTTATGCTTCCGCTGTTTACCTAAACTGTTATTTGAACTTAAACTTTCAAAACTTCGAACTATAATGTTTACTAACTATTGTGGTTGGTGAACACTTTTACTATAGACCAATGCTCAGTATAATTGGTGGCTAGATCCTGGTCAGTCACGCCTCCAAGCGGTGGTGGATTTTGGGGGTGTGACAGATTGGTATCAGAGCCATTGGTTATAGTGAACTCAGTTTTAAAAAGAAAGTCTTTTTGAGAAAAACCAGACTATAACCCGTGACTCGTGACGACACTACACTCCAAGAGCAAGACTCAACGTATTAGACCTCATAGCTCGGACTTGTGTTTACTTGCTTGTTTACTTTATGTTGTTGCTCTGCTATACATACTAGTGTGCCTAATTAGATAGATACGTATTCCTCCTCTACCTCATTCTCGCTACATTACGACATCACACTCATACTATGTTTTCTAGCTATGAAGACAATGAGTGGACGCGGAAGAGGAAACGTTAACATGACTCAGGCTCAGTTCACTAACTTGCTCAACACGGTGGCTGCAGCTTTCACGGCTCACCCCGTAGGTAAACTCGTTACTTTAGGATGTTTAGATCCTACCCCCGCATCGTCCTTTCACCTCTAAGCCTATTCGCTTCACTTCTCATGACAGGTCAGCAAGCGCCTGCGCAACCACGTGTTTGTACTTTCAAAACCTTTATGGATTGCAAGCCTCTCCTTTTCAACGGCACTGAGGGTGCCATCGGCCTTCTGCACTGGATTGAAAAGGCCGAAGCTGTCTTTGCTGTCTGCGAGTGTCCCCCTGCTAACTGGGTAAAGTTCGCGACTGGTACGCTTGAAGGAAACGCGCTTTCATGGTGGATGGCGCAGATTCAGATGCTTGGTCTGGAAACTGCAAATGCTACTGCGTGGGAAGATTTCAAGGACATGATCAAGGAAGAATACTGTCACAGGGATGACATTCATAAGCTCGAAAACGAATACTTTGAGCTCAAGATGGTTGGATCAGAGATCGAGACCTACACCAAGCAGTCCAACGACTATGCTGCACTCTGCCCAAACATGTCCCGACCTATGTATCGAAGGATCGAATTGTACTTCAAAGGTTTGGCCCCAGAGATCCGGAGCCATGTGACCTCAGCCAACCTCCATACCATTCAGCCAGTGGTTCGCCTTGCTCACAAACTCATTGATCAGGCTGTGGAGGAGGGCAAGTTGCCCAAGAGGATAAATGCTACTGTTGGAGCCTCTGGCGATAACAAGCGGAAGTGGGATGGAAACCAGGGTAAGGATGCTAACCCCACTCAGGACCCAGTTCAACAAAGGAAGACTGAAAGCAACAAGGGCCCTCAGCAACAAGGTGGCTATCGAGGAAACCACCCCAGGTGTAACAAATGTAACCGACACCACAGTGGGCCATGTGGCAAAAGTCAGTGTCAGCGATGCAACAAGATGGGGCATGAAGCCAAAGACTCCAGGAGCCAGTTCCCAGCAAGGCAGAATCATCATCAACCACAGCAACAATAACAACAAGGAAACAACCGTGAATGCTACAAATGTGGGGCAATAGGGCACTTGCGAAAGGATTGCCCTCAGTTGAACCAGAATCGCAACAACAATAATCGAGGTACTGGAAACAACGACAACAACCAGGGAGCTGGAAACAATGCAAGGGCATTCGTGATTGGGGTTGCTGAAGCAAGGAACGACCCCAACGTGGTGGCGGGTAAGTTCCTACTTAATGATCGTTATGTTTCCATATTATTTGATTCTGGAGCAGATGCTAGTTATGTATCCCTACGTATTAGTAATAAGCTTATGACCACTCTTACGCCGTTAAGCTCTAAGCACATCGTTGAAATAGCTAATGGTAGAAACCTCGAGGCCTCACATGTTATTCGTAACTGCAAACTAGAATTGTCTGGTCAGACCTTCCGTATCGATCTCTTCCCCATCATTCTCGGAAGCTTCGACGTCGTCATTGGTATGGATTGGTTATCCAAGCATCGAGCTGAAATCCTCTGCCAAGAGAAAGCTGTTCGTATTCCCCGTCCTCCTGGCAAACCCCTTATCGTCCAAGGCGACAAAGGCGGAGAAGTCACAGGCATCATTTCATTCTTAAAAGCCCAGAAGTGTTTACGAAAGGGGCACACCGCTATCTTAGCACTTGTTGCCGACACGCAGAAAAAGGAAAACAGGATTGAAGATTTTCCAGTTGTACGCAACTATCCTGAGGTATTTCCTGAAGAACTACCTGGACTCCCTCCTCACCGTCTGGTCGAATTTCAAATCGAACTAGCTCCCGGAGCAGCACCTATAGCTCGTGCACCTTATCGACTAGCTCCCGCAGAACTCAAGGAACTTTCCACTCAACTACAAGAACTTTTGGACAAAGGTTTTATCCGTCCTAGCTCGTCACCCTGGGGAGCCCCAGTGCTGTTTGTCAAAAAGAAGGATGGCACATTCCGAATGTGCATTGATTACCGTGAGCTGAACAAGGTTACCATCAAGAATCGTTATCCACTTCCCCCTATCGACGATCTGTTCGACCAGCTGCAAGGGTCGAGCTACTATTCCAAGATTGATCTGCGATCGGGTTATCATCAGCTGAGAGTCCGCGATGAGGACGTCTCTAAGACTGCTTTCAGAACCCGCTATGGTCACTACGAATTCCTCGTCATGCCCTTCCGAATGACCAACGCACCTGCGATCTTCATGGATCTCATGAACCGAGTGTGCAAACCCTACCTCGACAAGTTCGTGATTGTGTTTACTGACGACATCCTAATCTACTCGAAGAGTCAAGAGGAGCATGAACAACACCTGCGTCTTATTCTCGAACTCCTTCGCAATGAGAAACTGTATGCAAAATTCTCAAAATGTGATTTCTGGTTTAGAGAAGTCCATTTCCTTGGGCACATAGTCAATCAGGATGGGATTTATGTCAACCCTGCTAAGATCGAATCCATTAAGAATTGGCCTATACCTAAGACTCCGACCGAAGTTCGCCAATTCTTGGGATTGGCAGGATACTATCGAAGATTTATCAAGGGATTTTCTAAGATCGCTCAACCACTTACGGCCCTCACTTAGAAGGGTGTTGCTTACAAATGGAGTGATGCTCAGGAATCTGCCTTTCAGGAACTAAAGAAGAACCTCTGTAGTGCTCCTATTCTTTCCTTACCTGAAGGTACCGACGACTTTGTCGTTTACTGCGACGCTTCTCTTCAAGGACTGGGTTGCGTGTTGATGCAACGGGAGAAGGTTATTGCTTACGCTTCGCGACAACTCAAGATCCACGAACGGAACTACACGACACATGACTTAGAATTCGGAGCTGTGGTCTTCGCGCTCAAGATTTGGAGACATTACCTGTACGGTACCAAGTGCACGATTTACACCGATCACAAGAGTCTCCAGCACATAATGGAACAAAAGGAGTTGAATATGCGGCAACGCCGATGGGTCGAACTCCTAAACGATTACGAGTGTGCAATTAAATACCATCCAGGCAAGGCTAATGTGGTAGCCGATGCCCTCAGCAGGAAGGAAACCAAACCTAAGCGTGTTCGTGCCTTACAACTCACCATCCACTCGAACCTCCCTAATCAAATCCGAAACGCTCAGGTCGAAGCATTGAAAACCGAGAACGTTAGGGCTGAGTCCCTACGAGGATCAAGGAAACGGCTAGAACAAAAAGAAGATGGTGCTTACTACGTAAACGGACGTATATGGGTCCCACTTTATGGGAATTTGCGCGAGCTTGTAATGGACGAGGCCCATAAGTCCCGTTACTCAGTACATCCTGGTTCGGATAAGATGTACCATGACTTAAAGACTACATACTGGTGGCCTAGCATGAAAGCCCACATAGCAACCTATGTCAGAAAATGTTTGACTTGTGCAAGAGTCAAGGCTGAGTATCAGAAACCATCGAGCTTACTCCAACAGCCAGTGATCCCGCAGTGGAAATGGGAGCAAATTTCCATGGATTTTGTTACTGGCTTGCCTAGTTCCCAACGCGGAAATGACACCATTTGGGTGATAGTGGATCGATTAACTAAGTCTGCCCACTTTTTGGCTATTAAAGAAACAGACAAGTTCTCTACCTTAGCAGAGGTGTACTTAAAGGAAGTGGTTTCAAGGCACGGGGTGCCAACTTCTATTATTTCCGATCGAGACGCGCGTTTTACTTCTGAGTTATGGCAAGCTATGCACAAATCCTTTGGCTCACGCTTAGACATGAGCACCGCTTATCACCCACAAACGGATGGGCAATCTGAACACACCATCCAAACCCTGGAAGACATGCTTAGGGCATGTGTGATCGATTTTGGCAAGGGTTGGGAAAAGCATCTACCGTTAGTGGAATTCTCCTACAACAACAGCTACCACACCAGTATTCAGGCAGCACCCTTTGAGGCATTATACGGCCGTAAATGCCGATCGCCTCTTTGTTGGGCGGAAGTTGGTGACAGCCAGATCACAGGTCCAGAACTTGTGGTAGACACTACGGAAAGGATTTCCCAGATCAGACAACGCATGGCGGCAGCTCGTGACCGTCAGAAGAGTTACGCTGATAAGGATAGGAAACCGCTAGAGTTCCAGGTTGGTGACCGGGCTCTACTTAAAGTCTCACCCTGGAAGGGTGTGGTTCGTTTTGGAAAACGGGGCAAGCTTAATCCGCGATATGTCGGACCATTCGAAATTACCGAAAAGATCGGTAAGGTCGCTTACAGATTGAATCTGCTGGAAGAACTGAGTGCTGTGGACAATGTCTTTCACGTGTCTAATCTGAAGAAGTGTCTGTCAGATGAAACACTCATCATTCCTTTTAAGGAAATAACTATTGACGAACAGCTACACTTTACTGAGGAACCGATTGAGATCACGGATCGAGAAATCAAAACCCTCAAACGTAGCCAGATACCTCTTGTACGAGTTCGTTGGAACTCGCGCCGTGGCCCAGAGTTTACCTGGGAGCGGGAAGACCAGATGAAGCGCAAGTATCCCCAGTTGTTCCCAAATGAAACTCCCAGCACTGAAGCTACAACCGAATTTCGGGACGAAATTCCAAACTAACGGGGGGATGATGTGACACCCCGTTGAAACGTTCTCACTTATACTAGCTTAACAGTGACTACCTTAACTTTCGGGACGAAAGTTCTTAAAACTTGGGGATAATGTGACACTCTGGATTTTCCCGACCAACCTTCTAGTTCAGTATTTTGTATACGTATTATTAATTGAAAGTTGTGATTCGTCTTGATGTGCTATGTGTCGATAATGTGTACGTATAATGTATAAGTTATGTATATATACATGGATAAGAGTATTGGTGAGCCGAGACCACCAAGACCCGACTCGAGACCACCCGGTCTCGAGTAACCCACATCGGTTGGGCCGCAATCCTTGAGCCCACTCGGAAACCCATTAGGGTGCACCTACTTGGGTTTGTATATAACCTATGTTGATGGCCAACCTTGCCACTTTTCAAATCATCATCCCTTCACACTCTCCTACACACACACTCTCCTACATTCTCTCTCACTAGAACCCTAACAATCAAGCATCACCTCCTCTCCTCCTCTCGGATTAGAACCGGCAGCCATCGGAGGTCTCGGATCAGCTCGTATACACCGATTGGAAGCTTCATTCTTCACTACTGCATACCCTTTTGCCCATACTTGAACCGGTTAGTGTTCCCTTCATTATAGATGATAATGTATGACAAAGTGTGTGCTTGATGAAAAGTATACATGCTTAGTCTTGTTGCATGATTTGTATGATTTAGTGGACTAAAAATAGTTAGATAATGTGGATGTACATTCAAGGGTAAATAAGATAAATCAATGATTGTGTGTGAATGATGAGCACAAATCTGTCTAGATGGATGATTGTCATTAGTGTTAGTTATGTGTTGGTTTGAATAATAATGATGTCTAAGCATGGGATGCAAGATTTCTATAACAAATACATGTGGTCGGTGTTGAGCCGGTGATTGCATGGTAGACATAGGGCCGAAGATGATGTCTAAATTGTGTATTGACTTAGGATTATGAATATGCAAACAAAGGATGAACTACATGAATATGTGTTGAATATGTGATGAATGTGCTTGATGAACTATTTGAAGATCATTGAAAATATTTGAAATTGTTGGTGTTTGATCCGTTTTGATTAGGATTTAGACAAGGGAATATGTTTGTGTGATTTAATTGGATAGTACACAATTCCATGAACATGCAATTCTATTGGATAGTAATATTTGTGCAAACATTCTAGAAACCACAGATGTTGGAGTCGGAACCTATGATCTCGACCCGAGACCATCATGGAGGCAACTCGAGACCAGCAACTGTTTACTCAAGAACGGTTGTTTCATCAGTGGTCTCGACAAAGGTTTCGACTCAGTAAGTGGTCCATTAAGTTACAATTCGAGACCACAGCAATTGCGACTCGAGGCCTTGACCAAACAACTCAAAACAGACTTCTGGAACTCGAGACCAGCAAGGTCTCCACTTGAGATTCTATGATTTCGACTCGAGACTGGACTCGAGACCTCCGAGGTTACGACTCATGCATGCACTACTCGAGACCAGACATTCATGACCCGAGATCTCCTGGTTGCGACTCGAGACCGAGTGTTCTCGAGTCGAGACCCCCAGATCTCGACTGGACTGGTTATCTCCGTATTGGGCCAAAGTGTGTGGACTGATCATGCCTGTTACTGTTTAATCTGTGTTACTATTGCTTTGTGCTATTATGGATAACTGTTAAAATAGGCCCATTAACTTAGTGTATAAATTATCGATGTGTATGCTGCGTAATAGGCATGCTATGTGTAAGATATACGTGATTACTTGTATCCGAGCCTGACCCAAAACTGGTAACCATGATTAGGACGTGGTGACCAACGTGTTTGACCAAGTGACTAAACTGCCGAGCAACCCAAGGTGAGTTCACAACTATTAAAGCATGCGTTCCCGGTGGTTTGGGAAACGGAAACTTAAAACAACGCTATCCCCGCGTAAGGGATACAAACCTACTTTCTTCCCCTTAAATGGGACTCTTAGTTAATTATTGTTTATACGGTAATGCAACAAGCAACACTAAACGAAACTCTATCACTTAAGTCCCTACCATTTAATACCGATTAGTAGTCGGGGCCTGGCGAACGGGTTATTAGTTAATAGCGCTATTTAGGTGTAACCAGCCTCACACCGACCTTTGTTACTGGGAACGGGAGTGAACTAATGTACTCTGGCAAACCGTCAATGATGATAGAACATTGACAAACGGGGCACTGCGGAAACGCACGGTTAAGTAGGTATTCGGTATTGGAAAAACAGTTTTGTCGCTTACTTATGGGGTAGCTCCCCATCGCATGTATAAACGGATAAATTGACTGGTGAAACAAGTTTTGGTAAATTAAAAACTGGACAACTCGTGGACTCGCCAACATTTTTGTTGATACCCTACTGCATGCTTTGCAGGTACCCAGTGACTCAGGAGCTTGCAGCTTGGGAATGTGTAGTGGTCGTCTAGCCCATGTGATTGGGTTTTAAATAATCTTGAAATATGAACATTTTTTTGAAACTGTTTGGTTTATGCTTCCGCTGTTTACCAAAACTGTTATTTGAACTTAAACTTTCAAAACTTCGAACTATAATGTTTACTAACTATTGTGGTTGGTGAACACTTTTACTATAGATCAATGCTCAGTATAATTGGTGGCTGGATCCTGGTCAGTCACGCCTCCAAGCGGTGGTGGATTTTGAGGGTGTGACACTTATATTATTTAATAAAATATATAATGCACTCGTGTTAAGTGTAATAACCCAATTCAACTTTCTCAAAACACCCCGAGACAGAACCCCAACGTATTTAGTCGGGCAGAGCCTTGACATGCGTTGGTAGGTCCTAAATCAATCGGACAGGGTATAGATTCAGTGATCAGGGGTTACAACACTTAAAACGGTGCAGGGCTTTTAGAGGTTTATAGGGGTGAATTACTAAACCAAAAAATGGAGTATATAGAGTGACAAGAGAGATCGACATGGAGAAAGGGAAATGAGTACATGAACGGTTGGAAGGTATCTTCTATTTATAGTGAAGTAGAGCTTGAAGTTCACGCCAAACTATGTCCACGTCCCATTTCCATTCAATGTAACATTTGATTTTTTTTATTATTTTATGTTTTATAATTAATATATATTATAATTAATTTAACTACTTCACTCATTTGGCGCTTATAACTTCTAAAATATGACGTTTTATAAGACAATGAATATGTCATTAGAACGAGAATATTTGTATCTACATTTTGAACCAAGTTTCATTAAAAATGGAGTAAGGTTAATTATAACATATTTTTTATTATTATAATTATTATACGGTTCCTACGTTCGCCAAAATACCTTATATTTCTATCGGTCAACTTACCCATGATCTATTCATTTAATAACTTTATTTTAAATTTAAAATTTTTGGGAATGTTACATCCTCCCCACCTTGTTTTAAATCTCGTCCTCGAGATTCCCTGAAAAATTGATGAATACTTTTAGTTAGTCTAGTTCGTAGGTATATTCTGGTCCTTGCTTTGAATTTTACTTTACCTTGACCATAACTATTCTCTATGTTTTGAGACTCCTATCTTCTCAAGAGTTCTTAATGAAGATAAAAATTACTCTTACTAGCGTAAGTTTTTAGATGTTTTGTGTCTTAGCAAAAAATTTTAGTTACAGGTTTCCTAATGCGTCAATAATCTAAAGTAACCCAAGGGGAATACTTATACATTTGATGACGTCCCAACTTAAAGAGTTCCTGTCGTTCATCTTGTCGCATGAATTACGAGACAGATGATCAAACGAAATAATGTTTGATATCGGAATTATAGATGTAAACGAGAGATTCCTGATACCTTGTTTGTGATTTATTCCTAATTATCAATCATTACGGTCTTTGGATTTCCTTATAGATATACATATTTATATAATCATATATTTCGCATACTTGTAATATACACACAATGCATACTGTCAATGTATTTAACAGATTCATATTTCCAGGAATAGGTCAGATATCAGGTCAAGGTCATGGTACTATTTAGGGAATTTAATTAACATAACATATATCCCATCTTACCCGGTCTCGCCGGAGAGGTACCCCCATCTTACTCGGATAAGCTGGAGAGTCTACTACACCATACCCAGTCATGCCGGAGAGGTAATTATCATTGTATTTCCCTTAAATAGAATTTCTCTCAAATCATGATTTGAAGAGTGCATCATTTATTATGACTTATATCAAGAAACAAGGAAATTAGTATTGTCATGATGGATCATATTCTAGAATCGAGTAGTACCAATAAACAAGAAATAACAGTGGCCAGGTGTTATCGCTTATTTATCATACTTACACTGTTCTAGTCATCATCCTCACGGTATACCAACATCCATCACACTTTATCTATGCAAGTAATTAGCTTATCTCGAAGCTTATACTAAGGCATTGCTCTTAGGTTTAAGTCTAAATACTATTCTGGGTGTTACCAGTAATCATCAATATCCTAACTCGTTTGTTTAAGCATATGTATTATTATGGTTATGGCTTTCTTTTGCTTAGAAATCGGAGTTTTAACAAAAATATCTGTAGGATCGTTGTTGGACCCAACCGAGTCGTTCAGAAGAGCTTGTAATCCGATTCAAAGGCGGAATCAGTGAAACGGACGTGGAAACAGCTTGATACTATTAAATATGTCACTTTGATTGATTATAACACTGATTACAACCTGGACAAACTTTGGCAGCACTTCGTTACAAATCCAGAAGCCGTACCAAATGAAAATGTTAAGTGCCCTATATATAGGTGTGTAGGTTCGCTTGAAATGGACAAAGGCATGTTCAAGCGAACTCAGCCATGTTGGTTTCGCTTGAACTTGTCCTTGACACTTTCAAGCGAACTCACTTCCTTAAATCTAAAAATTTGTTTCTCGAACCTTATGCACTGATAATTCTATCCTATCCTATTACATGACACAAGACCAAGTCAATAGACGTAGTGCACTAACAGACTCCCCCTCGGATATTGACGAAGTCTTAAGTGTCTAGTCTTCAGTATGACACATCTTTGGTCTTGATCATTCTGCCTTCTCGTCCAAATTGTAACATTATAAGCATCCATCAATCCTTCTCTTCTTCCATCAGCTTCAGGCTCCCCCTTTTTTTCAAGCTTCCGTGCTTTGGGATCGACACCTAGCTATCCATCTACAAGCTTCCTCTTGCTTCAAGCTTGTCTTCAGACTCCCCCTTAGACTCTGCTCTCGGGATCGTAATCTGGACTATCTGCAATCACTCAAACATCTATAAATACAATGTTTTCATATTATCAATCAAATTCCCTAATCCACTCCCCCTATCAACAAACTAAATGATTTAGCAGCATTAAAGAATCCAACTCCCTCACAGTTAATCATCCAAGTCCAAACTAATGACCTTGGAGATATTACAAACTATTTTGAATTTTTGATTTTAATTCAAGTTTCAAATTAATGAACTTGTTTTATTTTCAGAAACACAATCAGCTTACTTAGATTTTGAAACTCAGCATTTCAGACATTGGTTGTCGAAAATAAAGCAAAATCAAAAATCTTTTTGTATTTTTCTGAAAATATAAAGCAATAAAGAAATATATACAAACATATTTTCAGACAATATTTTTGTTTGAGTATGCATCAGAGGATCATATCAGTTTTTGCAAGTCATCAGTACCGTAGAGCTTAGTTACACATTAAGAATTAAACAATTCACTTAGATTGTCGATATACTGATCCACTTAAATTTTCATACAAATTTTAACTGATTCAGGATACTAATTAGGTGTTTTAAAGACTTAAACTTATTCATGTGTCCCACCTCTTGAATATACTCCCGTATCCAGATCCCAATATTCAGTCTTACAGGTGAGTATACCACAGATGATATCTGTAAGGGGAATAAATTATAGTACGAAACCGTGAGAGCTCAGGTCAGAACTTCCGTTCAGCAGAGAGATGACAGTTCGACTTTAGGTGTGACCCCTTTAGAGGATCTTTTGTTTCAACAGCAATGACTATCAATTTTATTGTTTCATCAATTTGCTGAGGGCTGCGCTATGTTTCAAGCAATGCGGAAAGTATTATTCAGAGACTAGGTCAGAACTTCCATTCAGCAGAAGTCCCGGAATAATACCCCAGATATCACTGAGTATAAAGACCTAGTATCTCAGAAAGAGGGAACTTTCAAACGAGATTTCAGGGGTTACCTAAATATCCAAGTAGTGTTCCCCACGAAATAAGTAAGTTTGAATTTAGGTTTATATCCCGAAAAAGTTTACTAAATGTATAAAAATCTATCGACACATCCACGATGAGATCGTTTAACACATTTTGACTTTCCATTTCTTTAGCATACTGTAACTGTCTACTGATGTACTATCATTTCCTCTTTTTACGCAAAAACTCAATTTTTGAATTTTATCATGTTTTTGGCTTTTTCAAATTTTCAAATGTTTTTGAATTTTCTAACAACAATACTCCCCCTAAAATGCAAAATCATATAAAGAAAATTTGACAACCAACACTGATAGCTTTGTCTCGCCATCCATTTTCTGCTAACTATGCTCTGTTTTGCAGAAAAACTAAAATAAAGTACCCCTATGATTTACAACCCATTGATTTTCAACAGTTTGAAAACCGTTTTTCAATCTTGTGAAAGTAATCATGTTTGTTCAGCCTTGAGGGTTTCGGAATTTCAATCAACACATATTTTTGCAATTTTCTATTTTTGACAAAAATTAAAAACACACATATTTTTGGTTTTTCAAATTTTAACAAACTAAAAACATATTTTTGGTTTTTAATTTTTCAAATTTTTAGGGTTTTTGAAAATATTATTTATTTATGTACAGAAAAACAAATAAACTCCCTGTTTCAACCAACACAGGGTCCAACAGCATCTTCCTCTTGTTGTGCCAGGCTGCTCCAACTTCCATTCTCACAATCTTCGGATTTGTTGAGCACCTGCACATTCAACTAACTCAATTACTTGAACAATTTGGCTCAGGTCTGTTGAACCTTAAGCATTTCAACACAATAATTTTCATTCAATGCTGGAAACTCTTTGTCATCTTTCACAAAAATCTTTTCAACTTTTACTTCAAGTTTTTCATCTTTTTCAAGAATCACCTGTTTCTTTACACTCCATGTTTGACCTTTAGGAGTACCACGTTTGTAAAAATGTGAATCTTTTTGAACATTTTGTTTTTGAACAACAATTTTTGGTTTCCAAAACTCTTGTGGTTTTGTCATATCAACAATTGTTTTCCAACTTTGAGTTGTTTTAAATCTGGGTGTATGAGAATTCCAGGCCTGTCTAGAATCGAACCTATACGGGTTTGACTTCCAATTTTGATTCGAAGCAAACTTGTTTGTGTTGTATCTCCAAGTTTTCTTTGAGTCAAATCTGGTTGACCTTTGTCTCATATTTTCAGATTTTTGTTTCTCAGCATCAATCTTCTTTTTGTCAACATCCACAGGTTTCGGATTTGGACACTTACGTGCAAGATGTCCTTTTTGATCACATTTGAAACATGTTCTCATGGACACATCTTTGACCTGTGGTTGTTGCTTTTTCTTTTTAGCAAAGAACTCATCATTAGACTGTCTCAATTTGAGTTCTTTTTCTTCTGCTAAACTATTTCCTTGAACAAAACTCATTTTTTCTTGATAAGTTGGCACTTCATTTTTCTTCCAATTCTGTTTCTTCTTATAACCCAAACCAGCCTTCATGTTTTTCTTCTTGAAACTAGGTTTGTTAAACGAACCTCTATGACTCTTACCAGCAAACTTTGAAATCTCAGACTTTTCAATCTCAACCATTTTAAAAACTTTATCAACCTTTTCTGAAATCACATTCTGAATCGGGAATACAACATCTAAGAACAATTTGTCCGATCCAATCATGGTATAAACCAATCCTTTTGAATCATCATTCAAACTTTTCTTGGATTTTGTGTTTTTCATATAACTATCATGAAGATTTCCTTCATCTTCATCCTGTGATTCAGATTTACCTTTATCAACCAACTCTTCTTTCAACACACTTTCAACGACTTTACCTACCACCTCTGAATCATGTGAATCATCAGATTTGGAATAGGTTATGTCAATGTTATCTGGCAATTGGTCTACCATGTTGAAAGCTTTTTCGACCTTTTCCTCATCATAAAATGCAAACTTTTCCGGTGGTGGAACTTGATGAAACTCTGAGCCAATGCCTTTCTTGTTTTGCTCAGACTCACCATCTCCCGGTTTTATATTGAAAATTCGTTCAAGCACATATGACGACACGTGATAACTCTTTAACTTGTTGTTATCCTGTTCTAAATCAGCAATATGTCGCTTTAGCTTAGCAACATCCTCAATATAGGAATTGACAACATCTTGTTTTATTGAATACATTCGTTTAAATTCTCTAGTTGTTTCAGAAAAATAATTCATTCTTGATTGAGCATATTTCATTTCATTTTCACTTTTTCATATGACTCTTTCGTAATATGATATGCTAATTTCATTGAGTCATATTCTTTCTTCATTTCTTGACAAGCAATTTCTTTTTGTGAACATTCTTCTGTCATTTTAGAAACATTTTCTTTCAAAACTTCATTTTCTGTTTCTAACTTTTTACATTTTTCTGAAAGTTTTTCATCATTTTCTTTTAAAACTTTTTCTTTTTCTAGCATTTCTTTGCATTTTTCTTTAAAAATGTGTTCAATTTTAGTGAATTCAAGATCTCTTGTTCTGAATTGCTCATCTTTTTCAGTACAAGCTCTGCACGGTTCCATGCATTTCTTGCACTAATCAATCTTTTTAATATTTTAGAATCAGAATGTACCTCAGTGATTGGCACTTCGGTGTTTGATGCAGTTGCCTCAGTTTGCTTTTGATCAGCATCATCTTGCTTTTCTTCAACACCGACTTCATCACCAACATTACCAGCTTCCAAATTCTCATTCTTTACTTCTTCTTCTTCTTCTTTCCTCACCTCTTCTCCAATCTGTTGTTCTTCAGTAACAGCTTTCTCAACTTCTTCATTCACCTTAACTACTTCATTTTTTATTTCCTTCACAACCTCAACTTCAACAACTTATGCGGTAACTTCTTCAGCAACCTTCTTCAGATTGTTCACCATTTCTTCAACATTCGTCTTCATTCTCTCTTCATCCCTTTTCCTTAGATACGATGTCATAGCATATCTGATTTCCTTTTCATGCCTTTTAGCATATGTGTCATCTTTCATCACATTTCTATAATATTCGGCTCTCAAAGGAATTATGAGAAGAACATCATCAAAGATTATGTCTTTCTTTGGAACAACTGCTTCTCCTTCTCTGTTGAAGTAACATTCTCTCTTCTTATCCCATCTTTTGCTTCTGACAGCAATCTCATACTCTTCCTGCATTTCATCCATTCTGTTCAACACAATGTTTCTTTCTCTATAGGTCTTTTCTTCCAGAATCTCTTCTCTGGTTTTCACTTTAATCTCAGCTGTATCATTGTCTTTGTTTTCATCTTGAATCTCAGCAACAAAAACAAACTTTCTTTCCTCTGTTATAGCTTTGCCATGAGCTGTTTTTCGAACATTCTCCAAACGATCTTCTTCTGGACAAATTGAGCTCCAGTCAAAACCTTCATCATCTTGAATTACAAAACAAGCTCTTGATTTGGTTTTATCTTCAATAAATTTCGGCTCTTCTTTGCTTCGGTGGTAAATTGCTTTTCGATAATAATCATCGTTGAAAGGACGTTCATTTCCTTCAGCAACTTCAGAATTTCTGCATTCTCTTTTAAAATGACCCTTTTGCTTGCATCTAAAACAGGTCATTTTGGATTTGTCAAATCCAAGCTTTGTTGATGGACCACCTAAAGATTGCTTCCCGATAATCTCCATATATCTTTGAGCTCTGCGAATGCAACTTGCCAAACACCATCGAATGTCTATGAGCTCCATTTCTTCTGGATCAATCTGGTCGTAGTCTTCTTTGGTTAATTCTGAGTTTCCAATTTTACCAGCTACAAGACCTTCATACGATTCCAGAACAGATGCTAGAAAACTCATTTGCTGCTTAGCTACATTGATACTCATCGACGGAGAATTCTTCAGTTTCAGAGCAATGTTGCACAGAATTTCCTCAGTTTCATCAGAACTTGATTTTGAAGAAGAATGATATCCAGAATTGTAAATTGATGAAGTTGTTTGAGGTTCTTTCATCTTCCCTCCACTGAATGCTGTCTTTGGTGAACCAACACCTTTCTCTAAAGGTACACTGCCTTTGTAGTATAGACCAACATTCTGTTGATGTGAAGAACCAGTCATCTTGCTTTGCTTTTGTAGCTCCAGATCATGACTCTCAATCTTTTCAAACAACGCATCAAGAGAAATTTCATCATATAAAGCATCAATTTTTAAGATAAAAACAAACGTCTGCCACTGATCAGCTCGTGGTAACGCTTCAATGACTTTATCGATAATTTCCTCTCTTGTTTTCTCAATATTGAATCGTTCAAGTTCAATTTTTAAATGACAGAATCTCTCTATCATTTGCCTCACCGACTCTCCTTTAATGTTATCAAATAAATCGAATTCTTTTTTAAGTAACGCAATTTTTTTCTTTTTAATCTGTTTACCCCCCTCAGCCTTAGCTTGTAAAGCTTTCCAAACAGATTTTGACGACCCGTCATGATTAAGCAATGCAAAAATATCATTTCTAATTGCCGTCTGAATCAAAGCAATCATCCTCTGTTCAGCTGCATATTCTGCTTTGTCGTCTTTAGGTAATTTCTTGAATGGAATCTCTTCACCTTTATCATCCTTCGGTCTTTCATATCCAAACTCTAAACAAAACCAGCTTTCATACGCTTTCGCCCAGTTAAGGAACCGTTCTTTCCACCATATATAATCCTCAATGCTTTCCAGAGTTGGTGGCTTTGAGTGTGTTCCATAAAAATTATCATGCTTGATGTTCTCATTGATCGCTTTTGTGATGGGTTTTGGGGTAACAGTTGTAATCTCGGAAGATTCAGATGTGAATGCGTTGAAAAACGTATTGTAGAATTCTTCAGCCATGATGTGATCTATGAATAACCTGGACAAATAATAGAACAAACACAATCAGTACAAACAATATCAAATATTCTGAAACAGACTGACACTCGATTGACGTGAAATGATCTTGACACGGAATTTCCACTTTCAAGTGAAATGAGACTTCAAGCGAAACAACAAGTTGAAGCGAAATCCCAAATTGAAACTGAATATCAGCTTTCAAGCGAAATGCCTAGATAACCATTCAAGCGAGATAGCACAATTGACACTTCAAGCAGGATAGCACTTCAAGCGAACTCTGATGAACTTTCAAGCGAAAACACCAATTCAAGTGAGATCAAATCTACTTTCAAGCGAACATCGATTTGAAGCGAAACCAGCAAGGTTTTTCAAGCGAAACACTGAATTCAAGCGAGATCAGTTGATAATTTCAAGCGAAATGGCAAGTTGAAGCGAAACCAAATACTAATTTCAAGCGATATGTCGATATCTGTTCAAGCGAACTCAAGTGTTAGGCCTGTTTTTGTCATTTTTAGTTCGAATTTAAATATGGAACTCTCAAGGCTTTGTTATTATACTGTTTTGTATGTTCGGTGAAAAACTCAAACCATTTTGACCGTGAAATCTTGTTCATATTGGAAAAGAAGGTGTAGAATACAGAAAATAGATGATATCAAGCTAAACTCTTCTTCCTGTGCTCTGATACCACTTGTAGGATCGTTGTTGGACCCAACCGAGTCGTTCAGAAGTGCTTGTAATCCGATTTAAAGGCGGAATCAGTGAAACGGACGTGGAAACAGCTTGATACTATTAAATCTGTCACTTTGATTGATTATAACACTGATTACAACCTGGACAAACTTTGGCAGCACTTCGTTACAAATCCAGAAGCCGTACCAAATGAAAATGTCAAGTGCCCTATATATAGGTGTGTAGGTTCGCTTGAAATGGACAAAGGCATGTTCAAGCGAACTCAGCCATGTTGGTTTCGCTTGAACTTGTCCTTGACACTTTCAAGCGAACTCACTTCCTTAAATCTAAAAATCTGTTTCTCGAACCTTGGGCACTGATAATTCTATCCTATCCTATTACATGATACAAGACGAAGTCAATAGACGTAGTGCACTAACAGTATCATTGTCTCCATTGACAATATGACTAGGTTCAATGTGAAGAGTATGCTCATAGTTAACTGTATTCGTGCCTTTACAACATTAGAATCTTTCGTAAGGAATGTTTTGTTGAGACAGGTGGCAATTTTAAAACACAACACGTTTTTCATGATTTATTCTTATAATGACTTCATGTTTTCATATGAATCACCAGTGATATTTTCTCTTATTTTTATCTACAGAAGATATTTGATTATTATATTGTATATACCATCAAGAATTTCTATTATGTATATGCATATATGTGTATATTTTAGAAACATAAAATTTCAAATCTCTAGTTAATATTAAAACCTACATAATATATATGTATACACACACACACATATATATAATACTAAATTATTTTGTAATTTATAAAAATACAACTATGTAGATCTGATAGTGCCAATCATCAAGCTTATTTCCACAACTAATAATAAAAATAGTAATAGTATGTTGAAATAAACTTCGGTTAAATTTATTGAATTATTTTGGATGGATACATAAAAATTTAAAGAAATAAATTAATCCAAATATGAACTTTCTTAACTTATGGGAACAATTTCATTTTTAACTAGTGGGTTGGACCATATGGGTTTAAAATATTAAAACTTAACTCTTAATTTATTGTACATTATATTATTTATTCAAAGAAGTACTATAGTATGTAATACAAAGTTTGACATTCCTAAAATTGATTCTAAATATATTAGGTAATTAATTAATATACATGTATTAGAATATATATACATATATATATGTATATATATATATATACATACATATATATATATATACATACATATATATATATATAGGATTAGGTTCAAGAGTGAACACTAGTGTAGCTTGCGAACTGAGTGAACTAATCCTGGCCATACACGTGTGTAGATCAAGGGCCAGGATTTGTTCACTCAGATCGTAAATACACTAGTGTTCACTCAAGAACCACACCCTATATATATATATATATCTCAAACAATGATAACAAATATTTGTTTAAAGATATTAAAATATTAAAATTGAAATTTGATTTTTAAATAAAGCTATATAAAGTACAAATGTATGTTTAACATACATTTGAGTCAATTATTTTTATTTTTTATGTGGGATATTCATTTTATTAGCTTGGAAATGCAAAAATTACTAGAATGTTTAGGAAAATTTAATGTGCCAGTTAGAAAAATACTAAATTATTGATTTAAGTCGGGTAAGAAAAGATATTTTTCATTTTGTAATATCTTTATTAAAAAATCAATTATCTAATCTCTTTTACATATACCGGTTGTACAAATAATTAGACGATTGTACAAACCATCAGACCTATCTTTTCTCTTCTTTTATAATACAATATAGATTATTATTTTTATTAAATATAATATTCTAAATGATAGAGAATAAAACATTATTATGATTATAAAAATCTTTTGAACATACACTTTCTTTTAATTATGTCATAGTTTTAAATGCATAATGTTTTACATGTATCTTACGTAAAATAAATTTTGGTTTACATTATATACATGTATAAACATCAAAAAATATATAAACATTATTATAATGTATATATATACTTCCAATTATTAGTACATGTAGCTTGTATATGTATAAAATTTTAGAGTTAATTGCCATTTTCGCCCCTGAGGTTTGGGCACACTTGCCATTTTCGTCCAAAATGAAGGTTTTGTACCATTTTGCCCCCAACGTTTGTAACTTTTTGCCATTTTCATCCAAATACCTAACCAAGTTACTTTATATTTTATTATGGGTTATTTTTAACCTAACCAAGTTAGTTTATACCGGTTGTACAAACTAACTAGAAGATAATTTATAAGGGGGTAATTTATAAATTTTCTAGTTATTATTTATCAGCCTTTATAAATTATCTTCTAGTTATTATTTTTGAAAAAAGATGATCCAATATTAAATTTTAAATTTTACTTTAATTAATGCATATATATTGGAGATGGTCTATTATTAAAGATTCCAATTATAAAAATACAATTCATATGATAACATATGCTTTGTTCATTGTTACGCTTTTATCTATTTCTATGTTTGTATACCTAAATAAGATCACATTGGTGTTAACATTTTTATAATATAACAAGATTTTTAGCTGTGTATATATTTTTTTACATTAATAATATAAGCATTTATACTTTAATATGTTTGCATTTACAGTTTTACAAAAAAAAAAAAAAAACTTTAAAAGTCTTGTAATTAAAATGTAATTTTACAGATCACAATAAACAATTCAACGTAGGACTTTCACTAAAATTATTGAACCAAAATCACCTATTGATTTTATTAGGGTTACTAAACGGGTCGTGATGTCACGTACATAAACCCAAACACGACACGTATATTCCCGAATTAATGCAAAAACAACCATTTTAACCTGAAAATTTTTATTTTAATATTGTTTGCATGTTAATGCTTTAATCATAAATGTACATATCATTTTAGTTTTTAAGCAATCATTCTTAAATTGTGTATTCTTATATTTAAACTTATTTATTATGACACAAAAGTTGTCAAAATTTAATTTATTACTAGAAGATAATTTATAAAGGCTGATAAATAATAACTAGAAGATAATTTATAAATTACCCCTTATAATTGATAAATTTCAAAAATACCCAATAATAAGGTATAAACTAACTTGGTTAGGTTAAAAATAACCCATAATAAAATATAAAGTAACTTGGTTAGGTATTTGGATGAAAATGGCAAAAAGTTACAAACGTTGGGAGCAAAATGGTACAAAACCTTCATTTTGGACGAAAATGGCAATTAACTCAAAATTTTATATTTCATGATTACTTAAACCATGCCATTTACTAGTCAGCTTAATATTTTAAAAGATTATAATCTAAATTATCACTACAAGAGTTTATTGTATTCAATATATTTTAAAATTTTAAATTCTAAGGTAAAGGTAAAGTGTACTTAGAACGGACATTTGCTGATTTTAAGAACAGCTTCCGTCTTTTCCAACCATAGTAGAGCAACCGAGTATCCTTCACTTATTATAATATTTTTGGTTACCAGATCATTACATAAGACCAAACAAGGTAATAAAACAATATAACAATTATTTAGATGAGCTATAAGATATTATTAACATTTACTATTATAAGTTATATTATAATCATCAATATTGTACTAGTGTAGGTCCATTTTTCTCGGAGGATCCGATACGTAACCTATCCTTGTTTATCACAAACACTATAACGGGTGCGGAATCCCCGTAACGGTGCAAACCAAACAATGTAAAAAGTATAACACGAACAGGTAATCAAAGATTCACTTGGATTAAAAGGACGAGAACAATATCAAACATATACACACAATGTTTGACGAAAAACTCTCTGGTTTCACTATGCTCTCATAAACTAAACTGTGAAACATGCTTGGTATATATACTGACCCATGAACGAAAACCCTTTGGACAACATCATGAGTGACGAAATCAGTGATTTCGCCACATATATAATGACGAAAACATTGGGATTTCACCATGCATATATTGACGAAATCAGGAGGTGATTTCGTATGTTTCATATATGTTTCATGAAGTCTTCAGTGACATCATCATGACATCACTAACGTGATGTCATGGTGATGTGTCGACGGGACAGGTCGCGGCTCTCCGTGCTTCGCGTGTCGAACTCTGGGGCGCACGACAGAGGAATGTCGCTACGTCGGGCTTGAGCCGAACCTAACCGAGTCAACCCGAACCGAATCGAACTGAGTCGAGTTGCGTCCACATAAAGTGTACCAACAAACTCCCCCTTGGACGCTACTCGTGATGGTTCGTCTTCTGTGTCTTTCATGTCGGAGGATCTTTAAAGTCTTCACGTGTCGCAAATAGGGAGTATATCAACAAACTCCCCCTTGGATGATGCTCGTGAATCTTTTGAACTTCAATACTTCAGATCCTTGTGGTGTTGATGAGTGATCAACTGCAACCCGATCATCTTGATCTTCTGATTGCATCAATGTCGTGTCTTCACTTTACGGTTTGTCATCTGACACGTTCTCTTCGCCTTTAGCTGATTCTGATGTCGCATCTGCACATACAAGAAAGCTAAACACGTAATGAGAACAACCGCTTGGAATATAGACAAATTAAACAAATGACACATATGAGATCAAATCTCAATCAACCGACCGATAACAGTTTGAAAGTTTTTTTTTTAAAAAATGATCAATTTTAATCCTTTAACTTTCAAAACTTGTTAACTTCGACAGTTTATGAAGGTGCAATTGTTTTCCGGCTTACGATCAGGATTTTGGGTAGGATAGACTCGAGTTCCAACTTCGGTCAATCAAAAATAAACTAGAAGCAAAATCTTTTTGGATTTTATAAAGTTTAGATTAAAACACACCTAAAATCTTTTTGGAATTTTTCATTTTTTCAAATGTAAAGACGGAAAGCAATAAATAAATATATACAAAGATGCAGAAACGAAAGCAATAAATAAATATTTACAGACATTCTTTTTGCGAGTTTCGAGGGTAAGAGAATCATATCAGTTACGGTCACGCCAAAACGCTCTTTTGTTCAATTAGTTAACATTTAGATAAGCATCCTATAACAATTATCGGTATTGTTGTCCACATAAGCTCAACTTATCAGATGTAATCATGGCGAGGGGATACGTTAAGGTATGATTTATACTTACCGACCGGTGTTCATCCACACACGACACATTCCTGTATCAAGGTATGCACGAGAATTCATCTTACCAGTGAGTATACTGTTTATCATCCGTTTGACCGTATAAAAGATGTGAGAAACTCACTTATTTTGATTGAAAACAAGCCCTATGTGATAGAATCACTTATTGATAAGGAACTTGATTTTCAGATGCATGAGGGCACATGAGCAAGTCTGTGAACAGGTCAGTACTTTCGTACAGCAGAGAGACGGACTTGACTCCCAGATAAATAATCTGTGATAAATTATCACTTATTTTGTTTGGACATGTGATTGTTGATCACTTATTGAGGTTGAATGCAATATGTACACGTATTTATGATATCATGGAAGATCTAGACTTCGTCTCCGTTTGTTTCGGTAAAAGAAACAACCATGATACCCAGATGATAAACAGCATAAAGACCGAATATCTCAGAACCTCGGCAATCTCTCAAATGAAATTTCGGTACTAAGACCATATGCCAATGTGCGGTTCCCACCTGGTCTTCAGTCGATTTAAGATTTATATCACCCTGCACACTTTAAAATGATTGTGAGCCTACCGATACATCTTATATAGAGCTGCTTAACATTTTTCATTTTCAAGTTCAGTTCGAAGAGGTTACGACAGACCACTGATGTACTATGATATTCTCTTTTTCTCGCCAGAAAACTCATTTTTGTTTTTCAATGGTTTTGCGTTTTGAAATTTTTCACTGTTTTTGAATTTTCAAATTTTGGATTTTTTCCCCCTAAAATCAACAAACTATGATAAATTTAAAAGACACAAAGATATTTACAAAAACGATTTTCCGATGTCGGTTAACTCATGTTGTACCTCAATGCCGTTTACCAAAATTAATTTTGAATCAGAAATGATTTATCGAATTTTGGAAAAATCAGTTGGCATGTCGGTAAGCGATGCGGACCATGACAACATTGACGAGTTTCATAGTGAAACAATCACGTGTGAGGTGATATTCGAGATCAACGTGTCAGGCCAAAGAGTGCTATAAGATGATAACAATTTATAAAGCAGCTTAAATATCGACAAGTATAGGAGAGATTAGAAATTTAAAACCGTATCCTGCAACTGCTTCGTGCATTGCAAGGAATCTGAGCGCTCTCCCAAACTAGATATCCACCCGGTGTGGATTTCAAGGTCGATTTTTGTAGCTACTAAGAAATCTCTTCACAGCAACAAGATCATAGACCTCTAGGTCCAGCTGGTCTTCCATATTGCACCAGCGAAGGTCTTTGACTTTCTCTTTGAGAAGTAGTGTGCGGTTGTTCAATCCACGCCAAGGCATCCGCACACCCGGTTGGTTTGTTCAACAAACACATTTTCTTCTATCACACCGTGAAGAAATGTACACTGCACGTTCATCTTGTTGATTTGAACTTCAGACGTGCTGCAGGTGCGTACATTTTGATTGAATCTATCCTGGGGACCCGATCAAAGCCTTTTAACAATCAAACTTTGGAATTATTTTCATTTTGTCGAAGCTTTCAATCTCTTTCGACAGACAATTCTGTCTTCTTTTCTTTTTCTCTCCAGCAAAGGCAACAATTTATTTTGTCGCCGATCTTGTGCATGGACACTCCACTATCAACAATCCAATGACTATCGATAGTTCCTCCTGGAACATCCTGCACACTCACTTAGAGATTAGTTGGAGAGGGGGACCCAAGCCTTCATAGACTTAGGTTGCCCCTGAGAATCAAGAAATGTAATTTCAATCTCTTGATGATTTGGAAATTTCACGCCTCCCCCTGAACCTTTACCTGTTTTCGGTTTCCAAGCTTGTTTCCATTTACCAGATTGTGTATTAATTACAATTTCTGGTTTTAACGGTTGTTGTGAACTTGGTTTCCTTTTAACATTTTCCGGTTTTAAAGCCTTTTCGATCACCTTCACATTCTTATGTCGTTGTTTTGTTTCCTGTTCTTTAATAGTGCGTTTATCATGTTTTGGAGAAACATGACGACTTTGTGAGTGACCGTGTTCAGAAGGGGCTCTTTCCACAAAATTTGGTTTGGGCGAGTTTGTGCAGTCTTTAATGATGTGCCCTAACTTCCCACACTTGAAACAAGTTCTCCTTTCAACAAACTTAGGAGAATCTGTTCGACTTTCACGTGTTGAACCTGTAGACCCAGAGGTACTTGTTCCTTCATCACACCCGTTTGTGTGTTGGGTGTAATTGTTTTGAGCGTTGCGTTTTAAAATCTTGACTTGTTGGACAAAATCGGTGTTTGATTTGTTTTCAAAAGTCTCAATTTTATCAGTACCATTGGATGCTACAAATTTAACATCATTGTTTTTCTTCTTGAAACGAGCTCCTTTGGTCTCAACCTTCGGTTGTGAACCTTTAGAATTTTGAGCTCGCTGCTGTTGCTGTTTACCCTTAAAAGCGATAGGTTGTTGCTTTGTTGGTGATTTTTGATTTCCAAATTTTCTTCTAACTTCAGCTTTTGGAATCGGATCACACTGAGTTACTGAAACTCTCGGGATCCCCTTTTCCAAAAACTTACTGGTAGTATCTTCAAACACTTTATCAATCAAAGATTGATTGACATTTTTAATTGGAAAGGCTGTATTTGAATAAATTTTGTCATCACCAACTAAAGTGTACAACACGTTATCACTTTTAACAGTAGACACTGTTTTAGTGATAGGATCTATCTCTTGTTTAGCACCAGTTGGTTGCACAGCAGGAGTAGGAGGATCACCCAGAATGTGATTCTCAAAAGGCACTTCTACTCCTTTGTTCTTCTCAAGAGATTTATCCTCATCACTCACATCTGGTTCATCATCGGACGAATCATAGTCCTCAACTGTGGGAGGACTTTGATTTGAAGCACATGATGACTTTTCTTTCCGATCAGATGAGCCCTCTGATGAATTGTCCGTTTTGAACCCTAAGCCAGTTGTCACTTCCTCATAATCAAGAGGTACAGTTGGCTCAAAACGCGGCATTTCCTCCTCATCGGGCATTCGAGTATAATTTTGTCTAAAAGGGGGCGATCATTTCTTATACCCAACACCACTCACGTTTCCCTTCAGTTGTTGAACGTCAATAATGTGATCGAGCACAAATCGGGAGTTAGAATAACTCTCCAACTTGAGCTTGATTGCATCATGCTCGCATTTGGCAATGGCTAGCTCCTTCTCGGTTTCCTCAACGATGTTAATGTAATCCTTAATACTAACTTGTTTATGATAAACAGTTTTGGTCACTTCGGAAACATTTTTCTTTAAAGTTTCAATTACAGATTTAAAATCCTTTTCGTTTCTAACTAAAGCCATATTTGCCTCTTTGCACTTTGACAGTTCAATAACCAAACTCTGATTGTGACTATGAACCGTTTCAGATTCACGTTTCAATTCAGCACATTCATGTTTTAATTCTTCAAAAGCATGTTTAGCATTAGCACATTCATGTTTCAAATCAGCACAATAACTACATATGCTAGGAGTTTCGGATTTTACCTGACTTGTAGAAGCTGTGACATTATTCGGAATGTCAGTCTGGCAAGAGAAAGATCCATCTTCAGATAGGAACTTCTCCATTTCTTTTGAATCAGCAGCAGCTTTCTTGATCAAGTCAGATTTCTCCTTAGCATCATTCGACAAACTGTAATCACTCACACCTGAACTATCTTCATCAGTGCCACTACATCCTGAACTGTCATCTTTTCCTGAAGATTCACCATCATTGACATTCTTGACAATTTCAGCAAAAAACGCAGTTCTTGTTTGATCACCGTTTCCCAACTGTATGGCCGGACCACAATTGACACTTGGATCGAATTGAGGTTGTGTTGTGGAAACTTGAGGTTGAGGTTGAGGTTGGGGTTTAGATTGCGAAAGATAAGCACTTTGATTAAACTGTGGAAACGGAGATGAGCTTGTATTTGATACAAACGTCGTTTGAAGCTTCGGTTGCTGAGCTAAACTGGAACTAGCTAACGGGTTAAAACCTCCTCTAAAATACATTTCGGTATTTTGAGGAGCAGGAATTCGTTTAGCTTTCCGAATTTCCTCTTCGTTCTTGTGCTCCAACTTCTGAATGAGTTCATAAATATTAACATTAACAACATCTAGAACGCCCGTATGCTTTAAAAGCTCAATGAATGGGCTCCACTTTGGAGGTAGAGCATCAGCAAACCGTGCTACCATTTCCTGTTGAGATGCAAGAACACTAAAATAATACATTTCACCCATCAAATGATAACAACGAGTAGTTATATCATTTAGGGTTTCATTCTCTAAGAAATGAAATGATTCGAATTTCTTCTTCAACAGATCATGACGGGTCTTTCTAGTAGCTGCATCTCCTTCTCCTCTCGCTACCAAAGGATTTTGTATGTTTTGATTTTGATTTGACAGCAAAGCCCATTGTCTTGCACTAATAGATTGTTGCTGTTGAGGTATGGTACTCCTCATATATTCGGCCATCGACATCTGTTTTAGATCTGGTTGTGGATCCGTACTCCAATCCCAAGGACTAGTACAACTCATGTTTGATGAATGTATGTGAAAAACTGATCACACTCTTGAAAACAGACTGTTATCACACTTTTGCAAACCTTCTGTTAAAATCACAAGAATAGTTAAAATCACAAGAATAAGAATGTTTGACGAAATCCAAAAGTGATTTCGTTGATGTTATGTTTGATGATTTACAAATAGGATTTCGTCCAGATATTCAAGGGATTTCGTCCAGAAGTGAAGAGATTTTGGCCCAGAAGTTGAAGTGTTTTCGGCCCAGAAGTTGAAGTGAAGAGATTTTGGCCTAGAAGTTGAAGTGTTTTCGGCCCAGAAGTTGATTTCGTTGACTGGAACTATAAGGTGATTTCGGCCAGATAGCAAGTGATTTCGGCAATATAGGTTTGTGTTTATAATGGTCACCAGCTGTTAGGCATTTAAACATAAACAAGTCTTATCTTTCTGACAAGTTGCACAACTTTCAAACTACACTTTACTATTTGTTGTTTCAAGGCTTGCTATTTTCCACAAGAAATCATCACATCACATGTACACCTGACAAGGTCATGTGGGTGCAACAATTATTTGTCATATGCACGGTTGATTTAATTAATGATCTGGTCGACGAAACCCTTTTTTTTAGAGTAAACTGCCATTTTGGTCCCTGTGGTTTGGCCAGTTTTGCCACTTTAGTCCAAATCTCAAACTTATTACATCTGGGTCCCTGTGGTTTGCATTTTGTTGCCATTTTAGTCCAAAATCCAAAAACCCTATTTTTTTCTGTTGCAACCTTTTATTTTGTCTTTTAGCTCAGGGGCATTTTGATCATTTTGCTTTTCATTTAACATTTTCTTAATTAACATTTGGATCATCTTCCCTAAATAAATAATCATCATCCCAAAATAAAACCCTAACTAACTCTCTCTCTTCTCTCTCTATAAACCCCAAATAAATCAGCAGCAGACTATGACCACATGCAGATCGGAAGTTCAATACGCAGATCGGAAGTTCAATACGTAGCTATTTGCAGATCGGAAGTTCAATACGCAGCCACTTGCAGATCGGAAGTTCAATACGCAGCTATTTGGGGTCTGCAACTTCGATCTTCTAACTGACTCTCTCTCTTCTCCCAAATAAATCGATGCGTATAGCTCAGTCTCACGGTTTTTGTTCCAGATCGGAAGAACAGAGCCACTTGCAGCTCGTAGAACGTGAAGAAATCGATGAAGAAGAAGATCTGTTTGAAGCGATTGACAAGCGTAAGCAGATTCGTATCGATTATCTCGTATTCTTTACATCGATTATCTGAAATTCTCTTCGTGTACGTGACTTGTACATTCGTATTTTTGCTGTTTGTGTCACACCCCGACCACGTAAAACAACAAAACATGGCAGAAACATCGGGGAGTGTTGTAACAGAATCATTGTTTCATAACACATGGAAAATTAAATAATGTTTTATTAAGTACACGGTTACAATGTCTTGAAAATCAAAGAAACATAACATAAATAACTAGTCTTGCATCTTTTATTGTCACTAAGGCCCATGTCCGCCTAAGTGTATCTTGATCAATCCTATGCTTCATTTCCTGAAACACATGTGAAAATAGGTACATCAGCATAAAAATGCCGGCGAGTACATAGGTTTTGTGAAAATAAGATTCATGACTTCTGTTTAAGAAAATGTTTAGTTATGAACCTTGTAATTTGCTTTGTCTTTGTAAATCATTTGAAAAACAATAAGTTCAGATGATACGCATAAATAAGAGAATAATGCATGGTTAAATGAATAACCATGTAAAATGAGTTTGTATAAGTTAAGTTGTTTATAAAACAATGTATTGTGAAAAGTATGTTATTTGTATAAAATGTTATATGTCCAAATTGAAATGATTTAAATAATGCTACGACATGTAATACCATACAAACACTTATATATAGGAAGTACCAGCGGCGTATCCACCATGCTTGTATCATATTACACACGCCTCGTTACTTAATCACTTACTCAAACCAAACCAACAATGTAAGATGTCTAAGTTTAAACCAATTTCCAAATGTATTGAAATAATATGTTAAAATGTTTATGTCAAGATGTAAATCATGTAATGTATAACCAATGTCAAAAGTGTTTATGTGTCAAATGTAAACCATGTAATGTGTAACCAAAATGATATGTATGGCTAGTGAAAATGCATCAACTAAACCATAGATGAAATGCACAAGAACATAGTATTGAAGTAAAACTTGGTTTAAATCAAAGCTATGTTTTGTGGAAATGCATGATCAATGTAAATCATGTAATATGTAACCAAAATGATATGTATGGCTAGTGAAATGTATCAACTAAACCATATGCACAAGAACATAGTATTGAAGTAAAACTTGGTTTAAATCAAAGCTATGTTTTGTGGAAATGCATGCTATACTGATACGAACATCTATGCGGTGTTGTGAAAATGCATACATCCAAGCCTTGAGACTGCGGCGATAAACCCTTAAACAACTTAAAGGTTTATCTAAATTATGTATATCGAATTCGGTCATTCCTTCCAATCCCCATGCCCAGGATTTCAGGAACGGGAGTTGTCAATTCCTATGGTACCACTACCAACTAACGAACGGCGTAGCTAATGTTAATGAATGTATTGTTCCATTGTAAACAACCCAAATGTCATAACAAAATGTAAGCATGTGATGAAAACGATGTACTAAGTATGCACGCAATGGACATACATAGCATAAAATGTAAATGTAAAACGATGTACTAAGTATGCACGCAATGGACATACATAGCATAAAAACAATGAAATCATGTAAAACAATGTACTATAAGTGTACTATTGAAGATAGCATGTATATGATGTGAAAACATGAAAGCATGAAAGTAACAAGTAGGCACATGTGTTCCACCCCAAAACGTTTGGAAAACAGTAAAAGAGGGGTCTATGTACTCACTTGAGATTGCTCAGGAGTCCTAAGATAACCACCAAGAAACGCTAGATATCACGGAAATCAAACGGCACCTAATATAGGTAACTATGTTAATAAGCCGGACCTAAATCGGAAGATCTGATAGAATGAGGGTTCGTAAACCAAACGAGTATAGAGACTCGTGTCATATGGTTTAACAAAGCCTACATACTAAATGAAACCTTAATCTAAGTGCTTTCGACCCATTACGACCCGTTTAGGTAGCTTATGCTACTTTAACGCGTCGTTCGCGTATAACGCGTTCGGACCGCCTAACTAGTCCTATGACAAGTGTTATATGCCTAAACATGTTACATTATCAGTTATGTGACAAAAGTTTAGGTTACATATGCTTAATTACCAATTATACATGAAAAGGGTATTCTGGTAATTTACCTAAGGCATATAAACTACTTATCATACAACTACTTAAACGATGTGACCATAAGGTATAACCTCGGAAGGTTATTCCCTATATACTATGGTCACCTAATGTATTTGGTCGGATCCTAATGATCGACCAAACTGGGTCGGGTTCGAAGGTATAAGCGATTTATCAGATCGCTTACCCTTACGACCCTAGACAACGTGGTAATCAGTAGGCATAGTCACAAGGGACTATAACCATCGTGATTACAATCACGTTGTGAAGTTCAAACGAACTTCGCATTGACCATAAGCTGGTCAACGCTGAAAGTCAAACAAAGTTTGACTTTCGGACTCGAAAAGCAATAAAAGACGAAAGAATACTTACGAAGGGTCCCTGAATGCTAATCCCGATCCAAGTAGCTCAAGTATGAAACAAAGGTTTCAACTTAGAGCTCCTCAAATCAGAATTCTTGTGATTTTTGAAGTTGGGGTGATGGGGTATTTATAGTATTCGGAGAACCGTTAAGATCGTTTGTCGAATATCGTGCCTTAATCGCATCCGTACCAGTGTCGGAACCTTATGGTGGCTAAAAATGGTTCTTATCAGCTGACTAAGCATGTGTGAGTGTGTGGTTGTGGATCAAACAGCTGGAAACTGCTGTTAAATGCAGTTAATCTGGTCCAGAAGGCGGACGCGGCCCGCTTCAGGATGTTCAGAAACTCAGGCGGGCCGCCTGGGAGTTGCAGATCAGAAACATGTTTGATAAATGACAGTTTTGGTCCCTGCACGTGTTTAAGCCCATTTCCGGCACTTCTAAGGCCCGTTAAGCCAACTTTAAGGCCCTAAAATGATGCCTAAACATTGTGGACATGAAACATGCTCAAAAATATGTCGGATGTTGGTTCGTTTAGCCGTACGAACGCGATGTTCGCTTAATTACGACGGAATGCGCATAAGCGCGAAAAACGATCCAAATGACGAAACGAATGGATTTTTCTTATGCCAAACACTAAAACAAAATATTTTAGTGCTTACAAAAATTTTTGGATGTCCGGATGTATTCAGAACGTAAGTTATGCGCGAAAATGCAAACTTGTGCACTTTTTGACGCTTTTAGTCCCTGAATGACACAAAAGTTTATTTTAGCACACCGAACCCCTAAAAGCCTATTTCTAAGCTATGTAAAGGATATTTAGGGTGTGTTTAAATTATGGTCATGTTCCAGAATGTCTGTTACAGTTCAAATTGGCATACTTTCGCAGTTTGTCAAGTTTAGTCCCTGTAAGCGAATTAACTTGTTTTTGCCATACCAAAGCCTTCAAAACTTATTTCTAAGTTATATAAAGGTTATTTAAGGTATTTTAAGCCTATGTCACTATTCCGGAGTGTTTGTTGCATTAAACTGGTTATATTTACGCATCGGTGCGCGTATAACCTTCCAGAAAGCGATTTAGAGTTTGGAATTGAACAAAAATTGATATGTGCAAATGATACACATATTTATACAAATCCCAAGTAGGAAATACAATATTTCATTGGTTTGGTATTTGTTTGATGGCCGTGGAGGCACAGGTGTTACAGTCTCCCCTACTTTAGGAAATTTCGTCCCGAAATTTATTTAGAGGAAACTTGTGAGAGTTTAAAACATGAAGTTGAAAAGATCGAACAATATTGGTTAGGGTTCTAAACTTCTAGTAACCTTAATAATATTATGCTTGTAATGTAAGAGGGATACTTATATACAAGTATATGAAGCGTCATTGGTGCGTCCACCGTACCTCCTGTACATTGTTCACATTCCGTTATTGTTGCCACTATCGGTTCTTACACATAATAAATCTTACTGGGTTTCTGTGCACTAAATTTCATAATTATGTACGCGTCCATAATTAGACAATTCCTTGCACAGTTCACACAGTTTATTTTATAATGTGTAGGGTAAAACCAAATGAACAATCCTGTGATGAGTGTGACTAGACTGCCATAGAGTCCTTTTAATTAAATCAATAAATGATCTAAATAGACTATCAAGGAGTCTGTTCAGCTACATCACTAGATGTCGTTCTTTAACCAAATTGTGAATCAATCTTTTTGACTAGACCACTAAAGGGTCTCTTATGAATCAGGGAGTGGTACTATATAATCCAAGGGTCTTAACTATTACATAGAAGCCCATTAAGGATTTAAGGTAGTACCTTTTTGAATATCCTACTACGAATTCCTCATATAAAGATATGAAAGATTCTACGAGGATTTGGATAACGAATATCCAGAGTGTATAAAAACACAAAAATGCATAAAAGAAAACATAAGATGCATAAACACATAGTCATATAACCACAAAATTGTTTGTTAATTTGTCTTGTTAATTGCGTACATGCATTTAAAGCACACTAGGAATCCAATCCGTGGATTTCATTTGGTACTTTAAACGTTATCAAGAATCTAATTATAAAGATAGAAAGATTCAAAAAGAAAAATTCGATTTCGATTGTAAGGAACCGAAATATTCGAATTAAGGTACATAAGGAATCCAATTAAGGACTCTGATTTGAATGATGATCATCCACAAGGGTCTAAATGTGTAGATAAAAAGATCCCATATGGATTTTAGAAGTTGAGGATGTTTTGAAACCTTGCACTTGATGTGCTTAGGTCAAAACGTGAAGTAAAAATGCTTAGGAAGTTGAGATGCTAGATATGTCAAGGCGACATATGAAGCAGAATTTGAAGGTTAAGTCAATGTATGTGGAAAATATTTTTGAAAACTATGCATGGAGTTCTTTTAAGAAAAAATGTGTTTAACGTTTTTGAAACCTTATATATAATACTTTTGAAATCATAGGTGTACTAGGTAAGTATATTTATAAAAAATGTTTTAAAATCATGCGAGATGAATTTTGAAATTATGTATAAGGTTTTTGAAAAACATGAATGATGCTTTTCGAAATCATGCACTTGATAAGAAAATGTATTGTGTTAATATTGTCTTCAGACTATATGAAATATTTTGAAATTAGGAGGGTTGGTTTTGATAACATGGCCAATGTTTTTGAAATAACATAGACAATGCATCTAGAAAAATTGTTTTCAAACTATATGAAATGTTTTGAGATCATGAAGATTGTTTTGAAATACTTGTACTGTGTATGTTGAAAAATCAAAATGTAATGGGTATGAGATTTGAAAATACCCTTAGTTATCTAACCAAGGATTCAAAGGCACAGATGTGCAAAAAGCACGATTACTCATAATTTCCCTTTATTTCTTGTACTTCATCTCCTGGAATGAAACGAGTACTTAAATTTTTTTTTTGAGTGAATCATGAGCGATCATTTGAAAGAGAGAAATCCCAAAAGTAGTTTGTAAGGAACATAGTTCCTTGATGTAGGTATCATAGGAAAATCATACACACGTGTAACTATACTTGTATATCAGAATTTGTGAACAACGATTTATTTATAAACAAAACAGATTGTTTCACATTACAAGGAAACAAAAGAACAAATGCATAAGACAGCAACATCTTCTAGTCAGCCAACTGCCCATCCGTGGGTGGGATTTGCATTAGCAAGCTTTGGGCAATCCCTTAGGAAATGGCCCATCTCGCCACAGTTGTAGCAAGACCCTGGTGAGAAACGAGCTTGAGCAGAGTTGGCTTGTGGTTGGTTTGGACCACTTTGGTTTGGGGTAAATCGACAAACATTTTCCAGGTGACCGAGTCGCCCACATGATGCACACAAACGACACTGTAGGTGAGCTAAGTGGTGTGCATTACATTTGTCGCATATTGGGGCTATTCCCTTGTATTGCTTCCTAACAGGTGGTGTTGCCACCCGATTGGGTCCTATTTGATTTGGTACTGCTGCTACGCAAACTTTTGCCGTATGACCTTTAAGTCCACAAATTTGGCATTTGCGGCACTTCACATTAGGGTGATGATGAAGGGTACATTGGTTGCACAAGGGTTCAATTCCGTTGTATGGCTTCCTAGCTGGTGGCCTTGCCACATGGCTAGGTCCCGCTTGATTAGGTGTAACCGCTGCGGGTTTCCTTGAAGCCTTACGCTTCCTTGATTTTGGTGCTGGCTTGACTTCTGCTTCCTTTGATGGCTCTTGAGTGGCTTCATTGTCGAGACGAGAGGCTTCTTTGTTGAGACGAGACATGGAAATGCCTAGATCCACAGACTTCAGTATCACCTCACCTATTTGCTGGGCAAATTTGGTTGTTTGCTCGGACATTTGACCGGTGCTGAGAGGAATAGACATTCTAGAAGAAAATGAAAGACATAGGAAGAAACGAGTGAAAGGTTATTGGATAATCAATACAGAATGGTAACGAATGAAAATTGTGATCATTTGTTTGTTACCTAAGGCAAACAAATGAGATGGTGACAAATCAAAGTAAATGGGTCAAAAATAATGTATCGCGAAGACATGCTCGCCTATAAGTGAACACTCATCCCAAGAATTCCCAGGTAAGCACAACTGGTCTCGCGTCTGATGAGATGTATACGAAGTGCTTGCCTAGACAGAAAACCCAGAATACAGGCATTCACCCTTCCAGTTTGCATGTGTTCACATTATTTAAAACCCAAAACCTTGACTAAGTTTTGAAAACTCAAAGGGGTTCAAAACCATATAATAGAGAGTTCAAAACCTTACAATAGAGGGTTCAAAACCTAGTAATCAATCATCCTAGAACAGATGATTAGTTTTCAAAGCGGTTTTGAAATTTATGTTCTTGTTGTGGTCGTCGCCTAAGGATAGGTGACGGTATTGTTTTATGACTAAACGCAAGTAAACTCGCGTTAGGGTCCTAGAAAGTTATAGACTAGGTCAAAGCATTACTAATAACCTAATTCCCTATAACCATTGGCTCTGATACCAAATTTTCTGTCACACCCCGACCACGTAAAACAACAAAACATGGCGGAAACATCGGGGAGTGTTGTAACAGAATCATTGTTTCATAACACATGGAAAATTAAATAATGTTTTATTAAGTACACGGTTACAATGTCTTGACAATCAAAGAAACATAACATAAATAACTAGTCTTGCATCTTTTATTGTCACTAAGGCCCATGTCCGCCTAAGTGTATCTTGATCAATCCTATGCTTCATTTCCTGAAACACATGTGAAAATAGGTACATCAGCATAAAAATGCCGGCGAGTACATTGGTTTTGTGAAAATAAGATTCATGACTTCTGTTTAAGAAAATGTTTAGTCATGAACCTTGTAATTTGCTTTGTCTTTGTAAATCATTTGAAAAACAATAAGTTCAGATGATACGCATAAATAAGAGAATAATGCATGGTTAAATGAATAACCATGTAAAATGAGTTTGTATAAGTTAAGTTGTTTATAAAACAATGTATTGTGAAAAGTATGTTATTTGTATAAAATGTTATATGTCCAAATTGAAATGATTTAAATAATGCTACGACATGTAATACCATACAAACACTTATATATAGGAAGTACCAGCGGCGTATCCACCATGCTTGTATCATATTACACACGCCTCGTTACTTAATCACTTACTCAAACCAAACCAACAATGTAAGATGTCTAAGTTTAAACCAATTGCCAAATGTATTGAAATAATATGTTAAAATGTTTATGTCAAGATGTAAATCATGTAATGTATAACCAATGTCAAAAGTGTTTATGTGTCAAATGTAAACCATGTAATGTGTAACCAAAATGATATGTATGGCTAGTGAAAATGCATCAACTAAACCATAGATGAAATGCACAAGAACATAGTATTGAAGTAAAACTTGGTTTAAATCAAAGCTATGTTTTGTGGAAATGCATGATCAATGTAAATCATGTAATATGTAACCAAAATGATATGTATGGCTAGTGAAATGTATCAACTAAACCATATGCACAAGAACATAGTATTGAAGTAAAACTTGGTTTAAATCAAAGCTATGTTTTGTGGAAATGCATGATCAATGTAAATCATGTAATATGTAACCAAAATGATATGTATGGCTAGTGAAATGTATCAACTAAACCATATTCACAAGAACATAGTATTGAAGTAAAACTTGGTTTAAATCAAAGTTATGTTTTGTGGAAATGCATGATCAATGTAAATCATGTAATATGTAACCAAAATGATATGTATGGCTAGTGAAATGTATCAACTAAACCATATGCACAAGAACATAGTATTGAAGTAAAACTTGGTTTAAATCAAAGCTATGTTTTGTGGAAATGCATGCTATACTGATACGAACATCTATGCGGTGTTGTGAAAATGCACACATCCAAGCCTTGAGACTGCGGCGATAAACCCTTAACAACTTAAAGGTTTATCTAAATTATGTGTATCGAATTCGGTCATTCCTTCCAATCCCCATACCCAGGATTTCAGGAACGGGAGTTGTCAATTCCTATGGTACCACTACCTACTAACGAACGGCGTAGCTAATGTTAATGAATGTATTGTTCCATTGTAAACAACCCAAATGTCATAACAAAATGTAAGCATGTGATGAAAACGATGTACTAAGTATGCACGCAATGGACATACATAGCATAAAATGTAAATGTAAAACGATGTACTAAGTATGCACGCAATGGACATACATAGCATAAAATGTAAATGTAAAACGATGTACTAAGTATGCACGCAATGGACATACATAGCATAAAAACAATGAAATCATGTAAAACAATGTACTATAAGTGTACTATTGAACATAGCATGTATATGATGTGAAAACATGAAAGCATGAAAGTAACAAGTAGGCACATGTGTTCCACCCCAAAACGTTTGGAAAACAGTAAAAGAGGGGTCTATGTACTCACTTGAGATTGCTCAGGAGTCCTAAGATAACCACCAAGCAACGCTAGAGATCACGGAAATCAAACGGCACCTAATATAGGTAACTATGTTAATAAACCGGACCTAAATCGGAAGATCTGATAGAATGAGGGTTCGTAAACCAAACGAGTATAAAGACTCGTGTCATATGGTTTAACAAAGCCTACATACTAAATGAAACCTTAATCTAAGTGCTTTCGACCCATTACGACCCGTTTAGGTAGCTTATGCTACTTTAACGCGTCGTTCGCGTATAACGCGTTCGGACCGCCTTACATGTTACATTATCAGTTATGTGACAAAAGTTTAGGTTACATATGCTTAATTACCAATTATACATGAAAAGTGTATTCTGGTAATTTACCTAAGGCATATAAACTACTTATCATACAACTACTTAAACGATGTGACCATAAGGTATAACCTCGGAAGGTTATTCCCTATATACTATGGTCACCTAATGTATTTGGTCGGATCCTAATCATCGACCAAACTGGGTCGGGTTCGAAGGTATAAGCGATTTATCAGATCGCTTACCCTTACGACCCTAGACAACGTGGTAATCAGGAGGCATAGTCACAAGGGACTATAACCATCGTGATTACAATCACGTTGCGAAGTTCAAACGAACTTCGCATTGACCATAAGCTGGTCAACGCTGAAAGTCAAACAAAGTTTGACTTTCGGACTCGAAAAGCAATAAAAGACGAAAGAATACTTACGAAGGGTCCCCGAATGCTAATCCCGATCCAAGTAGCTCAGGTATGAAACAAAGGTTTCAACTTAGAGCTCCTCAAATCAGAATTCTTGTGATTTTTAAAGTTGGGGTGATGGGGTATTTATAGTATTCGGAGAACCGTTAAGATCGTTTTTCGAATATCGTGCCTTAATCGCATCCGTACAAGTGTCGGAACCTTATGGTGGCTAAAAATGGTTCTTATCAGCTGACTAAGCATGTGTGAGTGTGTGGTTGTGGATCAAACAGCTGGAAACTGCTGTTAAATGCAGTTAATCTGGTCCAGAAGGCGGACGCGGCCCGCTTCAGGATGTTCAGAAACTCAGGCGGGCCGCCTGGGAGTTGCAGATCAGAAACATGTTTGATAAATGACAGTTTTGGTCCCTGCACGTGTTTAAGCCCATTTCCGGCACTTCTAAGGCCCGTCAAGCCAACTTTAAGGCCCTAAAATGATGCCTAAACATTGTGGACATGAAACATGCTCAAAAATATGTCGGATGTTGGTTCGTTTAGCCGTACGAACGCGATGTTCGCTTAATTACGACGGAATGCGCATAAGCGCGAAAAACGATCCAAATGACGAAACGAATGGATTTTTCTTATGCCAAACACTAAAATAAAATATTTTAGTGCTTACATAAATTTTTGGATGTCCGGATGTATTCAGAACGTAAGTTATGCGCGAAAATGCAAACTTGTGCACTTTTTGACGCTTTTAGTCCCTGAATGACACAAAAGTTTATTTTAGCACACCGAACCCCTAAAAGCCTATTTCTAAGCTATGTAAAGGATATTTAGGGTGTGTTTAACTTATGGTCATGTTCCGGAATGTCTGTTACAGTTCAAATTGGCATACTTTCGCAGTTTGTCAAGTTTAGTCCCTGTAAGCGAATTAACTTGTTTTTGCCATACCAAAGCCTTCAAAACTTATTTCTAAGTTATATAAAGGTTATTTAAGGTATGTTAAGCCTATGTCACTATTACAGAGTGTTTTTTGCATTAAACTGGTTATATTTACGCATCGGTGCGCGTATAACCTTTCAGAAAGCGATTTAGAGTTTGGAATTGAACAAAAATTGATATGTGCAAATGATACACATATTTATACAAATCCCAAGTAGGAAATACAATATTTCATTGGTTTGGTATTTGTTTGATGGCCGTGGAGGCACAGGTGTTACAGTTTGTTAGTTGAATTGCTCTATTGAAAATCAAAATCGTTGTGAGTAGTTCAGATTTAGAAGATCGAAGTTGTAGAAATCGTTCTCTTCATTTCGTTACGATGCTAGTTGCTCAACTGAAAACTGAAATCAGTATGAATAGGTTCAGATTTATGGAATAGAACTTGTAAAAGTCGTTATGAATAGGTTCAGATTTATGAATCGAACTTGTAGAAGTTGTTATATACATATGACGATGTTAATTGCTCTACTGAAAACCGAAATTGTTATATATATGCTCGGATTTATGGAATAGAACTTGTAAAAATCATTATGAATAGGTTCAGATTTATGAATCGAACTTGTAGAAGTTATATCCTCATGATGATGATGAATCGCTGCTGAAGTTTCGATGATGAAGATGAACATCTGGGTTTTGATCTGCTGGTTGCACAAAAGGAAATGAAATTTAAAAAATGACCAAAATGCCCCTGCACTAAAGGACAAAATAGGCAGCTCTCAACAGTCAAAAAGAGGGTTTTTTGGATTTTGGACTAAAATGGCAACAAAATGCAAACCACATGGACCCAGATGTAATAAGTTTGAGATTTGGACTAAAGTGGCAAAACTGGCCAAACCACAGGAACCAAAATGACAGTTTACTCTTTTTTTATAAACAACAAAGAGATAAGGTTATTTGGTGGGATATTTTTGAAGCCTTATCCTTTAGTGACAAAGTACACCAAAATTTCCACTCAACATGTTTTTTTTTTTTTTTTTTTTTAAATCACCAAATTTGCACTAACGATACTTTTCTCCTTTTTTTTAAAACTTCTTTTTCAAAGCTTGTTTTTAGTAATCATCACACAAGTCAAAGAATTAATATTTTAATCTATATCACTTTTAATTTAAAACCACAAGAATCAAACACTGATATTGTTTGAAGAACAGTTGAAGATAGCCAAGAACACTATGAAAAACAGAAGAACAGTGACCAGATTTTTCACCGGATAAATTTTCCGAACACGATTTTGCTTAAAACTTTTACTAAAAACCCAGTTTTTCAACGTGAACAATCAAGACAACAAGGTTTTTGGTAAAACTTTGACAAAACAAACAAGATCCAACTGATTTTCTGAAGCTTTTTCAAGAAAAATATGAGTTTCAAGAACAAAATTTTTCAAAAGAAATCACAAACAACAGTTTAAACACTTGATAAAAACACAAACTTGTTTGGTTTTAAACAAGGATTAGAGCCAAAGCTCTGATACCAATTGTAGGTCTGTTTTTCTCGGAGGATCCGATACGTAACCTATCCTTGTTTATCACAAACACTATAACGGGTGCGGAATCCCCGTAACGGTGTAAACCAAACAATGTAAAAAGTATAACACGAACAGGTAATCAAAGATTCACTTGGATTAAAAGGACGAGAACAATATCAAACATATACACACAATGTTTGACGAAAAACTCTCTGGTTTCACTATGCTCTCATAAACTAAACTGTGAAACATGCTTGGTATATATACTGACCCATGAACGAAAACCCTTTGGACAACATCATGAGTGACGAAATCAGTGATTTCGCCACATACATATAATGACGAAAACATGGGGATTTCACCATGCATATATTGACGAAATCAGGAGGTGATTTCGTATGTTTCATATATGTTTCATGAAGTCTTTCAGTGACATCATCATGACATCACTAAGGTGATGTCATGGTGATGTGTCGACGGGACAGGTCGCGGCTCTCCGTGCTTCGCGTGTCGAACTCTGGGGCGCACCACGGAGGAATGTCGCTACGTCGGGCTTGAGTCGAACCTAACCGAGTCAACCCGAACCGAATCAAACCGAGTCGAGTTGCGTCCACATAAAGTGTACCAACAACTAGGGTCTATATTTCAACTATAGTTAATAAAGATAATAATAATAAATGTACCAAATATCTTGTTATACATAAATCTGTAATATATGAACTTAGTCAATAGGTTAAAACATTTACTTCATAATGACCATTTATTTACATTAATCAGTTTACATAATATAAATAAATTTATATCTAAACAATACTGATGACAGAGTACCATTTTATTAAATAAATAATGTAGATAAAACATTAAACTTGTAGTTAAAACTGAAGTTTATATTTGAACAAATATTCTATTATAAATATAAAGGCTATTCTGTTTATAGGATGTCTTGTAACTAAAAAGTAATAACTTAACTATGCTTTCAACTAGAGTATTCTTAGTTTGACAATTTTCTTTTTAGTTGGAAGGTTATTTAGATTCGGTGTAGACACCAAAATTTTGAAAGAGAAAATTGTAATACTCCATTTAGTCCAATATAGTTCGATTTCCAGATTAGTTTTGATGATGTGTTGAAAGACTATAAATGCTTAAGCATAGTATCCATACTTTATTTATATAACTTTATTAAAATGGGCATGCTAGCCACACCCTCTAGCTAGGGTTTAGGGGCTTCATAATGACCCTTTATTTACATTAATCAGTTTACATATTATAAATAAATTTATATCTAAACAATACTGATGACAGAGTACCATTTTATTAAATAAATAATGTAGATAAAATATTAAACTTGTAGTTAAAACTGAAGTTTATATTTGAACAAATATTCTATTATAAATATAAAGGCTATTCTGTGTATAGGATGTCTTGTAACTAAAAAGTAATAACTTAACTATGCTTTCAACTAGAGTATTCTTAGTTTGACAATTTTCTTTTTAGTTGGAAGGTTATTTAGATTCGGTGTAGACACCAAAATTTTGAAAGAGAAAATTGTAATACTCCATTTAGTCCAATATAGTTCGATTTCCAGATTAGTTTTGATTGTAGCAACTCTCACTAAAAAGTCCTATTTATTATTATAATTAGTCCAATAGGAAACCCTAATTGAGAAACCCAAGTGATTCTGCAGAAACCCTAAGATTTTCAGAAGAATCAGAATCAGGATTAGGGCCCCTAAAACTTAGGGGGGGTATTTTCTATTGATGATTATCCACTTATCTCGTTGTCAGAATAGAATTTTAAGAAATTGTCGACTCAACTAGGCTAGTCCCACGCGTGGCAACCCTATAAAAATTAGGTGTCCCTTACGGACCGTAAGGGATGAGGCTTACGGTCCGTAAGCCAGGGTCAAAATTCAGTATAAATAGAGGGCAGTGGGACTCGATTTCTGGTATTCATTCGACGAAGAAATTCGTTTCAGGCGTCGAGTTATCGTCTATTTACTACAATTAACACACACGATCACTAATTGATGCTACGATACAGGGTATTAATTCAATCGCTGTTACGATTCAATGTCCGATCAATTAAAACTATCCGATAGATGTTTAAGTGCTGCTCAAATTGGGTTTATACTTTGTCATTCGTCGTGATTTCGACTTGAATGTTTGAGTGATGTTCGAAATCGGACTATACTCTGTCATTCGTTGTGAATCCGCTGGATGTTTAAGTATCGCACTTTGTCATTTGTTGTGAGGGTTTGATCTCGTGAGTTATCGTAAAAGCTGTATTAAGTTACTTACCTAGTTTCGTGTGCAAATTAGGTTATTAAGCTTATCAGTAGGCTAAACTCTACCTCATACCAAAGTAGATGCTAATTCTCAGAAGAGTTAGAACCAGGAAGCTTGTTAAATCAAGGTGAGTTCACAGACTTTCTACAAGGCACGGCCATCCTCAGTAGGTAGGATGCCACTCCACTAATCTTCGCACACATGTCTGGGAGACCGCGATACATACGAATTCTCCAGAGTGCAGACTAACGTACGTTCGTCCTGGGTAGGACAAAAAAACAAAACTTCGGGATAATAATCCTACGGGCTAGTAAGCCAGAGAACAGAAACCGTGAATTCACTCAACTTTGTTGTTGACTCGTTGTTACATGCCTTGCAGGTCGTTAGATCCCTAGCTTAAGGAGCTTGCACGAGGAGGCGTGGTCGTTGTCGGGAAAACATTTCAATTAATATTAAACTTATGTTTTGTGCTTCCGCTGTAAACTCAAATTATGTTTTGACACCAATTGTATTGTGTTGGATTTTATAAAAATTACTTACATGCTTTGGTTCAATATGATTGGTGGCTATGATCCTGGGCACGTCACGCTTCCAAGCGGTGGTACTCCGCATGGCGGATTTTGGGGGTGTGACATTGATGATGTGTTGAAAGACTATAAATGCTTAAGCATAGTATCCATACTTTATTTATATAACTTTATTAAAATGGGCATGCTAGCCACACCCTCTAGCTAGGGTTTAGGGCTGACTAGTCACACATGTAGTCTTGACACGTGGTGACACGTGTCACAAGAAATGTCCAGCAAGTTTGAGTCTGTTACGCCCCGCGAAGGGTTTTCCTTTCGTCTGTTGCGGGCCGTGACAGGCTTAGAAAACTTATTTTATTTATTTTTCAATTAAAATAATGATACACGATTCATTTGTGATACACGATAGGTAGCATACTATTAATCACTTGTTTTACGTATAGCTGCACATAGATATGTAGATAAAATTGTGTAAATATAGATTTGTTATTTTAGTTGTATAGAATTATATAATTACCTATATAAAACGTACAGTAATGGACTATACCCTATGTAAGAAACTTTTATGCAATAAAAGTTGTTTATTTTGATATACCTATATAATGGTAAATGTTGATACATAGTATCAAAATTTTGATACATGGTATATTGTGATGTGTTTTGTATATTGCTATAGTTATAAATTTATATAATGAAACTAAACACATATATTTAAATTATTATTATTATTATTATTTTTATATTAATATATGTTCACAATATATTTTTATATTACTAAAATATATTTTTACATTTTATATTAATTGACCGAGAGGTCGTATATTTATATTATAATAAAATATTAAATGTTTATCCCTATGAAATCTATGGAATGAATATAGGTCTATGTTTTATATATATAAACTTACGTTAATATAAATCTATGCTATAAAACTATAGATCATAAAGTGTGATTCTAATTTAGAGGAGTGTCTGCCTAGTTAAAATATAACCCACGTGTTATATTTTACTAGAAATATAATACATCTACCTAGGTAGCCTATGGGTACATTTAATCATATTGGTTACTCATACTGTGAACTTAAAACATAAAAATCATAATATAAATATTAAGGTTTATCTACACAGAATAACACCTAAATTGTTGCATTAATTTCCTAACACAATTTTTAAGTTTTAGGTATTAAAAGAACACCTAAATGGCTCAAACCAGTGGCTCTGATACCACCTTCTGTCACACCCCCAACCCCTACCCTAGGAGCCGGAGCCGCGAGCCAGTCAAGTGCTATCGGTGTTTATTAAATATGCAGCGGAAAACTTTGATCAGGACCGTAGTTAAGAAATATTTATCAGAGTTTAAAACGCCATATTTTTATAATAAACAAGTGGGATAAAAACCATGTTTTATTTACAATACAAATTATAGGGATAAACCTCAATTATTGATAACCAAGTCTCCTTTTTATTTAAGTAACTTTTAAAGCCACTTTTCTAAGCTTTTAGTGCTCTCCAGCTGGCTTCTATTAACTTCACACTAAGTTACCTGTAACGCGTTTTAAAAAGTTTTATCAGTAAGAAATACTGGTGAGTACATCCCAATTTAATCAAAACAACATTTTATATCTTTACAGTATTGAGGGCATCCGCAAATACATTTGTTTACATCTACCAAATTACCACCCACGGTACTGTCAATCCTGACTTGTGGTCATGTTACTATTCTCAGTATTAGTAACAAGTAATGTATACAAAACCCCAACATACCGGCAGTAATTATAGAATTACAAATACTCAATCACTGTTAAATTATACTTTAAAACAATTGAGGTTTTGTAAAAACAGTTTACAAAAAGTGAATGTACTCACAATTTGTAGACTTAGGTATTTCTACAGGCTTCCTGGTAATATTATAGCTTCCTGTTGCTTCTCATGGTTATTATTAAATTTAAACAATGCATATGTGTTATTAAGATAACCAAAATTACATTAGTCATACTACCGAGATAGAATTCCAACGAACTAATTCATGCAGAGCCTTGACATGTGTTACGGACTCCTGGATCAATCGGGTGTCACACCCTGACTTTTGCGGAAGCGTGGTTATTTGGTGTGACTTCTTAATACCATAGCAATCAATCATAACAATGCTATATGATAAAACCAAAAGATATTCATCCATTAAAAGTTAAGTTTGAAAACACCAAAACATAAATTGTCTGAAAACATCGACACCCAATTTAAGTTACAAACCATAACATGTTTAAAGGAGTTCACAAGGACTCGACAAAAGAACTTAAATAAACCCAAGCTTAGAAACATGTATCCCGTCTAGGAGTAGGATACATCTCCTAAACTCTACGACCACGGATGACATCTTTTATTTAAACGCAGCTGGAAAACATGCAACACCTGCCCAGATCCACTAGTTCCCAGAAATACATGTAATTTGAAAAATCAACAAAAGTTGAACGAGTTCATGTGTATGTGTATGAATAAACCTTTAAAGTATGTCTTGTATGTATGAAAGTCCCTGGTATGTAGCAATAAGGAAAAAGAGATCACCAATGGTTTGCAAGGCCATTGATATGTGTGAAATGGTGCAGGAAAACTCAAACCTAGCAAATTTGTACCGGGCCTCCGGCTGGAAGACATAGTCACCACTATGGGCCACCCTAGTCCCCATGGGTGTGGGCTCGCTACACCAAATTGATCTATCATTCATGTCCCTCGGTCCTACGACGAGGATTAATGGCCTTAAGTGTTATACCCACCCTTCACATGATCTAGTAGTAAACCCTCCTTAAGCTAATCATACCATGTATAATACGTTTGTAATAATTGTAACATGTATTTCACCCCCGAAGTACAAAACTGAAAGCAGTTAATAGAAAAGGGGGACATGAACTTACAGTATTGCGTCTTCAGAATCGTAACTCAGATCTCCTCAACGAACACATCTACCTACAGTGTACTAACGTCTATTAGACGAACGGGTCGTGCCTTGGCTTAGAGTTTAACATTTTTGAGTTGCGTTTCTTATGTTCCCAATATTATTCCACGTCATAATTACTTGTTAAAATAATAATTATTTTAACTTTGAATTATATTTAGTTTGGAAATAATTGTTAAACAATATTTCTGTCTTAATACTTCTCAAGTATTTAACTCCGTATTTCCTTCTCAAGGATGGGGGTATCTTATACATGTGTTTTCGTATTATTGTATTTATATTCTCAAAATAATGCATTTTCAAGTGTCACTTTAGAAAATATATATATAACTTATTTGTAAAAAATAATGTATTGTCCAGAAAATATATATTTTTCCCTAAAATAATATATTTTCTAAATATACTAAGAAAATAGATTTTTACTTCCAAAAACAATATATTTTCATCTTGTCAAAAATATGATACAACTTTGTAATATTTACAAAAATCATATTTTCATTTCTTGTATCCAACATAATATTTACCAAAAATATATTTATAGTGGTATTTTTCGGAATATTTTGTAAGTTACGTTCTTGTTCGATTTCACAATATTAAGTATGTAACTTATATATTTATTCCTTGATACTCTTGGTATTATTTTGGATTTGTAAGTTCTCATGGTATTTTTTAGGTTATATTATTTTACCCTAAAATAATATAACTATTTCACAACGTAAACAAATATTCACACAAGTGTCTTTTATACATATATATATACTAAATACATTTTCACCCATGTTTATTTATAAAAACCAACCTCCAATACTTGTATTTTTGTTACAAAAATTATGGCAAGGTTTATATTGAAAACCATAGTTAAAACACACCTGTAAATATTTGTTAGAAAATATTTCTTTAAGTGTTTATATTTTTAGAAAATTTTGCCATAGTTTCCCCTAAAAATGGAGGTGTCCATGCTATCAAAGCATATCATTTTCTTTTCAAAAATCATCACACAATAATCAACAATCAACCCTAAACAATATTATTCTTACCAAGTGCAAAAACTATACACTTTACATAACAACATGAACTTGATCTTTTATTAAAAACTTGTAGTGACTTGGTAATAAGTTTAATAGACTTAGTTACCCTTCAAAAGGTGTTTATTTGTTTAATAATCCCATTCTTAAAGAGTTTAGGTGTTTACAACTTGTAAACACATTTCACAAAAATGTTTATTTATTAGATCTTCTTGTTTCATAAGGGTTTATACACTTGTTTTTCCACTAAAAATAGCGTAGGTTTAAGTAAAAACCATTATCTTCCAAAAATCATATTTTAAACTTTGTTCTTTTGGAAAATCATTCATAAGTCTTGGATCCATAAGGTTACTAACTCACTTTGTTTATTATTTTACAAGAAATCTCTTTATTCATCAAGTTCATGTTCATACAAGAAGATGATTGTCGAATACCCACTTCCCTGGTGACGTTCAAAGGGTCTTCGCTGACGTCAAGATATCCCGATCTTCGTAGCTACAAAAAATAAACCGTTAGCCTCGCCACGGGGGGCCCCGGGAGGGGGATCCGTGACCAAGCTCCGGCGTGAGAATAAGTAAACTTGCCGTAGAATTGGAGGAGCTTATTCCGATGATTGTGATCACCGGAATGTTTCCTCTAAGGTGTGAATCTAATAAATGTGTGTGTTAAATGTACGAGGATGTTGGTCGGAATAAATGAGAGAGCTTTTAATGTGATACCTTTCGAGAGCCTGCCTTATGATCACTCCTTTCTTTCCTTATATAATCTCTAGCCCTTATCTTCCATGTGAGATATTTCACCGAGGTGATCCGACGGGTTCTAAGGGGCTTTGGGGGGCTCAGACACGTGTCTGGCCCCCAACGGTAAGATGGCAGCCTCATTAAATGCTTCCGGCTAGGAAGTACAATTTCCAGCCAAAGATCCCTTTCTAGTCGGACATTAAATGTAGTCTGCATCCTCTGATCCTAGTTTCCCGCTCGTTTTGTAAAAGGAAAGCCTTAGTGGGCAAGGTAAACCATTGTTGGGCTTATATCCTATTGGGCCCACGTGATAGTAGCCCAAGATGGGTAAATGGGGCAACCCATAGGCCCGTCGTCAAGTCATCTTTAGTCCCTTGTTCTGAGACCCGAGGCTCATGATCCGGGGCTGAGTCACAACTGTGCAAGAAGGAGGTTAATTTTTTTTCGGGCTCCGAATGTGGCCCCGTAACTGCCCTTTCTTCTCACTCGGCCCATCATTTCGCTGAATGCTAGTGGCGGGGGTTAATCCCCTAAATACACATGCACCCTTTTTAAATTTTGAAGCGACGAGTGATGTGACGGTTTTCTGTACGTCAGTTATTTTCTTTAAATACCCCCACTATCTTTCAAACTTCCTTTCAATTCCTTCTGGTTCTTTCTTTCTTTCTGTCATACTTCTCCGATCACCATTCTTCTTTTAACCATGAGCCGCACCGGACGTTCCGCAATTCGATCAGTCTTGACAGGGAAGGACTTGAAGTCCTTTGTCGAGACTTACAACATTCCTGAGCATTTTTCTCCTACCTTGCCAGGCCCTGATGAACCGGCAGAATGCACTCCCAATAGGATTGCCCTTTATACTTTGGCATTTTCTTCTTGTGGAGTCCGGTATCCCCTTTCACCCTTCAAGATTGCCTTACTGCGTCACTTCGGAGTTCATTTCTCTCAGTTGCATCCCCTAGGGTTTATGAGAGTAGTGCATTTTGAGTAGTCTTGTGCGGCCGTTTCCGGCGAGCCATCTATTGAAGACAGTGTTCCCACCTTGTCTGCTAACGAAACCATCCAGTGGAAGCGTATCTGTGAAAACCCAACGAGGGCTTTTACTTTTTCTGAGGGGATCCTGGCCATGGGGGGGTTGAGCCCTTCTTATTCAGTTCGCCCCAAATCCTTTTTCGGTAAAAAGGTATCTTTTTACTCTAGACTTGCTGTTATCTGTTTTTGTTCCTTGGGGCTTGTTCAGTCATCTTTAGTGTTTCTTCTTATGCAGAGTTGACTCTGTGGAGACTGCTCTAAGGGGACTCTAAGGATGTTAAGTTTGTGGTTGGTGATGAGGTTGATCCGGGTTTAAACCAGAGTGCTGGGATACAGGTTACCGGAGGGTCTGTTCAGGCTGGGGGCTCAGTTGCTGTGGAAGGAGGTGAGGGGACTTCATCTGATGGGGAGGAGAGTTCCCCTGATCCCCCTCCTGTTAAGCAATCTAGTCATGATGATGATGAAGATCTGGAGCTCCGTTTGGTTCGTAAGAGGAAGGCTGTAAGCCCTAAACCAGCCCCTGCTCCCCGTGACATCCGACAAAGGCTCCGGAGTGCTAGCGGGCAGAAACCCCCTCCTTCAACAAAGGCTGCATCCGAACTTCCCCCTGCTGGGATTAAGGGTTCTTTGTCTAAGCACCTGCGGCCCTCCAGCCTTGTGAGTGCACCCTTGCTGGTGAGTTTTATTTTTTCTTTTTCCTGTTGCTTTATGTTCGCTTTGTTTTGGGGAGGCTTTTGATATTCTTTTTTCTTTCTCTACCTGAGTAGGGCAGTTCTCATGATCCAATATAGATCCCTACTAGCCCTTCCTCTTCCCGTATTCGAGACAAGACTCCGGAAGTAAGCATTGCTCGTACTGCCTCAACTGTTGAGATTTCTCCTTATCATGCTACTGGGACCAGTAAACCTTCTCAATTTGAGGGTCTTGTTCATCGATCCCCTTTGGCTCCCCTATTTGCTGATGCCCTTCCTTTCACTTATGTTCCTAAGTGGAAAATAACTCATTCTTTGGTGATAGGGACCCCTGAGACTACCAGGGATTTTTTAAGTCATGTTGTTCCTCCCTCTCATAGGTTCATGAATTCTGCTTTAAGGGATGACCTTTTTGAGGATCAGTATAGCATGTCACTCTGTGAGAGCTTTTTCAGAGGTGCCGGTATGTTGCAGCGGGTTGATGATTTGAGGAAGGCGAATGAAGAACTCAAGGGTGAACTCAAGACCTCCCAGTTTGTTGCTGCCGAACTTCAATGTCAAGTGGTTGAGGCTGAGCGAAAATTGCAAGAAGAGAACGTACGTAGCCTTTCTCCCCCCCTTTTTATATATATACTTTCCAACTGCTTTTGGATTCTTTATGATGTTTTTCGTTCAGGGGGTTGGAGCTATGTTGGAGCGGAGGGAGCGAGCTTGGGAGAGGGAGATGGCGGTGCTGGTAGAGGAGAAAGAAGAGTTAGCCGATGAGCTGAAGCATCTGAAGGAGGTTGGCTCCGTTTCTCAGGAGCAGCTGAACACTATGTATGCTGATTATAGGATAACTTCTGATGATAACCAGCGGTTGGCTAAGGAGAAGCATTGGTTAATCACTAAAGGTTTCGGAGCCTTTCTCACTGCTGTCTCTCAGTCGGAGGAGTTTAAAAGTGGCCTGGAGGAGGTGTACAGGGCATACCAGAATGTTGGCTATCAGGCTGGGCTGAAGGATGGGTATATTTACTCTGCTCAGGGTCTGGGTAGGAAAGAGACTCCGCTTTACAATTCCAAAGCCAAGAAGCGGCTGTCTAAGTTAAACGAGGAGTTTGGGGGTAAGACCCCGGTCATTCTCAAGAAGACCCTGGAGCATCCCGTGATGTCAATAGATGAATTGAAAGCCCTGTTTTCCTCCGCTGGTCCCTCGTCTCCGAAGTCTTTGTCTGGGGGTGGTCCTAAGTGATTTCTGAACATTAACCTCTTTCGATATGGTTGTAATCCGGATAATTACTTACCCTAGGATACTTTAAACTTTTTTGGTGTTTGGGAGGAGAACCTTTGTGTAGGGGTTCTCCTAAGTACTTAATCATATAACCTATGGCTATATGTTGCTTTTTTTTTGTTCTTTTGCTTGTTTTCTGTTGTGTTTTTTCATGTTGCAGGGGCTTTTACCAGGGATTAGGCCCGTCCTTTCCTGAAGACCTTTCTTTGTAAAGGCCAATAGGGCTTCCTATTGTACACTCGTTTTGTAATAAAAATATTTCTTTTTGTAGTTTGTTTACAAAGTGTATTGTGTTTATAATTTGCTTTATAAACCAGGACTGTCTGTTTGAGGCCAGTCGCTGGACAAGTCTATAATGTGAGATTATGTTCTTGGCTTGTTTGTCCGTTTTTCTTGGGTTAGCTAGACCCTATTTTGCCCCATGGCCGGGCGTTCGGTATGTTTGGTATACCTTGTACACGTGTGTCTGTTTGTTTGTTAGGTTTATAGTCTTTCTGGGCACGTCTGCCTTAGTATAATACCTGTTATTTTTGCCAAAAGAGGACAAGTGGATTGTCCGTTTGTCATTCATTTCTTAGGGACTAAGTTTCCCAGTACAAGTTTTTACAAGAGATTTTTTTCTGGGGGTAGGCCCTCGACTAGTAGTTACATATTACAAAAGTGGCTTCCTGGCCGTTTTTCGTAGGGGGAAAACCCCTCATATATGATACTTCCTGAGCTGCATGAGATTCCATGTCCTAGGGATCTCTTTGCCTTGGAGTGTTTCCAGCTTGCAACTTCCTTTGCCGTTTGCCCATGTAACTCAGTAAGGTCCTTCCAAGTTGGGCCCTAGTTTTCCGGTGCTCTCCTGTAGGTTGGCTTCGTTCGCTCTTAGTACCAAATCCCATGGGATGAGGTTGAGCTTTTTCATCTCGGCATTGTAATAGCTTTCAAGCTGCTTTTTGTATTTGGCCTCTCTGACTGCCGCTACTTCCATTCTTTCCTCGAGTAGGTTCAGGTTCATCCGGAGGTCTTGTTTGTTTTCAGCCTCCCTGATTTTCATTCTGGCAGTTGGGGACCCTATTTCAGCCGGGATAACAGCTTCCGTCCCATAAGTTAAGCTGAAGGGAGTTTCCCCGTTGTAGTCCTTAGGGGTGGTCCTGTACGCCCATAGTACAAATGGTAATTCCTCCAACCATCCCTTTTGTTTCCTTCCGAGTCTCCCTTTCATTCCCTTGATGACACTCTGATTCGCTCTTTCCACCAGTCCATTGCTTTGGGCATGGGTGACGGAGGTGAATACTTGGTGTATATGCATTTGCTCGCACCACGACCTGAAGGGTTTTCCAGCAAATTGGACACCATTGTCACTCACCAGTTCCTTCGGGACTCCGTATCTGCAAATGATGTTGTCTAGTACAAATCATCTCATCTGCTCCCCCGTTATTTTTGCCAAGGGTTTTGCTTCTATCCACTTGGTAAAACAATCGATGGCAACCACCACGTACTTAACCCCTCCCGGGCCTTCTGGGAAGGGCCTAATTATGTCAGTGGCCCACTTTTGGAAGGGCCAAGACATTGAAACAGGTATCATTGGGTGTTTGTGGCGGTGCGTGATAGGGGCATGGATCTGGCAATTGTCGCATCTTTTGATCACCTCTGATGCTGTCTCATACATTCGAGGCCAATAAAATCCCGCATTCATTGCCCTTGCGACCACTGTCCTTGGCCCCGAATGCATCCCACAAATCCCCTCATGTATTTCTCTAATCACATACTTGGCTTCTTCATTATCAACGCACTTTAGGGATGGGCCTAGGTATGACCTTCGGTAAAGTTCCCCATCGATCAACTCATATTGTAAGGCTTTGACTCTTACTTTCCTGGCTGCCCAGTCTCCCTTGGGTAGTGTTCCGTCCTTGAGGAACCTTATGATTGGTGTCATCCATGTTTCCTGTGTATTCTCAATCGTGGCCACTTCGGTTATGTCAAGAGAGGGGGAAGTCAGGACTTCCACTTTGACTTCTCTTGCTAGGAGGTCAAATGCCACAGAGGCCAGCTTGCTGAGGGCGTCAGATTTTCTATTCCTCCCGCGGGGGATGTATTCTAGCTTAAAGGTCTTGAAGGTCTCAGCTGTTTCTTTTACCTTTGCCACGTATCGAGCCATGGTGTTGTCTTTAGCCTCATACTCCCCTTGGTATTGTTTGACCACTAGCTGTGAGTCAGTGCTTGCTTCCACATGCTTTGCTTTCATCTTTTTGGCTAGCCTCATCCTTGCTAAGAGGGCTTCATATTCCGCGGTGTTGTTGGTGTTTTCAAAGTCCAGTCTGATGGCGTAGGTTGCTCAACCCCCTCAGGACTGATCAGTGTAATGCCCGCCCCGCTACCTTTTTCGCTGGAGGATCCGTCTATGAACAACTTCCACACTGCCTCATCTTCCTTCTCTTTCTCTTCCTTTTCTAAAGCTTCCCACCTTAAAAGTTCCTTTTCTTCATCCTCAGGGACCTATGCCAAGAAGTCAGCCAGTATTTGCCCTTTCATGGCAGTTCTAGCTATAAATTCCAAGGAGTGCTCTCCTAACTCGACTGCCCACTTGGCCAGTCTCCCCGACAACTCCAGCCTTCTTAGCACTTTTTGGAGGGGTTGATCTGTCATTAGGGTAACCTTGTGTCCCTGGAAATACCTACTAAGTCTCCCGGACGCGAAAACGAGAGCTAAAGCTAACTTTTCCAAGGGCATATAGCATTCCTCAGGACCCTTGAGGGTCCTGCTAATGAAGTATATTGGTACCTGCTTCCCTTCCCGTTCTACCATCATAACCGCACTTATGGTTGTCTTTGAAGCAGATAAATACAACAGCAGATCTTCCCCGGGCACCGGGGTGGCAAGAGTTGGGAGCTTGCAAATATAATCCTTCATTTCTCGAAAAGCAGTTTCTGCCTCAGAGGTCCATCTGAACCTCTCTGTTTGGAGGCAGTCCTACAGTACCTTCATGAAGGGAAGGGTCCTGTCAGCTACCTTTGACAAAAAACGGTTCAAGGCGATTAATCTTCCATTCAGTTGTTGAACGTCTTTCAGGGACCTGGGGGATCGCATTTCGGTCACGGCTTGAGTTTTCTCCGGGGTGGCTTTGATTCCTCCCTTAGTAACTACTACTCTCAGGAATTTTCCTTCTTCTACCCCAAAGCAGCATTTCCCAGGGTTCAGCTTCATATTCACATCTTGCTTGGTTCGAATGGTCTCGGCTATGTCATCTATCATGGCCATTTTGGTCAAGCTTTTGATAACAATGTCATCAACATATACCTCCAGGTTTCGTCCCCGTTGTTCCCTAAAAGGTCATTTTGGTATAGCAGTTTTGAGTCCGAAGGGCATTTTGGTATAGCAAAATGTCCCTTCGTCTGTGATGAAGGCGGTCTTTTCCTCGTCTTCCATTGACATATGTATTTGATGGTATCCCTTGTAGGCATCCAAGAAGCATTTCAGGGGATACTGGGATAAGGAGTCCACTTGGACGTCTATCTCTGGGAGGGGGTAGCAGTCCTTGGGGCATGCTTTGTTCAGATCTTGAAAGTCAATGCACATCCTCCACCCTCCATCTTTCTTCTGGACCATAACCGGGTTGGCAACCCAAGATGGGTACTTCACTTCCCTTACTATTCCAGCTCTAAGTAGCTTCCTGGTTTCTTCACAGGCGGCCCTCCTCTTACTGGGGCCAATACTCTGTTTCTTTTGCCTGACTGGCTTTGCCCAGGAATATGTGTTGAGCTGGTGTTCAGTCAGGCTCCTTGGAATTCCTGTCATGTCTCCATGTTGAAATGCAAACACATCTATGTTAAGAAGGAGCAGCTCCTTGAGAGCACTTTTACACTTGTCACTCAGGTGACTTCCTACTTTAACCGTCTGCTCTGGGAATCTGTCACAAAGGACCCACTCTTCGACTCCGTCCTTCTGGGTTTCTCAGGTGCCTCCCCCTCAGATACGGAGGAAATTACTTCATATGCAGATTTTACCCAAGCCAAGCCCTTTGGCGTTTGGAACACTAAAGCTCCGTGTGGGGTTGATGCCTGTGCTTGCAGATCTCTAATCCCAGGTCTCCCCATGATTGCATTGTATTTTGAGGGTGCTCGGACCACTGTGAAAGTCAGGTTTATAGTTCGGACACGATCTCCTACCCCGACTGTTAATGGGAGTCTGATCTTCCCTAAGGGGTGATATACACTGTTGTTGAAACCCACTAGGGGGATCGAGTCCTCCTCGAGCCTATCGCTTACATCCCTGTCAAATATGAGGAAACAATGTTCATATATTACTTCTACCCTGGATCCCCCGTCCACATGTACCCTGGCCACCTTGTGGCCAGCTATTATGGTCGAAATGTTAAGGGGGAGTCGCTGTACTTCGTTTTCCTCCAGGTGTGGCATCAATATGGGAGCTTTCATGCGGTCCGGGCAGCCCAGAAATCTGTCCTTCGCACTCTTGGTGTTATCAAATTTGTTCATCCTTCGAATCATATCTACATCTGCCCTTCCAGGCTCCCTCGCATCTTTCCCTTTTCGGTCCCCCCCTCCATCCTTAATTTCTTTAACCAAATGGGCCAGTTTACCCGTTTTCACCGCGGCCTCTATTTCCCTTTTTAGATACATGCAATCATCAGTTTTATGACCAAATCCTTTGTGGAAATCACAATATTCATTCGGTTCTGCCTTTAGTTCGGGCTTTATGGATGGTCGTCTTGGGAAGGAATGCTTCACCCTCTCAGTGGCCAGTATTTCACTTGGGGTTTTGGTGAGAGGGGTGAAGCTGTCAGAGTAGGGGGATGAGCCTCTCCCCTAGGCCTGTATGGGGAATACGAGGGCCTCGTTCTATCATGCAACATTCTATCAAAAGATGGTTTTCTTGAGTAAGCTGTACCTTTTTCAGGAAGTTTTGTAGCTGGGTTGACCCTTCGGGGCGGGGTGTCCATCTCCTTAGATTTGCTAACTGTGTCTTTGCCTCTAACAAAGGCTCTGACTCTGTCCATGAGGTTGTCAAATGAGTGTGGGAACTCCTCCCCCAGCTTCTCACATAATTGTGCATGTTTCAGCTCGTTGATGAAACTGCTGATCTTCATGACCTCTGGGACGTCCGTGATGTTCATGCTTTCCTTGACAAACCTTTCGATGTATTGATCTATTCGCTCATTGTCCCTCTGCCTTATATGTAGGATTTTGTTTGGGTTCTTGACCACTTTCCTTTGCTGACGAAAGTTCCTGAGGAACTTTTCACTCAGCTCTTCATAGCTGTCGATCCCTCCAGGGGCAAGGCTGTCAAACCAGAGCCTGGCTCCCTCCGTCAGGGTCTGCACAAACATGTGGCACCAAACCGGCTTGGGCCATCGTCCCAACTGCCCTGCACCCCTGAAGGCATGGAGATGATCCTCAGGATCTCTAGTCCCATCATACCTGTCGAAGTTTGGAGGTAGCTTTTGTCTTAGGGGGCATGGGTGCTTCAGCGATTCTTCTAGTGAACTTTGAAATTTCGGCTAAGTCCCTAGGGAGGTAGGATTGATCCAAACCATCACCGCTTTGATTTTCCTTCTCCTTTTCTTTTCCTTTTTGTCCCTTCCCTGTAATGAGGTCTTCCCTCTCTTCCGAGGACATCTGACTAAGGGCCGTCATGAAAGTCTCTAGTGGGTCACTTCCACTGCTCTTATTTTGTGGGTCCACCCCTTCCTGGTTGGAAGGTGTGTCGAAGGAGAGTCTAGCCCTGAGGCTGTCAAGCTTTTCTTGTCTTTCTAAATCCTCGAGACACTTTTTTAGTTTCTCCTTGTGCATGGCAACGAAATCTGAAGTGATGGCCTCCTCCCTTTCCAGAATTTCCACCTGATTCTCGTTTTCTTCTTCATGAGTTATATCTTCCACTGTGACCTTATCATGGTCATTCTGTACTGTCTGGATGGTACGTGAGCCGGGTGGAGTAATCATGTTGCTTCTTGTAAAGCGGGTTATCTCGACGCCGGAGTTTCAGTGTGGGAACACTAGTCAGACTAGGGTCCCACGGATGGCGCCAATTTCGAATACCCACTTCCCTGGTGACGTTCAAAGGGTCTTCGCTGATGTCAAGATATCCCGGCCTTCGTAGCTACAAAAAAGTAAACCGTTAGCCTCGCCACGGGGGCCCCCCGGGAGGGGGATCCGTGACCAAGCTCCGGTGTGAGAATAAGTAAACTTGCCGAAGAATTGGAGGAGCTTATTCCGATGAGTGTGATCACCAGAATGTTTCCTCTGAGGTGTGAATCTAATAAATGTGTGTGTTAAATGTACGAGGATGTTGGTCGGAATAAATGAGAAGAGAGTAAATGAGAGAGCTTTTAATGCGATACCTTTCGAGAGCCTGCCTTATGATCACTCCTTTCTTTCATTATATAATCTCTAGCCCTTATCTTCCATGTGAGATATTTCAATGAGGTGATCCGACGGGTTCTAAGGGTCTTTAGGGGGCTCAGACACGTGTCTGGCCCCCAACGGTAAGATGGCAGCCTCATTAAATGCTTCCGGCTTAGAAGTACAATTTCCAGCCAAAGATCCCTTTCTAGTCGGACATTAAATGTAGTCTGCATCCTCTGATCCTAGTTTCCCGCTCGTTTTGTAAAAGGAGAGCCTTAGTGGGTAAGGTAAACCATTGTTGGGCTTATATCCTGTTGGGCCCACGTGATAGTAGCCCAAGATGGGTAAATGGGGCAACCCATAGGCCCGTCGTCAATGATCATCTTATGTTGTCACATAATCATCCTCTCACTTGCTAGATCATGTGTTTAATCACAATCTAGCTAGCTCTATGTGATGATCAACATCACAATCTCAAGTAAACAACAATCAACCATCATACATATACTAAATAACATCATTTCATCCATATTTCATCACATGTTAAGCTTTTGTTCAAGATTCAAGATTATGTCTTTTAGTGTTCTTGTGATATACAACATAATATATCTTTTAACCAATCATAAATAGAAGTAACAAAGGTTAAAAAGGATCTTACTACTAGCTCTAAGCTAGGGAAGAACACAAGACGAAGATGGAGTGGATAAAAGCAAATGGGTGAGGTCCTTCAAGATCCGTGAGCACCGAGCTTCCTAAACCACCTTGTTACACCTTGAGATGACCTTGGATTGCATGGACTTGAAATGAAAACAATGATGGTGGTGGTGGCTACCTTCAGTCGAGAGGAGGAAGAGAGTGAGAGGTGAAGTGGTGAGAAGATGAAGCTCTAGTGTTCTTATAATCCACTAATGTTATTATCCAATGGGTTTAATGTTTAAGAAAGTACATATATGATCTTACAATTCCAAGGGAGATCAATGGAAGATTTAGAGAAGATCAAGAAAGATCTTAGAGTGGGGTCACTCCTTGTGGCCGATTACAACATGGGGAAGGGGGTTAAATGTAAGTTTGATGGTAAATTAGATAATTAGTTGGAGGTTAAGTGTAAGGTCTAGTGCTTATGTGTAACATGCATTATATAGTGTGTTAGGGTGTTCGGGGACCATAACTAGCCAAGAAATAATAAAACAATGCTTCTAGCAATATTTTGGTGTTCCGGGTAATGTCCTGTTATTCGGTTAGATACCGGTTCATTAAAGTGTCAAGTTATTCTGTTTAATGATTTTTAAGTACCCTTTTGTGACACTTTTAATTCCCGACACTTAGGAAAGCATTCAGGACCATTTAGTCATATTTGTACACATTACTAGCTTATTAAAAAGCTGAATTTTGCTGAAATATGCAGAATTCTGCACTTTATGTGGGTTTTAGGCACTTTCCGGCACTTAAACTATCACCTAGTGACGCAGTTTTATGGTCCTTACTTCCCTACACACCATACTTTTGACAACCCAAGTTTTCAAGGTCTCTACTCGACCTAACTCAATACTTCTTTGCAAAGTGTGTTTTCTTTTATATATATATACATTGGATGTGCAAAATAAGTGTGTTTTATATATATAAATGATGTGCAATATGGGTGTGTTGTTGATATATGTTTAGTATGAATAATGTGGTATACTTACTAAAATATGGGAACTTTGGCCGAAAACACCCCCCATCCGAAAACACCTTCCTCACGAAAACACCTTAGTGTTTTTGTCAACTATGGCCAGCGAAATCAAAGTGGGCCTTTGGCCCAGTAGCGATCAATTATATCTTTGCCTCAACCTTTGCGTGAACTTGTAACCGGCAACAACCCTAACCACCTCTCACCTCCTTTTCCCCTACCCTTGTGTGCGACGGCAACCGTGAGACCTTTGGAACCTTTTGCATTGACTGGTTTATTGTCTTTTCTGCTTGCGTTAGTGATTTACACGTTTTGTTCTTGATTTAGATAAACTTGATTAATGGATTATCTAACTGTATGCGAAACATGATATCAACTTATGGTTCTAGGATTTGATAGGATCGAATGCATAGTCTTGAAAGATCTGAATGATATTAATGTGATCAGGAATCCGATTATGTGATATGTCATGCTAATCGACCGGTTGATGTATGTATATATGTTAATTGTTGAACTGAATAATGGTTATGTTTAGATGACACTTGAATGACGATTCAGATTGTATTGATGATTGATGGATGAATAAATTAGGTGATTGTATGAATAGATCAGGTTGATCATAGGGTTGTTATAATCGATGTAAATGTTAGACGATGATTAGGGTTCCTGGAATGTGTAATGGTTATTGATGAACATGTATTACACCAACGAAATCACAGGATTCAGACGAAAACACTTAGTAGTGTTTTCGTCACACCCTAAACCTGACGAAAACCCTTGGATTTCGTCGCCTGGGCTTTTCGTCCAAAGTGATTTCGTCACCCAAGGGTTTTCGGCTAATGATCCGTAACTCGTATGTTAAATATGTTATTTTGTTAACTCTGTTAGTTCGCTAAATCTGTTAAGTTAAGTTGATTAACTCTGTTAAAGTTTATTAACTCTGTTAAACCTATTAACTCTGTTAAATTATGTAACTCTGTTAAGTATGTAACTCTAATGGTTGTTAACCCTGTTAGTTTATTAACTCTATTAGTTTGTTATTCCTGTTAAGTTTGTTAACCTTGTTAAGTATGTTAACCTTGTTAAGCCTGTTAAATTTGTTAAATATGTTAAAGAATAGCCATGTTAGAATAAACTGTGAAGGACATTTATGTGGAGCATGAATTGCATGAATGTGATTAATTATCTATGTGATGCATGATGTTAACTGTCAAACACACTTGGTGACATAGATTGCATGTGAATCGTTATGAACTTGAACTGATTTAATATACGTGCATACTATAGGACTTAGCTGATTACTTGTGAGCACATAGTTTAGCATACCGAGCAAACCAAGGTGAGTTCACACTTCTAAGGCATGGGATTCCCGGTGGGTTGGGAATGGGATTGAATAAATATGACAGAACTTGTACATTTACCACTACTAGACTACTTACCACCGTCCTCGGATTGGGAAGGACGCCAGCGCTAAACCTACGTACTCGCTACGTATTACTGTCCTCGGATTGGGATGGGCACTTACGTAAAACCTACGTAAACTCATACTTACTACTGTCCTCGGATTGGGAAGGGCACTTACGTAAAACCTACGTAAACTCATACTTACTACTGTCCTCGGATTGGGAAGGGAACTTACGTAAAACCTTCGTAAACTCATACTTACTATTGTCCTCGGATTGGGAAGGGCACTTACTGATTCAACTAGTCAAGTAGCATACAACATGGGAAGCCCCCACTAACTATGGATATGTTTGTGAAACAAGGATACTGGGTAACACATGATTCTGAAACAAACTTACGATTTCTGAAACGAACTCAATAACTGAACAATAAACTGTGAACTCGCTCAACTTTGTTGTTGACTCGTTGTTACATGCCTTGCAGGTCGATAGGTACTCATGGAGCTTGCACAGGGAGGCGCGGTCGTTGTGGGTGCCATGTTAAAAACACTATGACATTTCAAAGTTAATACTTATGTTGGGTTTTCACATTTATGCTTCCGCTAAACACTTAACTATGTTTTGTTTTGAACACCTTTCATATTGTTGGATTGAATTTTATTTGTTACTTACAATGTTCAATATGATTGGTGGTTTGATCCTGGTCAGTCACGCCCCCAGGCGGTGATATTCCGCGTGTGGATTTTGGGGGTGTGACAGATTGGTATCAGAGCCATTGGTTATAGTGAACTTGGTTTTAAAAAGGGGAAAACTTTTGGGTAAAACCAGACTATAACCAGAACAGTGCTCAACGATCCACAACGACGCTTCGCTCCACGTGCAAGACTCGACACTATAGGTGATATGATTCCTGTTTATATTACCTACATGATAGTTACATAGAACATTTCTCATGGTATGCTTAGATAACGTAGTAACTACTGCTTGAAAACTTTGTGTGTTCACACTCTTCTGTCATTACACACTTGCGTATTGTTACGGCGCACTTCTCACACGTGTTCTCTGTATTGTCAAGATCATGAGTGGACGAATCAACCTCACATAAGCCCAGCTGACGGCTTTGATCAACGAACAAGTTGTTGCGGCACTTGCAGCCGCTCAAGCAGGAGGTATACCCTGCAGTTGCAACTCACTCTAGGATCTTTAGATCCTACCCTCATAAACCAACTCTTGTGTTTAACCTTGTCCTGTTCTTATACACAACAGGTCAGAACGCTTAGCCACTTGTATGCACGCTCAAGACTTTTATGGACTGTCGTCCTAGTACTTTCAGTGGCACTGAAGGAGCCGTAGGACTCCTCCACTGGTTCGAGAAGCTCGAATCGATCTTCGAAATGTGTGAATGCCCTGAGGCTCGTAGGGTGAAGTATGCCACTGGTACTCTCGAAGGCGTCGCGTTAACTTGGTGGAACGCGCAAGTTCAAATGTTAGGGCTGGCAGCTGCTAATGCCACCCCATGGAACGACTTCAAGGAACTGATCAAGCGAGAATACTATAATAGTGATGACATCCATAAGCTGGAAGTAGAGTTCTTTAACTTGAAGATGACGGGGTCAGAGATAGAGGCGTATACGAAGCGATCCAACGAACTGGCAGTGTTATGTCCAACTATGGTGGATCCTCCCATCAAGCGTATCGAGCTGTACCTCAAAGGCTTAGTGCCTGAGATTCAAAGCCATGTGACTGCTGTTAATCTTGCTACCATCCAGGATGTTACTCGTCTTGCTCATCGTCTCACAGACTAGGCAGTGGAACAAATACAAGCTGCCTACGCGTATCAATGCTACTACTACTACTACTACTACTACTACTACTACTACTACTACTACTACTACTACTACTACTACTTCTGCTATTCCCAGTGACAACAAGCGAAAATGGGATCGAGCCTCCAGCAAGGGTTCGACTACAGTTCAGTCCCAGGCGCAGCAGCGAAAGATTGATGACTACCAGAGTCCTGGTCAGCAATCTTCTGGTAGCCAAGGGCAGGGTGGATATCGAGGAAACCACCCAAAGTGCAACAAATGCAACAGGCACCACAGTGGTCAGTGCAACAAGGGACGTTGTCAGAGATGTCTCAAGATGGGTCATGAAGCCAAGGATTGCAGGAGCTCACGGCCTACAAATCAGAATCGTCAGCAGCAACAGCAAGCACCGCAGAATCAGCAACAGCAACAGGGCAACAGGGGATGCTATCAGTGTGGCGCTAAAGGCCACTTCAAGAAACAGTGCCCACATTTAAATCAGAATCAGAATCAGAACAATAACCAAGGAAACGGAAACAACAATGGGGGTAACAACGGGGGAAACAATGGAGACAATGGCGCCCGGGGCCGTGTGTTCGTGATTGGTCAGGGTGATGCAAGGAATGATCCTAACGTAGTGATGGGTAAGTTCCTTCTCGACGACTTTTATGTTACTATTTTATTTGATTCGGGTGTCGATACCAGTTAGGTGTCTATTAGTGCACTATGTCTGTTAACTTCGTCTTGTATCATGTAATGAGATAGGATAGGATAATCAGTGCTCGAGGTTCTAGAAACTGAATTTAGTGGAAATAGTGGTGATTCCTCTTGAAATGTCCAAGTACCATTTCAAGCGAAATAAGACTTAATTGATTCCGCTTGAAATGAACTTGACCATTTCAAGCGGAATCTCAACTACTATACGTAGGGCACTTATCCGTTTCATTTGTAACGGAATCAGGAACTTGTTTTTGGTAACGAAGTGCTGCCGGATTGTCTCCAGGTGCTGTAATCACTATTATATCAATATACGAGATAGTTAAATTGTATCGAGCGTCCGTGTCATTAATTCCGCCTTTGATTCGGATAAACAACTCTTCTGATCGACTCATTCGGGTCATACAACGATCCTACAAGTGGTATCAGAGCTCAGGAAGAAGAGTTTAGCTTGATATCATCTATTTTCTGACTTCTACACCTTCTTTTTCAAATTGGACAAGATTTCATGGTCAAAATGGATTGAATTTTTCACAGTATATGCGAAACAATGTTCTAACAAAGCCTTGAAAGAATCAGACTAAAATTCAGCTTAAAAGTTACAAAAACTGGCCAAAAACCTTATTCCGCTTGAACGAACATCATGGTTTCGCTTGAAATATTAAGCTGATTTCGCTTGAGAAATACTATTCCGCTTGAAATAGCTAGTTATTCCGCTTGAAACAGCTATTCCGCTTGAAAAACTCATGTGATTCCGCTTCAAAGAACTATTCCGCTTGAAGATTATTTCTGATTTCGCTCCAAATTGTCATCTTAGAGATTCCGCTTGAAAATGGAATCCTGATTTCGCTTGAAAGAGTTATACAAGTGATTTCGCTTGAAATCAATATTTCGCTTGAAAAGAGGAATTTTGTGTCGAAATCATTTCACGTCAACCGAGTGTCAGTCTGTTTTGGAATATTTGATATTATTGATTCTGATTGTGTTTGTTTGTTTGTTCAGGTTTACATCATGGCTGAAGAGTTTTTCAACACGTTTTACAACGCGTTTACCTCAGATACAATGTATGCTTCAGAGGTTACACCTAAAGCGATAACTAAAACGATCAAGGATAACATCAAACATGACAACTTTTATGGAACCTATTCAAAACCTCCGAAGCTGGATAACATTGAAGATTATGTATGGTGGAAGGAGAGGTTTGTCAATTGGACGAAGGCATATGCACATGAGAGTTGGTTTTGTTTGAAGTTTGGATATGCTAACCCAACAAATGACAAAGGAGAAGAAATTCTGATTAAAGATTTTTCAGAGGAAGACAAAAAGAAAATTTCATACGAACAGAAGATGATTGCTTTGATTCAGCAATCAGTTCGAGATGACATTTTTTCATTATTAATACATGATGGGTCATCGCAGTCTGTGTGGAAAGCTTTGAAGGCAAAAGCTAAGGGGGGTAAACAAATTCAGAAAAATAAAATCGCGTTATTAAAAAAATAATTTGATTTATTTGATAGTTTAAAAGGAGAGACAGTGAGGCAAATGATTGAGAGGTTTTGCCATTTAAAGATTGAACTTGAAAGATTTAAAATTGTAAAAACTAGAGAAGAAATTGTAGACAAAGTAATTGAAGCGTTACCACGAGCTGATCAGTGGCAAATGTTTGTTTTTATCTTGACAAATGATGCATTATATGATACGATTTCTCTTGATGCGTTGTTAGAAAAGATTGAGAGTCATGATCTGGAGCTACAAAAGCAAAACAAGATGAGTGGTTCATCGCATCATCAGAATGTTGGTCTATACTACAAAGACAATGTACCTTCGGAGAAAGTTTCTAGTTCACCAAAGACAGCATTCAGTGGTGAAAAGATGAAAGAACCACAAACAACCTCATCAAGTTATCATTCTGGATATCATTCATCTTCAAAATCAAGTTCTGATGAAACTGAGGAAATTCTGTGCAACATTGCTCTCAAACTGAAGAATTCTCCGTCAATGAGTATCAATGCAGCTAAGCAGCAAATGAGTTTCCTTGCATCTGTTCTGGAATCGTATGAAGGTCTGGTAGCTAGCAAAATTGGAAACTCTAAATTGACCAAAGAAGACTACGACCAGATTGATCCGGAAGAGATGGAACTCATTGACATCCGTTGGTGTCTAGCAAGTTGCATTCACAGAGCTCAAAGATACATGGAGATTACTGGAAAGCAATCATTGGGCGGTCTGTCAACGAAGCTTGGATTTGATAAGTCGAAGGTGACCTGCTTCAAATGTAAGCAGAAAGGTCATTTCAAGAGAGAATGCAACAATTCTGCAGTAGGTGGAAATGAACATCCGTTCAATGATGATTACTACCGAAAGGCAATTTACCACCGACGTAAAGAAGAGCCGAAAATGATTGAAGATAAACCTCGAGATAAGTCAAGAGCTTGTGCTGTAATTCATCATGATGAAGGATTTGATTAGAGCCATATTTGTCCAGAAGAAGATCGTTTAGAAAATATAGTTACAGCTCATGGCAGAAGTTCATCAAAAAGTCAACATTATGTTTTTGTTGCTGAAATAAAAAAGGAAAACAAAGAAGAAAATGTTGTTGCTGAGGTCAAAGAGAAAACTCGAGAAGAGATTTTGAAAGAAAAGACTGAAAGAGAAAAATTCATTGTGGGGTGTAGAATGGAGAAAATGCAGGAAGAGTATGAAAATGCAGTCGAGAACAAAAGATGGGATAAGAAATAAGACTGTTATGTCAACAAACAAGGTGAACCGGTTGTTCCAAGAAGTGACATAGTTCATGATGATGTTCTCCTTGTTATTCCTCGATCAGGTGAATATTACTCCAATGTTGCAAAAGACAAGACATATGTGAAAAGGCTGGATAAAATCATCAGGGATGCTATGACGATAAAACTAAGGAAGAGGAATGAAGAAAGAATGAAGAAGAATATTGAGAAAATGATTGATGATTTGAAGAAGGTTGCTGAGGCGGTCAAAGTAAAAGAGAAGGTTGTTGAGAAAGAAGTTGTTACTGAAGAACAGCAAGTTGAAGAAGCCAAGAAGAAGAAGGAAAGTTCGATAGAGGTGAAGATTGAGAGTTCAACAGTTGTTGTTGGTGATGTTGGTGCTAGTGAAGATAAGAAGAATGATGCTGACCAGAATCAGACTGAAGTTGAAGCAAACACCAAGGTGCCAATCACTAAGGTAAATTCTGATTCTAACATCTTGACTGAAACTGTTGAACAGTGCAAGAAATGCAAGGAAACGTTCAGTGCTTGTACTGAAAAAGATGAAAAGATCAGAACAAGAGATCTTGATTTCATAAAACTTGAAGAAGTTTTCAAAAACAAGTGCAAAGAAATGTTTGAAAATGAAAAGGTTTTAAAAGAAAATAATGAAACGCTTTCAGAAAAGTATAAAAAGTTAGAAAAAGAAAATGAAGTCTTGAAAGAAAATGTTTTGAAAATGACAGAAGAATGTTCTCAAAAAGAAAATGTTTGTCATGAAATGAAAAAGGAGTATGATTCAATAAAATTGGCTTATCAAATTACAAAAGAATCACATGAAAAATTTAAAAGTGAAATGAAACTTGTTCAATCAAGATTGAAGTACTGTTCTGAAACATCAAAGGAATTAAAACGAATGTATGAGATAAAACAACAAGTGGTAAATTCTTATATTGAAGATGTTGCTAAACTTGAGCGTAAGATTGCTGATTTAGAACATGATAACAACAAATTAAAAAGTTATCACGCGTCGTCATATGTGCTTGAACGTATTTTCAACATAAAACCGGATGGGAAAGATTCTGAGCAAAACACGAAAGCTATTGGCTCAGAGTTTCATCAAGTTCCACCACCGGAAAAGTTTGTGTTTTATGATGATGAAAAGGTCGAAAAATCTTTCAACATGGTAGATCAATTGCCAGACAACATTGACGTAACCTATTTCAAATCTGATGATTCCAGTGATTCAGAGGTGGTAGGTAAGGTCGTTGAAAGTGTGTTGAAAGAAGAGTCAGTTGATACAGGTAAATCTGAATCACAGGATGAAAATGAAGGTAATTTTCATGATGGATATCTGAAGAACTCAAAATCTGAGAAAAATTTGAATGATGATTCAAAAGGATTGGTTTATACCATGATTGGATCGGACAAATTATTCTTAGATGTTGTATTCCCGATTCAGAATGTGATTTCAGAAAAGGTTGATAAAGTTTTCAAGATGGTTGAGATTGAGAAATCTGAAATTTCAAAGTTTGCTGGAAAATGTCACAAAACTTTTTATAAAAACCTGGTTATAAACAGAAGAACATGAAGGTTGGGTTGGGTTATAAGAAGAAACAAGGTTGGAAAAGAAATGAAACTCCGAATTTTCAGGCAAAAATGAGTTTTGTTCAAGGAAAAAGTTTTGAAGAAGAGGAAAAACTCAAATTTAGACAACAGTCTAATGAAGAGTTATGTGCTCAAAAGAAAAAGCAACAACCACAGGTCAAAGATGTGTCCAAGAGAACATGTTTCAAGTGTGATCAATTAGGACATCTTGCACGAAAGTGTTCGAATCTGAAATCTGTGGATGTTGACAAAAAGAAGTCTGAAAATGTTGAGAAACAAAAATCTGAGGATGTGAAACAAAGGTCGACCAGATTTGATTCAAAACAAACTTGGAGGTATAACACAAACAAGTTTGCTTCGAATCAAAATTGGAAATCAAACCCGAACAGGTTCGATTCTAGACAGACCTGGAATTCTCACACACCCAGAGTTAGAACAACACAAAGTTGGCAAAAATCAGTTGATATGACAAAACCACAAGAGTTTTGGAAATCAAAAGTTGTTGTTCAAAATCAAAAAGTTCAAAAAGATTCACATTTTTACAAAAGAGGTACTCCGAAAGGTCAAACATGGAGTATTAAGAAACAAGTGACTTTAGTAAAAGATGAGAAAGTTGAAGTTAAAGATGAAAAAGTCTTTGTTCAAAATGACAAAGATTTTCCCAAATTGAATGAAGCATATTGTGTTGAAACGCCTAAGGTCAAACAGACCTGGGCTAAATTGTTCAAGTAATTAAGTGGTCTGTATGTGCAGGTGCTCAACAAATCCAAAGATTGTGAGAATGGAAGTTGGAGCACCCTGGCACAAAGAGGAGAGGAGGCTGTTGTACCCTGGTTTGATTGAACAGGGAGTTTGTTTTTTCTGTACATAAATAAACAATATTTTCAAAAACCCTAAAAATTTGAAAAATTAAAAACAAAAAGATGTTTTTAGTTTGTTAAAAACTTGAAAAACCAAAAATATGTTTGTTTTTAATTTTTGTCAAAAATAGAAAATTTAAAAAAACTTTAAAAAAAATATGTGTTGATTGAATACGCCGAAACCATCACGGCTGAACAAACATGATTAATTTCACAAGATTGAAAAACGGTTTTCAAATTGTAAAATATCAATGTGTTCTAAATCATGGGGGTATATTAGTTTTTCTGCAAATCAGTGCACGAGAAGCAGAAAATGGATGGCGAGACAAAGCTATCAGTGTTGGTTGTCAAATTTTCTTTAAATAATTTTACATTTTAGGGGGAGTATTTTTGTTAGAAAATACAAAAACATTAGAAAATTTGAAAAAGCCAAAAACATGATAAAATTCAAAAATTGAGTTTTTGTGTAAAAAGAGGAAATGATAGTATATCAGTAGATAGTTATAGTATGCTAAAGAAATGTAATGTTTTTATAGCGTTAAACAGTCTCACTGATGATATGCCGATAGGTTTTTATACATTTAGTAAACTTTTTCGGGATATAAACTTAAATTCAAACTTGCTTATTTCGTGGGGAACACTACTTGGATATATAGGTAACCCCTGAAATCTCGTTTGAAGGACCCCTCTTTCTGAGATACTAGGTCTTTATGCTTAGTGATATCTGGGGTATTATCCCGGGACTTCTGATTTTGCGGAAGCAATGGCCTAGTCCCCGTATAATACTTTCTGCTTGCTTGAAACATAGCACCGCCCTCAGCAAAAATGATGAAACAATAAAATTGATAATCATTGCTGTTGAAGAAAAGATCCTCTAAAGGGGACACACCAAAAGTTGAACCGTCATCTCTCTGCTGAACGAAAGTTCTGACCTGAGCTCTCACGGTTTCGCATCTAACCCCTTACAGATATCATCTAGGTATATTCACCTGTAAGACTGAATATTGGGATATGGATACGGGAGTATATTCAAGAGGTGGGACACATGAATGAGTTTAAGTTCTTAAAACACCTAACTCGTATCCTGAATCAATTGAAATTTGTATGAAAATTTAAATGGATCAGTATATCGACAATCTAAGTGAATTGTTTAATTCTTAATGTGTAACTAAGCTCAACAGTACTTGTGACTTGTCAAAAACTGATATGATCCTCTGACGCATACTCAAACAAAAATATTGTCTATAAATATGTTTGTACATATTTCTTTACTGCTTTATATTTTTAGAAAAATACAAAAAGATTTTTGATTCTGCTTTATTTTCGACAACCGATGTCTGAAATGCTGAGTTTTAAAATCTAAGTATGTTGATTGTGTTTCTGAAAATAAAACAAGTTCATTAATTTGAAACTTGAAGTTTTTAAAATAAAAAATTAAAAAAAAACAAACAGTTTGTGATATCTCCAAGGTCATTAGTTTGGACTTGGATGATTAACTGTGAGGGAGTTGGATTCTTAAACGCTGTCAAATCATTTAGTTTGTTGATAGGAGGAGTGGTTTAGAGAATTTGTTGATGATTTGAAAACAATGTATTTATAAATGTTTGAGTGATTGAAGATGTTACATCAGACTACAATCCTGAAACAGATTCTAAGGGGGAGTCTGAAGACAAGCTTGAAGCAAGGTGGAGCTTGTAGATGGAAAGCTAGGTATCGATCACTAAAGCACGGAAGCTTGATGATAGGGGGAGCCTGAAGTTACTGATAAAGATAGAGTCAGGATGAGATTCTAAACCTGTGAAGAAAAGAAAAAGATTGAAGGATGCTTACAATGTTACAATTTGGAAAGAGTAGAAAGATTGATCAAGACTGTAGATGTGATATGCTGAAGACTAGACACTGAAGACTTCGTCAACATCCAAGGGGGAGTCTGTTAGTGCACTATGTCTGTTGACTTCGTCTTGTATCATGTAATGAGATAGGATAGGATAATCAGTGCTCGAGGTTCTAGAAACTAAATTTAGTGGAAATAGTGGTGATTCCGCTTGAAATGTCCAAGTACCATTTCAAGCGAAATAAGACTTAATTGATTCCGCTTGAAACGAACTTGACCATTTCAAGCGGAATCTCAACTACTATATATAGGGCACTTGTCCGTTTCATTTGTAACGGAATCAGGAACTTGTTTTTGGTAACGAACTGCTGCCGGATTGTCTCCAGGTGCTGTAATCACTATTACATCAATATACGAGATAGTTAAATTGTATCGAGCATCCGTGTCATTGATTCCGCCTTTGATTCGGATAAACAACTCTTCTGATCGACTCATTCGGGTCATACAACGATCCTACAGTGTCCCTAAAAGTTAGTCAAATGCTTAAACGTACCCCAACACTTTTGAACACCAAGCATGTCATAGAGTTAGCAAATGGAAAATGTTTAGAGGCCACACATATAATTAAGGGTTGTAATCTCGTCTTAGCTGGTCAGACCTTCTCTATCGATCTCATTCCTATAGTTCTGGGTAGTTTCGACATCTTCATTGGGATGGATTGGTTATCCCAACAGCAAGCAGAGATTCTATGCAAAGAGAAGATTGTTCGTATTCCTTGTTCTGGTGAAGAACCTTTAGTGATTCATGGTGAAAAGAGTGGTGCAGTTGTAGGTATCATCTCTTTCCTTAAGGCCCAGAAGTGTTTGCGAAAGGGCCACACTGCTATTTTAGCACTTGTTACTGACGCATCATCAAAAGAGAAGAAAATAGAGGATATTCCAGTTGTACGCGACTTTCCTCAAGTGTTTCCTGAGGAATTACCTGGTCTACCGCCTCATCGCCAGGTCGAATTTCAAATCGAGCTAGCTCCTGGAGCAGCGCCTATAGCTCGAGCACCTTATCGCTTAGCTCCAACCGAACTGGAAGAACTGTCCAAACAATTGCAAGAACTCTTGGACAAGGGTTTCATTCGTCCTAGCTCTTCGCCCTGTGGAGCACCAATATTATTTGTAAAGAAGAAAGACGGTACCTTCAGGATGTGCATTGATTACCGTGAGCTTAACAAGGTGACCATAAAGAATCGTTATCCTCTCCCACGCATTGATGACTTGTTCGATCAGCTGCAAGGGTGGAGCTACTATTATAAGATTGACCTGAGGTCAGGCTACCACCAACTAAGAGTCCGAGATGAGGATATCTCTAAGACAGGGTTCAGGACTCGTTATGGGCATTATGAGTTCCTGGTTATGCCTTTTGGACTGACAAACGCGCCTACAGTCTTCATGGATCTTATGAACAGAGTGTGCAAGCCTTACCTGGATAAGTTTGTTATAGTATTCATCGATGACATCTTGATCTATTCTAAGAGTCAGGAGGAACACGAGCAACATCTGCGGATTATTTTGGAACTGCTTCGAACAAAGGAACTTTATGCAAAGTTTTCGAAATGCGACTTCTGGCTTCGTGAAGTCCATTTCCTTGGCCACGTGGTAAACAATGATGGGATTCATGTTGATCCATCCAAGGTAGACTCGATCAAGAACTGGCATCCACCCCGTACACCAACAGAAATCTGCCAATTCTTGGGTTTAGCGGGCTACTACAGAAGGTTCATCAAAGACTTCTCGAAGATTTCACAGCTGCTTACTTTGCTAACACAGAAGGGTGTCACCTATCGTTGGGGTGATGCTGAAGAATCAGCATTCCAACACTTAAAGGATAGACTTTGTAGCGCACCTATTCTTTCATTGCCAGAGTGCACGGACGATTTTGTGTTTTTTTTTTTTTTGCGACGCATCAATTCAGGGTCTGGGTTGCGTGTTGATGCAACGGGATAAAGTTATTGCTTATGCATCGCGCCAACTTAAAGTTCACGAAAGGAATTACACTACACACGATCTGGAGCTGGGAGCTGTTGTCTTCGCACTTAAGATATGGAGACATTACCTATACGGTACCAAGTGCACCATTTACACCGATCACAGGAGTCTCGAGCATATCTTCAAACAGAAGGAATTGAACATGCGACAACGTCGATGGGTCGAGCTCTTGAATGATTACGAATGCGCGATCAAGTACCATCCGGGCAAAGCCAATGTTGTGGCCGATGCCCTTAGTCGAAAAGATACTACACCTAAACGCGTGCGAGCATTACAACTTACCATCCAGTCTAGTCTTCCTACATAGATACGAGATGCTCAGGTTGAAGCATTGAAACCAAAAAACGTCAGGGCTGAAGCCCTACGTGGGTCAAGGAAACGATTAGAACAAAAGGGAGACGGCGCTTATTACGTTACAGGGCGCATTTGGGTCCCACACTATGGAAACTTACGCGAGCTGGTGATGGATGAAGCACATAAGTCTCGCTACTCAGTACATCCTGGTTCGGATAAGATGTACCACGACTTGAAGACTACGTACTGGTCGCCTAGCATGAAAGCCCACATAGCAACTTATGTCAGCAAATTTTTGACATATGTGAGAGTCAAAACTGAATAACAGAAACCATCCGGCCTACTCCAACAACCAGAAATACCACAATGGAAATGGGAGCAAATTTCCATGGATTTCGTTACTGGCCTGCCTAGATCTCAACGTGGAAATGATGCTATTTAGGTGATCGTGGATCGACTCACAAAGTCTGCACACTTCTTGGCTATCAAGGAAACGGATAAGTTCTCCATTCTAGCAGACGTTTATCTTAAGGAAGTTGTCTCGAGGCACGGAGTGCCAACCTCTATTATCTCTGATCGTGATGCACGTTTTACTTTAGAACTGTGGCAAGCAATGCACAAATCTTTTGGCTCTCGATTAGATATGAGTACAGCTTATCACCCACAAATGGATGGGCAGTCTGAACGCACCATCCAAACCCTTGAAGACATGCTTAGGGCATGTGTGATTGATTTTGGCAACGGTTGGGAAAAACATCTACCGTTAGTGGAATTTTCGTATAATAACAGTTACCACACCAGTATTCAGGCCGCTCCATTTCAGGCATTGTACGAGCGTAAATGCCGATCACCTCTTTGTTGGGGAGAAGTGGGGGATAGTCAGATCATGGGTCCAGAACTTGTAGTGGACACAACTGAAAGAATTGCTCAGATACGGAAACGAATGGCGGCAACTAGTGATCGCCAGAAAAGCTACGCTGATAAGCGCAGGAAACCACTCGAGTTCCAAGTTGGGGATCGAGTGCTACTCAAAGTCTCACCTTGGAAAGGTGTAGTTCGTTTTGGTAAACGAGGCAAACTCAATCCGCGATATGTCGGACCGTTCGAAATCATTGAGAAAATAGGCAAAGTGGCCTACAAACTAAACCTACCCGTAGAACTCAGTGCAGTTCACAACGTTTTTCACGTGTCGAATCTGAAAAAGTGTCTGTCAGATGAGACCTTCATAGTTCCTCTGAAGGAGCTCACTATCGACGATCAGTTGCGATTCGTCCAGGAACCAGTTGAAATTACTGACCGAGACGTTAAGGTTCTCAAACACACCATAATACCTCTTGTTCGAGTTCGTTGGAACTCCCGTCGTGGCCTAGAGTTCACATGGGAACAAGATGATCAAATGAAACTCAAGTATCCCCAGTTGTTCGGAAACAGTGCAACCACTACTGAGACTGAAGCTACTGCGGAATTTCGGGACGAAATTCCAAACCAACGGGGGGATGATGTGACACCCCAGGTAAACCAGGAAACAACACAACACAACTAGCTTCCTCAGTAACCACGTGCTAAATTTTGGGACGAAATTTCTTTCAAGTTGGGGATAATGTGACAACCCGAGTTTTCAAGGTCTCTACTCGACCTAACTCAATACTTCTTTGCAAAGTGTGTTTTCTTTTATATAAATACATTGGATGTGCAAAATAAGTGTGTTTTATATATATATAAATGATGTGCAATATGCGTGTGTTGTTGATATATGTTTAGTATGAATAATGTGGTATACTTACTAAAATATGGGAACTTTGGCCGAAAACACCCCCCATTCGAAAACACCTTCCTCACGAAAACACCTTAGTGTTTTCGTCAACTATGGCCAGCAAAATCAAAGTGGGCCTTTGGCCCAGTAGCGATCAATTATATCTTTGCCTCAACCTTTGCGTGAACTTGTAACCGGCAACAACCCTAACCACCTCTCACCTCCTTTTCCTCTACCCTTGTGTGCGACGGCAACCATGAGACCTTTGGAACATTTTGCATTGACTAGTTTATTGTCTTTTCTGCTTGGGTTAGTGATTTACACGTTTTGTTCTAGGATTTGATAGGATCGAATGCATAGTCTTGAAAGATCTAAATGATATTAATGTGATCAGGAATCCGATTATGTGATATGTTATGCTAATCGACTGGTTGATGTATGTATATATGTTAATTGTTGAACTGAATAATGGTTATGTTTACATGACACTTGAATGACGATTCAGATTGTATTGATGATTGATGGATGAATAAATTAGGTGATTGTATGAATAGATCAGGTTGATCAAAAGGTTGTTATAATCGATGTAAATGTTAGACGATGATTAGGGTTCCTGGAATGTGTAATGGTTATTGATGAACATGTATTGCACCAACGAAATCACAGGATTCAGACGAAAACACTAAGTGTTTTCGTCACACCCTAAACCTGACGAAAACCCTTGGATTTCGTCGCCTGGGGTTTTCGTCCGAAGTGATTTTGTCACCCATGGGTTTTCGGCTAATGATCCGTAACTCGTATGTTAAATCTGTTATTTTGTTAACTCTGTTAGTTCGCTAAATCTGTTAAGTTAAGTTGATTAACTCTGTTAAAGTTTATTAACTCTGTTAAACCTATTAACTCTGTTAAATTATGTAACTCTGTTAAGTATGTAACTCTAATGATTGTTAACCCTGTTAGTTTATTAACTCTATTAGTTTGTTATTCCTGTTAAGTTTGTTAACCTTGTTAAGTATGTTAACCTTGTTAAGCCTGTTAACTTTGTTAAGTATGTTAAAGAATAGCCATGTTAGAATAAACTGTGAAGGACATTTATGTGGAGCATGAATTGCATGAATGTGATTAATTGTCTATGTGATGCATGATCTTAACTGTCAAACACACTTGGTGACATAGATTGCATGTGAATCGTTACGAACTTGAACTGATTTAATATACGTGCATACTATAGGACTTGACTGATTACTTGTGAGCACATATTTTAGCATACCGAGCAAACCAAGGTGAGTTCACACTTCTAAGGCATGGGATTCCCGGTGGGTTGGGAATGGGATTGAATAAATACGACAGAACTTGTACATTTACCACTACTAGACTACTTACCACCGTCCTCAGATTGGGAAGGACGCCAGCGCTAAACCTACGTGCTCGCTACGTACCACTGTCCTCGGATTGGGAAGGGCACTTACGTAAAACCTACGTAAACTCATACTTACTACTGTCCTCGGATTGGGAAGGGCACTTACGTAAAACCTACGTAAACTCATACTTACTACTGTCCTCGGATTGGGAAGGGCACTTACGTAAAAGCTACGTAAACTCATACTTACTACTGTCCTCGGATTGGGAAGGGCACTTACTGATACAACTAGTCTAGTAGCATACAACATGGGAAGCCCCCACTAACTATGGATATGTTTGGGAAACAAGGATACTGGGTAACACATGATTCTGAAACAAACTTACGATTTCTGAAACGAACTCAATAACTGAAAAATCAACTGTGAACTCGCTCAACTTTGTTTTTGACTCGTTGTTACATGCCTTGCAGGTCGATAGATACTCATGGAGCTTGCACAGGGAGGTGCGGTCGTTGTGGGTTCCATGTTAAAAACACTATGACATTTCGAACTTAATACTTATGTTGGGTTTTCACATTTATGCTTCCGCTAAACACTTAACTATGTTTTGTTTTGAACACCTTTCGTATTGTTGGATTGAAGTTTATTTGTCACTTACAATGTTCAATATGATTGGTGGCTTGATCCTGGTCAGTCACGCCCCCAGGCGGTGATACTCCGCGTGTGGATTTTGGGGTTGTGACAATACTAGTGTAGTACCTTGTCTCTGGCTCTTACGGGGTCTCAAAACACTGTCTGTCTATTGTACTGACATTGTCAGCATGTTTCTGGGTTATCCGCTAACTATGCTAACCGTGCTTTGTGCACCGTTTATGTCACTAAGAGTTTGTATGTGAAATGATGTGACAGTATGTAATATGTGATGCACATGTATGTATGTTACAGAAATCAGAAAGCAGTTTAAGTTATCAGTTGTAATTCAGCACAGTTATTAAGCCCTAATCAATATTAATTAATTGTACGGATACCTGGATTTATGAGGGTTGTCACATTCTCCCTCTGTTAAGAAGATTTCGTCCCAAAATTTAAGTTTTGCTACTAGCTGCAGGGGTCTAGGGGAACAAATGTGGGTATTTTTCTTTCATCCGATCCTCACGCTCCCAAGTGAACTCTGGGCCGTGTCGCGCGTTCCAATGAACCTTGACGAGTTTGACACTACTCCTGCGTGTCTTGTTAACCTTCCAATCAGTAACCTCAACAGGTTCTTCAGTAAAATGGAGTGTGTCGTCAATATGAATTTCATCGGCAGGAACGACAACTGTTTCTTGAGTTGGACTCTTTTTCAGGTTAGATACATGAAATGTATCATGAACGCCATTCAGTTCTGCGGGTAAATCCAACTTGTGTGCTACAAGACCAATCCTCTCTAGGATTTTGAATGGTCCAATGTATCGCGGATTCAACTTCCCACGCTTCCCAAAGCGTGCTACACCCTTCCAGGGTGAAACCTTTAACAAAACCATATCTCCTACTGCAAACTACAACGGTTTCCTTCTTCAGTCCGCATAACTCTTTTGTCGATCACGAGCCACCTTTATGCGCTCTCGGATCTGTGTAATCTTTTCAGTAGTCTCTTGAACCAATTCAGGACCAACAAGCTGTCTATCACCCGCGTCTGCCCAGCATAACGGTGATCGACACTTGCGTCCATAGAGAGCTTCAAACGGAGTAGTTTGGATACTCGCATGGTAGCTGTTGTTGTACGAGAATTCTACCAAGGGTAAGTGAGTATCCCAACTACCACCCAAATCCATCACGCATGCTCGTAACATATCTTCCAACGTTTGAATCATTCGCTCGCTTTGGCCATCTGTCTGCGGATGGAATGCAGTACTCAGATTCAACTAAGTACCAAAGGCTTCTTGGAAGGATTGCCAAATCCTTGACACGAACCTTCCGTCTCTATCAGAGATGATTGAGAGAGGCACTCCATGTCGTGCAACTCTTTCTCTCAGGTATAGCTCAGCAAGCTTGCTAGTGTTGTCTTTCTCCTTGATTGCAAAAAGTGTGCAGATTTGGTCAGACGGTCCACGATTACCCAAATCGTATCGTGACCTCTGGGTGTCCTTGGCAATTTTGTTATAAAGTCCATTGAAATCTGCTCCTATTTCCACATGGGTATTTCAGGTTGTTGCAGCAGACCTGAAGGCTTCTGATATTCGGCCTTTACCTTGGCGCAAGTCAAACATTTACCAACATACGTTGCAACATCGCCTTTTAATCTTGGCCACCAATAAAAATCCTTTAAAGCTTGGTACATTTTATCCGATCCTGGATAGATCGAGTACTGTGACTTGTGAACTTCATAAAAAAATAACGTCTCTCAAACCACCAAAGAGAGGAACCCAAATTCGTTTCATGAAGCACAACGTTCCTTCATCATTGGCCTTTCCGACTCAGGGCGTCTGCGACTACATTCGCCTTCCCTGGGTGATACTTGATCTCACAATCATAATCATTTAACAACTCAACCCAGCGTCTCTGTCTCATATTCAACTCTTTTTGATAAAAAATGTGCTGCATGCTCTTGTGATCAGTAAAGATTGTACAGCGCGTGCCATACAAGTAATGTCGCCAGATCTTCAAAGCAAACACCATCGCGCCTAACTCCAAGTCATGCGTGGTGTAATTCTTCTCATGGATCTTCAACTGGCGTGAAGCGTAGGATATAACCTTCTGTCACTGCATCAGCACGCAGCCTAAACCTTGACGCGAGGCGTCGCAATATACCACGAAGTCGTCAGTGCCTTCGGGTAGGGATAAGATCGGTGCATCGCAAAGTTTGTTTTTCAGTAGCTGAAAAGCTTCCTCTTGTTCGTCTCCCCATTCATACTTCTTGTGTTTCTGTGTGAGGGAGGTCAAAGGTTGAGCGATTTTTGAGAAATCATCAATAAATCTGCGGTAATATCCAGCCAATCCTAAAAACTGACGGATCTCGGTTGGCGTCTTCGGAGTCTCCGAGTTCTTGATTGCCTCGATCTTTGTGGGATCCACTTGGATTCCATTTCCGTTAACCACGTGACCAAGGAACTGAACCTCGCGCAACCAAAATTCGCACTTCGAGAACTTTGCGTACAACTTTTCTTTCTTGAGCAGCTCTAAGATGGCTCTTAGATGTTGCTCATGTTCTTCCTGCGTCTTTGGGTAGATCAGAATATCATCAATAAACATGATCACAAACTTATCGAGGTACGGCTTATAAACTCTATTCATCAAATCCATGAATACTGCCGGCGCGTTTGTTAATCCAAACGGCATAACCAGGAACTCATAATGTCCATATCGAGTCCTGAAGGCAGTCTTCGGTATCCTTTCTTCTTGTATTCTCAACTGGTGATAACTTGATCGAAGATCAATCTTGGAGTAAAAACTTGAACCTTGCAGTTGACTGAACAGGTCATCAATCATTGGCAAAGGATATCTATTCTTGATAGTCAACTTGTTAAGCTCGCGGTAGTTGATACACATGCGAAAACTACCATATTTCTTCTTAACGAACAAAACTGGAGCTCCCCAAGGCGAGAAGCTTGGCCTGATAAATCCCTTGTCTAAAAGTTGTTGAAGTTGTGTAGACAGTTCTTGCATCTCGGAGAGCGCAAGTCGATAAGGTTCCTTAGCCACAGGCGTAGCACTTGGAACTAAGTCAATGTGGAACTCGACTTGGCGCTGCGGCGGCAATCCTGGCAAGTCTTCGGGAAAGACTTCAGGATTCTCCTTCACGACTAGGATGTCCTCTAGCTTTGGCTCAGCGGCTTCTTTATCCACAATGTGTGCCAAGAAGGCGACACATCCTTTCTGCAAACACGAGCTTTCAAACAACTGATGATCCTTAGGGGTGTATCGTGCTTCTCTCCATGTACCACAATTGTTTCTCCATTCGCCATCGGAATGCGAATGAGCTTCTCGTGACATACAATCTCTGCTCGGTTGCTCGACAGCCAATCCATTCCCGCTACCACATCGAAGCTTCCCAACTCGACTGACAACAGATCAACTGTAAACTCGTGCTCTCCCAGCTCTATCACACAACCTCTGATGACTTCATTTGCTTCTACTAGCTTTCCGTTAGCTAGTTCGATCGAATACGGAATGTCTAGCTTACTGGCTACCAACCCAAGTATATTCTTAAATTCTAGCGATATAAAACTATAGTCGGCACTAGTATCAAATAGTACGGATGCAAAGCGTTGGTTAATAGGGAACGTACCAGTAACTACATTTGGATCTTGGTGAGCTTCCCTCGCACCGATATTGAAAACCCTTCCTATAGCTTGATTGAGCTTTGGGCACTCCCTCCTGAAATGCCCCATGTCTCCACAATTAAAACAACATGGTCCTCGACCATTTCCATTCCCACCTTGATTGTTATTCGCTCCACGGTTTCTATTTCCAGCTTGATTCCCAACATTTCCATGATTTCCATTACCGCCATTTCCTCCTTGCGGGCGGTTTCCATTACCATTCCCATAACCTCACCATGACCTGTACCAGTACCAACCCAGCATGTCTCCTTTGAATGGCCAACCTTCCCACAAGACTCACATTTCCTGAATCTGCACTGGCCGGAATGATGGTACTGGCATACATCACATTTGGGCAGAGTCCCCATGTAACCATTTCCTTTGTTTTCAACCCCATTCTTGGCTTCAGCCGGTAAGTACAACTCTTTATTCTTATTGACACTGTTGGTACCCTTCTTAAAGTTTGAGAACTTCCTCTTGTTCTCACCCGATGACTCCATGTGAGTCTCCTTCTTCTTCTGGTCAGAGATTGAAAACTTGTTTAACCTGATAGTTTCTTCAGTCAGTGACACGCTCAGATCGATAGCCTCAGTAATTGTTGCAGGCTTTGATGTTGTTACCATACTCATAATCTGAGGTGCCAACCCCCAAATAAACCGCTCGATACATTTGACTTCTGGGCTAACCATGTATGGTACCATGCGAGATAGATCGTGAAATCTCTGCACATAATCAACAATTTTCGGGCCGTCCATCTTGAGGTTCCAGAATTCAGTTTCTAACTTTTGGATTTCAGCCCTGGAGCAGTATTTCTTTCGCACGAGCTCGTTCATTTCATTCCAAGTCAGAGCGTATGCTGCTGCCTCTCCCAGAGTTTAGACTTGGAGATTCCACCATGAAAGCGCTCCATCTAAGAACAATCCGGAGGTGTAGATTACTTGATGTTCCGGTGCACATTTACTCATTCTTATCACTGAATCAGTCTTCTCTGTCCATCTGAAAAATGCTACAGCACCCCCCAGTGCCGTCGAAATTCAATGACTTACAGTCTAAGAATTGTTTATAGGTACAGCCTGTACAAGTAACGTCATTCACAAAAAGCATTAACAAACGCACATGGAATATCCAAATGCAACGCAATGTGTCCCGAACGACTTAAACATTACCATGTGGTGGGTTATTCCTCGAGGTACCCCCGCTAGTTTTGGCGCGTGAGGTCTCGTAATCTGCTATCGCTCGTGAGATCCTTTCTTGTAACTCAGCCTCAGTAGTGGGCAATAGAGTTTCCCTTCTTGGAGGCATCTTCTATAAGAAGATTGTATTGGTCAGGTCATAGTGCATATAAGTACGTAGTACGTGTATGTAATAACATTTATCAACACAAGTAAAAACATAACATCGCATGTCATAACACAAACAAGTAATTCAACAATGTATGTAATGAGAATGTTGCGATTGAGCTTTCATATTTCAAGACCAGAAGTACAGTTTTACATGTTCCACAATATATCATACATCAAAAGGGACTAAAGGGTCACATCACCCCGGTCCAAATCGTCTACCAACTACAATAATCAAAAGTCAAAAGTCAAAGTGTGGTCTTCAAAAGGCTGTGCAATCTGGCTCAATAGCTGCAATCTCATCAAAAGTATGCTATCTGCATAAAACAAAAAACCACTAAGATGATGGTGGAGGAGGAGGAGGTGGGGGAACGAAAAGCAACCTGCGCAAATGCGCTAAATCCTCCTCGAGGGCATGAACGATACGCAACAGGTAGCTAACCTGCTGCTCTATAGTGAGGAAACGGACATCAAAATCAGGGTACTGTAGGAGAGGAGCTGGTGGTGTCACGAATGGTGACTGACAAGGAGCTGTGGTATGAAATGATCGGCTGCTGACACAGAAGGTATGTGACTGGGCTGCTGACTCGATGGTCCTTCCCCTGGACGGGGAGGAGGGATATCCTGTAGGAACGTAACCGGTAGATCTGTGGGGTGAATGTCAGACTCATGTGGGTGAAACTGGGCAATATCAATGGGTGCATGCACAGGTGCAGGTGGGGGAGTAACAGGTCTAACAAAAGGAGGATAGTCATCGTCATCCTCGATCCACCCATTGCGGGTGTGAGCATATCTGGGGTCAACCTGGGCTACAAAAGGAACATGATCAACAAGTACAAGGATCGGGTTAGGTAAAGGTGGTGCAACAACTAGAATGTCAATGGGTACAGGATCGTGCTCAGGCAAAGGATCGTGAGCAGGTATAGGCTCTGGTGCAATCAAAGGCTCAGGGTCAGCTGGAGCAAGCTCAAGATCGGCGGGTATATCAAAGAGTTGATCGTCAGGAATAACAGGTGCCTCAAAAGGCTGCTCATCGGGGACAAACTCAATCTCATACTCAGGGTCAAAGTCGTGTGGAAAGACAGGATCCAACTCATCATCAAACTCAAAATCATGATTAACACCGTGTGGAATATCGGGTGCAACAGACATAGCTGTGTCAGAATCAGTATCGGTGGGATATCGCTGTAATCCCAGTGCGTGTAGAGTAGTAGAAGACACAGACTCAAATGAATCAGGACCAGAATGGTCAGAAAAAGCCTCGACAACAGGAATATCATCATGTGGAACAGCAACGACATCACCAACTAGAATCTCAACAAATGGAGCGACAACGACGTCATCGACTGGAACACCATCATCCTGGGCACCCTCAGGGGGACCCTCAATAAAAAGATCGATGTCGTCGTCAGACATAGCGTCAAGAGGCAGATCCTCAAGAGGAAATGCAGCAAGAGGAAAAGGAGCAGGGATCTGAACAAGAAGTAGATCCTCGCCAGGAAGACCATCAGCTAGCGGTATATCATCTCTAAAATCTAGTAAAGCAAATGGCTGGAAGTCATCCACGTCGCTACTCGTGGTGTCAGATGTAAAAACCTCAGGGTCTGTGGCTATCTCATCATCCGAGACTATGGCCATAGGTTCTATGGTATCAGATACTCCGCTATCGGAAGAGGACATGATGTCTGTGACAAAACAATCACACATATGCACATATATCAACAGTCATCAAATAAGCATGCATACATCCTAGTCTTCCCAAGACTATCCCACCCAGCCTCTTAGACTGAACTACTTAGTCTCTCAGACTAGACCTCCCAGTTTCTCAAACTGAACTACCCAGCCTCTCAGGCTAAACCTCCCAGTCTCTCAGACTGCCCTAACTAGTCTCTCAGACTACCCAGTCTCTCAGACTGAACTACCCAGTTAGTCTCTCAGCCAACTCCCCAGTCTCTCAGACTGAATTACCCAACTAGTCTCTCAGACTAACTCCCCAGTCTCTCAGACTGCACTACCTAGCTAGTCTCTCAGACTAACTCCCCAGTCTCTCAGACTGCACTACCCAGCTAGTCTCTCAGACTAACTCCCCAGTGTCTCAGACTGAAATATAAATGAATTCTTTGAAATGTATTTTGTGTCTTTTATTTGTAAAAATATTTGTTTCATGGATCTGGACATTTTGTGTATGCAATGAAAACATTTTCGTGAGAGCCCTAATGATCGTAGTCTAGACTCGAGAAAGAATGCTAGTTCGCTACGATCCAAGCTCTGATACCAAGCTGTCACACCCTGACTTTTGCGGAAGCGTGGTTATTTGGTGTGACTTCTTAATACCATAGCAATCAATCATAACAATGCTATATGATAAAACCAAAAGATATTCATCCATTAAAAGTTAAGTTTGAAAATACCGAAACATAAATTGTCTGAAAACATCGACACCCCAATTTAAGTTACAAACCATAACATGTTTAAAGGAGTTCACAAGGACTCGACAAAAGAACTTAAACAAACCCGAGCTTAGAAACATGTATCCCGTCCAGGAGTAGGATACATCTCCTAAACTCTACGAACACGGATGACATCTTTTATTTAAACGCAGCTGGAAAACATGCAACACCTGCCCAGATCCACTAGTTCCCTGAAATACATGTAATTTGAAAAATCAATAAAAGTTGAGCGAGTTCATGTGTATGTGTATGAATAAACCTTTAAAGTATGTCTTGTATGTATGAAAGTCCCTGGTATGTAGCAATAAGGAAAAAGAGATCACCAATGGTTTGCAAGGCCATTGATATGTGTGAAATGGTGCAGGAAAACTCAAACCTAGCAAATTTGTACCGGGCCTCCGGCTGGAAGACATAGTCACCACTATGGGCCACCCTGGTCCCCATGGGTGTGGGCTCGCTACACCCAAATAGATCTATCACTCATGTCCCTCGGCCCTACGACGAGGATTAATGGCCTTAAGTGTTATACCCACCCTTCACATTATCTAGTAGTAAACCCTCCTTAAGCTAATCATACCATGTATAATACGTTTGTAATAATTGTAACGTGTATTTCACCCCCGAAGTACAAAACGGAAAACAGTTAAAAGAAAAGGGGGACATGAACTCACAGTATTGTGTCTTCAGAATCGTAACCCAAATCTCCTCAACGAACACGTCTACCTACAGTGTACTAACGTCTATTAGACGAACGGGTCGTGCCTTGGCTTAGAGTTTAACGTTTTTGAGTTGCGTTTCTTATGTTCCCAATATTATTCCGCGTCATAATTACTTGTTAAAATAATAATTATTTTAACTTTAAATTATATTTAGTTTGGAAATAATTGTTAAACAATATTTCTGTCTTAATACTTCTCAAGTATTTAACTCCGTATTTCCTTCCCAAGGATGGGGGTATCTTATACATGTATTTTCGTATTATTGTATTTGTACTCTCAAAATAATATATTTTCAAGTCTCACTTTAGAAAAAATATATATATAACTTATTTGTCAAAAATAATGTATTGTCTAGAAAATATATATTTTTCCCAAAAATCATATATCTTCTAAATATACTAAGAAAATATATTTTTACTTCCAAAAACAATATATTTTCATCTTGCAAAAATATGATACAACTTTGTAATATTTACAAAAATCATATTTTCATTTCTTGTATCCAAAATAATATTTACCAAAAATATATTTATAGTGGTATTTTCCGGAATATTTTGTAAGTTACGTTCTTGTTTGATTTCACAATATTAAGTGTGTAACTTATATATTTATTCCTTGATACTCTTGGTATTATTTTGGATTTGTAAGTTCTCATGGTATTTGTTAGGTTATATTATTTTACCCTAAAATAATATAACTATTTCACAACGTAAACCAATATTCACACAAGTGTCTTTTATACATATATATATTCTAAATACATTTTCACCCATGTTTATTTATAAAAACCAACCTCCAATACTTGTATTTTTGTTACAAAAATTATGGCAATGTTTATATTGAAAACCATAGTTAAAACACACTTGTAAATATTTGTTAGAAAATATTTCTTTAAGAGTTTATATTTTTAGAAAATTTTGCCGTAGTTTCCCCTAAAAATGGAGGTGTCCATGCTATCAAAGCATATTATTTTCTTTTCAAAAATCATCACACAATAATCAACAATCAACCCTAAACAATATTATTCTTACCAAGTGCAAAAACTATACACTTTACATAACAACATGAACTTGATCTTTTATTAAAAACTGGTAGTGACTTGGTAATAAGTTTAATAGACTTAGTTACCCTCCAAAAGGTGTTTATTTCTTTAATAATCCCATTCTTAAAGAGTTTAGGTGTTTACAACTTGTAAACACATTTCACAAAAATGTTTATTTATTAGATCTTCTTGTTTCATAAGTGTTTATACACTTGTTTTTCCACTAAAAATAGTGTAGGTTTAAGTAAAAACCATGATCTTCCAAAAATCATATTTTAAACTTGGTTCTTTTGGAAAAGCATTCATAAGTCTTGGATCCATAAGGTTACTAACTCACTTTGTTTATTATTTTACAAGAAATCTCTTTATTCATCAAGTTCATGTTCATACAAGAAGATGATCATCTTATGTTGTCACATAATCATCCTCTCACTTGCTAGATCATGTGTTTAATCACAATCTAGCAAGCTCTATGTGATGATCAACATCACAATCTCAAGAAAACAACAATCAACCTTCATACATATACTAAACAACATCATTTCATCCATATTTCATCACATGTTAAGCTTTTGTTCAAGATTCAAGATTATGTCTTTTAGTGTTCTTGTGATATACAACATAATATATCTTTTAACCAATCATAATTAGAAGTAACAAAGGTTAAAAAGGATCTTACAACTAGCTCTAAGCTAGGGAAGAACACAAGACGAAGATGGAGTGGATAAAAGCAAACGGGTGAGGTCCTTCAAGATCCGTGAGCACCGAGCTTCCTAAAACACCATGTTACACCTTGAGATGACCTTGGATTGCATGGACTTGAAATGAAAATAATGATGATGGCGGTGGCTACCTTCGGCCGAGAGGAGGGAGAGGAAGAGAGTGAGAGGTGAAGTGGTGAGAAGATGAAGCTCTAGTGTTCTTATAATCCACTAATGTTATTATCCAATGGGTTTAATGTTTGAGAAAGTACATACATGATCTTACAATTCCAAGGGAGATCAATGGAAGATTTAGAGAAGATTAAGAAAGATCTTAGAGTGGGGTCACTCCTTGTGGCCGATTACAACATGGGGAAGGGGGTTAAATGTAAGTTTGATGGTAAATAAGATAATTAGTTGGAGGTTAAGTGTAAGGTCTAGTGTTTATGTGTAACATGCATTATATAGTGTGTTAGGGTGTTCGGGGACCATAACTAGCCAAGAAATAATAAAACAATGCTTCTAGCAATATTTTGGTGTTCCGGGTAATGTCCGGTTATTAGGTTAGATACCGGTTCATTAAAGTGTCAAGTTATTTCGTTTAGTGATTTTTAAGTACCCTTTTGTGACACTTTTAATTCCCGACACTTAGGAAAGCATTCAGGACCATTTAGTCATATGTTTGCACATTACTAGCTTATTAAAAAGCTGAATTTTGCTGAAATATGCAGAATTCTTCACTTTATGTGGGTTTTAGGCACTTTCCGGCACTTTAACGATCACCTAGTGACGCAGTTTTATGGTCCTTACTTCCCTACACACCATACTAGTGTAGTACCTTGTCTCTGGCTCTTACGGGGTCTCAAAACATTGTCTGTCTATTGTACTGACATTGTCAGCATGTTTCTGGGTTATCCGCTAACTGTACTAACCTTGCTTTGTGCATCGTTTATGTCACTAAGAGTCTGTATGTGAAATGATGTGACAGTATGTAATATGTGATGCACATGTATGTATGTTACAGAAATCAGAAAGCAGTTTAACTTATCAGTTGTAATTCAACACAGTTATTAAGCACTAATCAATATTAATTAATTGTACGGATACCTGGATTTATGAGGGTTGTCACATCGGGTAGGGTAACTAATACGTAACCGGGGTTATAATACTTACAACGAGGCAGAGCTTTGGGTTTTAAGGGGTATTAGGCTATAGCTTTAGCCTACAGAAGTTTTAAGAGAGAAACTAGAATTCTGAGCAATTGAAATGGCCGATCCTGGCCCCTTTTATAGCTGGTCGAAGTGCGGCTCGCGCCCCACGAGAAACTACCCTCTATCCTTCGAGGCCAGCGAGGGAGCTTGGGTTGGTTGGAGGGTTGATGAGTCAACGCGTAGAGTCGACATGTGTTAGGACACGCGTTACAAAGGGTGCCCGGCAAGTAATATGCCTCGCGTCCCGCGAAGATTTAGGCAAACTGGGTCGCGGCCCGCGAGCGACTCTAATATTTGTTTTTATTTGATTTTTATAAATACAAAGGTATTTTAGGGCTGTTTCTGTATACGGAGTATATATTAGGGCGTTTAGGAGTGTTAGGGATGTTTTAAGGGTTTTAGGAGGGTTCTTATATTATTTAATAAAATATAAAATGCACTCGTGTTAAGTATAATAACCCAATTCAACTTTCTAATACACCCTGAGACAGAACCCCAACGTACTTAGTCGGGCAGAGCCTTAACATGCGTTGGTGGGTCCTAAATCAATCGGACGGGGTATCGATTCAGTTATCAGGGGTTACAACACTTAAAACGGGGCAGGGCTTTTGGACCTTTATAGGGGTGAATTACTGAACCAAAAAATGGAGTATATAGAGTGACAAGAGAGAGCGACATGGAGAAAGGGAAATGAGCTGGACTGTTGGATGATATCTTCTATTTATAGTGAAGTAGAGCTTGAAGCTCACGCCAAACTATGTCCACGTCCCATTTTCATTCAATGTAACATTTGATTTTTTTTATTATTTTATGTTTTATAATTAATATATATTATAATTAATTTAACTACTTCACTCATTTGGCGCTTATAACTTCTAAAATATGACGTTTTATAAGACAATGAATATGTCATTAGAACGAGAATATTTGTATCTACATTTTGAACCAAGTTTTATTAAAAACGGAGTAAGGTTAATTATAATGTATTTTTATTATTATAATTATTAAACGGTTCCTACGTTCGCCAAAATACCTTATATTTCTATTGGTCAACTTACCCATGATCTATTCGTTTAATTACTTTATTCTAAATTTAAAAATCTTGGGAATGTTACGTAGTTAAAGAGATCGTTCGTCGATATATTTAAAGAGATCCTTTGGTGATCTTGTTGAAGAGAGTCTTTGGTGGTCTACATAAAGAGATCATTTGTTGATCTAGTTAAAGAGACCCTATGGTGGTGTAGTCAAGTCATCACAGGATTATTCGTTTGATTTTCTTCCCCTACACATCATAAAATGAACTGTGCGGACTGTGCAAGGAATTACGTAATTATGGATGCATACATAATTATGCAATTCAGTGCACAGAAACCACAACAAGTTTTGTCATTTGTAAGTACGTATAGTGATAAGAATAACGAAACAGGAACAATGTAATAAGGGCATGGTGGATACGCCGCTGGTACTTCCTATATATAAGTGTTCCTTATTACATTGCAAGCGTGGCGTTATTTAAGTTACTAGAAGTTTCGGACCTTGACCAATGTTGTTTTATCTCTCCGACTCCAATTTCGAGCACACACAAGTTTCCTATAATAGTCTTCATAGGGAACATTCTTCCATCCATTGATTCGAAACTCCAAAGTTCACACTCTCTTCGAACTCCTCTACAACAAGGATACCACTTTGACAAATACATGACACTCTTGAAGTTCGGTACAATCATACACCAATCTATTAGAATGAAGTTTAAATCCTCGGATCTGAACTCTTTCCTATAGGCAACAGACGAGTACGATTAACAATGTTCGCTGGAAATCCAAACGTGGCCCAGAGTTTTACTCAAGGAACGGAGGATCATTTGAAAGCGAAACATCCACATCTGTTTTCACAAGTTTCCTGTAAATTAAATTTCGGGACGAAATTTCCTAAAGTAAGGGAGACTGTCACATTTGTGCCTTTACGACCATTATACAATTCCGAGCAATTACGAATCTAATGAAATCTTGTATTTCATATCCGGGATTGTACAATTACATGTGACAATTACACATTTCCATTCCTATACGATTTCGAACTCTCAAAAGCTTTTCTGGAAGTTCTACGTAAACTGTTACGCAAACGTAATCAGTTTAATGCAACATACACTCTGGAATAGTGACATAAGTTAAAAATACCCTAAATATCGTTTACATAACTTAGAAATTAGTTTTGAAGGGTCCGGTATGGCAAAAACAAGTTTATTCGATCAGGGGGACTATTTACAACAAACTACAAAAGTCTACCGATTCTCGTAGCAACGTACACTCTGGAACAATGTCATAAGCTAAACATACCCTAAATACCGTTAACATAGCTTAGAAATAAGTTTTGGAGGGTTCAGTATGTGAAAATATGCTTATTTGATCACAGGGACTAAAAGCATTAAAACAGTGACAGTATGCAAATTCGCGTATATTCTGCACTCAGACCATATACGCACATCCAAAATATTTTGTAATCATTAAAATATTGTATTTTAGCGATGGGAATGCAAAAATGTCAAACGTTACGCAATTTAGATCATTTTCGCGTTCGTTAGAGTTTCCGTCGTAATTAAGCGCAAAACGCGACCGTGCGACTGAACGAACAGACATCCACAATATTTCCAAGCATAATTCAAGTCTCCTATGCTTTAACATCCTTGTAAAGCCTTAAAATTTGGTTAACGGGGGTTAAATGCGTTGAAAAACAAGTTTGGAGGCTGCAGGGACCTGTTTCGCCAAATTCTAAAACCTGACCTGAACTCTCTGGCCTGGGGCGAGAGACAAGCCCAAGTCTCTCACGGAGTGCGAGAGACATCAGAGACATAAACTTGTTTTTCTTGCCAAACAACTTACTGCACTTGTTTTGTTTGCAAACTTGTGGGCTCTTGTGTGATCACCAAGACTTCTATTCCTGGCCAAACACTTGTTGTAATCCTATTCTTTCTTGGGCAATACACAGTCCACATGTCATGATCTTGTGGATTCAAGAATACTATAAGTACCCACCTCCATTTCACTTCCAACTTGCTCAATTCTTTTCTTCTTCCTCATCTGCTCTAATTAGAGGCTACCACATTGTTGGAGGCTTTCTAACTGAGTTTCCTTCTTCCTAGAACACAAGTGAGTGTTCTAACTAGTCTTGTTTATTTATTTTTAGCTATTTTAAGCTAAAATTCAAACAACGTTTGACTTTAGGCTTTGACCATGACTTGGTCAAGTCAAAGTTCAATTGAACTTTGCAACGTGATCGTAATCATGATGGTTATAATCCCTTGCGATTATACCTACTGATTACCACGTTGGCTAGTCAAAGTGACGAGTCAAAGTTTTGGTCAAAATATACGATTATGTGTATTTTACGACGAAAATATTTTCGGGTATCAAAACACTTTGTTTTGATACCAAATCAGTTTTACAACTAAATTAAACATGTTTCGACATGTTTAACTTGTTACTTCTAGTTTAGTGATTATTTAGGGTCGTAAGTCAAGCGGTCTTGACAACCGCTTAAACTTTCAAACCCGACCCGTTTGGTCGATCATTAGGATCCAACCAAACACATATTGTGACCATAGTTGTATAGAGAATACCCTCTTGAGGTTATACCTTGTGGTCATTTTGTTTGGTTAGTTGTATGATAGGTAGTTTAAATGCCTTTTGAAAATGACCAAAATGTCCTTTTTGAGCTTAAATTTATTTTAAGCATATGTAACCTAATTTTCTACACTTAAAACTGATATTGCAACTTTTTTAAACATGTTTAGGCATATAAGACTTATCATAGGACTAGTTTAACCATCTGAACGCGTAGTTACGCAAATGACATGTTAAAGTAGCATAAACTACCTTAACGGGTCATAACAGGTCAAAAGCACTTAGGATTCATTCCAAATCAGAATGTAGACTTTGTTAAACCATTTCATATGAGTTCCAACACTCATTTGGCTTACAAGACCTCATTTTATCCGATTCCCCCAATTATGTACCGTTAACATGGTTACCCGATGTTAGGACATGTTAGGACACGTTTAAAGCTTTATTATCTCACTTGATTCAAGGATACTTTGCAATCCCAAGTGAGTATATAGTCCCCTCTTTTGCATTTTCAAATGTTTTGGGGTGATTCATATGTTCCTATTCATTATTTTCATGATTTCAAGTTATATGATTTTACATGCGTAGTACATATCCTTTGACGAATTGAAACTGTTATTTATGGCTTAAATACTGGTTATCAAAGTTTGTAAGACTATTTTTGGTGCGTATTAATTTTATATATTCATTAACAATGATCATGCCAATTGGTAGTACGATATAGCGATATAGAACTTGACACCCCATTCCCATTGTATGGAATGTCAGAAACCAAAGTTTAATCCAAATAGATTTTGCCTTCATGGTAAATCTATAGTCACCAAAGTGTAGTTTGATACACTAGGTTTGAATGTATTGCCAAACGTCCATAATGTTTTTTTACAAAGGTTTTCCAATTAAGGCATAAAAACTTATCTTCTGTTATATTATTTACCAAAGTATAGTTTGATATACTACCAAATCACGATTGAAGGTATATTTTGGTATACTACCAAAGCATATTTTGATATGCTACCAACGTGATACTCTTTTAGCAAAGTATAGTTTGATATACTGCCAAATCACGATTTAAGGTATATTTTGATATACTACCAAAGCATATTTTGATATGCTACCAACGTGATACTGTTTTCCTAAAGTATAGTTTGATATACTACCGATTATGTTATTTCTTAAACAAAAGTATATTTTGATATACTACCAAGGCATAGCTTGATATGCTATTTTCAAACCACAGCATAGTTTGATATGCTATTTTCAAACCAAAGTATAGTTTGATATACTACTGATGTTTTCATTCTTAAACCAAACTATACTTTTGATATACTACCAAATCTATTATTTCATTAACCAAAGTATATTTTGATATACTATCTATTCAACTATTTCAAAACTAAAGTATATTTTGATATACAACTTATCCTATTATTTCAAAACCAAAGTATATTTTGTATTTACTACAAATTTTTTTATCAAAGCAAAGTGTTTTAGAAACCAAACTTTTTACAAGGATTCATGGCTATTTTGTAAACATATAAAGTTTTTTATATTATCCAAAGCCATGAATCTAATTCACAAAACCTATGTTACTCACATACATTTTTATGCTGACATTCTATTTTCACATATGTTTCAGGTTCTATTATGTGACGAATGATGATTGCTTGTTTCACATTGGATGGACGCGGGCCTTAGTGACTTTAAAACTTGAAAGAAAATTGTTTGTACTTATTTGGTTCGTTTTAAAACAATGAATCTATTAATGAAATAAAACAAAACTTCAAATACCATGTGTTGTGAAACAATGATTCTGTGACATGACTCCCCGATGTTTCTGCCGCGGTTTGTTGTATTACACGGTCAAGGTGTTACATGGTACTCTGAAATTTCGTTTGAGAGGTTGCCTGATTCTGAGATACTAGGTCTTTATGCTTATTGATATCTGGGGTATTATACTTGGTCTTCTGATTTTGCGTCAGCAATGGCCTAGACCTCGTATAATACTTTGCGCGCTTACTAAAAAAGCTTACCCTCTGGATAAAAATTGAGAAAATCTCGAAAGATATATATCAAGTGTAGTTGTAAAGAAGATCCCTAAGTGGGACATACCTCAAAGTTGAGCCTTCATCTCTTTGTCTGAATGGAAGTTCTAACCTGAGCTCTCAAGGTCTCGCACTACCCTGAGTACATATATCATTTAGGTATATTCACCTGTAAGACTGAATTTAGGGAATCTCTATACGGGAGTATATTCTGAGGTGGGACACGCGAATAAGTTAAGTTCTTGAAACACTAAATCTTGTATCTTGAATCAATTGAAGTTTGTGTGAGAATTTAAGTGGACCAGTATACTCACAATCTAAGTGAATCGTTTAGAACTTAAAGTCTATAAAAGGTCAACGGTGCTAGTGATTTGTCATAAACTGATATGATCCTATAAAACAAACTCAAACAAAAATATTGTCTGTAAATATTTCTTTGTTGTAATTCATTATAGAAAAATCACAAAATGATTTTCGGAGTTTTTTAGCATAAACTTTGAAAAAATACAAAAAAAATTTGATTCTACTTTATTTTCGACAACCGATGTCTGAAAGCTGAGTTTCAAAGTCTAAGTATGTTGATCATGTCTCTGAAAATAAACAAGTTCATTAATTTGAAACTTGAGGTTTTAAATGAAAAATTTAAAAACAGTTTGTAAAATCTCCAAGGTCATTAATTTGGACATGGATGATAATCTGAGATTGTCAAATTTATATAGTTATTTTGATAGGGGGAGAGTGACAAGTTATAAATCTTGGATGTCCAAAAAGCTTTCACTGTTAAATGTTTGTGATTTCTAGATGTTGAACCAGATTACGATCCCGATAGCTGAGTCTAAGGGGGAGTCTGAAGACGAGCTCAAAGCAAGGGGGCTTGTAGAGATAGAACCAAGTGACGATCCTGAAAAGCACAGATGCTTAAAGAAATGGGGAGCCTGGAGAAAGAGTCAACCGAAAGGGAGAGCTGCTGAAACAAGAAGCAGATTTAAGAGGAGCTTGAAAAGCTAAAGGGAAGTCTGTGGTACTGAAAATGTCAAAGCCTCAAAAAGAAAAAGACTGAGAGAGAGAAGATAGAAAACTACGAGATTGACTGTAGTAATATCCAAGGAGGGAGTCTGTGAGTGCATAATGTCTATCACTTTCGTCAATCACCTATCATAGTAGGAAACTAAACAAAACAAGGTTTTGTATTATTAAATTTAGGGAAAAGTCCATTTGGAAGAATAGTGGAAAACTTCTAAATAAAGAGTCCATCCTTATGTCTTTGCCTATAAATAGGGAGTTTATGTTTTTCATTTATGACTTTTTGAACTTTAGGAGATCTAGAGAGAGAAAGTGCTACAAGGTGATTCAAGGTGTTGTTCTTGTCAAATCTTTAATAGAATCATTATTTTACGTTCTTGTGTCGGATCCATACACGCACACGGATTCCGCACGTGATACGTGTTCTTCACAATCATTGAAAGGACGAAATCGATCCGGAAACGCATGTTCAAGGGTTTCTGACCTCCTCTGATTTGCTCAACTGCAATCTTAATGAATAATCACCAACTTGAAATTAATGATTGCAGCATCTCTGTTTCCGCTTTAACCACATCTGCGTTCGGTTTTTGATATAACATTTCAGCACCATCGATCGCACATTCCGACTGGTTGATCTATTTATTGTACAAAAACCCAACTGGCAATTGATAGAAACTTCAATACTTCGTTGATAAACCACAAGTTTATGAATACCCACGAAAATCTGAAATCCCATTTACCGTAATCAACTTTAAGAACCTTCTAAATGATAGATCCGTGTAGACGGTAATCTCCACAATCAGCAAATCTTCATCGGATAACAAATCATCTGGTAACGTATACTGATCTCTGAAGCATTCGTCTACAATCAGATTCATCTTCTCAGACAATCTAGATCTCAGAAGGTTTCATCCAAAATCAGATTCACATTCCCGGACAATCTGAAGTCGAAACCACCAAAATACTGTTGCATCATCACGGATTTCAAAAATGCTGGAATTTCTTCTGAAAATTTTTATTCCCCCTCATTTTTGTAAATTCTGACATCTTCTCATTGAATTCCCCCTCAAATTGAGCAATTCAGTCCTTTCTGCTTTCTGAAAAACTTGACTATACTGAGAGTTTGACAGTTTTGCCACCAAATGTCAGTTTTTCATAATTGCGGATTTCATGTTTCGGCCCATAAATAGTCAAATAACCAGGATGATAAACATTCTGCACCAGTATCAAGACTACCCTACTAATTTCCACAATTTGTGATCGCATCATCATGTTTGATCTCTGAAACACCTGACGATGTGTCCGAACCACCCAACTTTTCTTGAGACCCAGCTCATCATTGCGATTAAATCTAATAATACTACGAAATGTAATACGATAAAAACACTTATATATAGGAAGTACCAGCGGCATATCCACCATGCTTTTATCACATCACACTCGTGTTTTTTTAAGTGGGTTTGCTTCATCCTTACGAATGGAGTAGGTCCACTCGTACGAATGGGCTAATTCTGGATCTCTGGACGATTTTTCCACCAAGGTTGGTTCGTACGAACCTGGACTGCCGGTTCATACGAATCGAGTCCCTTCGTACCAAAGAGGCTGATTTCTCAAGAACACTTCCAATCACATTTTTCGATCCAGAATCTTAATTTCTACGAATTTCATGATGAAACTTCACAGGATTGTGCGAAAATCAATCACGAACATTATTTTGTCTTCAATTTCAAAATCCATCTACGAATTGACCTTCAATTTGATGTTTATGTAACACCCATCCATTTAATTCATTAATTAATCGTATGAAATGTGAAATTTATAAACAAAATATTTAACTAACAAAAACTTAGTTAGTAGACTAAGTTATACTTCGTCATAGTGTTTAACATAGTCAAATGACTTGTTTCAAACATAAATCATTTAGTAGTGTTTACAAAACTACATAATTTAACTAGATTCATTTAGTGCGGAAGCGTCCAAAAGTTTCGTGTTCGGTTCTTGGAGCATCAACTTGATCGTCGTCCACATACTTGCAATACCTGAAAAACTGGAGATTTTTGACAAAATTTTGTGTTAGAGTTCTTAGAAATATTGCTTAACCGAAACTACGCTTAAAACGGGTTCGATTAGCTATGATATGCAAAACTCAACAAAAATGTCCAGACTCTACCGTAACTTACGGTATCTACCGTAACTTACGGTAGTCACTGGAAAGCTTTGGTCTGCCGTAAGGCAGTAGAGATCTGTCGTAACCATTTTATCTCCACCGTAAGTTACGGTAGATACCGTAACTTACGGTAGTCTCTGGAAATTTAGTTTTTGATTTATGTTGATTATTTCACTCAAAACCCAAATCTTGGATTCCTCATTTTTTTATCGCCCACGCTCCCATCACCGGTCTGCGTGTTTAATATTTCGCTACCCATCGCTCGGGCTCAAAATCTACAAGTAAGTTACTACCGTTATTCGATCCATACCTTCTCTTGGTGACCCGTTTAGTTCACCCTTATGGACTTCATTATTCTAACAAACCAACACTCTAAATTCTCATATTCTAATATATCATTTATTAACAATCACAAAAGACCAATTTACCATGTTACAAAGCATTAGCCACACATTACTTGATTATTCGACCCGTTTGGCTCATCTACGGAATCCTCCATTATGATGACTACCAACGGGACCTAACCAATTCTTGAACTACTTTTCAATATAACGAACATTATTGCTTTAAATCAACATAACTTTTATTCTATAATTCAACTACACATATGCTAATTATCAATATTCAACCAATGTAACGAATCAAGTTACATACTTTTAGTGCACGCCCCTTCAAACGCAAATCGCCACCGGCTTGTCCACTCGACGCTCCGGTATCTTTTCCTATAGAGTTCAATCACAATTCGTTTAGAACTCTCTTTTCAATCATATATCGCATAATTTGCCAAATCATCACAATCAGGCGTTTTAACTTTAAATTTCAATTTCGAGCCTTCTTTGGGGCATTTTTACTAACACTTAACAGGCATAATTTTATATCTTTTATATTCTAATTCATGGCTTGTCACTTAGCCTAGATTAACAAACATTGAGTTATCACATATCGAATCAAACATCATATTTCTCATAATTCAGTTTCTATGAATCAATTTACACTAGAATAGCCTTCTAAACCCTAGTGTTCATCATTTTCTCACAAAACCCATGAACCACCTTCAATGTGTTCATGAAATTTCCTGAATTTAGACATTATTTCACATGTTGTCTAGGTTTTACTCCTAGACACTATATCATCCCTATTCTATCCAAATAACAAACATGCAACATTTAATTTCAGATTTCCCAAATTCATGAGAATTTCAATCAGAGAATTTTCATCAAATTTTACATACCATGTAACCCTCTTGCAATGAGGATCACTAATCTTAGCTCGGATTTCGTTTTGGATCAGATTTGAATCTTCAATTGATGAGTTTTGTGGATGTTAGGGTTTTGGAGAACCTGGTCGCCCCCTCCCTCTTGTCTGGTTCGATCTCAGCACACTAAGTGTATTTAAGTTTTTAATTTTTTTGTTTTATCTATATTAGTTTCTAATTTAGCAACATTGGCCCCTCAACTTTCGTTTCTATTTTGTTCTAGCTCCTTAACTATTAACAAGTCATCATCTAACTAGGCTAGTGTCATTCCTAGTTAGTTTATGTTACCAATTTATTTGCAACTTAATTGCAATTTAAGATTTTATATTTTCGGGATGTTACAAGTCTACCTCCCATAAAAGGGTTTCGTCCCCAAAACCAGAGCACGTACCGAATAATGTAGGGTAGAGACGTCGCATCTCCTCTTCGGACTTCCACGTAGTGTCCGAACCTTTCCTATGCTCCCACTTAATCTTAACTTGATCAGTTTTTCTATTTCGCAAGTGCTTAACCTTTCGATCTACAATCTCTATTGGCCTTACCGCATAATTCAGGCGATCATCCACCTCGATATCGTCGTAATGGATATAAGATGTTTCCTCCGCTAGGCATTTTCGTAATTGTGATACATGAAACGTACCATGTATTCCACTCAACTCTTCCGGTAGCTCGAGGCGATAGACTACCTTACCAACCCGTTCGATGATTTTAAATGGCCCGATAAACCTCGGGCTTAGTTTCCCTCTTTTTCTGAATCTGATAACGCCCTTCCATGGGGAAACCTTCAACATCACCCTATCGCCCACTTGAAATTCAATTGGCCTCCTTCGTTTATCCGCATACGACTTTTGTCGATCCTGAGCTGCTTTTAAGTGATTCCGGACCAAGTCGATTTTCTCATTCGTAATTCGGATTATATCCGTATGAGCTAGTTGACGTGGACCCACTTCTCCCCAACACGTCGGGGTTCGGCACTTTCTACCGTAAAGCATCTCGTACGGAGACATACCGATGCTTGCGTGATAACTGTTATTATATGAAAATTCGAACAATGGTAGATAGACATCCCAACTACCCACGAGATCGATAATGCACGCCCGTAACATATCTTCTAACGTCTGTATCATTCTTTCGCTTTGTCCATCCGTTTGTGGATGGTACACGTTGCTAATTAACAACTTAGTTCCCATTTGTTCTTAAAATTCGCGCCAAAAGGTTTAAGTAAACCGAGTATCTCTGTCGGACACAATGGATACCGGTACTCCGTGTCGCGCCACTATTTCATTAGTATATTCTTCTAACAACCTTCCTTAAGTAGTCCTTTGGTTAGGACCCAACTAGCTTAGTTTCATTTTTAAGTCATTGTTTCTTCTAGTCAAAAGTTATCATACGCATGTGTCTTTCACGAGTAAGTCCTCATGGACTGTAAATTTTATCTTGTATTTCTTATTTTGTCACCTATTTGACCCAATTGTCAATTGACCACTCAATAGTATGAGTTTATCAACATGTTCACCCCATACTAATCTTATATTGACAAGTGTTTTGTATAAATCACGTCACATTTTTTTTTGACTCTAGATGGTCTTGTCGGCTTGATTGATTAATCACCGTCATTTTATGCCCAGTAATTCGGGTCTTCCATATTGTCATATTGGGTCTCACATGAGTTTATGATTTCCTATCCCGTAACTCGCATTACGACATGATTATATTCTGTATTTCTATGTCACTTTTGTGACTATGATCGCATCACATCATGTCTAAGTTTTCATTAGCTCTTCATTATCATGAATCTCCTTTCGAACCTAGTGTCTCACACCTATCGGTGTTGAGATCTACGTTCATTAGTATTAGCTATGTTCTAATTTCTCTATAACATTCATATTTGTTAAACGCCACTTCTTACTAAAACTGAATTTTAGTTTAACGTCTATCTATTTTACTTTTGTCAATTACTCATGTCCAGGAATTGACGACAAGAATTTATTCTTTTCCGTTATTATATTGCACGGGGAATCGTAACCAGTCCTCATGCTTAACCCCAAGTGACCCGTAGATTCCTTCACCTTGCCTCATAGGCTATTTTATTACTTCTTCACTTTTTTAAGGTGGGACCCTATAGTTTGTTTCTTCGTATTTGTGACCCGAGGGTCATTTTGATCCCGTAGACCTTTATATTGTTTATGACCCGAAGGTTATAGTGATCCCGTAGATCACTTTCTACTTGTGTCTTTATTTAATTGTATATATACATTTGGTGTCAAGGCGCCCCCCTTTTATGTTTAGAATAATGTATTTTCACTTTTGAAATTCATTTGACCTTAACCATAGTCTAAGGCTACACTCATTTTCTTTCGGATTATCCTTCCGACTCTTTGACTTCTTACATCGTATTCACGACTGTTTATCCCACTCGTTCAGTTGTTTGGTTTATCCACCTACTTTCCTTTCAACCCGTTACCCGGGTTCTTTATCTTACAATTTTTAACACTTCGGTTTCATTGGTTTGCATTTTCCTTTCCATACACTTTTACGACCTATCACATGGATTTAGTAATATTTCGCACTTTCACTATTCGGTTTGCGCTTACTTGGAATATCAAGTATTATACTTTATTCAGCCATATCAACATTGAAATAGTTGAACATAACTTTCAAAATTTATGTTTTGCGAAATTTTATTGTCTTTTAGTCACAACTCTAAATTCGAGTCTTTTGTCTTTTTAATCCGTGTTCCCGTCTCTTTGTTTACGCATATATCTGAAATCATACCCATCCATCGGGCATTTTACTGACATCCTTATCAAAGCAACCATTTCGGCATGCATTTAGACTTCATTTAGATTTATTTGGTCGTATTAGCGAAATCCATCACCTTTATTCAACCACATAGTTTATTCTTTTATTTATCTTGTTTGACTTGTAGCCTTTTCATTATTCTAGATTAAACGACTTCAGTAGGATTTCCGACTTTCCCATAGATCTCTTCGCGTATCTCCTCAGTCATGAGGGATACCGTATTGTTGCCAACTATGGTTGACGCCATATTATTGTAACAATAATAGAAATCATTTCATTTTATCATTCCATGTCGTTGTATGGAATTTACCCTCATCGTTTATCAATATGAACGATGTTTCTACATGTTTTTATTTGGTTTGGCCAAGTCTATAACCTTGTCCTTGTCATCTATTTTGTTGCAAATTTCTGGGTTCGGGTGTTATTACACTCCTTCCCAATACGTCAGTTATTCACTTTATTAAGTTTCCGGGTTCGAGTGTACACGCACTCCTTCCCATGACAATATTGATCGTGATTACTTTTTCCTTGGTTTCACATGCTCACCAAGTCACCATTGTTTATTTTCTTATGCATATATATTTCTTTCACATAATTCGCCCGTTTCACTACTCATGTATGCCCATATGCAACTATTGTTCACACTAGTATTGAATAAAATTTATAATGGAATTAAATTTGTAATAAGCATACCTGGAACAACATCAGGTTCAGCTTTAGCCTCCGCGGCTGTCGTGTGGGAAGACCTTGTCTTCTCTTTCAGGGTATCAGGATTTGATTTCTTTACGGGTCTTGGGTCCACATCCCACTCACTCCCGTCATCCTTTTCTTGTGAGAGACTATCTTTTAATTCAGTTATCATATCCTCTACTGCTAGAAAAATTGTGGTTTGTAGTCTCTCGGCGAACTGCGGTAGACTGGCTTCTATTGCTTTTCTGACTTCTTCAGAAATTTTAGCTTCCATCTCTTCAGTTAATTGAGATGCTAATTCGCTCTCGGTTACACTGGACATTTCTTTCATCTGTTCGGTGACCTTCGGCACCGTGTCATTATCATTTCTTTCCGACATCTTTTAACTGAAATGTTTGCATTAAACATTAAACATTTCATTTATAACATAGCTTTATTTGCTTCGGTTTAGCCAAGTTCCTAACTTGCTTTAACCGTTCACTTTTTAGTGCACTTTTCGGGTTTGAGTGAGTTAACACACTCTTCCCATGCACATCAATTCACATCTCATTTCTTACATAAGATATAATCTATTAAAATAATAAATTAATTCTTACCGGACGATCGATCAAGCTTGAACTGAACACTTTGTTGACAACCTTAGGCTCTGATTACCAACTTGTAACACCCATCCATTTAATTCATTAATTAATCATATGAAATGTGAAATTTATAAACAAAATATTTAACTAACAAAAACTTAGTTAGTAGACTAAGTTATACTTCATCATAGTGTTTAACATAGTCAAATGTCTGGTTTCAAAGATAAATCATTTAGTAGTGTTTACAAAACTACATAATTTAACTAGATTCATTTAGTGCGGAAGCGTCCAAAAGTTTCGTGTTCGGTTCTTGGAGCATCAACTTGATCGTCGTCCACATACTTGCAATACCTGAAAAACTGGAGATTTTTGACAAAATTTTGTGTTAGAGTTCTTAGAAATATTGCTTAACCGAAACTACGCTTAAAACGGGTTCGATTAGCTATGATATGCAAAACTCAACAAAAATGTCCAGTATCTACCGTAAGTTACGGTAGTCACTGGAAAGCTTTGGTCTGCCGTAAGGCAGTAGAGATCTGCCGTAACCATTTTTTCTCTACCGTAAGTTACGGTAGATACCGTAACTTATGGTAGTCTCTAGAAATTTATGTTTTGATTTATTTTGATTATTTCACTCGAAACCCAAATCTTGGATTCCTCATTTTTTTATCGCCCACGCTCCCATCACCGGTTTGCGTGTTTAATATTTCGCTACCCATCGCTCGGGCTCAAAATCTAAAGTAAGTTACTACCGTTATTCGATCCATACCTTCTCTTGGTGACCCGTTTAGTTCACCCTTATGGACTTCATTATTCTAACAAACCAACACTCTAAATTCTCATATTCTAATATATCATTTATTAACAATCACAAAAGACCAATTTACCATATTACAAAGCATTAGCCACACATTACTTGATTATTCGACCCGTTTGGCTCATCTACGGAATCCTCCATTATGATGACTACCAACGAGACCTAACCAATTCTTGAACTATTTTTCAATATAACGAACATTATTGCTTAAAATCAACACAACTTTTATTCTATAATTCAACTACATACCTTTAGTGCACGCCCTTCAAACGCAAATCGCCACCGGCTTGTCCACTCGACGCTCCGGTATCTTTTCCTATAGAGTTCAATCACAATTTGTTTAGAACTCTCTTTTCAATCATATATCGCATAATTTGCGAAATCATCACAATCATGCGTTTTAACTTTAAATTTCAATTTCGAGCCTTCTTTGGGGCATTTTTACAAACACTTAACAGGCAGAATTTTGTATCTTTTATGTTCTAATTCATAGCTTGTCACTTAGCCTATATTAACAAACATTGAGTTATCACATATAGAATCAAACATCATATTTCTCAGAATTCAGTTTCTATGAATCAATTTACACTAGAATAGCCTTCTAAACCCTAGTGTTCATCATTTTCTCACAAAACCCATGAACCACCTTCAATGTATTCATGAAATTTCCTGAATTTAGAAATTATTTCACATGTTGTTGTCTAGGTTTTACTCCTAGACACTATATCATCCCTATTCTATCCAAATAGCAAACATGCAACATCTAATTTCAGATTGCCCAAATTCATGAGAATTTCAATCAGAGAATTTTCATCAAATTTTACATACCTTGTAACCCTCTTGCAATGAGGATCACTAATCTTAGCTCGGATTTCGTTTTGGATCAGATTTAAACCTTCAATTGATGAGTTTTGTGGATGTTGGGGTTTTTGAGAACCTGGTCGCCCCCTCCCTCTTGTCTGGTTCGATCTCAGCACACTAAGTGTGTTTGAGTTTTTAATTTTTTTGTTTTATCTATATTAGTTTCTAATTTAGCAACATAGGCCCCTCAACTTTCGTTTCTATTTTGTTCTAGCTCCTTAACTATTAACAAGTCATCATCTAACTAGGTTAGTGTCATTCCAAGTTAGTTTATGTTACTAATTTATTTGCAACTTAATTGCAATTTAAGAGTTTATATTTTCGGGATGTTACAGTTTATTTGATATTTTACGTCAAAACTCCAAAGCCTCCAAATATCCGGAGCGTAGGTGATTCAATAAACTGTTAGATTGATTGAATCGGTACCGTAGCTTGATCCCAATTGATTTGGGGGAGTAAAAATTTTGAAAATACAAAAACACTTGAAAATTTGAAAAAGTCAAAAACATGAGAAAATATAAAATGAGTTGTTGTATAAAAAGAGGAAATGATAGTACATCAGTAGACAATCACAGCATGCTAAAGAAATGGAAAGTCAAATGTGCTAAACAGTCTCACTATTGATATGCCAGTAGGTTTTTACACATTTAGTAAATTGATTTCGGGATATAAACCTACATATCAATAACTTTCTTATCTCGTGGGGAACATCTCTCGGATATATGGACTTGGTACTCCAAAATTTCGTTTGATAGGTTACCTGATTCTGAGATATTAGGTCTTTATACTTATTAATATATGGGGTATTATACTTGGTCTACTGATTTTGCGCCAGCAATGGCTTAGACCTCGTATAATACTTTGCACGCTTACTAAAAAAGCTTACCCTCTGTATAAAAATAGAGAAAATATCGAAAGATATATATCAAGTGTAGTTGTAAAGAAGATCCCTAAGTGGGACATACCTAAAAGGATTGATTAAAACATGATTTCGCACGACATATCCAAATGTCAGACAAATTTTTCCATTAATTCGATGTTAATTTAGCGTTTTAAATTTGAAGAAGATGAGTAGAAGAAAAATGTGTAGAAAGATGATGAAATCAGATTCAAATCGGCTCGAATCTGCTTGAATCTTGTGTTCTCTGTCTTCGAAACCGGTCTCCAAGCTCTCTGATACCACTTGTTAGGACCGTTTCGGTGCTCCTGAATGCTCCGACCGGTTAATTTGACTCCATATCTCGTGCGGAATCTGAGTATGAAGGTGATATGCACAAGAACAAAAAACCGTGAAACCAAATGGACAAAGTTTCCCCTCTGTTCCACACAAAAGGTTGTAAATGACACTCTCTGATCTCCTATTTATAGACAATCACATCCGCATGTACTGGTAGTAGCGAATGGGCTTAAGGACGGATGCACCTTAAGACAGATTAGTAATCCCCATTCGTACGTACGTACGTACGAACGTACGAACTGAAGGTTCGTGCAAATGTGTCCTATCTATTCATTTATCTCTTCTACAAACCTACACAATCAACTACGACTTGAGACATTTACATCTATGAACAGGATTGACGGAAGCAATAGACATAATGCATTCACAAAATTTGAAGATAATATTTTATTAGAAAAATAGAAGGATTCTTTTATCTTATATTAACAAATTTAAATTTGAAGATAATATTTTATTAGGAAAAATAGAAGGATTGTATTTCAAATTCAAAGTAGGTTCCAATGAATGACACGTGGCACACATTGGTTTACTTTATTATATAGTATATAGGTATAATACAATGTTTGTTATATTAATATAATATCATTATCAAACTATCAATATATGTTAATGTTATATTAATATTAAAGCATGTGAAATATTAATTTACGTAATGTTATGTTAATATTCTTTTAGTTTTGATGTTAGCGTGTGGATATTTTATTTATCCAGCAATATTAAGTTTTGTCTTGCTGATAGATAATTTGGTTTATTTAAAAACATCTTATCTTAAATTAACAATTTAAATTTAAAGATAAAGATAATGTTTTATTAGAAAAAGAGAAGGATTCTTTTATCTTAAAGAGTAAACTGCTATAATGGTCCTTGAGTTTTGGTCACTTTTGCCACTTTAGTCTAAAACTCAAACCTTTTAAATCTGGGTCCCTATGGTTTCAATTTTGTTATTTGGTTTATTTAAAAACATCTTATCTTAAATTAACAATTTAAATTTGAAGATAATGTTTTATTAGAAGAAGAGAAGGATTCTTTTATCTTAAAGAGTAAACTGCTAAAATGGTCCCTGAGTTTTGGTCACTTTTGCGACTTTAGTCTAAAACTCAAACCTTTTAAATCTGGATACCCATGGTTTCAATTTTGTTGCCATTTTCATCCAAAATCAAAATCTGGTCAGATTTTGATAGTTAACATCCAACTTTTGTCTTTTTCCTCCTTTTAATGAAGGGCAAAATGGTTTTTTTACGTTTTATTATAACAATTTAAAAAATCTGACCAGACTTTAAGTGAAAAAGTTGGATGTTAACTGAAATGGCAACAAAATTGAAACCACATAGACCCAGATTCAAAAGGTTTGAGTTTTGGACTAAAGAGGCAAAAGTGACCGAACCTAAGGGACCATTTTGACAGTTTACTCTATGTTAAATTAACAAATTTAAATTTGAAGATAATATTTTATTAGAAAAAAATAGAAGAATTCTCTTTCAAATTCAAAGTAGGATAAGATTTAATATTAATTTATTAGTTAATCAATATAAGATAGGTATGAAAAGGAGGCGGGAAAACACAAATTAGATGGCTCCAATGAATTACACGTGTCACACATTAGTTTACTTTATTATATAGTACTAGTAGTGAAACCCGTGTGCAAACACATGTTGTTTTTAGAAAACCTTGCATACCTCATTTTATTAAACGACGAATGACTATACATTTTTTACGATTTTATTAAAAATATATTATAAAAAAGGGAACATCTTTTAAATAACAAATAATATATAGATCTAACACACCAAATTCCATCTCTTTATTCCATGATATCTATTATCAACATGTTCAAACAATCAAAAGATCACACACATTGCCTACTATCTCACATTCTGTCAACCCCTATTTTCATCCTCAAGACCTCAAAGGTAAAATCATCTTTAACAATGGTGCAGTCGAGTGACTCGAAGAGACGGTGTCGATTATTCCATCCACTGAGCTCGTTGCAAACTAATTACACAACAAATAAAAATAAAACTAAGAAATTTAGGGAAAATAACGAAAATATCCATTTAACTGAAGTAATAACAAAATAAACTTGACTTTCTAAAATCACAGAGAACCGATTGACATAAAACCAATCTTACCTGAACCTACTTTGAACCGACATGCCGGCTTACCAGGTTGTTTTGCTGTTTTGATCCGTAAACACAATCTTATGTGCTGAAGATTTCCTTAGATCTGTAATGAGAATAAAAACAATATTACAGTTACCTTATCTTGTATCGTTTACGTTCATCATCATGTGATGCTTTGTGATCCTTAGTTAAAGACTCAGCCTTTCCTTTTTTGGAAATAACCACTCTGCAATCACCTAAATTCTAGATGAAAAGCTCCTTCTCTATAATAAGAGCAGTGACACAACAAACACCACTTTCTAATCCCTGCAAGTCATCACCACAAAAAAAAAAATCATATTTTGTACCGAAAGATGGAGATCTCCGTCATGAATTAGAAGTAACGAGAACAAATTAAGCACACGATGAGTGGGTTTTTGAGATTTGAAAATCGGAATTGGATGAGTGAGTGTGTGTGGCGGATCTAAAAGACGGAGGCACTATAGATTTGAGAGAGAAATTGAAATTATGGTTTAAATTTTACTAAAATGGAGCCAGAACTATATTTGGGAGAGGGAGGGGTTGAAATTTTGATTTGAATTTTGAAAATGGAGCCCAAAACTATGAGTGTTATTTATGTATTATTATTAAATAAATGAAATTATTTTTTTTAAATAAAGTGGACGTTGATTTAATAATGACATAAGAAAAACTGAGTTGACGTGTCTAAGAAGTTGACACCTCAACTTTCTTATGTCAGCTCTATTTGCCTTGTTATAAAAAGTATAGATTGATAGATTTATTAATTATAATAACATAAACTAAAAATCTATATTGTCTTTAATTTGAGTAGTATATGCACATATATATAAAAGATTTGGATATAATGAAACTTCGGTAAATTGCGAGAAACTGTGAGAACTTTGTTAAAAAAAAAAAGAAAATAAAAACCAAGTATATGTAATCCATATATGTATGAGTGAACAGTAATATTATTTTGTGAAAATTAAATATAAATTGTATGATTCAAACACGTATGAAAAATAATGGTTAAAAGTACATAGTTGTGTTTTGTTTACGTAGTAGTAATCCTTATATATATTTATTTTAATTTTTTTTAATTTCCGTAGAGACTAATTACACATGAAACATATTAGAATAAAAAACAAAAATAGAATATATATGGAAAAATATATTTTTTTTACTAAATAAAGTTAATAATCATTGATACATATTGCGTATTTATGGTATATATGTTGTGTAATTATTTATATGTTATGTAAAACGTTGCATAATCATACACGTATATTGCGTAATTAGGGTTTATATTTATATAAACTAGTGAGATTGCCCCGCACTATGCGGCGGGAATCAGTCCCTATTAGTTCGGTGCGTCACGATATTGGCATTTGCTATAGTATTATTCCAAAGAGAAAACATTACATCAGCTGAAAACAATAAAAATGAATATCAGTACCAGTACCAGTACTGATCTTGTTTAGTTGATACGGTTATGTTCGTTTGCATTTTTTGTTTACTTTATTTAAACATTGCAATGTTTTTTTGAAAACGGATGTTGTATCACAGTCGTATCAATCTGAATTGAAACCAATTAAACAACATTTGTATCAATCGACAAAATTTAATTTTATGGTTAATACTTTTGATAAACTAACAAGCTATCATTACGATACCGTACCGAACTAAAACGAACAACATAGGTACTGGTACACATTCATTTTTATAGTTTTTTGTTTGATAACAGATACTTTGATCGTATCCTAAAAGTAATATTAGAAAAAAAAATGACTAAAATCAATTAAATGAGTAAAACAATAAAATAATGAAAACTTAGGAAAAAAACAATATTGGAAAAAAAAATTTAAGTACTCTTCATCGTGAGTTTCTATTCGTATAGATAACAATAATATACATAAAAATATACATACATTATATATAATGCTATTAAAGCATTCTGGAAAAGAAAATAGTAATTGAATGAAAAAATAAACTATTTAATCCCTAGTAGAAAAAACACATTTTTTGACACGTATCACGCGTCATAAAAGGGTACTTAGGTTGTGCCGTGTGGGGGTCGGCTCGTCCACACCACCCCACCTGGCTCGTCGGCGTCGCCCCCGTCCTCCCGCTACCTTCCTTGATGGGCCAAGTTGTTTAAAAGTTAGTCGTTGGTCTAACCGCTATATTTAAAAAAAAAATACGTTTTTTTATTTTTTAAATAAACCATACAAACCTCATTCATTTTTAACCCAATCTCAACCTACTTTTATACATTTTTATATCAATCTCTCCTACGTTTATACAATCTCTATTTTTTTTAAAAAGAAAAAACCTCTTCATAAATACTAACACACAGTGCCTTCTTCTTCGTGGGGTTCGTCATCTTCGGGTGAAGGCGATCAGTTTTTTGCAAACATCATAATGCAGGCAGACAGGCAGTATAGATGATCATTGAGGAAGAAACCACGTCACAACCGCGACCTAGGCAAGCATCCACAAACAGTAACCGAGAAGGTTCGGTTATGTCATTATTCTTTTGTGTTAATAATTTATTTATATTATATTTTGTGCTAATTATTTATTATTACGATCATTTATTTTGCCGATGAGCCCTTGTACACGGTCGCGATGTTTAGACGCCAGTTTCGAATGAGTTATCGAATGTTCTTACGTATAGAAGATGACTTGTTGAGGTTTGACCCCCTGTTTTACATTACGATAGGATGCTAGAGGAAAAAGGGAATTCACCACCTTACAGAAATGCACAACAGCCTTTCGCCAACTAGAATACGAGACGACACCCTATTCGTTGGACGAGTATTTAAGGATGTCCGAAAGAACTGCATGAGAATGTTTAAACAACTTTTGCGAAAGTGTGGTGATGCTGTATAGCAAGAAATATATGCAGAAACCAAACGTAAATGATGTCCAAAATTGTATGAGTTTCATGAAGAAAAGAATGGTTTTCTAGGAATGCTCGGAAGCATTGATTGCATGCACTGGCCGTGGTAGAATTGCCCTAATGCATGGCGAGGTTAATTTACGCGACGCGATCATGGACATCCAAAAACAATAATAGAGGTTGTTGATGATAGGAATGAATTTTACCCTTGTCTCTCTTTTCAACAACAAATGTTTCAATGTCTATTTGAGAGTTGGTGATAGGAATGAATTTTATTTTGGGTGGCTTAAGATAATTTAAGATAGTGAAATCATCTGTTTTGAAAATTTCAACCACATCACATTGATCAGACCATATCATATAGGTTTGAATTCATATTTTTGTTAGAGTGATCTTTTTACCACTTGGTTTTGTGATGTTGATTTTTTCACCAATTGAGTTGGTTGGTATCATCTCAACCATTTCAGTTAATGGAAGTGTTGGAGGGTTGCTCATTATCATGTTTTCTGAACCCAACTCCAAACTTCACAGTGCTTTTGATTTGTTTTTCAAGAAGCATCTCATAACCATTACAAGATTTACCCATTTTCACAAGCAATTTGAGTGGATTCCAACTCCTCCTTGCAACTTTGATATTTCTCTATCATAGTTTGGTGTTGGTCCTTGGTTATGGTTGCTTCATGTTTAAGACTGCTGATTTCTTGGTCCTTTTCACTTAATCTTGTTTTAAAGTCTCTTTTTAGTTTTTCAAGAACAATTTCACTAACTTGGACCATCTCCCTAAGGTTTTCATTCACCTCTTTAATGTTTGCAAATGCTATGATGCATTTGTCTAAACACAATTATTTGAGAATGTGAGATGATACCTTGGAAGCAGTAGCTTGAACCAGATCAGCATTGATGCATTCAGTGGAACTTTTGGGATAGTTTCTTCGGTCCTTTTTGCATGCCCTTTGTCACAAATAGATGTTTGTTCTAAGCTCTTAACAATTTCACCAACAGAGCTTTCACCAACACTTATTTTCCTTTCTTGATCTGCTACTCCTAAGGTATATTCAATTGCCATAAAACAAAAATTTGCATGTTCATCACTGTCATTTTCCATTAATGCAAAGTTTTTATTAATTAAACTTTTTGACAAGCTGCTCCAATCAACATAGCCTTCGGTGACAAAGCTTTGTTAATTAGGCTCTGCATTTGTGTGACAACTGTGATCTGTAAACGATGTACGATGTAAAACAATGTCAATTATCAATAAAACTATGTGTTTTGGTGTTAATATTTATGTATTTGTGTTTGACTATGTTACGATTTGATTCGAGTTCGATTTCAAGCTTTAAATCGCTTTCTGGAAAGTTATACGCAAACTGATGCGTAAACATAGTCGGTTTAATGCGACAAACACTCCAGAATAGTGAAATAGGCTTAACATAACTTAAATAAGCTTTACATAACCTAGAAATAAGTTTTGGAGGGTTTGGTGTGTCGAAAACAAGTTTATTCGATCGCAGGGACTATTTGTGTCAAACTGCGAAACTATGTCGATTCGTATTGTAACGAACATTCCAGAACTTGATCATAAGCTAAACATACCCTAAATACCATTTACCTAGCTTAGAAATAGGCTTTGAGGGATTCGGTATGCGAAAATAAACTTATTTGATCAACAGGGACTAAAAGCGTCAAAAAGTGCATAAGTTTGCATTTTCGCGCATATCTTACGTTCTGAACATATCCGGACATCCAAAAATTTTTGTAATCATTAAAATATTTTATTTTAGTGATTGGAATGAAAACATACCATTTATCACGTAATTTGGATCGTTTTTCGCGTCCGTTCGTGTTTCGTCGTAATTAACCGAATAACACAACCGTACGACGAAACGAACCGACATTAGAGATGATTTCAAGCATGTTTCACCTCCCCTATGCTTTAACATCCTTGTAGAGCCTTGAAAATGGGTTAACGGGGTTTAAACGCGTCGAAAATGGGTTAAATATGCTGCAGGGACCATTTTTGTCAGTTTTTGAAACTTTCTGGACCTCGGGAGTGGTGGCGTCGCGCGAAAGGGTACCCCCCTTTGCCGTGGCAGCACACAACGGGTTCATTTTGACAGAAATCCTGTTTTCAGCAACCAGCTTGAATTTGAGGGTCTTTTATGCAACTTTCTTAATACTATGAACTAGTTTTGGAGCTCCCATTGTATACTGAACCATGTTCCACAAGTGTATGGTTAGGATTGAACCTTGATTCTTACAAAAACACTTGTCATGATCTTTTTAATCGAATATTACTATAAATAGAAGTGGGTTCTTCACTTCATTCCTCACAATTTGATCTCAATTCTTCTCTAAGTTGAAGCACTCACTTGTGAAGCTTCATACCTGAGTATTTTGAGTGCAAATCTTCATTGCTTGGACCTTTTGTAAGCTTCTTTCATGCTTTTTATGTATTTCAAGCATGAAAGTCAAACAGTGTTTGACTTTCTGCTTTGACCATGAATTGGTCAACACAAAGTTCGTTTGAACTTTGCAACGTGAGCGTAATCACGATGGTTATAGTCTCTTGTGACTATACCTACTGATTACCACGTTGATTATTCAAAGTGACGAGTCAAAGTTTCGGTCAAAAATATGTGTTTATGTGTATTTTGCAACGAAGCTATTTTCGGGTATCAAAACACTTTGTTTTAATATCAAACTTGTTTTCTAACTTAGTTAACTCGTCATTTTATTCTAGTGCTTGTTTATGGTCGTAAGTCAAGAGGTCTTGACAACCGCTTAGACTTTCGAACCCGACCTGCTTGGTCGATCGTTAGGATCCGACCAAGCATATTTTGTGACCATAGTTGTATAGGTAATAACCTTCCGAGGTTATATCTTATGGTCATTTAATTTAATTAGTTGTATGATAGGTAGTTTATATGCCTTAGGAAAATGACCAAAATGCCCTTTTCATGCATAATTGGAAATTAAGCATATGTAACTTAATTTTTGTCACTTAAACTGATTATGCAACATATTTAAACATGTTAGGGCATATAATACTTGTCATAAGGCTAGTTAGGCGCCTCGAACGCGCATTCACGCGAACAACGCATTAACGTAGCGTAAGCTACCTTAATGGGTCGTAACGGGTTGTAAGCACTTAGGATAGGTTCCGATTAGAATGTAGGCTTTGTTAAACCATATCACACGAGTTGCAATACTCATTTGGTTTACGAGACCTCATTCTACCCGATCTTCCGATTTTGGTGTCGATTTATTAACTAGCGATCCGATTACTAGGTGCTACTTGACTTCCTTGGTTTGCCTGAGCTTCGTTAAGTTCATTAAATCGAGGATACATTGCACTTCAAGTGAGTACATAGTTCCCCTATTTTACTGTTTTCAATTGTTTTGGGGTGATTCATATGTGTTAAACGATTTCGATGCTTTCAACGATGATTTCAAAAACGAATACTATGGTTTATATTAAACACAACTATTTTCGATAATGTGAACGAACTTGTTAGACATATTTACATAACAAATGACATTCACTAACAATGATCAAGCCGACTATTATTAGGTTATGGTACCATAGGATCTGACAAATCCCATTATCGGACTGCACCCATGGTTATGTATGGGGGTTATGTGGGTAGCGACTGAATCTGATGATTGTTAACTTACCCTTTGGTGGTTTGTTAATACGAGTTGAACGATGGACGAGTTGCGAAGGTTTGAATGTTATAAGCGAGACGACCAAAAGTTAGTTTCACAATTAAAAATGAGAACGATTTGAATGATTGAACGATTTTGAACGATTGAACGATTGAAACGAATGAACGATTTGAACGATTGGAACGATTTGAACGATTGGAACGATTTGAACAAGTTAAACGAATTGAACGAACGATTGGTTTTTGGTTAGTGTTTAGATAACGAGACAGGTGTAATGTGATAAAAACATGGTAGATATGCCGCTTTTACTTCTTATATATAAGTGTTTTTATCATATTATATTTCGTGGCGTTATTTAGTTCACTTGGACGAACGATTTTCAAACGAGACACGCAACGAAGTTTACTAAACGATATAAACCATACGAGTTTTAATACGAGAACGATTACAATTTGGTTACTTAAACCTATGTTTTGGGCTAAGATTCATGGCAACGAGATTTTATAAAACTATAACCAACTTATTTTGAGCTGGTTATTCATTTTACAATACAAACATTTTACAAAACAAGGTCTTCTAATATCGATTAACGAAGTTATACGAGTTATTTCAACATGTAAACGAGCCATGAATCTGACACTCACATAAAACCTATGTGCTCATCGGCATTTCTTTGCTGACTTTATTTTTACATATGTTTCAGGTGGTTTCGAATGATGTTGAATGTGACTAGGATGCATGCTCACTTTGGACTGGATGAGGCCTTAGTGACTTAATAACGATGATAGCCGATATGTGAACTAATTTGTTTTAACTCTAAGATAATGTAACTGTTTAATAATTCAATAAAACGAAACTTTTGAATCCAAGGTTGTGAAACAATAATTCTGTCGCTCCATTCCCTGACGTTTCCGCCGCGGTTTCGTTGTTTTAACTCGGTCAGGGTGTGACAGAAGTGTTGGAATCCGAGCTTATGGTTATAGGGAATTAGGTTATTAGTAATGCTTTGACCTAGACTATAACTTTTCTAGGACCCTAACGCGAGTTTACTTGTATTTAGATTTTAAAAACAATACCGTCACCTATCTTTAGGTGATAACCACAACGAGAACACAATAACAAATCCGCTTTGAAAATCAATCATCTGTTCCTAGATGATTTATTATAAGGTTTTGAACCTTCAAAGTTTTCAAAATCTCATCAAAGTTTGGGTCTTATAATGTGAACACGTGCAATCTGGAAGGGTGGATGCCTGTATCCTGAGTTTTCTATCTAAGGCTAGAGTGTTCGTACAAATCCACATAATCGGACCAGTGACTCTTACCTGGGAACTCTTGGGATGAGTGTACACTTATAGGCTAAAGCAGGTCTTCTCTATACATTATATTGACCCATTTACTTTGATTAGTCACTACGTCTCGTTTGTTTGTTCGAGGTAAAGAACAAATGATCGCCTTCCTTATGTTTTATTGATGTTTCCAATACCTCTTTTGTTCATCCAATTGTCGATCTCACTCGTTTCTCATGTTTCCTTGTTCTTTTTAGAATATGCCTCCTCGACGAGATGCACAACCTCAAACTAACGCCGAAATCGCGGCCCTTGTCGCTCAGCAAATGGTTGCTATGATTCCGAACCTAATAACTCAGATTAATCAAGCGAACAACAACAATGCTCAGTGTAGTTTCAAAATGTTTAATTCGGATAAACCGCTAAAGTTTTCTGGGTCTCAAGGAGCAACTGGGCTCCTACAATGGTTCGAGAGTCTGGAGAGCACATTTAGACATGTTCAGTGTCCGAATGAATGAAAGGTTGAGTTTGCATCCAGTGTTTTTGAGAAGCGTGCTCTTACATGGTGGAACAGTGTGATGCGTGATAGGGGTGCCGATGTGGCGATGGCACAAACTTGGGAAGAGCTACGGGCTCTCATGATGAAAGAGATATGTCCCCATGACGAGATAAGGGCTTTGGAACGAGAGTTCGACGATTTGAAACAAGATGGGGGAGAACATCGTGCTTATATGGACCGTTATGAGGAACTGAGTTTGTTGTGTCCTACTATGGTTACCCCGTTGGAGAAAGCGATTGAGAGGTATATCAATGGTCTACCCGATTCTGTGCAAGACATTGTAACTGGTAGTAATCCTACCACTGTGCGTCAGGCGATCGAATTGGCTGCTACTCTGACTGAGTCTCAAGTCAGAAAAGGAAAAGTGACCCGCAAGGGTGATAAGAAGCAGTCGACCGATTCAGTTCAAGACAAGGGTAAGGGTAAGAAGAAGGGCGAGTCATCTAGGAGGTCAAGGAAGCGCAAGGCTTCCCAGAATTTTGCTGTCACTAATCAAAATGCTCAGAACCCACCAGCACAACCTCTTACAAAGAAACAATATACTGGTACTACGCCACACTACAATAGGTGCAATGGTCACCATGCGACCCAACAGGTTTGTAAACAGTGTACTACTTGTGGTAAAATTGGGCATACAACCAATATTTGTTGTTTGGCTCAGAATCAATGATGTGCTAAAAACGGGTTAACTAAGCTAACTAAATTTACCCTAATTCTAGACTCTCTAAGCTTTAAATTTATAAAACTAAGACTCTCTAAACCCTAAAACACACAACCGGCAAGTGTACCGATCGAATGTAGTATAGCCTAAGGAAGTCCGAGTATCGAACCCAAGAGACTCTACTGAATACGCTAATGACTCTATCTAGACTCAAACTGACACAACTGAACTAAATATTTGTTGATTGGGGGGGGGGGGGGTTCTAAAAATCCTAAGAATGCAAATAACAAATACTAACTATACTAGACGAACTAGACACGAACTCACACGAAGACTTTGACCAGTGGTGATGAAGACTACCTAGGCTAGACGCAAGCTAACTCAGAATGGATCTCTATTCGATGATTTTGTGATGTGGAACCGGGATCTTAAGATGCTAAACCTATTAAGACACCACTAAGCCCCTCAAACACGCTCAAGGCGATTCTTGTGGCACTACCTAGGCTGTTATGCTTACCGGTTTTCTAGATTTCTTATCCGTCCTCTAGTTTCTTGAAAGTGCTTATGTAAGACGCTCTACTTTGCCGCGCGAACGTCTAAAGCAACTACGGGTTCTAATCTTGGTTTAATAGACTATGGAATGTTAAGGACTTATAACCAAACCTAGACCTATTAATATTCTCGAGCCTTTTCGCGATGAGTTTAGCAGCACACTTGATTTTATAGCATTACCGAATATTACTTCTAAGGTTACTTACTCGATTTTCACCCTAAAGGATCAAAGATTTATTATGTGATATAGACACTCACCAAAACCTAAAACCCTAGCCCGACTCTATTCCGTGATAAAGACCGTCACCAAGAATCGAACGAAGCAACAAACAATAATAAAATAACATCAAGCACACATACGCACCAAGTTAGAAATCCATAGCTTTTACAGTACAAGAAAGATCCACAACCACGACAAAAATCGAATAAAGAACCAAACTTTATTAAGCTATTGTCATAACCTAGGTAGTATATGAAGTTTAGCCAAGAAACATGTCTAAAATCAACATAACAATCAGTAATAAATCAGAATTCATCATGAATAAACAAAGATCAAACGAACAAGAAGAATAAACGAGAAGATAAAACCCGAAAATCTTCAAACCTGAGTGTTCCCTAGCCTCCCACGATGATTCCAAGCTTCCCGAATGCTCCAAACGCCTCAAATCAGCCTCTCAAAGTCGTCCAAATTCGTAATTGTGGTGTTGTTATCGGCTGATGATGATAATCCTCATTAAATAACCAAGAAACCCAAAATCCGTAGCTGATCAAATCCGTTTCACGTAAACAACATCCTCGCGGCCCGCTTCAACTTATGTGTATCATTCACGCGGGCCGCGCGCCACTTGTAATCCGGAAATCCTTGTTTAGTTGATGTGGCCCGCTTCAAAAGTGATGTTAAGCTTATGCGGGCCGCCTGGAACCTTCAGAACTGCATTTTTCGCTCCGTTTCCACTCCCGAGCTTCCGGTTTCCGTTCCAGTCTTTCGCCTTTCCAGTTTATGACTCGTTTCTGCTTCTTTCAGCTGCAAAGACCTGAAAACACAAAATAATCAAAAGTATATACATTCTAATCTAAAATGACACTAAATCTAACTAAAACCGAACAAACCTAGACGCGAATAAAGATGTATTTTACAATACATCAATCAACCCGCTCATAATCCAGCACAGGTTCATGTTACAACTGTGGTGAAATGGGTTATTTCCGCAATAATTGTCTGAGGCTTGCAAATCCGAATGCCAACGCGAATGTGAATCCCGCTCGTGGATGAGCGTACAACTTAAATGCAAACGAGGCGCGTGCAGACAATGAGGTTGTTAACGGTACGTTCCTTGTTAACCATCAACCTGCATCTGTTCTTTTCAATTCTGGCGCCGATAGAAGTTTTGTATCGTTATCTTTTGAGCCTTTACTTGCGATACCTAGAACTAAACTAAGGAAACCCTTATCTGTCGAAGTTGCTACTGGTAAACCTCTTGTACTCGATTCTATTATTCGTGATTGTCAATTGAACCTCAACAACCATCTTTTTCCTATTGACCTCACACCGATGCAACTTGGGAGCTTCGACATTATCGTAGGGATGGATTGGCTAACTAAGTTTCATGCTGGGGTGGTTTTATTCGATAAGATTGTCAGTATCCCTCTTTCGTCTGGTGAAGTCCTAGTGGTTCGTGGCGAGAAACCATCTGGAGGTTTGAAACTCATGTCGTGTACGAAAGCCCAAAGTTATTTACGAAAATGATATGTATCTTTTCTGGCACATGTCACCGAGGAGAAAGGCAAGATCAACTGTATTCAAGATATTCCGATTGTTCGAGATTATCCAGAGGTGTTTCCTGAGGAACTGCCTGGTTTGCCAGTTCGTCAAGTCGAGTTTCATATTGATCTTGTACCTAATGCTAACCCGAATTGTGAAAGCACCTTATCATCTTGCGCCGTTGCCGGGGACACAAGTTTTTGGCGCCGTTGCCGGGGACACAAGGATTTTAAGAAAGTTAGGAATCAACGGCCTAATCACTTTTTCTTATTTTTCATTTTTTTGGATTTTTCTTAATTTTTCAGCTTCTGCAGAACTCAGCACGGGCCGTGCCCGCTGAACACGCCCCGTGCCCAATCATTGGAACTGGCAATCCTGTTTTAAGTCAGACAGTAAACTGAACACGGGGCCGTGCCCACTCAACACGCCCCCGTGCCCAAGATTTAGTTACTGAAAATAGAACCGTACGATCCCGACGGTTGGTAATTTATGACACATACATGAGTGATACTGATACTTTTTACTTTCGACACTCTTATGGTACTAAGTGGTGTCAATTATGTGGTGGTACCCATGAGGAATTAGAATGTTATTTTCTAAATTATAAGCCCCACTATATAGACCCATCGTTTCCTTGTATCCTTAAGAGGGGCGAAAGTAAAAATAATCCCTATCTCTCCCTCGAATGCTCCCAACCAGATTTTCTAGGAGAAATGCTTCTCGATAAATTATTTTAGTTAGAAGATCTAATTCTTAATTGGTTAAAAGAACTTAGGAAAGATTTCAATGATCTATTCCAAGACAATAACCAAGAAGAAGGGTTGGGCTCGCATTCAAACAACTTCGTTGTTTCCGACGATACTTCTAACTCTAGTGAGGACTTGAGCGATAGGCGTCCCTGTGTCGATTGTGCCGTGAAGGACTCCCCATCGACTTCGTTCAATGCATACATAGACCTGAGCGATTCGACATACACCTTATTTAATGAGAGCCCGGAAAAGGGTTGGACTTGTCCACCTACATATAGCATAGGAATCACCCTCACCGATAACCTCTTGGGATCTCGTCTTAATCTAGATCAACTAAGGTATCTTAGGCACTTTGGGGTTTTTCCATCCAGTAAGGAACCACCCGATCCGAAAAAGTTCCTTGAAAATAAACAAATTCCTTTAGACAGCTTCTAGACACGGGGCCGTGTCCAGGTCAGAACGCCCCTGTGTCCACCCAAAGATTCCCTTCTGATTTTATCAGAATACGGACAAAAATGTGTCAGGATTCCCTCTGCACACGGGGCCGTGTCCAGCCGACACATGGCCGTGTGCAGCGTACTGTCATTTTCTATAAATGCAGCCAAGAATCCTGCACATTTGAACCATTCTAGGGATAGAGATTTGGGGAATATTCTCACATACCATCCTAGGTATTTTCTAAAAGAAGTTTCTCAATTACCTTCTTGTCCTTTCCTCTTTTATCCACTATCATCTTCTTCATTTTTTCTTTCCTTGTACTTCCATTAAAGCTTGAAACCTGCATAATTTCAAGCTTTGATGAGATGTTTGTGAGATTTTTGTACTTGGAATCTTGTTCTACAACAATGTTTTAAGTTGTTTCTATTCTAAAATACTTCAAAAATCATGAAAACAATTTAAAACTCCAAGATTCCTTGTTCCTAAATCATGCAGATGTCTGAACACGGGGCCGGGTCCATTGAACACGGGGCCGTGTCCGAGGTACTGGGCCCATAGAATTGAACTCTTTTCGGTTTGTTTTCTCAGAATGGCAAGCAGAACAAGCGGAAACTCCTCGTCGCATTCCAGAAGCAACCTGAAGGGGAGAAGATCATCAACGGTTGAAGATTCTCTTGTAAACTATGTTTACGCCTTAAGAGAGGCCCTTGATGAAGTGACAAGTGTGGAAGAGGCATTGGTTGACCGTATTAATCATTTGACGGTGGGAATAGAGGGATGTCTTCGAGAGGTCAACCTTTTGCACCAAAGGTTGAACATTCTCGCTTCTCCTCCTTTGGTACCAATAATTACCCAAAGGGCATGGAATGTGGTTCCTGAAATCATCATACCGGCCGAGTGGTACGCCATGCATCCGGAGCCCCCTCGAGACATACTATAAGGGGTTCCGATTGGTGTCACTCCCCCTCCACAAGATGATGTGGAACATGAAGCTGCCTCCCTTCTCCCGAGGGAGATAGAAGAATGGCTCTAGCAACATCTAAGGGACACCGCCCGGCTTGGAGTTCTACAAGGCTTTTAGACCGGAAATCTATTTCCGGAATTTTGGTTCTTATTGTAGAAGTAGAGCTCCTTAGGAAGATTTTACGGATCACTTGACCTATCTAATATTAGGACTTTTAACTTTTATTTTCTGCTTTATTTTTCATTTTAGGACTATTATGTAATTGTCTCTATGACTTAATGAATGGTGGTTTTAGTTAATTTGGTGTTTGGATGGTGTTGAAATGAATAAAACACACTTGAGATGGCAAAGGATGCAAGGGAAACTTGAACCAGCACCCCATGTAGGAAAACAGAACCATCCGACGAAATTTCTTCATTACAGTAAGTTCGGCACGGGCCGTGTCCGCCCAACACGGCCCCGTGCTGCACAGTCTGCAGAAATACCCAGTTCAGGTACACTGGACACGAGCTGTGTTCAACCAACACGCCCCCGTGTCCAGGCTTCTGTTTCTCTTGATTTATTTTTGTTACTGGCACTTGAACACGGGGCCGTGCCCGGACAACACGGGGCCGTGTTCAGCGCCCAGTAACAGAAAATTTTTGCTTTTTCACCCTTTTTACACATTCAATCAACCTAAAAATTTATTTTTGGGACACATTGAGGACAATGTGTAATTTAAGTGTGGGGGGATGCTAAAACCTTGAATCTTGCAAGTCCTAAATACAAGCCTTACACAAAACTCTATTGGAACCGCTAATCACCCCAATTTTTTTCAAAAATTTTCATTTTTTTACTTGTCTAGGTTTAATTCGGGAATTTCAAATTCTAAAAAGGTTATATTTTTACAAATTTACAACCGATAGCGTCGTGATAAAAAGAACCAACATAAGAAAATTATTAAAATGCATGGCAAACTTAGTTAAAATTTGATTATATATACTTGATTACATAAAAACCCGTTCCCACAAAAGTGAGTTTTGAGCTTTTATTGAGCATACAAATACATATCATTATACTAAGTGCTCATTTTTCGTTTATTGTGTGAATAGTTGCTTGGTTCTTACAACTCTAGAACTTACCATGACGATACATTCCCGGTCCTTATCAACTTAAACCCGGGTAAGTAAATGATGGAGGCATTAGGACTAACCCTTTTTATTTCTACACCATTATTTTTTTTACCACCTACCCAAAATCCCCCTAGTTAGCCCCTTTGAGCCTAAACCTTTTCATTTCTTAACCCAAACCAAACACCCTTTCACCCACCAAAACCTTTTTTATTTTTAACCCTTTGTTTTAGTAACTAGCTCGGTTTTCCGTATGACTTTAAAAAAAATGTGTTGATGATGAAGCAAAAGAAATAAACAAACAAGTTCATCAAAAATAACTTTGTTTGAATAATAGCTTCATCAAAATAAAAATTACAAAAAAATAAAGTCTTACGAAAACCGATGCTTGTTACATTTTTTTTCGCCCTTTTTACTAACCACTAACCCAACCACCTTCCTTTAACCCAAGCCTAACCCTTCACCCAAAAAGTCCTCTTGATATTTACAAAGGTATATAGTTAAAAAGGAGGAGGATTGATTGCTTAGCAAGCTTATGGTAGGAGTAAGTTCCATGCCGCTCTCGAGTGATTCACTAAAATACATCTTCGGCCGAGTGTTGAGTGATCCCCCGTGAGGTATGTGAACTTGTATATAAAGAGAATTTTAAAGAAGCATGTTATGCCCTAATAAGTAATTTGTCTTATGAAAAGTTTTAAATAAATCATGACGAATAGGATTGTAAATAAATAAAAATAAAACGTAATAAAGAATCTTGGAAATTCCGACACTCTATGACAAGCCCGAAAACTTTCTCTTCTACCCATTCCATTTGGGTGTGTAAAGCCACATTATAAAGTGTTTTGCTTGAGGACAAACAAAGATTCAAGTGTGGGGGTATTTGATGTGTGCAAAATGCAACATATAAATTTCATAAATTGTGGCATAAAACTAACCCTTTTTAGTACTAATGTTGGAAAAAGTGTGCTTTTGTCTTCCTTTTGTATTTTCAGGATTAAATGAGCTCAAATTAACAATAGAAGCAAAAAGACAGCAAAATCTAACATAAATACAAGAAAAGGAACAAACGTGATGTGACACCTATGTCACTGCGACCATCAAACAAATACCAAACCAATGAAATATTGTATTTCATACTTTGGACTCGTATAAATATGTGTATCTTTTGCACATATCAACTCTTGTTCGATTTCAAGCTCTAAATCACTTTCTGGAAGGTTATACGCGCACTAATGCGTAAATATAACCAGTTTAATGCAACAAACACTCCGGAATAGTGACATAGGCTTAACATACCTTAAATAACCTCTACATAACTTAGAAATAAGTTTTGGAAGGTTTGGTATGCCGAAATCAAGTTAAATCGCTTACAGGGACTAAATTTGACAAACTGCGAAAGTATGTCAATTTGAACGGTAACAGACATGCCGGAACATGACCATAAGTTAAACATACCATAAATATCCTTCACATAGCTTAGAAATAGGCTTTGAGGGGTTCGGTGTGCTAAAATAAAATTTTGAGTCATTCAGAGACTAAAAGTGTCAAAAAGTGCACAAGTTTGCACTTTTGCGCATAACTCACGTTCTGAATACATCCAGACATCCAAAAATTTATGTAAGCACTAAAATATTTTATTTTAGTGTTTTGGCCTAAGAAAAATCCATTTGTCACGTCATTTGGATCGTTTTTCGCGCTTATGCGCATTCCGTCGTAATTAAGCGAACATCGCGTTCGTATGACCAAACGAACTAACATCCGACATATTTTTGAGCATGTTTCATGTCCACAATGTTTAGGCATCATCTTAGGGCCTTAAAGTTGGCTTAACGGGCCTTAAACGTGTCCGAAAATGGCTGTAAACACCAACAGGGACCAAAACTGTCATTTTGGAAAGTTTCTTCTGATCAGACATGGCCAGGCGGCCCGCGTAAGGTTTGTGTGTATCCTTACGCGGCCCGCATCAGTGTTCCAGACCAGATTCGATGTTTAACAGCCTGTTTCCAGCTGTTGTGCACTCCCAATTCCATTTCCACATGTCAATTCCTTATGGTGGGTGGCCATTTGACATACCATAACATTCCAACACATGTACGGGTGGGATTCGAGCACGGTTTCCATGAAACGATCTTAACGGTTACCCGAAAACTATAAATACCCAACCCCACCCATTGCAAAACCCACAAGAATCTGATCCTAGAAGCTCTAAGTTGAAACCATTGTTTCATACCTGAGCTACTTGGATCACGATTAGCATTCGGGGACCCTTCGTAAGTATTCCTTCGTTCTTTTATGTTTTTCGAGTCCGAAAGTCAAACTTTGTTTGACTTTTTGCGTTGACCAGTTTATGGTCAATGCGAAGTTCGTTTGAACTTCGCAACGTGATTGTAATCACGATGGTTATAGTCCCTTGGGACTATGCCTACTAATTACCACGTTGTCTAGGGTCGTAAGGGTAAGCGATCTAATAAATCGCTTATACCTTCGAACCCGACCCATTTGGTCGATCATTAGGATCTGACCAAATACATTAGGTGACCATAGTATATAGGGAATAACCTTCCAAGGTTATACCTTATGGTCGCTTCGTTAAGTAGTTGTATGATAGGTAGTATATATGCCTTAGGTAAATTACCAAAATACCCTTTTCATTGTGTAATTGGTAATTAAGCATATGTAACCTAAACTTTTGTCCCATAACTGATTATGTAACATGTTTAGGCATATAACACTTGTCATAGGGCTAGTTAGACGTCTTGAGTGCGCTTTTGCACGCACGACGCGTTAAAGTAGCATAAGCTACCTAAACGGGTCGTAATGGGTCGAAAGCACTTAGGTTAGGTTTCATTTAGCAAGAAGGCTTTGTTAAACCATATTACATGAGTTCCAATACTCGTTTGGTTTACAAGCCCTCATTCTATCCGATCCTCCGATTTAGGTCCAGTTAATTAACATAGTTACCTATATTAGGTGTCGTTTGATTCCGTGATCTCTAGCATTGCTTGGTGGTTATCTTAGGACTTCTGAGCAATCTCAAGTGAGTACATAGACCCCTCTTTTACTGTTTTCAAACTGTTTTGGGGTGGAACACATGTGCCTACTTGTTACTTTCATGTTTTCACATCATATACCTGCTATGTTCATTAGTACATTTATAGTACATGGTTTCATTACATTTTATGCTATGTATGCCCATTGTGTGCATACTTAGTACATTGCCTTACATTACATACTATGTATGCCCATTGTGTATGTACTTAATACATTGTTTCACATTAGATGCTATGTATGCCCATTGTGTGCGTACTTATTACATTGTTATACATTACACTTTATGCTATGTATGTCTTTTGTTGCATACTTAGTACATTTGTTATTCATCACATGTTTACATTTTAGATACACATTACATGATTTACATTAAACATGAACATTTTACTTTAGTAGTTTGGTTTGAGTAAGTGATTAAGTAACGAGGCGTGTGTGATATGATACAAGCCTGGTGGATACGCCGCTGGTACTTCCTATATATAAGTGTTTGTATGGTATTACATATCGTAGCGTTATTTGAATCATTTCAGTTTGAGACATATAACATTTTATACAAATAACATACTTTTCACAAGACATTGATTTACAAACAACTTATCTTATACAAACTCATCTTACATGGTTATTCATTTAACCATACATTATTCTCTTATTTATACATATCATCTGATCTTATCGTTTTTCAAATGATTTACAAGACAAAGCAAATTACAAGGTTCATGACTAAACATTTTCTCAAACATAAGTCATGAATCCTATTTTCTCAAAACCTATGTATCTCACAGGCATTTTTATGCTGACGTACCTATTTTCACATGTGTTTTCAGGAGATGATGCATAGGACTTATCAAGACATACTTAGGCGGACCTGTGCCTTAGTGACTTAAAACGAGACAAGAACTAGTTAATTTTTGTTATATACTCTTTGTTTCTGTTTAAAACAATGTAAACTTTCATGTTTGATTAATAAAACGAAACTTCAATTGCCATGGATTTGAAACAATTAATTCTGTTACAACAGTCCCCGAGGTTTCCGCCACGTTTTGTATGTTCTACGTGGTCGGGGTGTGATAGAAAAGATGGTATCAGAGCCAATGGTTATAGGGAATTAGGTTATTAGTAATACTTTGACCTAGTCTATAACCTTCTTAGGACCCTAACGCGAGTTCACTTGCGTTTAGTCATAAAACAATACCGTCACCTATCCTTAGGCGACGACCACGACAAGAACATAATTTCAAAACCGCTTTGAAAACAAATCATCTGTTCTAGGATGATTGATTACTAGGTTTTGAACCCTCTGTTATAAGGTTTTGAACCCTTTGAGTTTTCAAAATCTCGTCAAAGTTTTGGGTCCTAAATAGTGTGAACACGTGCAAACTGGAAGAGTGGATGCCTGTACCCTGGGTTTTCTGTCTAAGGCTAGAGTGTTCGTACAAATCCACATAATCGGACCAGTCACTCTTACCTGGGAACTCTTGGGGTGAGTGTCCACTTATAGGCGAGCATGTCTTCGCGATACATTATGAGGATCTATTTGCTTTGACTCAGCCTTTGTGTTGTTTGTTTGCTTCGTGGTTCAAACAAATGACCATCACCCATGATTGGTTCGGTATCTATTGAATATCTCTTGTTTCCCCTTTTAGAATGCCTCCACGACGCGAAAATCCGGTATCTATTGAAGATCTGGCAGCTGTCATTACACAGCAAATAACTGCTGCAATCCCGAACATCGTTGCCCAATGTCACCAAGCTCTCAACAACAATAATGCCCTCTGCAACTTCAAGACGTTCAACTCAGCTAAGCCATCAAAGTTTTCTGGGTCTCAAGGAGCGACTGCACTTCTGCAATGGTTCGAGAGTCTAGAGAGCACCTTCAGGCATGTTCAATGTCCAAACGAGCGAAAGGTAGATTTCGCATCTAGTGTCTTTGAGAAACGAGCTTTGACGTGGTGGAACGGTGTGGTGAGAGATAGGGGTGCCGAAGTGGCACTGGCTCAAACGTGGGAAGAACTTAGAGCACTGATGATGAAGGAATTCTGTCCTCGTCATGAGATCAGAGCCTTGGAAAGGGAATTCGACGATCTTAAGAAAGACAGCGGTGAACATCGAGCATACACTGATCGATATGAGGAGCTGAGCCTGTTGTGTCCTACCATGGTTACCCCTCTGGATAAGGCGATCGAAAAATACATTGATGGTCTCTCTGACTCAGTTCAGGACATTGTTACTGGTAGTAACTCCACTACGGTTAGGCAGGCCATTGAGCTAGCTGCAACCTTGACTGAATCTCAGATCAGGAAACGTAAGCTTTTTCGAAAGGGTGACAAGAAACCGGTCGAGGAATCGAAACCAATCGAGGAATCAAAGACCATGGATGAACAGACTGGATCCCCTAAGAAGTCAAAGAAGCGAAAGGCTTCTCAGAACTTCTCCATGGTTACTCACAATGATCAAGCCGTCCCCAACCAACCTGCTCAACCCCCTGCTAGGAAGCCATACAATGGAACTTCACCCTTGTGCAACCAATGTAACCTTCATCATCATGCTAGTGTGAAGTGCCGCGAATGCCAAATTTGTGGACGTAAAGGTCATACAGCAAAATTTGCATAGCAGCAGTTGCACCGAATCAAGCTGACAACAATCCTGCTCAAGCTCGCTTTCCACCAGGTTCTTGCTACAATTGTGGCGAGATGGGTGATTTCCGAAGAAATTGCCCAAAGCTTGCTAATGCTAATCCAGCACAGGGATGAGCATCTGACTGACTAGAAGACAACACCCTTTAGAAATAATCATGTCTTATGTATTATTTTCTTTTGTTGTCAAGGTCCATGAAACAGTTGTTATCATTGTTTATAAATAGATCTTTTATTTACATTGCAATGTATCTATGAGGTTGTATGCATAAACAACATATCCCTTACAATACCGACAATTAAGGAATCGTATTCCTTGAAAAGCAAACTACCACCCAATTTTTTTTTCCATTTTATGATATCTTGCGTTTCCACGAAATTCCTAAGTACCCGTTTCTTCTAAGGAAAACGAAGTACAAGGCGCAAGTTACAACACTAGACGAATACCCAAAGTACCACTGTAAATCCTTAATAGGGTACCTAAGGGTATTTCCGTAAATCCTAAAATTGTTGTGTCCCATAATTCAGATATTATGTTCTTTGAAAACAAAATCGAATTTCTGGGAGATCTTCCTATCTTTTCAGATAGATCCCAGAGGACATTGAAGTCCATTGACTGGTTTCCATATCCATTTTCAATCGATAACAAGTTAATAACAAATTAAACAACTATGTGATTATGTGCTTATGTGTTTCCTTTCATGTTCTTGTGTAATCTAAGTTTTGTTATCCAAATTCTCGTAGAATCTTCCATATCTTCGTATAAGGGATTCATAGTAGGATATCCAAAGGTACTATATTAAATCCTCAATGGGCTTTTACGTAATAGTAAAGACCTTTGGATTATATTGTACTATTCCATAATTAGACCACTTGAGTGATCTAGTTAAACAGATTGATCCAAAAATCTGGTTAGGAATATCATGCGATGAGATAGCTGAAAGGACTCCTTGGTGGCCTAATTAAAAGGATCATTTGTCGATCTAATTAAAAGGACCTTATGGTAGTCTAGTCACACTCATCACAGGTTTGATTTTCCTCCCCTTCACATTACAAAACAAATTGTGCGGACTGTGCAAGGAATTGCGTAATTATGGATGCATACATAATTATGAAATTCAGTGCACAGAAACCACAGCAAGTTTGGTCGTGTGTCTAGAAATGACTCGTTCCGTTCATTTTCATTTCTGAAGAAATTGTGGAAAATGACTCATTCTGTTCATTTTCGTTTCTGAAGAAATCGTGGAAGATGACTCGTTCCGTTCATTTTCGTTTCTGAAGAAGTTGTGGAAAATGACTCGTTCCGTTCATTTTCGTTTCTGAAGAAGTTGTGGAAAATGACTCGTTCCATTCATTTTTGTTTCTGAAGAGGTTGTAAAAATGACTCGTTCCGTTCATTTTCGTTTCTGAAGAGGTTGTGGAAAATGACTCCTTCCGTTCTTTTTCGTTTCTGAAGAATGCCTGTTGAAAATAACTCCGTTCATTTTTCATTTCTGAAAAATGTCCGTTAAAGAGAAATAACAGGATTATGCCTTGCTTATCTTTGATTGTTACTTAACACTAAGCCACAGATAGACTCCTACGAATTAATTTCGGGACGAAATTTCCTAAAGTAGGGGAGACTGTGACACCTGTGTCACTGCGACCATCAAAAAAATACCAAACCAATGAAATATTGTATTTCATACTTTGGACTTGTATAAATATGTGTATCTTTTGCACATATCAACTCTTGTTCGATTTCAAGCTCTAAATCGCTTTCTGGAAGGTTATACGCGCACTAATGCGTAAATATAACCAGTTTAATGCAACAAACACTCCGGAATAGTGACATAGGCTTAACATACCTTAAATAACCTCTACATAACTTAGAAATAAGTTTTGGAAGGTTTGGTATGCCGAAATCAAGTTAAATCGCTTACAGGGACTAAATTTGATAAACTGCGAAAGTATGCCAATTTGAACTGTAACAGACATGCCGGAACATGACCATAAGTTAAACATACCATAAATATCCTTCACATATCTTAGAAATAGGCTTTGAGGGGTTCGGTGTGCTAAAATAAACTTTTGAGTCATTCAGGGACTAAAAGTGTCAAAAAGTGCACAAGTTTGCACTTTTGCGCATAACTCACGTTCTGAATACACCCGGACATCCAAAAATTTATGTAAGCACTAAAATATTTTATTTTAGTGTTTGGTATAAGAAAAATCCATTCGTCACGTCATTTGGATCGTTTTTCGCGCTTATGCGCATTCCGTCGTAATTAAGCGAACATCGCGTTCGTACGACCAAACGAACCAACATCTGACATATTTTTGAGCATGTTTCATGTCCAAAATGTTTAGGCATCATCTTAGGGCCTTAAACGTGTCGGAAATGGCTATAAACACCAACAGGGACCAAAACTGTCATTTTGGAAAGTTTCTTCTGATCAGACATGGCCAGGCGGCCCGCGTAAGGTTTGTGTGTATCCTTACGCGGCCTGCGTCAGTGTTCCAGACCAGATTCGATGTTTAACAGCTTGTTTCCAGCTGTTGTGCACTCCCAATTCCATTTCCACATGTCTATTCCTTATGGTGGGTGGCCATTTGACATACCATAACATTCCAACACATGTACGGGTGGGATTCGAGCACGGTTTCCATGAAACGATCTTAACGGTTACCCGAAAACTATAAATACCCAACCCCACCCATTGCAAAACCCACAAGAATCTGATCCTAGAAGCTCTAAGTTGAAACCATTGTTTCATACCTGAGCTACTTGGATCACGATTAGCATTCCGGGACCCTTCGTAAGTATTCCTTTGTTCTTTTATTGTTTTTCGAGTCCGAAAGTCAAACTTTGTTTGACTTTTTGCGTTGACCAGTTTATGGTCAATGCGAAGTTCGTTTGAACTTCGCAACGTGATTGTAATCACGATGGTTATAGTCCCTTGGGACTATGCCTATTGATTACCACGTTGTCTAGGGTCGTAAGGGTAAGCGATCTAATAAATCGCTTATACCTTCGAACCCGACCCATTTGGTCGATTATTAGGATCCGACCAAATACATTAGGTGACCATAGTATATAGGGAATAACCTTCCGAGGTTATACCTTATGGTCGCTTCGTTAAGTAGTTGTATGATAGGTAGTATATATGCCTTAGGTAAATTACCAAAATAACCTTTTCATTGTGTACTCGGTAATTAAGCATATGTAACCTAAACTTTTGTCACATAACTGATTATGTAACATGTTTAGGCATATAACACTTGTCATAGGGCTAGTTAGACGTCTTGAGTGCGCTTTTGCGCGCACGACGCGTTAAAGTAGCATAAGCTACCTAAACGGGTCGTAATGGGTCGAAAGCACTTAGGTTAGGTTTCATTTAGAATGAAGGCTTTGTTAAACCATATTACTTGAGTTCCAATACTCATTTGGTTTACAAGCCCTCATTCTATCCGATCCTCCGATTTAGGTCCGGTTAATTAACATAGTTACCTATATTAGGTGTCGTTTGATTCCGTGATCTCTAGCATTGCTTGGTGGTTATCTTAGGACTTCTGAGCAATCTCAAGTGAGTACATAGACCCCTCTTTTACTGTTTTCAAACTGTTTTGGGGTGGAACACATGTGCCTACTTGTTACTTTCATGTTTTCACATCATATACCTGTTATGTTCATTAGTACATTTATAGTACATGATTTCATTACATTTTATGCTATGTATGCCCATTGTGTGCGTACTTAGTACATTGCCTTACATTACATACTATGTATGCCCATTGTGTGTGTACTTAATACATTGTTTCACATTACATGCTATGTATGCCCATTGTGTGCGTACTTAGTACATTGTTATACATTACACTTTATGCTATGTATGTCTTTTGTTGCATACTTAGTACATTTGTTATTCATCACATGTTTACATTTTGGATACACATTACATGATTTACATTAAACATGAACATTTTACTTTTGTAGTTTGGTTTGAGTAAGTGATTAAGTAACGAGGCGTGTGTGATATGATACAAGCCTGGTGGATACGCCGCTGGTACTTCCTATATATAAGTGTTTGTATGGTATTACATATCGTAGCGTTATTTGAATCATTTCAGTTTGAGACATATAACATTTTATACAAATAACATACTTTTCACAAGACATTGATTTACAAACAACTTATCTTATACAAACTCATCTTACATGGTTATTCATTTAACCATACATTATTCTCTTATTTATACATATCATCTGATCTTATCGTTTTTCAAATGATTTACAAGACAAAGCAAATTACAAGGTTCATGACTAAACATTTTCTCAAACATAAGTCATGAATCCTATTTTCTCAAAACCTATGTATCTCACAGGCATTTTTATGCTGACGTACCTATTTTCACATGTGTTTTCAGGAGATGATGCATAGGACTTATCAAGAGATACTTAGGCGGACCTGTGCCTTAGTGAATTAAAACGAGACAAGAACTAGTTAATTTTTGTTATATACTCTTTTTTTCTGTTTAAAACAATGTAAACTTTCATGTTTGATTAATAAAACGAAACTTCAATTGCCATGGATTTGAAACAATTAATTCTGTTAAAACACTCCCCGACGTTTCCGCCACGTTTTGTATGTTCTACGTGGTCGGGGTGTGACACGTGACATGCCCGACCCCACGACAGCATCTTCCCAAGCAAAACAAGAAGACAGAAGACTGAACACGCCCCGTGCTCAGCCAGCACGGGGGCGTGCCCAAGTGTCAGCAGAATAGACAAAGTGGTAGAAGCTTCTATTGCCCACCACGGGGTCGTGCTCAGCGGACACGGGGTCGTGGTCAACTATAAGATTCGCACAATCCAGGCAAATCTTCATAGTACAAAGATTCTTCTGCACACGGGGTCGTGCTCAGCGGACACCGGGGCGTGGTCAACTAATAAAGACAAACTGCATTAAATGAAGAAAGATAGGATGTGGACACGGGGCCGTGCCCGAGCTTCTGTTCAGCGTACAAATAGGAGTGCTTGGCTCAAGCTCAAACCATCCCTTGGCACACCACCTCTCTCACACTTCACCCACCACCCACCACCACCATAACACCACCATCCATTGTCCATCATAGAGTGTGTGAGTCGTCTCGGGATCCAAGATTGGTCGTAAGAGTTCTTGACAATCAAGGCCATGTTTGCCTAAGTCTCTTACATCACTTGGTGAAGACAAGTGTCTAGAGTAATACTTTTTATTTTTAATCTTTTCGCACTTTTTACTTGGTTTTGTATTAATGACTTTAATAACTAGTTTCTTATGTTGAAGGTGATTCTTCCTTATCGTTTGTCCGTGGTGTCTTGGCATTATTTTACTGTCTATATAAAATAAAAGATTTTCACCATTCATATCTCCACGGTCTATATGGAGGTATGTTGGCTACCTGGTCGGGGGTTAAGGGAACGGTTTGGTAAGAGTCTTGCCGTTGTTCAGCGTTTAGAGATCCTGCAAAGGACCTGGGTCAAATTTAGTAGGATCTCCTTCAATACTTAACGGTATTGGATGGCGGGGGTCCAAACTCTTTGATCCCCTCATAAGTTAAACTAGTATTAATACTATAACCCAGCTATTTAGGACTGTATCCCTGCTGACTCAGACTACTTAGTCGAGGGTAACGTCACCTTCAAAAGAGGGGCCTACCATAATTTGCATTAATAACTTAATTAATTATCTTTCAATAATCCGACCCTTTAGGATTGTATCCTTGCTGACTCAAACTACTAGGTTGAGGGTAACGTCACCTCCAAAAGAGGGGCCTACTAAAATAACTAAGATAATCTCTTAAAATAGTGCAAAAGTGCGGAAATAATCAAAGGTTACACTAAACACGAGTCGGAACCAAGTGATTCATCTTGTCTATCTGTTTTTATTTTATTTTATTTTTCAGCATTTTAGTTAGTTTTTATTTTTCTTAGTTTAAAAACCTTTTTCTAAAATTTTGATTTGATTAGACGTTGAGGATAAACCGGTACTAAAAGCTCTTGTGTCCTTGGACGACCTCGGTATCTTACCAACACTATACTACGCTCACGATGGGTGCACTTGCCCGTATGTGTGTTTAGTGTTAGTAAATATTTTGTTTTATAAATTTAAAACTTGGCTAAAGAAAGTGTAAAAGGGCTTAAAATATACTTAAACTTATATACACACTTCACACGCATCAGCTTAAACTCGAAACGAAAGACGATGGGTTATTCTATTTCAAGAATCATTTGTGGATTTCGAAACAAGACGATCTTCGCACTTTAGTGATGCACGAATCTCACAAGTCTCGATATTCTATTCATCTCGGTGCTGACAAAATGTACAAGGATCTTCGTACTCAGTACTGGTGGCCTGGTATGAAGAAGGATATTGCTTTGTATGTATCGAAATGCCTAACTTGTCTCAAAGTCAAGGCTGAACATCAACGACCGTCTGGATTGCTTGTACAACAAGAGATACCGGTATGGAAGTGGGAGAACATTGCGATGGATCTCATCACTAAATTACCGCGCACATCTAGAGGTCATGATGCTATTTGGGTTATTATCGATCGATTAACAAAGTCAGCTCACTTTATACCAATTCGTGAGGATCTATCAATTGATAAACTTGTCAAGATTTATGTTGATAAGATTGTATCTCGACATGGTATTCCTTTGGATATCATTTCCAATCGTGATGCTCGATTTTCATCTCATTTTTGGAAGACCATGAAATCTGCTATGGGAACTCAACTGAATCTAAGCACTTCATATCATCCCCAAACAGAAGGACAATCTGAGAGAACGATACAAACGTTGGAGGATATGCTTAGAGCATACGTGATAGACTTTGGTGGTAATTGTGATTCTCATCCACTGTTGATTGAATTCTCTTACAACAATAGTTATCATGCTAGCATCAATATGGAATCGTTTGAAGCTTTATACGGTCGAAAAGTCGTTCACATGTCTGTTGGAATGAGATCGGAGAAGCTCAGCTTACTGGACCTGAGCTCATTCTGGAAACAACAGATAAAATCAAGAAAATTCGCGATAATCTTCTGATAGCTAGAAACCGTCAAAAGAGTTATGCGGATATGCGACACAAGCCCTTGAATTCCAACTTGGTGCCCGTGTCCTACTCAAGGTATCCCCTTGGAAGGGAGTGGTGAGATTTGGAAAGAAAGGAAAACTTGCACCACGATATGTTGGACCATTTAAGATTGTTGAAAGAATTGGAAAGGTTGCCTATCGACTTGAGCTGCCTCCAGAGCTTGGGAATATTCACCCAACATTCCACGTGTCCATTCTAAGAAAGTTTTTGGTCGATACTGATCTTCATATTCCACTCGACGAAATTCAAGTTGATGAAACGATGCACTTTGTCGAGAAACCTGTGGAGATAGTGGATCGTGAAATCAATTGAAGAACAAGCGAATACAATTAGTGAAGGTTCGCTGGGAGTCCAAACGTTGCCCAGAGTTTACTTGGGAGCGTGAGGACCAAATGAAAGCGGAATATCCACATTTGTTTTCATAAGTTTCCTCTAGTTAAAATTTCGGGATGAAATTTCCTAAAGTAGGGGAGACTGTGACAACTGTGATCTGTAAACGATGTAAGATGTAAAACATTGTCAATTATCAATAAAACAATGTGTTTTGGTGTTAATATTTGTGTATTTGTGTATTTGTGTTTGACGATTTTACGATTTGATTCGAGTTCGATTTCAAGCTTTAAATCGCTTTCAAGGAAGTTATACACAAACTGATGCGTAAACGTAGTCAGTTTAATGCGAAAAACACTCCGAAATAGTGAAATAGGCTTAAGATACCTTAAATAATCTTTACATAACTTAGAAATAAGTTTTGGAGGGTTTGCTGTGTCAAAAACAAGTTTATTCGATCGTAGGGACTATTTGTGTCAAACTGTGAAACTTTGCCGATTCGTATGGTAACGAACATTTCGAAACTTGATCATAAGCTAAACATACCCTAAAAACCTTTACATAGCTTAGAAATAGGCTTTGTGGGATTCGGTACGCGAAAATAAAATTACTTGATCAACAGGGACTAAAAGCGTTAAAAAGTGCATAAGTTTTCATTTTCACGCATATCTTACGTTCTGAACATATCCGGAGATTCAAAAAATTTTGTAATCGTTAAAATATTTTATTTTAGTGATTGGAATGCAAAAATATCATTCGTCGCGTAATTTGAAGCGTTTTTCGTGTCCGTTTGTGTTTCGTCGTAAATAACCGAATAACACAACCGTACGACCAAACGAACTGACATCCGAGATGATTTCAAGCATGTTTCAAGTCCCCTATGCTTTAATATCCTTGTAGAGCCTTGAAAATGGGTTAATGGGGTTTAAACGCGTAGAAAATGGCTTAAACATGCTGCAGGGACCAATTTTGTCAGTTTTTGAAACTTTCTGGACCTGGGTAGTGGTGGCGTCGCGCGACAGGGTACCCCCCCCCTTTGACGTAGCGGCACGCGACGGGTTCATTTTGATAAAAATCCTATTTTCAGCAACCAGCTTGAATTTGAGGGTCTTTTATGCAACTTTCTCAATACTATGAACTGGTTTTGGAGCTCCCATTATATACTAAACCATGTTCCACAAGTGTATGGTTAGGATTGAACCTTGATTCTTGCAAAAACACTTGTCATGATCTTGTTAATCCAAGCTTACTATAAATTGAAGTGGGTTCTTCACTTCATTCCTCACAATTTGATCTCAATTCTTCTCTAAGTTGAAGCTCTCACTTGTGAAGCTTCATACCTGAGTATTTTGAGTTCAAATCTTCATTGCTTGGACCTTTTGTAAGCTTCTTTCATGCTTTTTATGTATTTCAAGCATGAAAGTCAAACAGTGTTTGACTTTCTGCTTTGACCATGAATTGGCCAACACAAAGTTCGTTTGAACTTTGCAACGTGAGCGATTACCACGTTGATTAGTCGAAGTGACGAGTCAAAGTTTCCGTCAAAATACGTGTTTATGCGTATTTTGCAACGAAGCTATTTTCGGGTATCAAAACACTTTGTTTTGATATCAAACTTGTTTTCTAACTTAGTTAAACATGTTTTAACATGTTTAACTCGTCACTTTTAGTGTTGTGCTTGTTTATGGTCGTAAGTCAAGCGGTCTTGACAACCGCTTAGACTTTCGAACCCGACCCGTTTGGTCGATTGTTAGGATCCGACCAATCATATTTTGTGACCATAGTTGTATAGGGAATAACCTTCCGAGGTTATACCTTATGGTCACTTAGTTTAATTAGTTGTATGATAGGTAGTTTATATGCCTTAGGAAAATGACCAAAATGCCCTTTTCATGCATAATTGGAAATTAAGCATATGTAACTTAATTTTTGTCACTTAAATTGATTATGCAACATATTTAAACATGTTAGGGCATATAATAATTGTCATAGGTCTAGGTAGGCACCTCGAACGCGCATTCGTGTGAACGACGCATGAAAGTAGCGTAGGCTACCTTAATGGGTCGTAACTGGTCATAAGCACTTAAGATAGGTTCCGATTTAGAATGTAGGCTTTGTTAAACCATATCACATGAGCTCCAATACTCATTTGGTTTACGAGACCTCATTCTACCCAATCTTCCGATTTAGGTGTCGATTTATTAACTAGCGATCCGATTACTAGGTGCTACTTGATTTCCTTGGTTTGCCTGAGCTTCGTTAAGTTCATTAGATCGAGGATACTTTGCACTTCAAGTGAGTACATAGTTCCCCTATATTACGGTTTTCAATTGTTTTGGGGTGATTCATATGTGTTAAACGATTTTGATGCTTTCAACGATGATTTCAAAAATGAATACTATGGTTTATATTAAACACAAGTATTTTCGATAATGAGAATGAACTTGTTAGACGTATTTACATAACGAATGACATTCATTAACAATGATCAAGTCGAACAGTATTAGGTTATGGTACCATAGGATCTGACAAATCACGTTATCAGACTGCACCCATGGTTATGTATGGGGGTTATGTGGATAACGACTGAACCTGATGATTGTTAACTTACCCTTTGGTGGTTTGTTAATACGAGTTGAACGATGGACGAGTTGAGAAGGTTTGAATGTTATAAGCGAGACGACCAAAAGTTAGTTTTCACAATTAAAAACGAGAACGATTTGAACGATTGAACGATTTTGAACGATTGAACGATTGAAACGAATGAACGATTTGAACGATTGGAACGATTTGAACAAGTTAAACGAATTGAACAAACGATTGGTTTTTGGTTAGTGTTTAGATAACGGGACAGGTGTAATTTGATAAAAACATGGTAGATACGCCGCTGGTACTTCTTATATATAAGTGTTTTTATCATATTATATTCCGTGGCGTTATTTAGTTCACTTGGACGAACGATTTTCAAACGAGACACGCAACGAAGTTTACTAAACGATATAAACCATACGAGTTTTAATACGAGAATGAATACAATTTGGTTACTTAAACAAATGTTTTGGGCTAAGATTCATGGCAACGAGATTTTATAAAACTATAACCAACTTTTTTTGAGCTGGTTATTCATTTTACATTACAAACATTGTACAAAACAAGGTCTTCTAATATCGATTAACGAAGTTGTACGAGTTATTTCAACATGTAAATGAGCCATGAATCTGACACTCACACAAAACCTATGTGATCGCCGACATTTCTTTGCTGACTTTATTTTTACATATGTTTCAGGTGGTGTCGAATGATGTTGAATGCGACTAGGATGCATGCTCAATTAGGACTGGACGAGGCCTTAGTGACTTAATAACGATGATAGTCGATATGTGAACTTATTTGTTTTAACTCTAAGACAATGTAAATGTTTAATAATTCAATAAAACGAAACTTTTGAATCCATGGTTGTGAAACAATAATTCTGTCACTCCACTCCCCGACGTTTCCGCCGCGGTTTTGTTGTTTTAACGCGGTCGGGGTGTGACAATTTGCAGGAGCAACTTGTGGTGCTTGAATTTGTGCAACAAGCACTTGGTCCTGGGGTAGTTTGGGTATTTTGATAAAACTGTTAGGTTTTAGATTGAGGTCTTTGGTTAGGATATGTGATCAATGGTGCAGAGTTATTTGATTGACTCCTTCACTCTCTTGCAAAGTGACTTAATCTATTACACTTGAAACATTTGATTTTAGATTTATCTAACCCTACCTTTGACCTCCCATTTAACCCTAGATGTGTTCTACTAGTCCTTCTGTAAAAATTGTTTTCACTAAGAGTGAGTAGTGCCACTTGGTGCAGCATATGCATTTCATCAAGGTCAGTTGGGTCTATATGCTTCAGATCATCAAGGAGAAACGACAAACTATGAGGACCAGGACCATGACCATTAACTTTTGCTGTGAACGGAGAGTTTGAGGAGTATTGATCAGAGTTGATTCCAATTATATATCACTACGTCAAAACTTGGCTTTAGCAACACTTTTCCCAACACCGACGTGTCACACATTTGAATAAATGTGTGACTAAAGGTCGCTTATAATATTTTAAAACACTTTCCACACATTTTATTATTAATGTGACCATTGTATAACAGTTCAAAACCTTTAGCCACACTTTTCAAAAAAATATGTGATATTTACTAGCCAGTTTTGCCACAACTCGAAAAGTGTGACCAAATGTGACAAACTACCACAGTATTTGTTTAATTTTTTAATTCATGTGACGAATACACATCTTTTCAAAACCTTTAGTCACACTTTCAATAAAAAAATGTGACAATTGCTAGCCACAGTAGAAAAGTGTGGCCGGATATTACTAACTGTCACAATAAGTTTTTAATGATGTGGCTAATGAATAGTACATATAGCCACTTACGAATTTGTATGACTAAAAACTAACACTTATTAGTCACTTATAAATTTTTATGTGTGGCCAAAAGTGTTTTAAAACAAAAAACGTGATTATAAGTGGTCTATAATCACACTTTTATTACTTTATGCGACCATCTTTGGTTACCCACAAAATACAGCCAAGAAAGTCAATTCCTTGCTCATCCATCTATCAGCTCCATACATTTCACTCCACCTACGCATCCCTCCGCGCTCTAGTGCCTTCGTGGGTGTTTGGGATTGCTTATTTTCACCTCCTTTTAACTTATTGACTTCTTAAAAGTTAATAAGTCATTTTAGTAGTGTTTAGATATGAACTTGAGAAAAGAGTTTTTATGGTCTGAAAAGGAGAAAAGAAGAATTTAAAATTTGTGACTTCTCCAAAAGAAGAAAAGAAGTTGGAAAAGAAGAAAAGTAGAAAAGTTAAAAGCAATCCCAAACACCCCCCGAATAATCCTAATTCTGAAATTAAGAACCCCTAGGTTTATGGAAGAAGACGATGTAGAAGTTTTATAGTTATGAAATTAAGAACCCTAGCTAAGAATCTAAAGATGGAACATGGGGCTTCATTCTTTTAAAAATCAAGGTCTTTCCTTTGCTAAATTTGAATGAACTAATTTAGTATCTCTTAATCTCAGGAATTTGTTTGTTTTTAGTTGAAAAAATACCTAAAGAGTTTATTTTAGATGATTTGTATCATAAAGAATGTGATTTTGGGTAACTTTAAGGTAGTATTCTTTACATTATCTCATTCGCCTTTATCCAAGTATTCTTATATGGGCTTTATGTTCTTTTGATTTACTGAATTAACGAGTGGAATATAAAGATCCATGTGCTAACATGGATTACAAAATATGTTTATCTTTTGGACGCATACCAGGTGTTTGTGAATTTTCCTGAATCAAATGTATATCTAATGTTCCAATATGTTTGTATGACTCAGATGCATTCAGTTCTGATGTTAGATTGGTGGTACTGTAGAAGAAGATGTGGTTGCCCTTATAAAGGTCTGATTTGGTACACTTGTATAGAGTTAGCTGGCATAATCATGTAATGATGACTTCTTTTGTAATTGTAATAATGAAAATGAAACAGAAACAAACTTGTTTTGGGGTCTTTTATTTAGGCATGCTAGTTTCGTCAAGTGAAGAGTCTTATAGCATGATAAAGTTAAAGCAATTGCATTAACATGTGCTTCATAATGAAGTATGTTCAGTTTCATAATAAAGTTATACTAAATGTAGCATATGTTAATGGGGTATTTTGATTAATAACATCACTTCTGATTATTTATGGGTCAAATAAATTTTGATAACCGGTTTCATATTGGCCGTCATAACTACGTGTCAAAAGGTCAAATAAATTTATATTCTCTTTTAATTTAATTTGATGCATGTCTGATTCCATTATATTTAGATATAAAATCAGCGGTTTTCATGCACACATCAAACCGACGTCATGTGTGACTAAAGATTAGACAATACTCACATTTAAAATTACCAAGTTGTTTTGTGTGACTAAAAATAGGTTTTAGCCACACTTATAGTAAATTCATGTAACTAAATAATAAAACAGCAACACTTACAGCAAGTTATGTGGCCGTTGATATCATTTAGTCACACTTAATTAATGGAATTCTTGATTACAACAACTTTTTTGCCGCAATGTTTTTTAATTGATGTGGCTAAAACAAACTTTTAAGTGACTATATAACATAAATGACCACACTTACAATAAATTCATTTGGCTATTACTACTCTTTAGCCACAGTTTTGTACACAAAATTCTAGCGAGAAATAGTGGTACCCTTTAGCCACACATTTAAGTTTCTACGACCACTAAACATGAATATGGTTGTATGATACCTACGATAACTCGACCTTTGGTTACACTTGAGTTGGAAAACAATATGTTGGGAAAGGCATATGGTTACACGTTTTAGTGTGGTCGTAAGCCTTTTTTTACGTAGTGTATTAATATAGTGATCAAAACTCCGATCATTTGTCATTCTTGAAGATGATCCTTTCTGACTCAGAAGTGCCGTGCTTCCAAAAACATAATCATCTGACACTTTTCCAGCTAGAGCTTTGTAAGTCCAAAAACTATCAACCGGATATCAAAATCACAATCAAGAGTGCGGAATACTGTTGAAAGTAATAAGAACAAGAACTTGAATGATTGAATAACCAAAGTGCTGATGGTTTCTAGGAACCGTCTGGTACACCGAATTCGAAATATGACAAGAAGAACAGAAAACAAAACAAACTCTCTAAAAATGTCTAACCTAATAATGAACTAGGTTCACCCTATTTATAGTTACATAGGGTGACCTAGTTACAGACTGGGCCAGGCCCACATACACAAATAATAACCAAACAGGCCCAAAACATCTAATTAGCCCACATGGCTTATTCTAATATTATCTAACCCACTACGAGGCTAAGCCCAATAGCCTATAATTGTGTTTGATAAAGATAGGCGTAAACCTACACCATTATATGGCCTTACAATATCCCCCTAGGTTTATGCTGTCTTTATCAAACTGTTGTCTTCATTATGTTTCTGTGGGAAGATACTTCATGTCTTCATTTTGAAACTTGGGCTCTTTGTTCTTCTTATCATGATCAGATTTGCTTGAAAATCTTGTTGAAAAGAATGCAAGCGGAGGATTCTCAGCAACTCTTTTCTTTGTTAATGTCTTCTCTTTCAAGCAGGTTCACAGGTACTTCTTTACATGTACTATCACTGTCAGATGATGACTTGTATCTGGTTCTTCTGACTCAGGTACATCTTGCTATTCCGATGCTTCAAGCTTTGTCAGCAACCAACAGCATCTCAATCTTCAATAACCCCTGTTTCTTGATTTAACATTAAATTCTGCACATACTCAGAAATTCATAAGCAAACAATTTTGTGCAACAGAGGAAAGTACCATATGAACACTTGCTACATCCAAGTATTTGTACTCGGATTTCACAATTCAAATTTCATTCAATTTATGATGATCAATCAAATCTTCAAGAACGGTTAAAAATTTTTAATAAAAACAAATAAACACTCTATTTTTGGATTTTTTGATTTTATAAAAACTAACAATATAAACTAAAACACCAATAAACAAAGAAACTAATATACAATTACAATTTGCAATGGGATCAAATCACCGTGTTTCAGGCCAGACTACACTTATCAACACTAATTTACTTTGGGTGATCCGAGCGATTGCCAGTATGTTTGTCCACTTAAACTTATCTCCTTAGGCCTTTTTCATGTAACGGTCTGCAATTGATTTATCATGTTTTCCAATTTAAATTAATATGAACACTCAATTTAATCACAATCAATTCCCGGAATTTTAATTCGAACACGCTATCATACGTGTAGTTTCCCTACCACATATTTCACAAGTCTGTTCTAGGATTCTGAAATCTTGACTAGGACTGGATTGAGAAGAGAAAAGAATAGATCATTTGCAGAGATGGATATAATATACAAATCAAATGAGATTTTCTCAGTTTGATATAGGTTTTTTTTCGGGTTTCTTTTGGGCACTAGAGGGTCTCTTTCGGGTGTATTTGATCTATAGCGCGACAACGTACAACTAGGTCAGCATGTATCTGGATGCAGCAGAAGCTGACGTTGCCTAGCACCTCCAGGTCTTTGCTCACGCAAAACAGTGGAGATACACGAGTTGGACAGAAAAGATTTCAGAACTAGAACGAAATTGTGTGTATCGGGACGTCACACACGCATTCAAATAGACATGTCCTAATTCCAAGTGACCGATCTTTCCTGAGGTCATAGAATAAATTTAGTGTTCTAAGCAATACCAGTCAAAGAGTCTATCCATCAGGATAAAGCCTACCAACATATCACTCTAGAGTCAGACCATTTCAATATTGGTCTTAGATGAGGCAGCCTTAATCCACATAATGAAATTATTTCATTTCCCATGTATGCAACAAAATAGTTTAGATTTTTCTATTTTTCTCATTTTTTCATTTTCATTTTTTTTTATATTTTCTCATTTTCTCTATTTACAGATATCTCTGGATATCCCCCTAAATTTATGCATAAATCTTATGCGCAAATTTACCTAACAACGAAGACGTATGTACAAAGAGAAACACAAAAGAAAAAGAAAATATTTTTGTTGTTTTTGCCTAACCGTTCCATCATAAGATTTAAGACTAATCAATATTGAAATTAGAATACGAAATTTAAATTTGTACCTTTTTGCTGATCTTGTCTTACTTACTTCTATTATCTCCTTCAAACGAAACATATCAACTGTAAAAGAATATACCTTTTTGCAACAGTGAGATGTTACCCGTTATGTATCTGGAACAACCACTATCAACATCTAAGGATTGTCAACAGCTCCTCCTTGGTTGTCCCTGAAAAGTAAGGAGATTAGTAAGACATTGGTACCCAGGCCATCGTGGTCCTGGGTATTCCTGAAGCATCAATGTACGACACTTCTCGAAAACACATGCCCCCTTTTGATTCAAGGACTGGTGATGTTGCTGCTTTATGTTTTGCCTTCCAAACTTGTTTAGGCTTCTCTAATTTCTTAGGAGCCTTGGGCAAAACATTCTGCTTTTCAACCTTTTTGTTTTTCAAAACTTGTTTTGGTTTCAAAGCTTGTTTTCGTTTTGTTTTAGCAGCATTCCAGTCCCCATCAGATGGTTTAACCTGGGGATGCTTATTCATCATTGCCTTTGGTTTTTCAACCTTCATTGGCTTAGAATAAGATATGTCCCTTGGTGTAACCTTCTGATGTTGTGTATAATACGGCACGTAGGGACGATGTGTGCAGTTTCTTGCAATGTGACCGGGTATGCCGCAGTTGTAGCAAGTCTGCTTCTTTACATAAGGGGCATATCCCGATCCATTCCATCCAACTGATGCTGGATTTGAGTTATAAGGCTTGTTGGATGATTTATTTGCAGACTTTTCAACCTTTCTACCCTGCTTCTTATGTCCCTGTCTGCAACAGTTAGCACATTCACTTTTAGGGTTAGCATTTTCATTTCGAACTGTTTGCTTTGGAGGCACATATTTATTTGTAGGGCCTCTCAAAGCTGGCTTAGAATCAGCCTTTCTCACATAAGGAGGAGCATCAGCAGATAAATTTGATGTTTTTAAACAAACATCGTTACCCTTTTGACAAACAACATCATCCTCCTCAACCCAATCCTCTACTATTACTTCATCTGCACAAGAAGTAGAAGCATCAGTAACGTTCACTTGTTCACAAACGGTGTCAGGCGATGCCGTAGTAGCGCTTTCAGTTTCGAGTGACACCATTGGTTCAGAAGGATCAAAATTATTTTCCTTTGAACATTCAGCAGGAGCTTCTAAGGTTTCATTACCATCCAACTCATCAGAGGCTCCTGATGTTGTTTCTGATTTTTCTTCAAATGAATCTGAATCAACTGTTTCATATGATTCAACTGTTGACTCTACTGAATTGACTAACTCTGAGTTGTCACAGTCAGTCTCTTTATACAAGTCAGATATTGAATCAGATGAAGCAGATTCAGCTAGTTTGCTCTTATTAAATTCTTTCACAAACTCAGTCAGACCTCTTAACATGGCAAACTCGATGTTATCTACGTTAACGCTGGATTCTTTTGTTTCAGGCTCTTTTGTGACATATTTATTTTCAAAAGGTTGCTCTTCAGATGGATTTTGAGAAACACATGATTCAACATTTTCTAATACTTGAAAATGTTTGTCAGTATTGGCATTATTCTCAAAATTTAGAGTTTCAATCTGGTTTGAAACATCGGCAGGTTTCACGAAAGTTTTATCAAACGCCTGTTTTTCTAGAATAATTTCGGTTTTATCTGGCCTTGTGATTTTAACTTTCTTTGGCTTAACAGGCTCAGCCTTCCTATCCCCGGGCTTCCCATATTCCATTTCAGGCAAGTCGGCTATCTCCTCCTCAGTCATAGGAATAGAGGTGTAATTGTGATTGTATGGTGGAGGTATGCATACAAATCCCAATCCTTTATTCCTCACTTCCTTTTTGCTATACTTTAACTGTTGATTTATCATCTTTTCGACCTTTTCACTTGAAACATCAAACTTTTTAAAATTAAATTCGGTATTTTCAAAAGTTGATTTAAAGTCATTTAATTCAACAGTTAACTTTTCAGATAGCTCCTTGAAGTGGAGATATCGACAGTTCGCTTCGCTTAGATCGCTATGCAACTTTCGGATATCACGCTTTTGCGCCTCCACCATATCCTTATACCCACCCAGTTTCTTTTTAATTTCATAACTACTGGATCTGGTATCTTGAAGTTGCATAGTAAGCGATTGAGCCGGTTCTTTAAAACCTTTTACTTTCTTTCTACATTTTTCAGTACAACAAACATCATCTACACATACCTCAGTCTCAGAAGGAGTGTAGTCATTCATTTGAATATCTTGAGTAGACTGCTTGTCAGCATTGTTATATGACTAGATGAGTGAGATCAGCTCATCCGGCTTCATTTTGTAACAATAGCAGTCGGTTGTCACAATTATCTCATTAACATTTCTAAACCAACTACAGTTTGCCTGATCTGGAATCTTTTTTATAATATCTAGAAGCTTTGTGTTGCTCGTGCGATTAGACACCTCAATCTCAGCCTTCTCCATTTCAGAGAGCAGTTCAGCAAACCGGCCTGTAAGTGCTTCTATAGATTCACCATATGAGTATCTGAATCCTTGAAATTCCTGCTCAAGCACTTCTCTCTTAGAAGACATGTTTAAGATTTTTTTAACTTTGATCCCCCAAAAATGTGATCCCCCGAAGATGTGATCCCCCGAAAAAGTGATCCCCCGAAAATGTGCATTTTTAATTATATCCTCAACACAAGCCCAAAGCGAGAAACCGTGTACTCGCCAATTCAAACCCTTTGCAACATGCACGAACCAGCTTTTCTGTACCACGCCTCCAAACCTGTCAAAACTTATCACCAATCAACAATCAAACCCCCCTTTTTTATAATTATTTTTTTATTTTAACTTTATAATAAACGATATTATTATTATTATTATTATTATTATTATTATTATTATTATTAATTTAGTAATGATTACCAAATGATTATGTTATTATTATTATAAACTAATTTAAAGAAACTAAACAATCAAGACAACTGTCAGTGCGTCTTCTTCGTTTCCGGAACCCTAACTTGAACGCCGTTCGTCGATAAACAATCCAAACCAAAACCCTAATCTTCAAACTCAGGCGCGGAGATGATGATGATTGTGATTCGAGTTCGACAGAGATGCGTGATTAACAATGGTGCACGGTTATAGGATTATAGTATGAAGGAACTGTCGACGGTGGTGATGACAACTGGTGACGGAGGTTGAAGACGATGGACCGGAGGTGACGGGTTACGTCGGAGATGATGAACTGTGGATAATGGTAGCTGTTATGATGAAGGTTTTTTTTTTTTTAACGTTTGTTGTAGACTGGAGGGGGTTAACAGTGGAGATAGAGAGATTATGGAGATGACAAGGTGGTGAGCGTGATGATTGATGTTGATGATGAACTTCGGAGATGAATGTCACCGGCGGTGGTTGAATGATATAATAAGGATGGTGAACCGGAGGTGATGATGGGCAGTTGCAGGTTGTTTGGAGATGGTGGTTGGAGGTTGGTGACGATGGGGTGTGCGATATCGGAAACCCGAACTCGAACTCGATACCGAAACGGAGATGATGAAGATGGCGCTGTGAACGTGATGGTGTTGCCGGTAGATGGGTGGTTGACTAGAGATGGTGTGTGGTGTCGTGGTGAATGACCGGTGTTCGGAGGTTGTCGGTTTACTGTGACGGTTGTTGATGATGATATCGTTGAATTATGACAATGGACGTAGATGATGATGAAACACAGTCGCACAAGTTTGATGTTGATGGCACTTCAATCGCACAAGCCAAATATGGTTCGGTCGCACAAGTTGAATTCAAAACACACAAGATTGCCTTCTGGTCGCACAAGAATAACTTGATCGCACAAGATTTCCACTGATCGCACAAGATTACGTCGCTCCTTTTTCTTTTGAGTCCAGCTATTTGCCTTGCACACTTCCAATCAATAACAGCCAATCCCAAAAATCAAGCAATTTCCAAAACTTTGACCAAGGAAACAATTTCGAAAATTTTATTCCTAAATCAATCCCTTTAAAAAGTTTCCAACAATATAATCTAAAATTTCGTAAACAGTCAACCACAACCACCAAATCAGATCAAAGCACTGAATTTCAAACTGTTCTTCGTATCTTCAAAAATTTCTTCGTGTTATTCGAATCTTCAAGCGGTTTCTTCGTTCTTCGATCTTCAAATAATATCCGATTACAACCGAGCCTTCGTGAGACTACTTAGGCTCTGATACCAATTTTAAGTCCCAAAACTATCAACCGGATATCAAAATCACAATCAAGAGTGCGGAATACTGTTGAAAGTAATAAGAACAAGAACTTGAATGATTGAATAACCAAAGTGCACACGGTTTCTAGGAACCGTCTGGTACACCGAATTCGAAATATGACAAGAAGAACAGAAAACAAAACAAACTCTCTAAAAATGTCTAACCTAATAATGAACTAGGTTCACCCTATTTATAGTTACATAGGGTGACCTAGTTACAGACTAGGCCAGGCCCACATACACAAATAATAACCAAACAGGCCCAAAACATCTAATTAGCCCACATGGCTTATTCTAATATTATCTAACCCACTACGAGGCTAAGCCCAATAGCCTATAATTGTGTTTGATAAAGATAGGCGTAAACCTACACCATTATATGGCCTTACAAGCTTCTTTTTCTGGATAAGCTCTCTCTCAAATGTTAAGAGCTTTCCATGAAGCCGAGTCAGGGTCATGTCCTTGATGTCAGGGGTTGTTCTAATCACTATGGCTATAGTGTCCCACTTCTCAGGAAGAGATCTTTAAAATCAGTTACTTACATTTGATTTAGGAAATTCCTTGTTCACCAACTTTAATTCACTGATTAAACATGAAAACCTCTCAACCTGTAGTGTAGGGGTTTCTCCCTTACCAAGTGTGAAAGTCTTGTATTGTTGGTTAACGATTTCTCAAGTGTTCTTGATCACTTCCTCCATTTCCTAAATGCATCCCATAACTCTTTAGCATTGTTGCAAAGTAACAGGCCGGCATAGATTTCATTTGGCAGAGCCATGGCCACAATACTAAAGGCCTTTGCATCTAGCTCAAATTTTTGGAAATTTTGCTTTAAGAAGTTTTCCAACTTCTTTGGCTCTTGAACACTCGGGATTTCGGCACTAGGTACCATTGGAATGTGAGGTTAGAATAGAATGGACTTCTAACACCCGGTGTTTTGTTAAGTAGGTATGTGAGTCATCCTACGATGCTAGATATTAAATTCAGATTTGAAGAGTATGGGAGGCTTTTTATTGAAGTCGGTGTTAGGGGGATTATTTTGTGCCATCTCTTTTGTTCACTTGAAGAAAAAACAAAGTATGTGAAAATACTTTTTGAATTTAACACTTTACAACTTTGAGCTACGAACAAATTAGATTTTTGTGAGCTGATCTTTGAATATTAAACTGATTGTGAAATTAATTTAATGTTACTCACCTATGATACCAATTGTTAGGATCTGAGTTTACAAGGCTTGTGAGTAAGACAAATAATAATAGACAATTTTGTATTATAAAGAAGATAAAAGAATATCAAGCAAGGAATTATCATCATTAACAATTTAATATCAAAGTCAAATGATTTAATTACAGTACAATTGACTTTACAAAGTCCCCCTCAGCCTAATCACAAAACAAATCTGTTTGTACAAAAAAGAATGTAATGTGATAAATAGATCTATAACAGGTGAGATTTATTTATACTAAGTACAAAAGGTCTATTCGTGATTGGCTGACATCACTCTGATAGTGACATCTAACATTCCTATCAGAAAAGATTCCATAGATGTTTGTTGCAAACATCTGATCTAATATACTAAACCTTTGTTACAAAGCAAAATATTGTTATATAGATGAAACGGATGTTGCTTTATATCAAAATCTGTTTGGCCTGAACAGATGTTTGGTCTTCTTGAACAGATCTTTGCTTGAGCAGCACATTGGTCTTAATCAGTGCATGGTTCTTCTTCAACAACGATTTCCATGGCTTGAATAGATGTTAGCATGTCTTCAACAGACGTTCTGATTAGTGTTCAAGATTCACTATCTTTGGAGGAGTCTGGTTTGATTTGCTGTTTATTTCTTTATCAGATAGGTCATGTTTCGGCTTTTGAACATCATATGTTCTTTTGTAGGTCCAACAAGGAAAGATACAAATTATTTACCTTCGGGCTAAAATCTGCTTGAATGACTCTAAAACGCCCCTTATGTTGGACCACAACTCCCGACACATTTTCTACTACAGCATGCTACAAAATTTAAAAACATATACATAAATACTAATAATACTAATAATAATAATAATAATAATAATAATAATAAAGTTCAATAAAGACTTACTGGATAAAGTTCTTGATATCGAGCAGCATATGTTTCCCAATTATCAACGTCAAGTTCAAAGTTATAGCAACTGAAGGGGTATGGTCCCAAAATCCTTGCGCAAGCGCATAGATCCATACCATAACCTTATTCCAAAAAGCATCTTGAATAAGACCCTGTGCAACCGCGCAGCTGTTCTGAACAAGATTTAGGAAGATCAGTCTTCGATGACCATGCGCCGGAGAAAGGAAAGACAAATATTCAACTAACACCTTTGTGTGGGCTCGTGCAAGGGTACAGTTAGGCTTGAAGATAAAGTCCTAAACATCTCCGCGCGCCTGAAATTAAGACTTGAACAAAGGAATATTTTCTATTAAAACAAAATGGACACGTGGCAAACGCACAACAGTTTATAACTGTAGATCTTCTAGATGGCCTTAAATGCTCATCGCGCATGGCTTCTTTCGGTTGCAACCGAATATGACGTGGCATAATCCTAGATACTCATCTAAATCATGATGATGGCAGCAACTTGAAGAAAGATCTATACAAAACCACTTTCCACGTGGCATCTCCCTAGCCGTCGATCAGACCCACGCTCCGTGTGCATAGATGTGAAATTAACTAATTGACGAAAAGAGGGATAACTACTGTTGATGTGTGTAAAATGCAACATATTAATTACATAAAATGAGGCATAAAACTAACCCTTTTTTAGTACTAATGTTGGAAAAAGTGTGTTTTGTCTTCCTTTTGTATTTTCAGGATAAAATGAGCGTAAATGAACAAAAGAAGCAAATATACAGCAAAATCTAACATAATTACAAGAAATGGAATAAACGTGGCGTGCCCGACCCCTCGACAGCATCTTCCCAAGCAAAAACAAAGAGATCAGAAGGCTAAACACGCCCGTGCCCAGCGGACACGGGGGCGTGCTAAGATGTCTGCAGAAAAGACAAAGTTGTAGAAGCTTCTATTTCACAACACGGGGGCATGCCTAGATCAACACGGCCGTGGTCAACGCTAAGATTCACAGAATCCAAGAAAATCTTGATAGTACAAATACGCTTCTGCACACGGGGCCATGCCCAGCGGACACGGGGGCGTGTGGGGCTAATAGAGACAAACTGCAATTAATGAAGAAAGAGAAAGTGGATGGACACGGGGCCATGCCCACCGGACACAGGGCCGGGTCCGGGCTTCTTTGCAGGCTATAAATAGGGGTGCTTGGTTCACTTCAAAGACATCCCTTGACAAACCACCTCTCTCCCACTTCACCCACACTCCACCACCATCATCCATCATCCATCTTAGAGTGTGTGTAGTAGTCTCGGGATCCAAGATTGATAGTAAGAGTTCTTGACAATCAAAGGCTATGTTTGCCTAAGTCTCTTACATCACTTGGTGAAGATAAGCATTTAGTGTAATACTATTGTTTTTTAATCTTTTCGCACTTTTTATTTGGTTTTGTATTAACGACTTTAATAACTAGTTTCTTATGTTGAATGTGAAACTTCCTTATCATTTGTCCGTGGTGTCTTGGCGTTATTTTACTGTCTATATAAAATAAAAGATTTACACCATTCATATATCTACGGTCTATATAGAGATATGTTGGCTACCTGGTCGGGGGTTAAGGGAATGGTTTGGTAAGGTTCTTGCCTTGTTCAGTGTATAGATCCTGCAAGGACCTGGGTCAAGCTTACTAGGACCTCCTTCAATACCCACTGGTATTGGATAGCGGGGGTGCGAATAGCTTGATCCCCTCATATGTAAACTACTATTAATACATTAACCCGACTACTTGGGATTGTATCCCTGCTGACTCAAACCACTTAGCCGAGGGTAACGTCACCTTCATAAGAAGGGCTTACCACATTACGCATTAATAACTTAACTAATTATCTTTCAATTATCCAACCCTTTAGGATTGTATCCTTGCTGACTCAAACTATTGGGTTGAGGGTTGCGTCACCTTCAAAAGAGGGGCCTACTACTATAACTAAGATAATCTCTTAAAAAGTGCAAAAGTGCGGAAATCATCAAAGGTTACACTAAAGGCGAGTCGGATCCAAGTGATTCATCTTGTCTATCTGTTTTTATTTTATTTTATTTTTCAGCATTTTTAGTTTTTATCATATTTAAAACTTTTTCTAAACTTTTGATTTGATTAGACGTTGAGGATAAACCGGTACTTAAAACTCTTGTGTCGTTGGACGACCTCGGTATCTTACCAACGCTATACTACGCTCACGATGGGTGCACTTGCCCATATGTGTGTTTAGTGTTAGTAGAATATCGTGTTTTATAAATTTAAAACTTGACTAAGGTGTTAAAAAGGGCTTAAAATATACATAAAAATATATTCACACCTACACACATCAAGTTTTTGGCGCCGTTGCCGGGGACACAAGGATTTTAAGAAAGTTAGGAATCAACGGCCTAATCGTTTTTCTTATTTTTTTTGTTTTTTTAGGATTTTTCTTAAATTTTCAGCTTCTGCAGAGCTCAGCACGGGCCGTGCCCAGCAGTGTTAGTGGCAGTTTTTATTTCCTGAGTTACAGAGAGTTGAACACGGGCCGTGCAGGTGCAACACGGGGCTGTGTTGAGCTCTCCAGTAACAGGGATTCGAAAAACAATCATTGTAACTCCGACCACGGGCCGTGTACATCTGAGCACGGGGCCGTGGTGAAACTTCTGACCAACATTCTTTTTGTTTTTATTACAGGACTTGGAACCCAGGCACCGCACCTGAACTTTCTACGTAGTGTATGAGCTCCAGTTCCAGTAGAGACATAAAAGAACCTCTAGACGAACCCGAATGCTTTCTAAGAAAAAGACTTAAAGCTAAAACCAATAGAAAGTTTTGGTGGACCCACTTCCAATAGCGGATCAACGTACCCTCATGGATTACCTACGGCTCACTGTAAGTAATCTTGGCGCCGCTATCAATGCACCAAATGTCGATGCCAACAACTTCGAACTTCGGCCGCATTTGATCCAAATGCTTCAAAACTGTGCAACCTTCCACGGGCTTGCGGACGAAGATCCCCATTTACATATTACCAACTTTTTGGAAATATGTGATACTTTTCGGATCAATGGAGCATCAAATGACGCCATCCACCTCCGAATGTTTCCATTTTCACTAAAAGACCGTGCTAAGGCTTGGCTCAATACCCTCCCAGTTGGTTCGGTAAACACCTGGGATGAACTAGCCCAAAAGTTTTTATATAAGTATTTCCCTCCTGCTAAAACGGCTAAATTAATGACTGAAATTAATACATACTCACAAGAGGATGCGGAATCCTTATATGAAACTTGGGAAAGGTTCAAGGAGCTACTAAGAAAATGTCCTCATCATGGACTTGCGGTATGGCAACAAGTATCCACTTTCTATAATGGGTTGTTGCCACACACAAGACAAACACTTGAATCTAGCTCCGGGGGACTTTTAGGTAATCGTCACCCAAATGAAATTTATAACCAAATTGAGGAAATTGCTCAAACCAATTTTCAGTGGCACACTCCCCGAGGCACAAAATCTATTGGCCCGGGCGCCCATAAGGTTGACGAAAGCACCTCTTTGCAAGCCCAGATCGAGGCCCTCTCTTCAAAAATCAAAAAGTTAGAAATGGCAAAAACGGCCTCGGTCATGGCTTGTGAAGGGTGTGGTGGGCCACATGAAAATTGGAGTTGTATGAAAGAAATGGATAATCAAACAGAAACGGTAAACTACATTGATAATAGACCTAGGCCGTCTTGTCCTCCAACGGGTACCTACAGCCAAGGATGGCGTAACCACCCTAACCTTGGTTGGAGAGAACCCGACAATAGTAGTAACCAGCAAAATCAAAACCAACGAACAAACTTTCAACAACCAAGAAACGAGTCACAAAATTTCTCTCAACAACAACAAGGGAGACGAGAGAAGCTTGAAGATACTATCTCTCGCCTCATCTCCGACACCGATAAGAAAAACTCAGATCGATTTCAACAATTGGAATCGAACTTTAGAAATCAACAAGCTAGTATTCAAAACATTGAAAAACAATTAAATCAACTAGCTCAAAATTTCTCTGAGAGACCACAAGGCACGTTACCCAGTAATACCGAAACCAACTCGAAGGCGCAAGTACATCTCATCACATTGAAAAACCGTACCGTAGGTCCCGAGGAGGCTCCGATACCTCCAACCGAAAAGAGCCCGTCTAACCAAACCACAACTTCACCAACGCCCTAAGAAGAGATGACTCCTCCCCCAATTCAAAAGCCTACCAAGAATCCTCCGGTACCATACCCCGGTCTGTTACTTCGCCAAAAGACTGATGAGCAATTCACAAAATTCATAAATTTACTAAAACAATTGCATGTTAATATTCCATTTGTCGAAGTCCTAACCCAAATGCCTAAATATTCAAAATTTATGAGGGACTTCCTCACTCACAAGAGGAAAATCGAATCATTGTAATTAGTAAATTTAAGCGAAGAGTGCTCCGCCTTGCTACTCAACAAACTTCCACAAAAGAAAATCGATCCCGGAAGCTTCACCATCCCTTGTTCAATTGGAGAATCACCCGTACGCAATGAACTAGCCGATCTTGGGGCTAGCATCAACCTCATGCCCGCATCAATGTTCGACTGACTCGGATTAGGGAAAACAAGCCCTACAAAAATGAGCATACAACTCGCCGATAGGTCCATTAAATATCCACAAGGTGTCGCCGAAAATCTATTGGTAAAATTCGGAGACTTTGTCTTCCCGACCAACTTTGTCATACTAGATATGGAGGAAGATACAGAAGTACCCCTTATCTTAGGAAGACTATTCCTAGCCATGACCCACGCCATGGTAGACATGAATGGTGGTACACTAACATTGAGTGTTGGGGATAAGGAGATGAAGTTTGGGGTTGGGAAAAGAGTAGAAGACGACGACTCGGTCAATTACATTAAAGTCATAGACTCAAGTTTTGATGATGCTCTCCGATGGTGCAACATGGGATGCAAAACATCCCACTTGGGTAACATATGACTGACTTTGGGTCTAGCTAAGGACCCTTATAAACATGGCGCACCACGGAGGCATTCCGCGGAACTATCCTTAGCTTTAGTTTAGATTAACTTTTATGCTTTCTAGTTTAGTTTTAATTTTCAGGAATAAAACACACTCGGGATGGTGAAGGATACTAAGGGAAACTTGAACCAACACCCCATGCACAAAAAGAGAGGCTCCCGACAAATTTTTCTTCATTACAGCAAGTTCAGCATGGGCCGTGCTCAGGCAACACGCCCCGTGCTCAAGTGTCTGTAGAAAAATGCCTAGTTCAGGTAACTGGACACGGGGCGTGTTCCCTGAACACGCACCCGTGCCCATCCTTCTGTTACTTTCTAATACTGGCAATCTGAACACGGGACAGTGCCCGGTCACCACGGGACCGTGTCCAGATGCCCAGTAACATAAAATTTTGCTTTTTGACACCTTTTTACACATTCAATCAACCTAAAAGCTTATTTTTGGGACACATTGAGGACAATGTGTAATTTAAGTGTGGGGGGGGGGGGATGCTAACACCTTGAATTTTGCAAGTTCTAATTACAAACCTTACACAAAACTCTATTGGAACCGCTAAACACCCCAAATTTTTTCAAAAAACTTTTCATTTTTTTTACTTGTCTTGGTTTAATTTGCTAATAACAAGTTCTAAAAAGGTTATATTTTTACAAATTTACAACCGATAGCGTCGTGATAAAAAGAACCAACATAAGAAAATTATGAAACGGCATGACAAATCTAGTTAAAATTTGATTATATATACTTGATCACATTAAAAACCCATTCCCACAAAAAGGGAGTTTTGAGCCTTTATTGAGCATACAAATACACATCTTTAAACTAAATGCTCATCTTTCGTTTCTTGTGTGAATAGTCACTTGGTTTCTTACGACTCTAGAACTTGCCATGGTGATACATTCCTGGTCCTTACCAACTTAAACCCAAGTAAGTAAATGATGGTGGCATTTGGACTAACCCTTTTTCTTTTCAACACCATTTTTTTCTTTTTTTTTTACCACCTACCCAAAATCCCCCTAGTTAACCCTTTTGAGCCTAAACCTTTTCATATCTAAACCCACAAAACAAACACACTTTACCCACCAAAAACCCTTTTTATTTTAAACCCTTTAGTTTAGTAAAAAGCTCGGTTTCATGTGACATTCTTTATAAAAAAAAAGATATATATGAAGTATAGCAATAAACAAACAAGTTCCCCAAAAGAAACTTTGTTTGAAAATGCTTCGTTTGAATAAAAAGTCGCAAAAAATAAAAAGTTTTACGAAAACCGACGCTTTTTAGGCCTTTCGCCCTTTTTACTAACCACTAAACCAAAACCACCTACATTTAACCCAAGCCTAACCCTTCCCCAAGTCCTCTTGATATTTACAAAGGTTTATAGTTAAAAAGGAGGAGGATTGATTTCTTGGCAAGCATATGGTACAAGTAAGTTCCATACCGGTCTCGAGTGTTTCACAAAAAATACATTTTCGGCCGAGTGTTAAGTGATCTCCCGTGAGGTATGTGAACTTGTATATAAATGGAATTTTAAAGAGGCATGTTATGCCCAAATAAGTAATTTCTCTTTTGAAACGTTCTAAATAAATCATAACGAATAGGATTGTAAATAACATAAAAATAAAGCCTAATAAAGATCTTGGATTCCCGACACTTAAGACAAGCCCAAAACTTCTCTTCTACCCATTCCATTGGGAGTGTAAGCCACATTATAAAGAGTTTTGCTTGAGGACAAGCAAAGATTCAAGTGTGGGGGTATTTGATGTGTGTAAAATGCAACATATTAATTACATCAAATGAGGCATAAAACGAACCCTTTTTTAGTACTAATGTTGGAAAAAGTGTGCTTTTGTCTTCCTTTTGTATTTTCAGGATAAAATGAGCATAAATGAACAAAAGAAGCAAATATGTAGCAAAATCTAACATAATTACAAGAAAAGGAACAAACATGGTATGCCCGACCCCTCGATAGCATCTTCCCGAGATCAGAAGGCTGAACACGCCCCATGCCCAGCGGACACGGGGGCGTGCTCAGGTGTCTGCAGAAAAGACAAAGTTGTAGAAGCTTCTATTTCCCAACACGGGGGCGTGCCCAGCTCAACACGGTCGTGGTCAGTTCTAAGATTAGTATAATCCAAGCAAATCTTGATAGTACAGATACGCTTCTGCACACGGGGCCGTGCCCAGCGGACACGGGGGCGTGTGGTGCTAATACAGACAAACTGCAATTAATGAAGAAAGAGAAAGTGGATGGACACGGGGCCGTGCCCATCGGACACGGGGCCGTGTCCGGGCTTCTGTGTAGGCTATAAATAGGGGTTCTTGGTTCACTTCAAAGGCATCCCTTGACAAACCACCTCTCTCCCACTTCACCCACACTCCACCACCATCACAACCCACATCCACCACCATCATCCACCTTAGAGTGTGTGTAGTAGTCTCGGGATCCAAGATTGATAGTAAGAGTTCTTGAGAATCAAAGGCCATGTTTGCCTAAGTCTCTTACATCACTTGGTGAAGACAAGAATTTAGTGTAATACTTTTGTTTTTTAATCTTTTCGCACTTTTTATTAAGTTTTGTATTAATGACTTTAATAACTAGTTTCTTATGTTGAAGGTGAAACTTCCTTATCATTTGTCCATGGTGTTTTGGCCTTATTTTACTGTCTATATAAAATAAAAGATTTACACCATTCATATCTCTACGGTCTATATAGAGATATGTTGGCTACCTGGTTGGGGGTTAAGGGAATGGTTTGGTAAGGTTCTTGCCTTGTTCAGTGTATAGATCCTGCAAGGACCTGGGTCAAGCTTACTAGGACCTCCTTCAATACCCACTGGTATTGGATGGCGGGGGTGCGAATAGCTTGATCCCCTCATATGTAAACTACTATTAATACATTAACCCGGCTACTTAGGATTGTATCCCTACTGACTCAAACCACTTAGCCGAGGGTAACTTAATTAATTATCTTTCAATAATCCAACCCTTTAGGATTGTATCCTTGCTGACTCAAACTACTGGGTTGAGGGTAGCGTCACCTTCAAAAGAGGGGCCTACTACTATAACTAACATAATCTCTTAAAAAGTGTAAAAGTGCGGAAATCATCAAAGGTTACACTAAAGGCAAGTCGGATCCAAGTGATTCATCTTGTCTATCTGTTTTTATTCCATTTGATTTTTTAGCATTTTTAGTTTTTATCATATTTAAAACCTTTTTCTAAACTTTTGATTTGATTAGATGTTGAGGATAAACCGGTACTAAAAGCTCTTGTGTCCTTGGACGACCTCAGTATCTTACCAACGCTATACTACGCTCATGATGGGTGCACTTGTCCATATGTGTGTTTATTGTTAGTAGAATATCGTGTTTTATAAATTTAAAACTTGACTAAAGTGTTAAAAAGCTCTTAAAATATACATAAAAATATATTCACACCGACACATATCACTGTCAACGGAAAAGCATTCCCTGTTATTATCTCCGTTACACTTTTTAGCGCCAAATTCTAGCTATGAATAGGATACTTTAGGTATGATCTCACAAGCTATTTTCACATACTTTCACTCCTACTACTTCATCTTTTCCTTTGAGATCACCGTACTAATTCTCACGCCGGAGGGTGGTCACGGAGAGAACCCCCCTTCTCCCCGTGGCGAGTCTAACGACTTTCTGTTTTGCAGTGTTCTCCGGTGAAGTAGTTCCCAACAAGCAATTGACGAGAAGATTAACCTTTTTATGCATAGACTAAACCCCAGATCTGATTGATTCCATTTAGTTTAGATCCCTGTTTCTTCATTGGCGCCCACCGATTCTTCTATTTTTCATTTTCATCTTCTCGATCGATTCATTTCTTCCTCTCTTCTATTTTTAATAGAGGAGGGTTCATCAAATTACCCACCAAGTCCTCGACCCGAGAACAGGGACATTTTGGGTCGTGCTTCTAGCGTTGATGGAATCGTGGGAAAGTTGGACGATGACGATATTTATCATGAGGAGAATCAGGTGCACAATCCTGTTACCTCGGAAGTCCAACTCGGAGCTCCGATCAATCCAGATCTACTTCCAGAGGAAACTCCGATTTGTTGGTTTGTCAAATTTCAAAAAGCTTTATATGCAAATTTTGCACAACTTGGTACACCTTCAGCTCAAACAGCAACGCAGGCACATGAATCCGCAACTCAGATGCAAACCCCAATCACATCTCGAGTGTTCTGTTATAATTTATCGTCATATGTGCTGGCCAAGGACACAAAAATGTACTCTCAGTCTAGCACTAGCTGTGAGATTACTCATCTTAGATCCAGACGTCGAAAACTTCCTTTAGAGCAAAATTCTCAGAGGCAATATGATCTTATGAAGTTGGGCCCACATCTGTCACAGCAGTGGGACACCCAGCCCAAAGACGAAAAACAGCTAGGGAAGCTCAGTCACGTGGTACAAGACGTGGGTCAAGACGTTAGAAGGATTATTCGCGAAAACAACAATCCAAGTAAGAACAATACAGCACAGACACATATAGTGCAAGGAGGGCCATCGCGCAAGCGCAGCAACAAGTGAAGCCATAATCAACACTGGCGCGAGCAACAAGTAATCTTCCCTGTTGTACTGGGAGGTCCTCAAGAGGAATGACCGGTCGTCATAACCGGTATTTTTGGTCATTACCGTATCGATTACGTGTTCATTGATCCGGATAGTTCTATGGATATTATATATGAATAGTGTTTCAAGCAATTAGACCTAGAGGACAAGGCGCGCTTGAAACCAGTTGATTTCCCACTAACTTGTTTCTGAAATGAAGCCGTCTTTTTGCTAGGTCAGATTTCGTTTCCCGTTATGCTTTCCGATTGTAAACACTCGCGCACCGTGTTGGTCAACTTTATGGTCATGCCATCTACATCCCGCCATGATGTTTTGTTGGGACGACGCTCACAAAGGGAGTTTAGCATGATCATTCTATACCACACGCCGCTTGTGGTTTTCCAATAGAAACCAGAGTAGTAATCTTATACTCGAGCAAAGAAGTGATGTATGTGGACGATGAACCACCAGTAAAAGCCGTAAAACCATCTTCCTCTAACGAACCAGAAAAATGGGTACTCAAGAATGACTGTCCTGAGCAAACTATTTTGCTAGGACACGTCGTATCACCCGCAATTCGCACAAGACTAAAACAGCTTCTATAGAACCAGTAGTGCAAGAAAAGCATGGTCCCCAGCAGACATAACTGGCGTCCCAAGAGATGTCGCGGAACATTGTTTGAATGTTCGGCCTTCAGTAGAACCAGTAGTGCAAGAAAAGCATAGTCTGGGTCTAGAAAAGACTCGCGCAATGAATGAGCAAGTAGTTGAACTACTTCAAGTCGGCATATCACACGAAGTCCGGTATCAAACTTGGGTGGCCAACCCAGTAATGGTGCAAACAATGGCGGGTGGCGTATGTGCGTCGATTTCAAGGACCTCAACAAGGCTTGTCCAAAGGACTATTATTCTCTCCCAGAGATTGACAAGAAGGTAGATTCCTTAGCCTCATTCCATTGGAAATGCTTCATAGATTGTTACAAAGGCTATCACCAAGTGCAAATGAAGGAAGAGGAAGAAGACAAGACAGCTTTTCGCACGGACAAAGGTATTTTATGTTACACAAAAATGCCTTTTGGCTTCCGCAATGCGGGAGCTACGTATCAGCGTTTAATGGATAAAGACTTCGGGGAGGATATTAGCGTAACAGTTGAAGTTTATATGGATGACCTTGTCATCATGAGCCCCGAAGAAGAATTAATGCTCACAAACATCCAGTGCACCTTCAACTCTTTGCGCAAGGTTAATCTAAAGATAAATCCAGTGAAGTGTTCGTTCGGAATGGAGGAAAGAAAATTCTTGGGATTTATTGTAACCAAGGATGGCTTTAAAGTTAATCCAGAAAAGGTAGACGCTATTCATCTCATGTCGTCGCAAGCATCGATCAAAGAGATGCAGTGTATCGCTGGACGACTAGCTACGCTCTACCGATTTTTAGCAAACCATGCCACCAAATCTTATCCGTTCATAAGCACATTGCGCAATTGTTTCAAGAAGAACCAATTCCAATGGACTCCGGATGCCGAAAAAGCTTTTCAGGAAATGAAGGAATGTCTAATGCAGCTACCTACATTAACAGCACCGCGAAAGGAAGAACCATTAATCTTGTACCTTTCCGCATCTGAGGTAGCAGTAGGCACAGTACTGTTGGTGGAAAGAGATGGAGTGCAAACTCCAATTTATTACATCAGCAAGATGTTGACTGGTTTGGAAACCCGTTATTCAATCATAGAAAAACTTGTTCTAGCACTGGTGCACGCCTCGCGCAGACTACGAAGGTATTTTTCAGGCCACGTCATAATTGTTCCTACCAATTATCATTTGGGTCAAATCCTATCCAAACCAGATGTTGCTGGTCGGTTAGCAAAATGGGCCATTGAACTGGGCGGACATAACATCCTATATAAACCGTGCCCGGCTATCAGAGGCCAAGTTCTCGCAGATTTCGTTACTGAAGTTCCCGTTGATAAAATCCAAGAATGCGAAGCCATACAGAATCCTACCCCAGTCTTCGACGACAGAGTCTGGATCCTACATACAGATGGTGCTTCAACGATGACAGCGCTGGGGCTGGTCTTCGCCTAGTCAGCCCCGATAACCACGAACTTACCTACGCCATTCGGTTAGATTTTAAAAGCACCAACAACGAAGCAGAGTATGAGGCATTTCTCGCAGGTCTCCGCCTAGAAATTAAAATGGGGGCAAAAAATGTGGAAGCACATGTTGATTCTCTGTTGCTTTCCGAACAGATTAACGGTCGTTATCCATTAATTTCAGACCTTCAGGATTATCCATATTAACAGAAGTGAGAACAAGCATGCAGACTCGCTAAGCAAGTTAGCAGCTACAAGTTTCAAACACCTGGCAAAGGAGGTCCGCATTGAAGTTATCTCAAACCCATTTGTTTCTAGGATAAGTGAACATTATAGAAATTGGGAATCCGTCTTGGATGTCCTCGATTATTATGTTCTTACAACATGGAACTCTTCCGGAAGGAAAGACAGAAGCAAGGAAAATTCAGAACAAAGCGCTCAATTATGAGATGGCGGATGGAATTCTGTATCGAAAATCTTATATGGGTCCTCTTCTACGATGCGTTGACAAACATGACGTGCAATATCTCGTCCGAGAAATCCATGAGGGATTATGCGGAATAAATGCTATTCCTCGAATGGTGGTGGCAAAAATCATGAGCGCAGGCTATTACTGGCCTGACATGCACCTGGACCCCGTTGAGATTCTGCACAAATGAACCTCATGTCAACGCCACGCTCCAAAGACCCTTCACCCAAAAAACCCTTTGGTTCCGGTAACCGCAGCATGGCCTTTTCAACAATGGGGAATCGATCTAGTAGGCCCTTATCCCGATGCGCCTGGCGCAGTGAAATTTATCATAGTTGCTATAGATTACTTCACCAAATGGGTAGAAGCCAAAGCTCTCGCATCCACCACTGCAATGTTTATCATGAAGTTCATCTGGGAATATATTATATGCCGGTTCAGATTACCACTGAGCATTATCAAAGACAACGGTACCAATTTTGCTTCTGACGATCTACAAAAATGGATGAAAGAAATGTGCATTGAACACAGTTTTACCTCTGTGGCGCACCAACAGGCAAACGGCAAAGTGGAAAGTGTCAATAAAGAGATTGTAGATGGCATTAAGGTAAGGTTGGGAACCGCAAGAAGAGGTTGGGTCGATGAACGCCCAAGTATTCTATGGGCCCATAGCACCATGCCAAAGACTAGCACGGGAGAAACACCATTTAGCCTCGTCTACGGTACAAACGCTGTCACACCCCAACCGATGTCAGAATCATCGGGGCGCGGCACTGAGCGAAACAGATTGTCCAAGAGAATCCATAACAGCTATTAATGACAATATATTAATTGTTAACGTCCCATACCATCAACATATAATGTAAAACCAGTTATTACAGATATTGTTCTCAAAGACAAGCAAATATTCCGACAACTCAGATTTATTTAGTTTGTTTCTACACCTCCTACTCCGATGCATCAAGCATAGCATAGTATCGTAAACACCTGTCACATACGTTAAATTAAAGTCAATACACATAGTGTAAAGGTGAGTACACAAGTTTGCATAGTATAGTATAGCGAAAGCGTTTACGCATAACCAGCATGTAACACGTAGAAATGTGAAGCGAGTAAGCTATCGAAAATGAAGTATGCAACCGACATGACTGCGAGTTGAAGAATGCACAACACATTATCACCACTGTGACTATGTGAAGTAAAACCCTTAACAACCCCTGTCCACGATAGGTGCTGAGTCGAAACTATAGTACTATCGTTGCTAAGGTGTCAGGAAAATAAACACTGTGTAAACATAACATGCAGGCATTCATCGAATCACGTATAACATGTGGGAGCAATTAGCGTTAAAAGTGTTTGCGTTATGTGTTCGATGTGATTTGATATAGGAACGTATGTAACACCCAAAGTGCGTTAAAGAAAATGGGTTCGAGTATACTCACAGTATGTGTTTAATAGTAAACACAGCCTTTGATTGAAGGGAGCGCTTGGAGGTTAGCCTGAGTATAGAACGATAGCGTAAGCATTGAATAACGTGCAAACGGTAAGTTGAGCATCGAATGGTGAGTCGATCGGATGACTATCCGAACGGATGACCATTCGGACGTGTCACACCCCGACCACGTAAAACATCAAATCGTGGCGGAAACGTCAGGGAGTGTTGTAACAGAATTATTGTTCCACAACCATGGTAATTAAATTTACATTTTTATTCATAAACCAAGGGTGGAATACATTTTCTTAAACAAGAACCAAAGAGTACATCACATAATTTAAACTAGTTCTATCTTTATTTTAAGTCTCTAAGGCACGGGTCCGCCCAAGTGTCACGATCATCCTAAGCAACAGCTCCTGAAAACACATGTGAAAATAGGTACGTCAGCATAAAAATGCATGTGAGATACATAGGTTTTATGAAAATAGGATTCATGACTTGAGTTTAAAGAAATGTTTAATAAAATTCAGTCATGAACCTTGTTAATTGTTTTGTTTTATAAATCATTTGGAAAACGATAGCAAAATCAGATGATATGTATATATAAAAGAATAATGTATGGTTAAATGAATAACCAAGTAAAATCAGTTTGTATAAGTTAAGTTATTTGTTAAAACAATATTTAAGTGAAAACATGTTGTAAATGTAATATGTCTAAACTGAAATGGTTTAAATAACGCTACGATATGTAATACCATACAAGCACTTATATATAGGAAGTACCAGCGGCGTATCCACCATGCTTGTATCATATTACACACGCCTCGTTATTTAAGTCACTCAAACTAACCAACAATGTAAAATATCCATGTTTAATCCAATAGTCAAATGTCATAGTATAACCCAAGTTAAATATAAATCATGCAATGTGTAAAAAAAAGTTATGTATGGTAAGTAAAATGAGACTACTTAAACCACAAGTAAAAAGTACAAAACAAAGTATTTGAATATATCAAGAGTTATGTTTTGTAAAATAATGCATGTTTTACTGATACAAACACTTATGTAGTAAGTTAACGCATACATTCAAGCCTTGAGACAGCAGGATAACCCTAGAGTAAAGATTATCAAAGAAAAATGTTTTCGGATTCAGTCATTCCTTACACCCAAACAAACCTAGGATGTCAGGAACGGGATTTGTCAAGTCCTATGGTACCGTTACTTACTACCGAGCGGCGTAGCTAATGTTAATGAATGTAGTTTAGACCTGTTAAACAAACCAAATGTCATACCAAATGTAAACATGTAATGAAAGTAATGTACTAAGTATGCTAAGTTAACATACAAAGCAGAAAATGTAATGTAAAACAATGTGCTATCATGCCAAGTAAACATACATAGCAAAAGAATATGTAATGTAAATCAATGTGCTAGCATGCTAAGTAAACATACATAGCAAAACAAGATAAAATCATGTACTAATAGTGTACTAATGAACATAACAAGCATATGATATAAAAACATGGAAAGCACGAAAGTAATAAGTAGGCACATGTGTTTCACCCCAAAATGTTTAAAAACAGTAAAAGAGGGGTCTATGTACTCACTTGAGATTGCTCAATAGACTTTTAGATATACACCAAGCAAAGCTAGAAGATCACGGATTCAAACGGCACCTAATATAGGTAACTACATTAATAAACGGACCTATTCGGAGGATCGGGTAGCATGAGGGTTCGTAAACCAAATGAGTGTAAGAACTCATGTAATATGGTTTAACAAAGCCTACATACTAAAACGAAACTTATCCTAAGTGCTTACGACCCATTATGACCCGTTTCGGTAGCTTAAGCTACTTTAACGTGTCGTTCACGTAAAACGCGTTCGGACCGCTTAACTAGTCCTATGACAAGTAAAATATGCCTTAACATGTCTAATATTGTTGCTAAATCAGTTTAGATGTCAAAATTTGGGTTACATATGCTTAAAATGAATTTTGGCGTAAAAAGGGCATTTTGGTAATTTACCTAAGGCATATATACTACCTATCATACAACTACTTAAACGACGTGACCATAAGGTATAACCTCGGAAGGTTATTCCCTATACAACTATGGTCACCTAAAGTGTTTGGTCGGATCCTAATGATCGACCAAACGGGTCGGGTTCGAAAGTATAAGCGGTTGTTTAGACCGCTTACCTTACAACCCTACATAAGCACTAAACCTAAAGTGAGGAGTTAAACATGCTAAAACATGTTTAACGAGGTTTGAAAACAGGTTTGGTATCAAAACAAACGGTTTTGATACCCACAAGTAGTTTGGTTACAAAATACGTGAGAATACGCATTTTGGCCGAAACTACGACTCGTCACTGAGCCTAGATAATGTGGTAATCAGTAGGTATAGTCACTAGGGACTATAACCATCGTGATTACGCTCATGTTATGAAGTTCAATCGAACTTCGCATTGACCATAAACTGGTTAATGCAGAAAGTCAAACGCAGTTTGTCTTTAAAGCTAAAACGAATGAAAAGAACGAAAGAATACTTACAGAAGGTCCCCGCAAGCAAAATCTTGACCCAACTAGCTCAGATACGAAGCAAAGGCTTCAACTTAGAGCATCTTAGATCAAATTTTGAGTGAGGATAAAATGAAGTGGGTGTTGCTATTTATAGAGAATCAAGAACCGTTAAGATCGTTCATTTCAAGGCTCTAAAATGAAGTTAAAGTATAGGGAACTCAAAACATGCTCAAAAACATCTCGGATGTCGGCTCGTTTGGTCGTACGGTTTGCTTTGTTCGGTTAATTACGACGGAAGTCGTAACGAACGCAAAAACGATCCAAATTACGCGATGAATGGAATTTTATCAAGCCAATCACTAAAATAAAATATTTTAATGATTACATAAATTTTTGGATGTCCAGATATATTCAGAACGTAAGATATGTGCGAAAATGCAAACTTATGCACTTTTTGACGCTTTTAGTCCCTATTGATCATAAATTTTATTTTAGCACACCGAACCCCTCAAAGCCTATCTCTAAGCTATGTAAAGGATATTTAGGGTGTGTTTAACTTATGGAAAAGTTCCAGGATGTCCGTTACAGTTCAAATCGGCATACTTTCACAGTTTGTCGAATTTAGTCCCTGTAAGCGAATAGACTCGATTTTGCCATACCAAAGCCTTCAAAACTTATTTCTAAGTTATGTAAAGGTTATTTAAGGTATGTTAAGCATATGTTGATGTTTCGGAGTATTTTTCGCGTTAAACTGATTACATTTATGCACCATTTTGCGTATAATTCTCCAGAAAGCGATATAGAGTTTGAAATTGAATAAAAATCAAAACATGAAAAATGTCAAACACAAACAAACAAATATTGGGATCAAATAACTTTATTTTATTGATAACTGGACTGTTTACAATGATTACAAGCACAGATGTCACAGTCTCCCCTACTTGTGAAAATTTCGTCCCGAAATTTGTTTAGAGGAAACTCGTGAGAAAAGATGCGGATACTTCGCCTTCATTTGATCTTCACGTTCCCAAGTAAACTCAGGTCCACGGTTAGATTCCCAGCGAACTTTAGCCAAAGGAATGCGCTTGCGTTTAAGCCATTTGACTATACAGTCCATAATTTCCATAGGTTTTTCAACAAAATGCATCGTGTTGTCAACACGATTTTCATCAAGTGGTATGTGGAGGTTCTCATCAGCTAAACACTTCTTGAGATTGGATACGTGGAAGGTTGGATGAACATTACCAAGTTCAGGAGGTAACTCAAGTCTGTAGGCTACCTTTCCGATTCTTTCGACGATCTTGAATGGTCCAACATATCTAGGTGCAAGTTTTCCTGCCTTTCCAAATCTGATCACACCTTTCCAAGGTGAGACCTTAAGTAATTCACGATCACTGACTTGAAATTCCAAGGGCTTGCATCATTGGTCCGCGTAACTCTTTTGACGGCTTCGAGCTGTCTGGAGGTTATCACGAACTTTCTTAACCTTATCAGTTGTCTCTAGAATGAGGTCAGGTCCAGTAAGCTGAGCCTCACCGATCTCATTCCAGCAGACTGGTGAATGACATTTTCGACCATAGAGAGCCTCGAAAGGAGCCATGTTGATGCTGGAGTGATAACTATTGTTGTAGGAGAATTCAATCAATGGAAGATGTGAATCCCAACTACCACCAAAATCGATCACGCAACCTCTAAGCATATCCTCCAAAGTCTGGATTGTTCTTTCAGATTGACCATCAGATTACGGATGATAAGCAGTGCTCAGATTAAGTTGGGTCCCCATAGTAGATTGCATGGTTCTCCAAAAACGAGAAGAGAAGCGAGCATCTCTATCAGAAATAATGTTCAAAGGAACACCATGTCGAGATACGATTTCATCCACATAGATTTTATCAAGCTTATCAACAGATAGATCCTCACGGATCGGCAAGAAATGCGCTGATTTAGTAACACGATCAACAACTACCCAGATGGCATCATGACCTTTCTTAGTGCACGGAAGTTTAGTAATGAGATCCATAGCAATGTTTTCCCATTTCCAAACTGGAATCTCTGGTTACTCCAATAAACCAGAAGGATGTTGGTGTTCAGCCTTAACCTTAAGACAAGTAAGGCATTTTGAAACGTACAAGGCAATGTCTTTCTTCATACCAGGCCACCAATACTGGGTACGAAGATCCTTATACGTCTTATCTGAGCCAAGATGAATAGAATAACAAGACTTATAAGCTTCATCCATAAGCAAAGTGCGGAGATCATCTAGGCTTGGGACCCATAAATGGTCCATGAAATAATACGATCCATTGTCCTTCAGTTCAAGATCAGGCTTAATGTGATAGGGTAATTCCTTACCTATCAAGTTTTGTGAAACACAAACATGTTGAGCCTGAGAGATGCGGGCTTGAATATCAGATCGAGCTTGGATATCAGATTGAACACGAACACAATGAAGCTTGACAAGTTCTTTACGACTCAAAGGGTCAGCCACGACATTCGCCTTACCAGGATGGTAGCGAATTTCGCAGTCATAGTCGTTTAAAAGTTCTACCCAACGTCGTTGCCTCATGTTGAGTTCTTTCTAATTGAAGATATGCTAAAGACTTTTGTGGTTAGTGAAAACCACACATTTTGTGCCATACAAATAGTGTCTCCAGATCTTAAGAGCGAACACAATTGCACCCAACTCAAGATCATGAGTGGTGTAGTTTTTCTCATGCACCTTCAACAGCCTTAATGCATATGCTATGACTTTGTTCCTTTGCATCAGAACACAGCCAAGTCCCAAATTGGATTCATCCCAGTACACGACAAAATCATCATTACCTTCAGGCAAAGATAGGATAGGCGCATCACAAAGTTTCTGCTTCAAGGTCTGAAACGCTTCTTCTTGTTTAGAACCCCATTCAAAGGGCTTATTCTTCTGAGTTAGAGCAGTTAGGGGAACTGCAATCTTTGAGAAATTTTCGATGAAGCGGCGGTAATAACCCGCGAGACTAAGAAATGAACGAACTTCAGTAGGAGTAGTAGGTGTATCCCAATCCTTAATCGCACTGATCTTGGAGGGATCTACATGAATACCTTGTTCGTTGACGATATGACCCAAAAATTGAACTTCCTTAAGCCAAAATTCACACTTGGAGAACTTGGCAAAAAGTTGCTCTTTCTTTAGGAGTTCTAGAGTAAGACGAAGATGTTGCTCATGATCAGCTTGTGTCTTAGAGTATATCAAAATGTCATCAATAAAAACGATGATGAACTTATCTAAATAAGGCTTGCAAACCCTATTCATCAAGTTCATGAAATCAGCAGGAGCATTAGTCAACCCGAATGGCATAACTGTGAACTCATAATGCCCATAACGAGTGCGGGAGGCTGTCTTGGGAATATCTTCTTCATGCACACGAAGCTGATGATACCCAGAACGTAGATCAATATTCGAAAAATAAGAAGCGCCCTGTAACTGATCAAAGAGGTCATCAATGCAAGGTAGGGGATATCGATTCTTGATGGTAAGCTTGTTAAGCTCACGGTAATCGATGCACATTCTGAAAGATCCATCATTCTTCTTGACAAAAAGAACGGGAGCACCCCAAGGTGAAAAACTAGGACGAATAAAACCTTTATCTGAAATCTCCTGAAGCTGCTTAGATAATTCTTGCATCTCAGACGGTGCAAGACGATGAGGAGATCTGGCAATAGGATTTGCACCAGGTACAAGATCAATACAGAACTCGACTTGGCGCGCTGGGGGTAACCCAGGTAACTCCTCAGGAAATAGCTCTGGATAATCCCGAACGACAAGGCTATCTTGAATAGACTTACATTTGCCTTTATCTGCTACAACATGTGCCAAGAAGGCCACATAATTCTTTCGCAGATACTTCCGAGCTTGAAAACAAGACATGAGCTTGAGACGACTACCAGGCTTCCCACCACGAACCTGTAGGATCTCACCTGACGAAAGTGGAACACGAACAATCTTCTCGAAACAAACTACCTCTGCATGATGCTTGGCTAACCAATCCATACCCACTATAACGTCGAAACTCCCAAGTTGCATTGGCGTGAGGTCGATAGGAAAAAGATGGTTGTTAAGGTTCAATTGGCAATTGCGGAGAACAGAATCAAGAACAACGGGATCACCACTAGCAACTTCTACTGTTAAAGGCTTACCTAGTTTCGTTCTAGACATGCGAAGCAATGGCTCAAAAGATAATGACACAAAACTCTTATCGACACCAGAATCAAAAAGAACAGATGCGGGTTGATTATTAACAAAGAACGTACCGTTAACCACTTCATTGTCTGCTTGTGCCTCTTATGCATTCATGTTGAAGACTCGACCTCGAGACTGAGCCTGAGCTGGATTCGCATTCACCAATCTTGGACATTGATTACGGTAGTGGGTCAGATCCCCACAGTTATAACAAGAACCTGGTGGGTAGTGAGGTCGTGTAGCTTGACCTTGTTGCTGAGCAAGAGGCTGAGCAACTTGTTGAGCCGGGTTCTGAACTGCCCGATTTTGATTAGCAGGAATGCGGCATGTGTCAGCAAGATGACCCAATCTTCCACAGTTGGTCCAATGACGGCACTGGAGGTGCGGTTGATGATGACCGTTACATCTGTTGCACAAAGGAGCATTGCCAAGATAAGGTTTCTTGGCAAGTGGTTGCGCAGGCTGATTTGGTGCAGCTTGTGCAGTAACGGCAAAATTTTGGGAAGCCTTACGCTTCCTAGAACCCTTCGAGGAACCATAATCCTTACCCCTTTTTGTTTTTACCTTTCTTGCTATCCTCTTTGTCAGACGACTGCTTCTTACCCTTGTCACCTTTTCTATGCAGCTTACCCTTTCGGACTTGCGACTCAGTCAATGTTACTGATAGTTCGATTGCCCAACGGACTGTGGTAGGGTTACTACCGGTAACGATGTCTTATACAGAGTTAGGTAGGCCATTGATATACCTCTCGATAGCCTTCTCGAGTGGGGTAACCATTGTTGGGCGTAACAAACTCAGCTCCTCATACCTATCAGTATATGCCCGGTGCTCACCACTATCCTGCTTCAGGTCATTAAATTCCCTTTCTAAAGCTCGCAGTTCATGACTAGGACAAAACTCCCTCATCATAAGCGCCCTAAGTTCAGCCCATCTTTGTGCTAAAGCAACCTCAGCACCACGGTCTCTCATAACCCCGTTCCACCATGTGAGAGCCCTCTTCTGAAAACGCTTGATGCAAACTTGACTTTTCGATTCTCAGGACACAGGACATGACGGAATGTACTCTCAATGTTCTCGAACCATTGAAGGAGCCTAATTGCCCCTTCAGAACCACTGAACTTGAGTGGTTTAGCCGAGTTAAAACTCTTGAAGTTGCATGGAGCATTATTGTTGTCGTTGGCTTGGTTCAATTGAGCAATAAGATTTGGGAACGCAGCAGCCACTTGCTGTGCGATGATTTCTGCCAGTTCGGCATTTGGTAGCGGATTTTCACGTCGAGGAGGCATTCTAAAAGAGGAAACATGAAAGGAACGAGTGAGATGATTAGATGAAAAGAATGAGATGAAACAAAAATCGACAAAAGCAAAGATGGTGGTCATTCGTCCGTATCACAAAGCAAACAAACGACACACAGTGACTAATCAAAGTAAATGGGTCAAAAATAATGTATCGCGAAGACATGCTCGCCTATAAGTGAACACTCACCCCAAGAGTTCCCAGGTAAGAGTGACTGGTCCGATTATGTGGATTTGTACGAACACTCTAGCCTTAGACAGAAAACCCAGGGTACAGGCATTCACCCTTCCAGTTTGCACGTGTTCACACTATTTAGAACCCAAAACTTTGACGAGATTTTGAAAACTTGGAAGGCACAAGGCCAAAAGAATCATTCAAAAATGGATGGTAAATTTTCAAAATCATTATGAAAAATCAAAGAGTTCAAAACCATATAATAAATCATTTAAAAACAGATGATAGATTTTCAAAAATCGTTTTGGAAAATTGGGTTCTTGTTTTGGTGATCACCTAAGGATAGGTGAAGTGCATGTTTTAAAATTTTAACACAAGACAACTTGTGTTAGGGTCTTAGAAAGGTTATAGTCCAGGTCAAAGCATTACTAATAACCTAATTCCCTATAACCATTGGCTCTGATACCAACTCTTCTGTCACACCCCGACCACGTAAAACATCAAATCGTGGCGGAAACGTCGTGGAGTGTTGTAACAGAATTATTGTTCCACAACCATGGTAATTAAAATTACATTTTTATTCATAAACCAAGGGTGGAATACATTGTCTTAAACAAGAACCAAAGAGTACATCACATAATTTAAACTAGTTCTATCTTTATTTTAAGTCTCTAAGGCACGGGTCCGCCCTAGTGTCACGATCATCCTAAGCAACAGCTCCTGAAAACACATGTGAAAATAGGTACGTCAGCATAAACATGCCTGTGAGATACATAGGTTTTATGAAAATAGGATTCATGACTTGAGTTTAAAGAAATGTTTAATAAAATTCAGTCATGAACCTTGTTAATTGTTTTGTTTTATAAATCATTTGAAAAATGATAGCAAAATCAGTTGATATGTATATATAAACGAATAATGTATGGTTAAATGAATAACCAAGTAAAATCAGTTTGTATAAGTTAAGTCATTTGTTAAAACAATATTTAAGTGAAAACATGTTGTAAATGTAATATGTCTAAACTGAAATGGTTTAAATAACGCTACGATATGTAATACCATACAAGCACTTATATATAGGAAGTACCAACGGCGTATCCACCATGCTTGTATCATATTACACACGCCTCGTGATTTAAGTCACTCAAACCAACCAACAATGTAAAATATCCATGTTTAATCCAATAGTCAAATGTCATAGTATAACCCAAGTTAAATATAAATCATGCAATGTGTAAACAAAAGTTATGTATGGTAAGTAAAATGAGACTACTTAAACCACAAGTAAAAAGTACAAAACAAAGTATTTGAATATATCAAGAGTTATGTTTTGTAAAATAATGCATGTTTTACTGATACAAACACTTATGTAGTAAGTTAACGCATACATTCAAGCCTTGAGACAGCAGGATAACCCTAGAGTAAAGATTATCAAAGAAAAATGTTTTCGGATTCAGTCATTCCTTACACCCAAACAAACCTAGGATGTCAGGAACGGGATTTGTCAAGTCCTATGATACCATTACTTACTACCGAGCGGCGTAGCTAATGTTAATGAATGTAGTTTAGACCGGTTAAACAAACCAAATGTCATACCAAATGTAAACATGTAATGAAAGTAATGTACTAAGTATGTTAAGTTAACATACAAAGCAGAAAATGTAATGTAAAACAATGTGCTATCATGCCAAGTAAACATACATAGCAAAAGAATATGTAATGTAAATCAATGTGCTAGCATGCTAAGTAAACATACATAGCAAAACAAGATAAAATCATGTACTAATAGTGTACTAATGAACATAATAAGCATATGATATAAAAACATGGAAAGCACGAAAGTAATAAGTAGGCACATGTGTTTCACCCCAAAATGTTTGAAAACAGTAAAAGAGGGGTCTATGTACTCACTTGAGATTGCTCAATAGACTTTTAGATATCCACCAAGCAAAGCTAGAAGATCACGGATTCAAACGGCACCTAATATAGGTAACCACATTAATAAACGGACCTATTCGGAGGATCGGGTAGCATGAGAGTTCGTAAACCAAATGAGTGTAAGAACTCATGTAATATGGTTTTTCAAAGCCTACATACTAAAATGAAACTTATCATAAGTGCTTACGACCCATTATGACCCGTTTAGGTAGCTTATGCTACTTTAACGTGTCGTTCGCGTAAAACGCGTTTGGACCGCTTAACTAGTCCTATGACTAGTAAAATATGCCTTAACATGTCTAATAGTGTTGCTAAATCAGTTTAGATGTCAAAATTTGGGTTACATATGCTTAAAATGAATTTTGGCGTAAAAAGGGCATTTTGGTAATTTACCTAAGGAATATATACTACCTATCATACAACTACTTAAACGACGTGACCATAAGGTATAACCTCGGAAGGTTATTCCCTATACAACTATGGTCACCTAAAGTGTTTGGTCGGATCCTAATGATCGACCAAACGGGTCGGGTTCGAAAGTATAAGCGATTGTTTAGACCGCTTACCTTACGACCCTACATAAGCACTAAACCTAAAGTGACGAGTTAAAAATGCTAAAACATGTTTAACGAGGTTTGAAAACAAGTTTGGTATCAAAACAAACGGTTTTGATACCCACAAGTAGTTTGGTTACAAAATACGTGAGAATACGCATTTTGGCCGAAACTAGGACTCGTCACTGAGCCTAGATAATGTGGTAATCAGTAGGTATAGTCACTAGGGACTATAACCATTGTGATTACGCTCACGTTACGAAGTTCAATCGAACTTCGCATTGACCATAAACTGGTTAATGCAGAAAGTCAAACGCAGTTTGACTTTTAAGCTAAAACGAATGAAAAGAACGAAAGAATACTTACAGAAGGTCCCCGCAAGCAAAATCTTGACCCATGTAGCTTAGGTATGAAGCAAAGGCTTCAACTTAGAGCATCTTAGAGCAAATTTTGAGTGAGGATGAAATGAAGTGGGTGTTGCTATTTATACAGAATCAAGGCCCGTTAAGATCGTTCATCGTAAAACGTGCTTTGATATGGACGGTACACATGCGGCCCATGGTTTTGGGATACTAGGGGTGCCCCAAAACCAGCAAACGGTTTTGAAAATGTTACAAAATAGCCCTAAACTTCAAGAGAAGTGCTGAAAATGGACCTTGTGTTGCAAAAATGGAGTTTCTGCCCAGATCACTCACTCGTGTAGTGACACGGGGATAGGCATTTGGTGCTCGTGCGGCGCTAGCATGTGCCAGATACAGCAAAGTTTCAAAAATGACAGTTTTGGTCCCTGCACGTGTTTAAGGCCTTTTTCGATGCGTTTGAACCCCGTTAACGTCATTTCAAGGCTCTAAAATGAAGTTAAAGTATAGGGAACTCAAAACATGCTCAAAAACATCTCGGATGTCGGCTCGTTTGGTCGTACGGTTGCGTTGTTCGGTTAATTACGACGGAAGTCGCAACGAACGCGAAAACGATCCAAATTACGCGACGAATGGAATTTTATCAAGCCAATCACTAAAATAAAATATTTTAATGATTACATAAATTTTTGGATGTCCGGATATATTCAGAACGTAAGATATGCGTGAAAATGCAAACTTATGCACTTTTTGACGCTTTTAGTCCCTATTGATCATAAAGTTTATTTTAGCACACCGAACCCCTCAAAGCCTATCTCTAAGCTATGTAAAGGATATTTAGGGTGTGTTTAACTTATGGCCAAGTTTCGGAATGTCCGTTACACTTCAAATCGGCATACTTTCGCAATTTGTCGAATTTAGTCCCTGTAAGCGAATAGACTCGATTTTGCCATTCCAAAGCCTTCAAAACTTATTTCTAAGTTATGTAAAGGTTATTTAAGGTATGTTAAGCATATGTTGATGTTACGGAGTATTTTTCGCGTTAAACTGATTACGTTTATGCACCATTTTGCGTATAATTCTCCAGAAAGCGATATAGAGTTTGAAATTGAATAAAAATCAAAACATGAAAAATGTCAAACATAAACAAAAAAATATTGGGATCAAATAACTTTATTTTATTGATAACTGGACTGTTTACAATGATTACAAGCACACCTGTTACAGGACGGTTGGTCATTTGACTGGTGAGTGTGTTTGTAAATTGTTTGAAACTTTGAAGTTTCGTTGTAGCATTTTGGAAAATGTGAAGTATTTCTAGATGTCAAGTCATCCAGACGGATGGCCATTCGATCGGATGGCTATTTGTTTGAAAGTGTGATATTCTTTGAAGTTTTGCCCAAATTGTTCAAGTGTTGAAACTTACAAAGAACAAGTCACCTGGTCGAATTATCATTCGATCGGGTGGTTATTCGATCGGATGAACATCCGATCGAATGGCTATTCGTTTGGGTGATATGTTGTTTGAAAGGTTTGTGAAATTTTCTAAGTTAAAAGTTTTAACGGAGACGGCGTGATGACGTGTCAAACAACGAAAGTCCATATCAAGCCCAGGTCATCCGATCGGATGGAAACCAACCCAGTCGATCAGACTAACTGTTCTTGACGGGGTTTCATGTTCAACTGGTGAATCGGTCGTCTCTTCGATGGAAATCGATTCTCAGACCGGTTCTCCACTAAAGAATGAGTAGAGAGCCTGAACAAGTCTAGATTCCATCGGTACTTAGTATAAAGTGAAGATAAGTTGAAGAAATGTGGAAATCAGTTGGAAAATGTTGAATCTCGTTGAGATTTATGTTAAAATGTGTAGAAATCCTTTAGATCTAGAAGAATATTGATAAGATGAGGCCACACTTCAGTGTTCATAAGAACCTAAGGTGACGTCACCCTAAAGTAGTCCAAATCCGATGATCTCATGGTGAAAATGTAAGGTTTCAGTGGAGAAGATGATGAGGAAGTGTGCATTGATGATGGAAGTACAAGATTTAGAAAGAAAACTTACGGAAATAGCCTTGAATCGAGTGAAATGTGCTTGAGAACGAGCTGAGAGTGAGTTGGGTTGGATAGTGCTGTCACATCAGTGAACAGTGATGTGACAGGTGGTATTTATAGTGTGAGAGGAGAAGTAAGGCGGTGGAGAGTTAAGTGGGTCGGATGGTCAGCCGATCGGATGGTCATCTGGACGGATGATCATTTGATCGAACGGTCATTCGATCAAGCGACTGGTGAGAGTTAGTTTTTCAACTTTCATTTCGTGCGTTAAGCGTTGCGTTTAAGCGAGTTGCGAGTAAGCGTTGTGATAGCCTTAAACAAGTAGTTACACAAATAACATAACACATAAAAAGCATAAAAGTAAATCTGTGTTTCGAGTTGCGATGTGATTGCGATGCGATAGCGTTGTGATTGCGTTTGCGATTAACATCCCACAACATATATAAGTAACACACAGGTAAAGCACATAATAGCACACACATAGAATAATACCATTAACTGCGTTTCGATTTAGCGCTGCGTTGTGATAGTGGTAGTAACATTGCGATGAAGTGCGTTTTAAATAGTATTCGTTTGTAAATAGCATTTAGCATGCGATAATAAGTGTTGTTAATATCGTTTAAATACTTAATTAAGCAATAATTAGACAAGAAATGGTAGATCTGAATGATGACATGTCTTGACTTTGACTTGTACTTTGACTTTGACTTGCAAAGTCGGGTTGTTACAAAGGTCGTAATCCCAGCAGAGATCGGTCTCCCGTCACCTCACATACTAGCCATGGAGAAACAAAATGATGAACAAGAGCGCAGACTCGACTTGGACCTCCTCGAAGAACGACGAGAGAATGCAGCCATTAACGAGGCCAAGTACAAGTCAGAATTTGAAAAATATTACAATGCACAGGTGCGCATATGCACTTTCTTACAAGGAGACTTCGTACTCAGAGATAACGAAGCATCGAACGCAGAATGACCAGGGAAGCTCGCGCCTAAATGGGAAGGGCCTTACATGATTAACGAGGTCCTGGGAAAAGGAACGTACCCCCTGCGCCAACTTGATGGAACGGACGTTCCGCGGACATGGAACGCGCAGCAACTGCGCAGGTGCTATATGTAATCTTAGCACCCTTCGTATTTGGACAGCACATTACGCTGACCAACGTACAAGGGTCGCTACTTACATATGCATCGTCACTAATTATCGTATTTATCCTAAAATGTAATCTTTGCAACTTTGTACTTATCGGCCCGTACGCCTTAACGGGTAATACAAAGTCTGTTACTTACATTACGCTTCCTTCCATGTTTATCGTAAATGCATGCGATTTCTTTTGGTAAGCATAAAAATATTGGTCATTTAATACAAGTCTCATGAACGGTCCGAAGTCACAACCACTGCTCAAGGTCCAGCCCTACGTTCAAACATGAGCTTTATACCACCTTTATTTGTCTTACCTAAACAAAGTAATCGTACTCATGCAAATATTGCAACTAAAACGCATATCAGCAAAAGTTACATGTGCGCTAGCACATTAAAGGGATTCAACATCCTAACAAGCCCAAGATGAATGGAAACTTTTACAAAATCGTATATACAAACGCTAGGTTGTCATCATCCGAGGTCCCCGTCACATCTAGAGGCGGACGTTATTATTCTTCTTTAGCAGCGGTCACGGCAACACTGAATAGTCTCGCCGGTGGCAGGCCGGCTTGTATCCCAATTAACCCTTCGCATATCAGGGACATGATGGGAATAATCATACCCTCGCGCATAACCACCATAGCGCAGTCACACAACTTAACAAAACATAAACCCATCCTACGAGGGTTCAAAAGTTAAGTCTCTTTATACCTTACGCCAAACAATCTTGCTACTCAACAGGAAAAGCGCACACTTCATTTTTATAGTCCAATGCTCCACCTACTTGCCATTGGCGCATAGGAGCAACACTGGACTAGGGGACTTAAAGGGGTATGGTCCCAAAAACCTTACGCAAGCGCATAGGACCATACCATAACCTTATTCCAAAAAGCATCTTGAATAAGACTCTACGCAACCGCGCATCAGTTCTGAACAAGATTTAGGAAGATCAGTCTTCGATGACCGTGCGCCGGAGAAAGGAAGCACAAATATTCAACTAACACCCTTGCGCGGGCTCGCGCAAGGGTACAGTTTGGCTTGAAGATAAAGTCCTAAACATCTCCGCGCGCCTGAAATTAAGACTTGAACAAAGAAATATTTTTTGTTACAACAGAATGGACACGTGGCAAAGGCACAACGGTTTATAGCTGTAGATCTTCTAGAAGTCCTTAAATGCTCATCGTGCATGGCTTCTTTTGGTTGCAACCGAATATGACGGGGCATAATCCTAGACACTCATCTAAATCATGATGTTGTCAGCAACTTGAAGAAAGATCTATAAAAAACCAATTTCCAAGTGGCATCTCCCTAGCCGTTGATCAGACCCATGATCCGTATGCATAGATGTGAAATTAACTAATTGACGGAAAGAGGGATAACTGTCAACGGAAAAGCATTCCCCGTTATTATCTCCGTTACACATTTTGGCGCCATATTCCGGTTATAAATAGAATATTTCATGTATGATCTCACAAGCTATTTTCACATACTTTCACTCCTACTACTTCATCTTTCCCTTTGAGATCACCGTACCTATTCTCACGCCGGAGGGTGGTCACGGAGAGAACCCCCTTCTCCCTGTGGCGAGTCTAACGACTTTCTGTTTTGCAACGTTCTCCGGTGAGGTAGTTCCTAACAAGCAATTGATGAGAATATTAACCTTTTTATGCAGAGACTAAACCCCAAATCTGATTGATTCCGGTCAATTTAGATCCCTGTTTCTTCAGCAACTGATTTAAAACTGTCTAATGCCTGAAGCAACTATCTTCATGTATTGTTGGGCCTTTGGATTATGGTTTCATCTAGTGGCATCTAGCATATATATGAAAGTAATACATGATTACCCTTTTTGGCTATAGAAATAAAATCGCTAACCATACACACTATCATATATATAGATGCAGGTGAGAAGCTTTAAATAATGAGAAATTAAAAAAGTTAGAATATAAAGAATAGATTATAGAACAATAATGAATGAACATGGATAATGCTAATTGGCAAAAGATCAAATACAAATAAAGTTAACGTACAAAATGTACCAACCGAAGGAAAAGACAAAAATACGCGGTGGCATTTTCATAATTATCAGTAACTATCAAAATTACTCTACAAATGATGCTGTAGAGTAATTTTGATCTTTTGTATAGTAATTTTGTAAAATGTTCTTGTAGAGTAATTTTGATCTTGTAGGGTAATTATCAAAATTACTCTACAAGTGTATCAAAATTACTCTGCATCAAAATTACTTTACAAGTGAATCAAAATTATCCTGCAAGTTTATCAAACAACATACAACTCAAAATTACTCTACAAATGATCTTGCAGAGTAATTTTGTAAAATGATCATGTAGAGTAATTTTGATCTTCTTGAGTAATTTTGTAAGTTTTTTTTAGCATTTAGTTATGGGGTTTAGCTTTATGATTTAGTTTTTAGCTTTTAGTTTCGGTGGGAGGGGGGGTTGGGGGTTAGCTTTATTTTTATTTTTTATTTTTTTTGGGGGGGGGGGGGGGAGGGTTAGGTTTTTTGGGGTTTTTTTTGGTTAGGTATAGTTTTTGGATCAAAATTACTCTATAAGAACATTTTACAAAATTACTCTACAAAAAATTAAAATTACTCTACAAGAAAATTTTACAAAATTACTCTACAAAAGATCAAAATTACTTTACAATATCATTTGTAGAGTAATTTTGATAATTACCCTACAAGCAGATAATTACAAAAATGTCACCGCGTGTTTTTGTCTTTTCCTTCGGTTTGTACATTTAGTACGTTAACTTGTACATGAACTTTTCCCAATACTAGTTACCTGCTCCTTTGACTCAAGCCATTATATTTCTAAGTATTCCAATTGAGTATTCCTTAATAAGTACTGATACAAAAATAATAACATCAGATAAACAAAAAAAAACCTGAATCAATAATCAAATTAATCGGGGGGGGGGGGGGGGAACGATACATGTAGCATGCATAAAAATCTCCTAATATATTTTGTATCAAACTAATTAGGGTTTGGAAGATGAACAAACTTTGAATCACACTAACCATCGATTTCTTCGATTTGATTACCATTTGAGATAGAATGAAGCCAATGATGGAGAATGTAGATGAGATCTAGGGTTAGGAGGCTTCAAGTCTAGAAAAAGGTAGCATAGGGATTTTGGGTGTTCAGTAATAGTAAAGTCACCGGCTAAGATTTGTTTTTGATGAAGGAGATTAGGAGGTGAAGAAGATCATCGAACCGTCTCTAGAGCATGTGGTTGGCAGAAGCAGCGACGACTGACTGAGGTGGCCAGAGAGAGATAGATGAGAAGGTGTAGATGAGGAATGGGAAGAAACCATAGGTGAGATCTGGAAAGAGAGCGGTGGAGATTGGAGCGGATAAGAGAGAAACAGAGTCTAACGGAAGACAGAGAAACCCTTCTTCCACGAAGAGAGAAAGAGAGAGACGAAAGATGAAGAAACCCGAGCTTGCGATGGAGTTTTATGTTTGTAACGGGTGAAAAGATTTAAATAGCCTAGAACAAAATAAACCTATACATGTAAAATGGGTCCACTTGAGCCGAGATAGCATAACCATTAACTTTTGAGTGGGAAAACACTAATGAGAGGCTCTAAAAAGGTTTCATGTGTCCCTTATGTATGTACTTTATTAGGTAGTATAGATATAGATAATTTGAGGGGAAAATTACGAGAATGGCCAAAGACGAAACTCACTTGCAAAAATGGGCACCTCATGCGCTCTTAGAACAACGCATTACAGATCCCAAGATACTTTTTGCATCTATAGAGCCCATTGTTGTGTCTTCCATTTTTTATTGACACGTGGCTCAATCATTGGTATTTAGAAGAAGGACGCTTCGGAGGCGTCTCCCAGACGCATTCATAGCAGCTTGCGTCAGGCTTCATCCCAAGCCCCTGGCTGAGACCTCTCTGATCCCAAGTTCTGATGTGTCTTCTAGACGCCTTTGATGCGTCGGCATTAAAGCGTTTTCCGACGGTTCCCATGCGTCGTTGACGCATCCCGTGTGTCAGTCTATGAAGCCCTTTTGCGACGCTTCCCATGCGTTGTTGACGCATCTAGGAAGCCCTTCTACGACGCTTCCCCTGTGTCGCTGACGCATCCCGTGTGTCAGTCTTCGAAGCCCTTTTGTGACGCTCCCCATGCGTCCCTAACGCATCCACTTCTGAAAAGGCAAGGTTTTCGTACAAATGGAGCTTATGAAAAGGCAAGGTTTTAACCTAAAACCCACTAATCTATTTATTTACACGTTCTTTCACTTATGGGGACCCATTACCCATAAAAATTTTAAACATTTATCTCCAAGTTTTACTTTCAACTGAATTTTATCTTGAACTTTTACCTTCAAGTAATGTGATATGGCTCTTAGATTTGTGGTTTACACCAGTGGCAAGTGGGAAGTCATTGACAGGAAGCTTGAATACATAGTCCAAGAAGATTCATTTAGACGTGGCTTTGAAACCCCTACAACAATTTTTTATAACACATTTTTTTTAAAAATGTTAGTGAGTTGTGTGGTTTTCGAAACATCACACGGTTATCTTACAAAATGTCAACCTTTACCGATCCTATTGATATAATTGACGATTCTGATCTTACCTTTTTTTTCAATTTTGCAGAAAATAATCCCTTAGGAGTTGTTTAAATTATATGTGGTGAAAGAAGTTGGTGTTGGTTCATCTTCTTGTGCTCCTTCCAACGATTTCAAATGTCCCGATTTAAATGATTGTGTTTTTTCCAACAATGAATTTAACGCGACCTATTACCAGAATTAAATGATAATGATATTTTTCCGTCTCAAAATAAATGTCGGCTTTACGAACGTTATACTTTCCGTAACAACCAGGAAATGAAAATCAAATTAGGAAAAATGTGTCTGTCTGAAAATTTTTCGTATAAAGTAGACAGATCATCAACCACTCGTTATGAAGCATCTTGTGTTGCCAAAAATTGTGAGTAGAATTTCAGGGCAGCTAGTCGGAATGTTGCGATGTTTTCTATGTTAAACATTTTAACAATAAACTTACAATTTCTAAGACGCAGACACATCCACGCATGCGTCAGGCAAACCCAAAGGTGGTGGGTAGCCTATTAAAAGACCAATTACAAGATTGTGGGCGCATATACCGTTGAACCGAAGTAGTAAAGGATTTTAGTATTAAAGAACAAGTTAATTTATCATACATGCAAGCGTGTCGAGGAAAATGTAACGCATTAGAACTTTTGCAGGAAAGTTCAGCTAGTTCTTTTGTGGAGCTTCCTATCTACTACTTTAACTTGGAGAAGGCTAATCCAGGCACAATAACACACATATTGACCGATTCACATAGTCGTTTTGAAATGGTATTTGTCGCCATAGGTGCGGTGGTAAGTGAAACATTAAATTTTTTAGTCGTTAAACATTTAATCAAAAAACTATAGTAAACGTTACATTAAAATGAAATAAAATAATTAAATTTGACAAAAAATTTTAATAATATCCTATTGCTTTCAGATTTGGAGCTTTCTCAGAAACTTAAGACCTGTGATTGTCATAGACGCAGGTGAGTTTAAAGGAACAATATTTTTGGCTGTTGGCATGGACGCAAATAATCAGATTTTGCCTATTGGTTACGACATTGGTAAATCTGAAGACAGTAACTCATGGACCTGGTTCCTTTCAAAACTCAAAGATTTTATTGGTGAGTATCCAGATTTGGCGATCATTTCTAACCGCACAAATTCTATACAATTAGCCATACGAGACGTGTTTCCACAAGACTTTCACGGATTGTGTTGTCGTCATTTAATGGTCAACCTTCGTTTACCATCAAACATATAAAAGGAACACAAGTCTCTTTGGTGGAAGACTTGCAAATATTACAGGATGTCCGATTTTGAAGAATCGTTCGACGCGCTATGTGTCGTAATTCCAAGAATATGGAACATTCTTACAAATATTGGGTTTGACAACCGGTCAAGAGCACATTGTCCTGGCAAAAGATATCATTATACGACATCTAATAGTGCTGAGTCTATGAACGCTTTATCCAAAAATCCCTGGAAAATGCTAATAACGCAACTTATAGAATTTTTCTGGCAATCTATCCAAAAATGGTTTTATGATCGCCGGAACTAGGGAATCCACGACAAACACTTGCTTAGAGAGTGGGCTAAGAAAAAATTCAAAAGAAAACTGATAATTCTAGGTCGTGGATGGTTGCTGGCATTGGTGTTAACAGTTTTGACGTTGAAGATGGTGGAAAGAGAGGTTTAGTTGATTTCTCTAATGGAACATATAGTTGTCAAGTTTGGCAAGTATCTGATTTACCTTGTGGGCACGTTATTGCAGTATTTAGATTTTTATGTGAAACCGATTGTGGTCATTATGCGATGTCATGTTATAGTAACCATGTTTATAAATCCACGTATGTAGAACAGATAAATCCACTCCCTCATAAATTCGGAATGGGAAATACCCGATGGACTGTTCGATCTGCAACCACCACATATTACCAAACGACAAGCTGGTCGTCCTAAAGAAAACAAACGAATCCTATCAAGAGGAGTGGAACCCATTCCCATATACTACGGTTGGTGCAAAACGTATAGGCATCGTCATGAAAGTTATTCACAACCGACAAAACCCCAGAGTTCTTCCTGACGCGTCTCTAAGACACAACCAGCACCCGTACAAGTTGAACTAGAAGAATTTCATGATTACGTATTTCAAAATATCTTCCCCTCGTACAATTTGGGGGACTTTTAAAAACTTTTTTGTAATTTAGGCATATGTATACTTAATCTGATTTATTAAAAGCATGCATATTTTTGTAAACAAGTTTAAGCATTATTTATCAACTCAATTATTAGCTAGTGTGAAAGGTGCAACATAGAGTTGATATGCCATAAGTCTTCTGTATCTCATACAGGCATCTTGCCTGTTTCCTTCCTGCCAGACCAGTGAAGTGTTTTGCACAAGATTTTGCAGTAACATACACACCATCACCCCCGAATTTTGACCAACACGATGATCGGAGGTAGGCAAGACAACATCCGTGGTGTAATCCATCACATCAGCCTCACTAAGTCCAGCGTTTTGGCAATATTGTAACACCCCAAAAACGGGTTTGGTAAGCAAACCACGTTAATATTACTGACGGGTAAAATACCGTTAGTGGTAAAAAAAAAATTACCCGGTAAATATTAGGATTTAAATAATTAATCCTAATAATAAACAAAAAGTGAATAAAAAGTTTTTAAGAAATAAAGTGATAGAAGGCCCGAGTTAACGGGACCTGAAATAAACTTGGTTATAGATTTCCCGAACCCACTAATTTAACTAGGAATGTTTAACCTAGTTAATAAGTGGGGAATATTGTTAGAAATAAGTAGGTTGTGCCCTACTTAATTAACTAACCAAATTAGAGGGGCCAATATTGTTAAAATTGAAACTTATATTATTGATTTTAATTAAAAATAAAAACAAAACACCCCATTTGGGGGTTCTGGTCGATCAAGAATGAGCAGGGGCGACACCCCACTCTCAAACCTTAGAAAAGTTCACTAAAACTCTCAATTGGAGGTGCAAATCTGGTCCAAAACGAAATTCGAGCATAGATTATTGATCATCATCACAAGAGGATTACAAGGTATGTAAAATTTGATGAAAACTCTCAACTTGAAAACCTCACGAAATTAGGAAATCTGAAAATTGATGATGCATGTTTGTTAATTGCATGGAATAGGAACAATATAGTGTCTAGGAGTAAGCCCTAGACAAGTATATGTCGAAATCATGCTTAGCTTAAGTTTTTGTTGATACTAAATTCATGTATGAGATGTTTTTATGGTTTTGATTGCAAAAAATAGTGTTATGATGTCAAGAACAAGCTTAAATTGAAAGCTGAATTCAAACGATTCTTGATCAGAATTTACAGCCGATTTGTATTGGCTGTAACCTGGACAAAAATTGATAAAATAATGTGTTTCTTAAGTCTAGAATGTAATTCCAGGAAATATCTTTAAAACCCCACTGGAATCGCATTTTTTCGACGAAAATCGAGTGTTTTATGAATTTTTCCGTATCAAAGGTTCAAGCTGCGTTTTCTGACAGAAATTGCAGCCCATCACGAATGTCATAACTCAATTTAGGAATTGAGTTATGATCTCAAATTCTTACTGTAGAAAGTTTTAAGCGATTAAAAGAATCGCCAATTGGAATTTCGTCAATCGGATAAACGAGGAATTTTTAATGAATTTTTCCGTAAGCTGCAGTCAGAAGTGACGAATCTGATTGCAGCTTAGTAAATGAATTTTCACGAATTTTTGGTAAAGAGTTAGATCTTGAAATTTTAACTCAAGGGCTAACCCTCCGAGAGGTACGCCACATAAAAAAATCATAATTTTTTAAGACTTGTAAACAGGTTAAACAAGTCACCAAAAACAGCCAATTTTCATTGATATGAAATGCCTAAATGAAATCGCGGCTTACTAAGTTAGTATGTAAAAATTTGATTTTTGTTAAGAGTTCGGATGAAATATGCCTAAGTGAGTTCAATGAACCAAATGTGCATATGAATATGTTGGTAAGTCAATTGACTTTTAAAAAGTCAAACTAATCAATGATAAAGTCAAATAGTAGTTTCGACATAGAAAATACGTGAGGTGGAATAGTCGTGAATTGAAATGACTAATCTAACCACCTTGTGAATGATGATAGTTTGACGCGTAACAAGCTAGGTGGAAGCTTGATGAGGGAGCGGATCAAACAAATCAAGAAGGAAAGGAAAAGCATAGTTCGGATGCGAGGTAAGTATAGCTTACACTAGTCATATAGTTTAGAATGTCCTTTTTGTTGTTTTGATTTCGAACAAGACAAATGGAAAGTTGAGATATGGTGTTTCCGGCGTGTAGTCGTACGGAACAAGATAACCAATAAGGGTAAAATTGAAATTTGGACACTTGTTGACAATAATTATTGGTTTTGAAAGATACATATTTCGTAAGCCTTATTAGGCCAAAAAGCGTTAAGAGGTGAATTATAGTTAAAACGACCGTGCAGTGTAAATCGGAACGAGTCGTGTAGACGAGATGGCAATAAGCTTTATCTCGCCAATATTATCGGTCATTTAGACCAACGGGTCAAAGGGTGAAAATATCACTTTTGACAATATCGACTAATGGTTTGATGAGTTGTTTGATTTCAGAAATAAATATCGAGTGGATATTTACATCGCTATTACTTAGTAGATATTGAGGCAAGGTACTTAAATGGGTCAATGTAATGATCCGAGCCAGGTACGCATAATAAGATAACTCTCATTTAAATGTAAGGCTAATGAGAGTTAAACGAAGTCAAAAATAAGTTTTTGGTTACCTTAATATGTAAACCAAATGTTACGTTACGGACGATGGTCATTATAGTTGTTATAGGTTTCTAACCATTACCAAGAGTTTAATAAGGGTTTTAGCCATGGAAATGGGTTGCATTTGATGGTTTGGTTCGAATTTAAAATGACCCTAAACATGATTTCCGCAGCTTTTTATACGGATTTCGACTAATCTTTAAAAAATCATATAAAATCAACCGTTTATCCGATTTGGGTGTTCTATACCTTTTCGGAAAGCTTATGAAGTAAATTTTTACTGTTTTCAATCATAAGAAACAAATGTGGTTGTTAAATAGGCCAAAAGAATGAATTAAACAGCTGTTCAAAACCTTGAAAGCTGTTTGAAAAAATGAAAATATAGTTGCTGTGCTGATTTTATAAAAATCATATAAAATCATAAAAAATTCGTTAGAAGGTGTACCTTATATGCTTGCGAAGGTATTGAAGTTTTCTACGATCCATCTTTGAACATGTTAATCTAGTTCGGACTTTGAATGGGTCATAATGGTCAATTACAGCAGCTGTATAGAAAATCGCTGCACATTAATAATGTCATTATTAATCCAGAAAAAGACATATGATTGCGTATACTTGATTTAGTCATGCCACCGTAAGTTACGGTGGAGCTGATATGATTACAATGGTTACATACTGAGTTACGGTGGACCCAGAAACAAAGTATATTTTATTTAGTTTAAATTCCCGGATTCGTTTAGACACGTTTTAAACCCCGTTTGACTAAAGTATTTCATGTTTATGGAATATAGGTACTTTTGGATGCCGGAAGACGATCAAGCTCAGCGAAGAACCGAACACGATAAAGATACACGCTTCCGCACTTTGCCACGTTGTAAATTTTAAACAACGAATTCGATCACGTTATGTAGAATAACTTATGATTTGTAAAACTTTTAGTAAACCCGTATTTCCGATGTATATGTAATCGTAATTACATGATTGTTTTCGTAAAAGATTCATTAAACCTTAAATTATAAGAACGGGTGTTACAAGTTGGTATCAGAGCCTTGGTTTAAGAGATTCGAGTATGGTGGGGAGGAACCATGCTTGGACTTAAACCTTATGCTCTTGACAAAGAATAGTGTTCGGTTCGAGGCTTGATCGCAAATCCGGTAAGTACAAGTACGTTAATAGTTAGTATGCTAAAGTGTTGTAAACAACACATAGGGCTATCGTGTGGTATATGTTACCCCAATTTAAATGATTGATATGGTTGACGAAAATACGCGCGTTGACGCGTGTAGTACAAAGCCTTGTATTATAATACGGGCGATTATTGAAGTTGACATTACTAACTCTTGTGAATGTTTTAATTGAAGGACACTCGCGTCTGAAGATGACGGGAGTTGAACGAATTATGGATATGATGATGGAACGGTCCGAGGTATGATAGGAAGAACATACTCATCAAGGACCAAAATCGCGTAACGGTCGCGAACAAGACTAATGACAAGAGATGCCCGTTAGGGCAAGCATTACCAGGTGCACACTTTTAAATTTAATCGTACGAGTCGTTATATGCAACAAACACGTAAGTAATAACGGTTGCATACACATATGATAGAACTTGGAAAACCTGATTTCCAAGAGAAATTTAATAGGAAATGTGTTATTCACAATGATGAATAACAAGACTTGTTTATATAGAAACTTGGACGAGAGTGATCATCCAAGTAAATATTCTCAATATAAATCCTATTGAGAAAAGTAATGATCACATCAATGAATGTGAATAAATGTTTATAAAAAGGGACATTGTACATGTTCAAGGAATAAACGACTAAAACTAATAATTGTTAACTAACAATTAAATAAAGTTTTACCAAATGAAACCATAAACATGGAGATAATTTGAGGAGTTACTTACATGGGACGTGATGTGGTAATTATAATAAGGTCACGCGTACCACGTGTTGATCGCTTACTCTGGCCAAGTAAGTAGTGAACACATGATAGCATGAGCTTCTTATAATGAGCGCAGTTATGTCCGATGTAGTAAGGTCAAGATGAATGAAATTTAAAGGATCCTTAGGGTCAAGAAATCTCATGGGTATACTCGTATAAATGGTTTTCGCGGGAACCATAAAAACGATGTATGGCGCACATAGAAATAAAAGACCCAAGGAAATTCGTGACATAAGTCATTTTTGATGAAACAACCATGGTAGACAAAAAGGGCATTGTAAAACCAAAGTATAAATGACCCGCGGGGTCATAGAAACAAAGGTATTGCCCACACGAGAAAAACGATCAAAATCGTTGACTTTGGTCGTAGTAAAGAAATGATGATGATGATAATCATCATTCATAGTTTAAAAGACTGTCAAGGATGGTCAAATAAAGAATAAAGGTTTGGTTGAATAAAAGCGAGGGCTTCCGCTAAGACAACCAAACAAATTAAAACGAAAACTTGATGTATACCGGAATGCTTGCACTAATAATGACTTCGGTAAAGTACCCGGTTAGTGGGTAAGGATTTAAACACATGCGTAAACCGAGAAACGAGAACACGAATTTAAAGTCAAAAGACTCGGATTATGAGTTATGACTAAAAGACCATAAAATTTCGTAAACAGAAATTTTGATAATTATATTCAACTATTTTGAGACTGAACGGGTTGAATAAAGTATAATGCTTGAAGGCATAAGTAAGCGCAAGCCGGATAATGGTAAGCTTGAGACAAATGATTTTCAAACGTAAAAAGAGTGCTTTGACACCAAATATATATTTTAATAAGACACGAGTAAAAAAAGAGTGATCTACGGGATCAACATAACCTTTAGGGTTATAAACAAATGAGAGATCTACGGACTAAAACGACCCACGGGTCATGATTAGAAAGAAGTTATAAGGACTTCGCCCTAAAGAGGTGAATGTCGAATCAAAAATAGCCCGTAAGGCTAAGTGATAAAACCTACGGGTTAGATTGGATAAAGCGAGGAAATCAGTTAAGAATCCCCGCATAAAACTAAGACTGTAAAGGATTAAATTACGGACTGTCAATATCCAGGTATGGATGATTGACACAAGTTAAAGAAAATATCCTAAAACTAAAACTTCGGTTTTAGTAAGAAATAATGTTTTTACAAACATAAATTCTGATAGGAATTTAAATAGTAAGCATGAAAGATACAAGTCTTGACACTGATAGGCGCAAGATGATATATTCGAAAAGTGATATTTTCAAAAATGAAAGGTTGATACAAATTAAACATGATGTGACACGATCACGGTTAGGAAATGTAATGTGAAGTAAAATCACATTATAACCAAGCGAGTGATAAAAGTAACTGAACTAATAAGACTAGTTAATGAGACCGGTTAAGGTCACCAATTCAAATCAAGAAAATTTGGTTTGCTTGTAAGCGGTAGATTCGGTATAGCTGAACCGAATAGATAAATTTGAAAACAAAAGAATTTGTTGCTAAAAGTAAAAGATTTCACTAAAGATCTTTAAACGGGTCAAAATAACGGATTCGTAAGGAATTCGATAGTATATGAAAGCGATGGATATCGCTAAGTTAACTAAACTAGTGGAAATAACGAGATTACGTTATTTTAAGTTGCACTAAGTCATATGAGATACGTAGACAATTAGTGACCAAAAAGATGTTACCATGCTTATCTGGTAATACTAATAATTGGTTAAAAGTATAAGTAATGTTTAAATGATATCTCGGATCAAATACATTGAGTTTAAACTCAATGAATTATGTAAGAAAAGGTTTCGAGGACGAAACCTCTTTAAGGGGGGTAGACTTGTAACACCCCAAAAACGGGTTTGGTAAGCAAACCACGTTAATATTACTGACGGGTAAAATACCGTTAGTGGTAAAAAAAAAAATTACCCGGTAAATATTAGGATTTAAATAATTAATCCTAATAATAAACAAAAAGTGAATAAAAAGCTTTTAAGAAATAAAGTGATAGAAGGCCCGAGTTAACGGGACCTGAAATAAACTTGGTTATAGATTTCCCGAACCCACTAATTTAACTAGGAATGTTTAACCTAGTTAATAAGTGGGGAATATTGTTAGAAATAAGTAGGTTGTGCCCTACTTAATTAACTAACCAAATTAGAGGGGCCAATATTGTTAAAATTGAAACTTATATTATTGATTTTAATTAAAAATAAAAACAAAACACCCCATTTGGGGGTTCTGGTCGATCAAGAATGAGCAGGGGCGACACCCCACTCTCAAACCTTAGAAAAGTTCACTAAAACTCTCAATTGGAGGTGCAAATCTGGTCCAAAACGAAATTCGAGCATAGATTATTGATCCTCATCACAAGAGGATTACAAGGTATGTAAAATTTGATGAAAAATCTCAACTTGAAAACCTCACGAAATTAGGAAATCTGAAAATTGATGATGCATGTTTGTTAATTGCATGGAATAGGAACAATATAGTGTCTAGGAGTAAGCCCTAGACAAGTATATGTCGAAATCATGCTTAGCTTAAGTTTTTGTTGATACTAAATTCATGTATGAGATGTTTTTATGGTTTTGATTGCAAAAAATAGTGTTATGATGTCAAGAACAAGCTTAAATTGAAAGCTGAATTCAAACGATTCTTGATCAGAATTTACAGCCGATTTGTATTGGCTGTAACCTGGACAAAAATTGATAAAATAATGTGTTTCTTGAGTCTAGAATGTAATTCCAGGAAATATCTTTAAAACCCCACTGGAATCGCATTTTTTCGACGAAAATCGAGCGTTTTATGAATTTTTCCGTATCAAAGGTTCAAGCTGCGTTTTCTGACAGAAATTGCAGCCCATCACGAATGTCATAACTCAATTTAGGAATTGAGTTATGATCTCAAATTCTTACTGTAGAAAGTTTTAAGCGATTAAAAGAATCGCCAATTGGAATTTCGTCAATCGGATAAACGAGGAATTTTTAATGAATTTTTCCGTAAGCTGCAGTCAGAAGTGACGAATCTGATTGCAGCTTAGTAAATGAATTTTCACGAATTTTTGGTAAAGAGTTAGATCTTGAAATTTTAACTCAAGGGCTAACCCTCCGAGAGGTACGCCACATAAAAAAATCATAATTTTTTAAGACTTGTAAACAGGTTAAACAAGTCACCAAAAACAGCCAATTTTCATTGATATGAAATGCCTAAATGAAATCGCGGCTTACTAAGTTAGTATGTAAAAATTTGATTTTTGTTAAGAGTTCGGATGAAATATGCCTAAGTGAGTTCAATGAACCAAATGTGCATATGAATATGTTGGTAAGTCAATTGACTTTTAAAAAGTCAAACTAATCAATGATAAAGTCAAATAGTAGTTTCGACATAGAAAATACGTGAGGTGGAATAGTCGTGAATTGAAATGACTAATCTAACCACCTTGTGAATGATGATAGTTTGACGCGTAACAAGCTAGGTGGAAGCTTGATGAGGGAGCGGATCAAACAAATCAAGAAGGAAAGGAAAAGCATAGTTCGGATGCGAGGTAAGTATAGCTTACACTAGTCATATAGTTTAGAATGTCCTTTTTGTTGTTTTGATTTCGAACAAGACAAATGGAAAGTTGAGATATGGTGTTTCCGGCGTGTAGTCGTACGGAACAAGATAACCAATAAGGGTAAAATTGAAATTTGGACACTTGTTGACAATAATTATTGGTTTTGAAAGATACATATTTCGTAAGCCTTATTAGGCCAAAAAGCGTTAAGAGGTGAATTATAGTTAAAACGACCGTGCAGTGTAAATCGGAACGAGTCGTGTAGACGAGATGGCAATAAGCTTTATCTCGCCAATATTATCGGTCATTTAGACCAACGGGTCAAAGGGTGAAAATATCACTTTTGACAATATCGACTAATGGTTTGATGAGTTGTTTGATTTCAGAAATAAATATCGAGTGGATATTTACATCGCTATTACTTAGTAGATATTGAGGCAAGGTACTTAAATGGGTCAATGTAATGATCCGAGCCAGGTACGCATAATAAGATAACTCTCATTTAAATGTAAGGCTAATGAGAGTTAAACGAAGTCAAAAATAAGTTTTTGGTTACCTTAATATGTAAACCAAATGTTACGTTACGGACGATGGTCATTATATTTGTTATAGGTTTCTAACCATTACCAAGAGTTTAATAAGGGTTTTAGCCATGGAAATGGGTTGCATTTGATGGTTTGGTTCGAATTTAAAATGACCCTAAACATGATTTCCGCAGCTTTTTATACGGATTTCGACTAATCTTTAAAAAATCATATAAAATCAACTGTTTATCCGATTTGGGTGTTCTATACCTTTTCGGAAAGCTTATGAAGTAAATTTTTACTGTTTTCAATCATAAGAAACAAATGTGGTTGTTAAATAGGCCAAAAGAATGAATTAAACAGCTGTTCAAAACCTTGAAAGCTGTTTGAAAAAATGAAAATATAGTTGCTGTGCTGATTTTATAAAAATCATATAAAATCATAGAAATTTCGTTAGAAGGTGTACCTTATATACTTGCGAAGGTATTGAAGTTTTCTACGATCCATCTTTGAACATGTTAATCTAGTTCGGACTTTGAATGGGTCATAATGGTCAATTACAGCAGCTGTATAGAAAATCGCTGCACATTAATAATGTCATTATTAATCCAGAAAAAGACATATGATTGCGTATACTTGATTTAGTCATGCCACCGTAAGTTACGGTGGAGCTGATATGATTACAATGGTTACATACTGAGTTACGGTGGACCCAGAAACAAAGTATATTTTATTTAGTTTAAATTCCCGGATTCGTTTAGACACGTTTTAAACCCCGTTTGACTAAAGTATTTCATGTTTATGGAATATAGGTACTTTTGGATGCCGGAAGACGATCAAGCTCAGCGAAGAACCGAACACGATAAAGATACACGCTTCCGCACTTTGCCACGTTGTAAATTTTAAACAACGAATTCGATCACGTTATGTAGAATAACTTATGATTTGTAAAACTTTTAGTAAACCCGTATTTCCGATGTATATGTAATCGTAATTACATGATTGTTTTCGTAAAAGATTCATTAAACCTTAAATTATAAGAACGGGTGTTACAAATATTGTATACGTCCTAGAAGCCATAAGAACACACTCTCGAGTTCTACAAGAACTTGGTGTATCTTTTTGTGAACGCAAAATCGTTCCCCGCAATTAAGTGCTTCACAATTATTGGTAAAATATATAGTAATATTTAGTGACTGCATATCTATCTTTAGGATGTTCTAGATTTTTTTTATCTTGCGATAAGTATGTAAACCTGAAAAGCATTTAAGGTTGAAACAATCTGGCAAACATTCTATCACGGGCCTTGTTACATTAGAAAAAAATTACTTTTACCGTATCCACTTCCTTAAAGGCAGGGTATGCTCCTACAACACCAGTCGCATATCCGTAAGCATCTTGATCATGTTCAGCAAGAAGGTTTAGAAAATTTGGCAGGAGATTGGTCCAACGAAAACTATTTGATGAAGATGTCCCTCGACGAATTTGAGTTTCCCTTAATTTTATCAGCTTGTTACACCATGCACGGACTTGCTATCAATTTTTTTAAAATAATCAAATTTTGAAGATAAAAATAATCAATTCTTTAAAATAATCACTTGCATAAAACCATTTCAACAATAACCTAGAAGTCCTCCCCACCACTCTCTGTCTAACGGCGTTTGCCCCATGCAATCTGAATAGCAAAATGGGCTATCACCGTCGTAGTAGAACTCAAGAACATTTGGCGATTAATCAACAGATTGGTCATTCTTATTAAGCCAAACGGTGTTTTATACTGAATCTGGAATGCTTAATTGACGCCTTCCTGTTGACGACATTGTTGTGGTATAAAGAAATGGCCACAAATGGTTCATATATATAGACCTTTGAAAATATCCACCTACTTACTCCATATATAAATTAATATTTTTGATTAATTTTTTAAGAAATAATTTTTTTAATTATTTTTTTTAATTATATTTTAAATTAAATACAAAATATCTACCTACTTCTTCCTTATATAAATACCCATATATATCTCATTCATACCAAATTTCATTCTACATTCCCTCCTTCATTCTTACTAAAGAAAATGTCAACCACAATGTGGTCAGAACCCGAAGACCTTGCTGTTGCGTTATCTTATGTCTTAATGTGGGAATCGGGGTTGTATCGTAGCATGGATGATCCATTCTGGATCAATGTTTTCGAAAATTTTTGTATCCACATTGGTGAAACCACTCGAAGAATGCAAGAAGTGAGGAACCGTTGCTCGTTCCTCCGGTTAAAATGTTCAACTTTTAACAGAAAGTTTAATAATGTGGAGAACCCCAACAACGAGCTTTCTATAAATGAAGTAATTGAGGATGCCATGCTTGAGTACGTATTGACGTACGAGTAGAACTTCGAGCACCTCTCTATTTGGCAAATTATCAAGTTTCATCTATAAGTGTTAACTTAATTTCTAAGTTGTATGTGTTGTTAAGTTAGTGTCTACGTTGAGTATTTTCCTATTGTGTAATAGTTAAGTTATGTATTTTTAGTTTCCACGTTGTATGTTTTATCGATTACTAAGAAATCCTAATTTGTTTAAAATCAGTGTTTTGGATCATAAATAGCATGCCAGGGCAATTTTAAAGCCCAAAAATAGTGGTCCGTAGCACGGCCTATTGGACCGTTTTTTTCATCGACCCAAACGTGCACGAGAAGTCTATTATAGGACGGTCTCGTTAGCCAAGCCCGTGCCTTTGGCCGAGAGATATCAGCCAGTAAAATTTCCTAAAAACATGTTTTTGATCATAAACAGCATGGCTAGGCAGTTTTAAAGCCCAAAAAAGCGGGCTGCAGTGGGTCATTAGACCTTTTTTTCATCGACCCGAACGTGCACCGAGAAGTATGTTATAGGACGGTCTCATTGGCCAGGCCCGTGCCTTGATCCAAGAGACATCGGCCCCGTTAACTTTTCTAAAAACTTGTTATTTTTATCATAAACAACATGATTGGGCAGTTTTAAAGCCCAAAAAAGCGGGCCGTAACATGGCGCATTGGACCCTTTTTTTCATAGACCCGAACGTGCACCGAGAGGTCTGTATAGGATGGTCTCATTGGCTCGGCCCGTGCGTTGGGCCAAGAGATATCGGTCCGTAAACTTTTCTAAAAACCTGTTTTTGATAATAAACAGTATGGCTAGGCAGTTTTAAAGCCCAAAAAAAGCAAGCCGTAGCACGGTCCATTGGAGCGTTTTTTCCATCGATCCGAATGTGCACCGAGTGGACTGTATAGGACGGTCTCGTTGGCACGGCCCGTGTCTTGGGCCGAGAGATATCGGCTCGTAAACTTTTCTAAAAAACCTGTTATTGATCATAAACATCATGGCTAGGCAGTTTAAAGCCCAAAAAAGCAGGCCGTAGTACGGCCCATTGGAATGTTTTTTCATCAGGCCGAACGTGCACTGAGAAGCCTGTTATAGGACAGTCTCGTTGGCCCAGCTTGTGCCTTGGGCCGAGAGATATCAGCTCGTAAACTTTTTCTAAAAACCTGTTTTTGAGCATAAACAGCATGGGTAGGTAGTTTTAAAGCGTCAAAAAGTGGGCGGTAACACTGCCCATTGGACCGTTTTTTCATCGACCCGAACGTGCACCGAGAGGTTTGTTATAGGACAGTCTCGTTGGCCTAGCCCGTGCCTTGGGCCGAGAGATATCTGCACGTACACTTTTCTAAAAACCTGTTTTTGAACATAAACAACATGAACATGGCTAGGTAGTTGCAGGAACACTTTCACTAGTGTTGGGAAGTTTAAAGGAGACAAGTTGAATGGGTTGCCAGTTGTCCAAAGTTTTTTAAAACTTTTTACTCTTTACACCTTATTTGTTTGAAAAATGCATCTGAATTAGACTTTTGAGTGGAGTTTGGTTGTCATCGTCTTGTAATTGCAGAGGCTGCGTTGGTGAGACTCAAGATGGTGACAGCGGACCTTTGGTGTCATGGTGGTGGACAGAAGCATTTGTAAGTTTGCATGGTATCAAAATCAGTAATAATACTTCTCTACAATTATCATTAATGAATCATCAACTTTCCACCACTTTATGCGAAAAAATAATGTCTTGTAAATCTTCTATTCTATTATCCAATTGGCATAGGACACCACTTATAGGCGGCTTCTAAACTGTAAAACTTGATATTCAAGCCATGAACTCAATTGTAGGCATTAAACAAATTGTGCGAGAAGAGAAGTTATCCATAGATGCATACCTAAACAATAATACGCTGGAAAATGGAAATTAAATACTTTAAATAGTCTGATTCTAATTACTAACTGTCGATGGTGTTTTGTGGTGGTCAGTTCGCTTTCAGGTTCAAATCCTCGACTGCATTCTCTAACCGCTTGCATTAGATCGTGCAATTCTTAAACGCTCGGAGCTCGAGAAGAACGGTATTATTCATAAGTGCGTTAATTGTTAAAATGATGTGTTATTATTCATTCGTTTCATTTGAATCAAACTAAAAACCATTTCTCAGCTGATTTCACTGGATATTTGATGTCAAACTGGTTAATTGTTGTTGTATTTAGCAATGTTTTCAGAACCAGACCGGACGTTGAACCGGTCTCCTTATCGGTTCACTGGTACGACCGGACGTAAGAACCCAGAGGTGTGGTAAACATTATAAAAATTAATAGGGTAAAATATGAAAAATATATAAAAAAACCGGTCCAACCCCTTTAAAAACCGGTTCGACCGGCCAGTTTCCCGGTCCAACCACCGGGTCACCGGTTCATTGTAATTCCAGTCCGATACCAGCACCCGGACCGGCCATTTGATCGTTTCATTTGCTCAAGAGTCATTTGTTAATCATTCAAATGATGTGTTATTGTTCGCTTATTTCATTTGGATACGAGCATTTGTTTGTTTCATTTGATGTGAAACCGGTTACTCTTGAGCTTACAGATAATCGTTGCTTATTTTTTTAAGAAATATGTGAATCAGATTTAACCTTTGGACCATAATTAGTGTATTGATAAACTAATGTAGTTATCTATGCTAGTAGAGTGTTTGTATGCGAATAATAGCAGCTAGGTTGCAATTTGATCTATATTGCATAAGTGTGCCAATCGTTAAAATGACGTGTTATTATTCATTCTGTTTGATTTGAATCTCATTAGTTGAATCTCGAGTCATTTTTTTTTTTAATTTTTTTATTTACCGTCTATAAAAGATTAGAAACCTTTGTCAGTTGATTTCACTTGATTTTTGTATGTCAAGCCGGTTACATTTGAACTTAGAGATTAATGTTGTTTACTTTTAGAAATATGATAAACTGGTTGAACTTTGGGACCGTACTACTAACTGTAAAATGCATTTGTTGAATTTTGAATCCATCATAACTCGTTTTTTGTTGTTAAAGAGACATATTTATGTTTGTATCAAGCTGAAATTATTGTGCATCCAGAAAGTGGCAGATATAGAGATGAAGTTTGAGAAATTAGCCACTTGTTTTACCAAGTGTTGCCATATTATTTTTAACAAGCATGATGTGTGGAAAACTGTAACTTAAATAAAATTTGTGTTTAGATCTTTTTTGTGTTGTGATTTATATTTGTCAGGAAACCTCATGTTAACGTTGAAACAATTGGACATGTTGATCATGGAAAAACAACACTGACAGCTGCAATTACAAAGGTTTGATTTTTTTTTATATTTCGGAACTTATTTCTTGTTCCATCAGCTACTGATTATTTATTTTCAATATTAAAATTCAGCTAACGTATGTCAGTATGTGTTCTGTTTAGGTGCTGGCAGATGAAGGTTAGTTGGATTTACGAAACCATAATCCCTTGTTTCCACGACCTCGCCACCAACGGAGTGAAAAACAACTCCGTCGTCACCATCAGCGTGAAAAACAACACAGCATCCACCATGGCGTCTGGCATCTGCCTCGCCTCCAGAGGCGGCCATTGCCGCTATCAACCACCATCGTTTTGCTACAGACCACCTTTAAACCCATCACCTCCGGAGAGGTGGGCTGCCGACGTTTCGTCGGAGAAGACAATCCCCATCTCTCTCTTTCTCACCCTAGAGCGAATTGTGGAAGACTGTCGGATGATAATGACACTGACCGGCAGATGTAGGTGTGGAAAACTGGAAAACCGGGACTGTTCCTAAGAACTTTCATCCTTTGTTAAGGCAAGGACGCGCAGGGCCGATCGCCGGAGACTCGCCGGGTTCGGATCTCTCTCCGTCTTCCAAATCTCTCTTTCTCCCGTTTGAATCTCCTAGTCTATCTATGTCTCTTTTGAAGGTGGAGGATGATCAGAAGGGTCCTGCGCCGTGTCGCAGGAGGTGGTTCAGAAGGGTGGCCGACGTAAGTCAATGGCGGCACAAGACGAAGGTATGGCGGCACTTTCTCTTTGATTTAGATAAAAAGTAGTTAAGGGCTTTGACCGATTTGCTAGCGGCTTGACTCTGATGTGTGCACTTCTGATTGCCATACAAGTCCACGATTTCCACCCAAGTCTTTAGTAATTGTTTATGTATTTCCTATTTTCTAGTAAGTTAGTGGTGGATAGGCTAAGTAGTGGGTAGTTTTTATTTGTTTCAGTTTTCATTGTAAGGCTATATAATATCTCTTGTTATTTGCATTTGGGATATCAATGAAGAAATGAATTAGTAAATCTGGTTTCCCTCTAATTTGCTTTCTGGCTTCTCTCTATAATTTCTTGGATCATTTGATTACGATTTGGTTCGTAACAATTGGTATCAGAGCAGTCTTGATCCACATCAATGGACGCTCAAACTCTATCCAAACACGAGTTGTTCGATCAAATCGAGTCATCTGTTGCTCGGATGATCGATATTCTCAAAAATCGTCCCCGGTTCCAAGCTCCTGCCATCGCTGCCGCTGCCGCTACCACAACACCACCACCAACCATTGTCGATCCTCCACCAAAACCTGCCACACCATTTGTCACGCGACCACCACACACCACCTCTACGTCTTCTGTTGTTCAAAGCCCAGCCCCAAATACCGCACCTGTACCGGTGCTTAAACCCACATCATCTCTCGAACACTTTGCACCCCCTCACCACCCTCTTTCGAACCGACAGATCACTCCATTCACAATTTCAGCTCATGTCTTTAGCACTCCGCCATGCCAACAAGACAACCAGAACTCGCAACAGGACAACGAATCGTCGAGAGAAGGCGTAGCCGATGAACGCAAGTGGCACCCACCTTGGCGCCCCGTTGTGACTGCTCCGAACGCGGTTGGAAGACTCGAATGGCATCCACCGTGGGGCATCCCAAAGACTTGGCCAGGTTTCATCCTTGAGGACAAGGATGTTTTGAGCTGGAGGGATTGATGTGTGCACTTCTGATTGCCATACAAGTCCACGATTTCCACCCAAGTCTTTAGTAATTGTTTATGTATTTCCTATTTTCTAGTAAGTTAGTGGTGGATAGGCTAAGTAGTGGGTAGTTTTTATTTGTTTCAGTTTTCATTGTAAGGCTATATAATATCTCTTGTTATTTGCATTTGGGATATCAATGAAGAAATGAATTAGTAAATCTGGTTTCCCTCTAATTTGCTTTCTGGCTTCTCTCTATAATTTCTTGGATCATTTGATTACGATTTGGTTCGTAACAGACTCAGTTTGTATTTATCTCTAATGGTAAAAAGAATAAGAAAAAAATGAAACGAAAGAGGGCAATTGGGCCGAACGGGTCAAAAGTCATCCAAAATGTATATTTACGGATTTCCTAAATACTTGGCTCCAAAAGTAAATTATAATTGTAAAAAGTTGTCAAACTTTTGACCCGTCCTGCTTGCTTAGGCCATAATGGCATTAATTAGATAACCTTAAATAATCAGATAATTAATAAAATGCAGATCCAAACTTCTGTAAATTGGTGTTTAGGCTGATACTTATTTATTTATGTTATAGTCATCTTTCAGGTATGTGCAGTCCGTTACGCGATGAGGATGGGCACCAAACGTTTCTGCAAGCACGTCAACGTACGTCTATTCTTGCACCACGTGTTCCAAAGGATCTGTTTTTTACTTCGTCTTCTTATGTCATGGGTATTGTGAAGCACTAAAGTGCGCTTCTGGTATGTGGAAAGTATTTCATTGTCTTCCTTACATCAAAGACCCAAGCCAGTCGCGATGGTGGGTCAGTTTTGTTAATTGCAGGTTGCATTTCTTAACATATTAGTTTCAAAGTTGTGTGTTGCTCGTAACAAGACACATATGTAGAGAACAAAATTGCTCAGACCATGACGAGTGTCAACCGTGTTACCACAAAGGATGCATAATAAATCAGATTGCATAGAGCACCGCTGCTGGTAAGATTTTATTAATTGCAAATTGTATTTTTTTATTTTGTGAGCTTCGTAGTAGTAAGTTGTATGTAAGGCGACAAGTATCTAAGGTACATTTAATGGGTCATATTGCAAATGCACATGTACTGAGTTTCATGTTTTTATGGGTTTTATTTGTTTTTTTTATTTTGTATGTAAGATGTTTTAGTTATTTTTAGAATTGAATAAATCAGTGCGCCCGCCGCGAAGCACGGTTTAACCCCTAGTTCATTTTAATTTTTAATATGCATATAATTCTAGATTTTTTTGAATCAATACTAATCCTTGTTTATATTGTTGATAATGGCAGGATAGGGTGGATATCATGAGAAACTTTGGAGCTAAGTTCTAAGACAGTGAAATTCTCACCAAAAAGAACGTTTAGACTCATCGTGTAAACATTTGGAATTTGGAATGTTACTTATTACACAATATTTTGCTAACATTTGAATTATGTTTCGAATCGAACTTATTGTTGAAGTTATAGTAGTATGATTTCCACATTTACAATTATCAAACTTTTATTTTATATTTAATATTGTAAATAATGTGATTTTTGTAGCAAAGTTATGTGCCACTAAAAATTGTATATAATTTAACTAGAAATAACTGAAACTAGTATGGATATGTAATTATAATTACTTTTTAAAGGCACAAAAATTGTGGCACAAAAGTCTTTTATATTGTGGCAAAAGTAAGTGCCACTAAAAATCCAAAACCTTTGTGTGTCAGGTCAAAAAAGTGCCGCTAAAAAGATTAAAAAAGTGCCACTAAAACCCCAAAAACTTTGTGCTGCATATTGAAAAAGTGTCACTAAAAGGATTTAGCGTTAGCGCTTCTAGTGGCATTTATTTTGTGTGCCGCTCATTCTTACAGATGTCTTTAGTGGCACTTTTTAGTTTTTTGGTGGCACTTTTTGTATGTCACTAAATGACATTTTTTTGTAGTGCGTCATCCATCTTTTATCTTTTAGAGTGTGTAGTAGTCTCGGGATCCAAGATCCATCGTAAGAGTTCTTGTCAAACAAATGCAATGCTTGGCTAAATCTCTTCCATCACTTGGTGATGACAAATCTTCGATGTATTATTTTTAATTTCCAGTCTTTGGCAACGTTTTATTTGAGTATGTATTTGTGACTTTAATAACTAGTTTTTTATATTGAAGGTGAACTTTACTTAATCATTTCTTCATGTTTTGTTAATTCACTCATTCGTGTCTTTACGGTCTATATAAAGCGCATTAACTGCCTGGAAAGGGGTTAGAAGAGCGTTTGGCTAAAGTTCTTGCCTCGTTCAGTGTATAGGAGATCCTACGAGGACCTGATTCAAGCTTATTAGGACTTCCCTTAAGGCAGATAGCATCAAATCAGGGGAAGTAAGAACGGCTTGTAATCCCTTATTTATAAACTACTATTAAAATAATGACCCAACATTGCGGGACTGTATCCCTACTAACTCAGACCAATAGATTGAGGGTAACGTCGCCTTCACAAGAGGGCCTACCACTTTTCGCATTAATAACTTACTTAATTATCTTTCAATAATCCGACCTTGCGGGACTGTATCCCTGCTGACTCGGACCAATAGGATGAGGGTAACACCGCCTTCACAATAGGGGTCTACCACTATAACTAAGATAATCTCTTAAAAGCCCAAAGTGCGGAAATCATCAAAGGATACATAAAAGAGGAGTTGGAACCAAGTGATTCCTTCTTGTCTATTTGTTTTCCTTACATTTACATTTGTTTTTATTTTCTAGTTTATCTTTTAAAATTTTTGTAAGACCCTTAGTCCAGTTATACAATTATCAGATAAATTTCGACTATAATAATGTATTTACGGTTAAACACACACTTAAAATATGAGTTTGTTAAAACATTTTAAATAAATAAAACATTTTAACGTCTTGTATGTAAATTCACCGTTTAAAAACGTAACGACGAATCTTTTCGTGGAAGCTTGAATTCTTGATCGTATTCGGTTCTTTATCAAGCTTGATCGTCATCCGGCACTTCTAGGAATACTTGACATTTCATACATCATGAAATGCGTTAGTTAAAAGGATGTTTAAAACGTGTTTAAACGAGTTCGCAGAACAAAACAAATTAAATAAATAATTTTCGCCACAAATGGACACCGTCGCGTCGCGCGAGGGCTCCTTGCCTTTGTCGTCGCGTGGCGTGACCCCCCTCCTTTTTCCAGAATGTTGCAGCTAAAAGCTGCATATTTCCAGTAACTCTAAATTTCGCCAAAACGAGCATAACTCTCTCGTTTTAGATCCGTTTTACACGATTCTTTTTCCCACGCGATCGTAATTTAATTCTCCATCATATGGAGTTAACATCCGACATCCGAATTAACATAATTTGAAACTTTTAAGCCTTCGGCTTAGTATCCTTTTTTCAAAGTTTTGACGCGTTCATGTTTTTATCAAACAAAACATGTTTGTTTGATCTCTAAACTCATGAAATTCATAATTTCAATATCTCCTATCAAGTAGGTTCAAGTCACAGGTTTCTTCCGTATTTAAAACCCGTTTACGCTCAAGTGCTTGTTTTGAGCCGTTAAGGGTATTTAAGCACTTTCAAGCTTAAAATCACTTTCAATTGCTTCTAGTATTGCATTACCACATTTCTTATCATAAAATTTTCCACCACAACTGTATTTATGGTGGGTTTAATGTGGTGATCTATATAACCCGAGTTTTACCCCTCGAAATATTATTTTACGGCACAGACTCAAATAGAGTCATTTGACTAAAGATTTACATCTTTCGATTTCTATATTTATTCTAAGTATTTATCTAACCATAAAACTCGTTTCCAAACAGCCTTTAAGGGTTGTTTGTTCAGTTTAACTTATAAGGACGTTTTGGTCCATTTTAGCCCTTCATTAACGATGAGGGACTTTTGTAAACATGTTTAACTCACAAACCCTCTTTTTAGCAATGATTTTGTTTGGAAAGTCAAAATGTTTTCCAAACGCAATGACCAACATTTGTAACATTCGGTTTACCTAACAAAGTATCCCAATGTCTATTTTAGACTCCGTTTAACTCTCATTAAACCTTATGTTTTAAATGAGAGTTATTCTATTATGCGTACCTGGCTCGGATCATTATATTGACCCATTTAAATACCTTGCTTTAATAGCCGCTAGGTAATAGCGACGTAAATATCCGCTTGATATTTATTCCTATAATCATACAACTTGACAAACCGTTAGTCGATATTGTCAAAGGTGATATCTTCACCTTTTGACCCGTTTGGCCAAAGTGACCGATTATATTGGCGAGATGACGTTTATTACCATCTCGTCTATATGACTCGCTCCGGTTTACACCGTGCAATCATTTTACTTACAGTTCATTTCTTAACACTTTTTGGCCTATTATGGCTTACGTCATAAGTGTCTTTCAAAAAAAACTAACGGTCATGGTCAACGCACGACCAAATTACCGTTTTACCCTTATTGTTTGTTTTGGTTTACCTTATAAGGTAACCATTAAAAGTTCTATATTTATTAGTCATTGCATGACTAAGTATCCATAATAGTCCTTTTTAACCATTACACATGGTTTATTATCATCTTTGGTTATCTTGTTCCATACGACTACATGTCGAAGCATTATATCCTAATTGTTAACTTGTCTTATTCGTAGTTAATACGATAAGATAATATTCTATAATTTAAGAGTATCGTAAGTTATACTTACCTAGCATCCGAATTATGCTTTTCTTTCATTACTTGATTTGTCTGACCCGCTTCCTTCCCAAGCTTCCACCGAGCTTGTCAGGCGTCAAACTATCATTATAATTTGTAAGATGGTTAGATTAGTCATAATAATTCACGACCATTCCATCCTACAATTCTATGTCGAAACTATCATTCGATCATATCGAAGGTCAGTTTGACCTTTAAAAGTCAACTACCTATAACATATATAATTACACGAGGTAGCTCAATTTCTCGTTAAATTACTTGGTTAGTCATCCGATAATCATCATTTCTATGTTATCGTTTTAATCAATTATTAACCAAGTTCTCGTAAATCATAATTTATCGAATTAATACACAATGATATTTAACATCATTGAACATGAACACTTCATCAATTTTTATCATGTCCTACTAAACTTATTTCATAGTAAGTATGATTATATACTCAAACTCAAAATTTGTCAAGTATTTCATCATTACTATCTTACATGATGATTCTAAACACCATTATATCATCAAATTCATCACATGATTAATACCCACTTAACCTAGTGTGGTAAATCATCAAATCATTCAATTCATAGCATGTTATGCATGATTTTCACTTAGGGTTTTGTTCCTAAGCAAGTATACATAACTAATCTAGCCATAGCTTCCCTAATCCATGCCTAATTCGCGATTAGGATGATTATCCAATTTTTACAACTTCATGAATCTTCAAGATTTTACATACCTTATGATCCTCTTGTTCGGGTGATCGTTAATTCATGTTCGGTTGTGAATTTGGGCTTCATTTAACCCTTCAATTTGATGAATATGTGAAGATTAGGATTGTGAGCTCCTTGGGAACTCCCCTGCTCGATCCAGAACACGCACAATGTGTGGGTGTTTGGGTTTTGATTTCTTTTAAAAACCTTTCTAGTTTTCCCACTTTAACCCCTCGTGTTTGGTTCTGTAGGATCGTTGTGAGACCTGAATGAGTCGATCAGAAGAGTTTGTATCCGAATCTAAGGCGGAATTCAGAGAAACGGACTTGTTTACAGCTTGATTCAATTATAATGTCTCTTGTATTGATATAATAGTCTTACAGCACCTGGAGACAATTCGGCAGAGCTTCGCTACTCAGATCCGAAAGTTACAAATGACAAACCATGCTTCACTATTTATAGGAGTGCTAATTTCGCTTGAAATAGTCAAGGTGATTTCGTGTGAAATGGTCCTTGGCTATTTCATGTGGAATAGCTATAACTCACACTATACTCAGATTCTAGCATCCCGAGCACTGGTTTATCCTATCTTGTTACATGACTCGATACAAGACGAAGTCGACATACATAGTGCACTAACAGACTCCCCCTTGGATGTTGACGAAGTCTTCAGTGTCGAGTCTTTATCATGACACATCTTCAGTCTTGATCAGTCTTCACACTCTTTCCAAATTGTCTAACACTGTAAGCATCCATCAATCTTTCTTCATTGATCAACTTCTATCTTTTCTCAGGCTCCCCCTCTCGTCAAGCTTCCGAGCTTTTGGGATCGACACCTTAATTTCTGGTTACAAGCTCCCCCTTGCATTGAGCTCGTCTTCAGACTCCCCCTTAGACTCGGCTGTCGGGATCGTAGTCTGGAACAATATCTGCAATTTCTCAAACATTTATAAGAAACAACATTTTGAACATCCAGGATTAAATGACCTGGCTCTTCTATCATATATAAAAAAAAATTACAATGAAAGCAATTTTGATTTTCAGGAATCGTAACCTGACTTTATTCAACAGATTTTAACAATATAAGCATCCAAATCCCTCACAGTTAATCATCCACGTCCAACTTAATGACCTTGGAGATATCACAAACTTTTTTTGTTTTGATTTTAAAACTTTAAGTTTCATATTAATGAACTTGTTTTATTTTCAGAAACACAATCAGCATACTTAGATTTTGAAACTTAACATTTCAGACATCGGTTGTCGAAAATAAAGCAGAATCAAAAAAAAAATTGTATTTTTCTGAAACATAAAGCAGTAAAGAAATATTTACAAACATATTTACAGATAATATTTTTGTTTGAGTTTGCATCAGAGGATCATATCAGTTTTTTTTTACAAGTCACAAGTACCATTGAGCTTAGTTACACTTTAAGAATTAAACAATTCACTTAGATTGTCGATATACTGATCCACTTAAATTTTCACACAAATTTCAACTGATTCAGGATACGAATTAGGTGTATTAAGAACTTAAACTCATTCATGTGTCCCACCTCTTGAATATACTTCCGTATCCAGATCCCAATATTCAGTCTTACAGGTGAGTATACCTAGATGATATCTGTAAAGGGTTAAATGCGAGGGCCGTGAGAGCTCAGGCTATTGCTTCCGCAAAATCAGAGAGATGATGGCTTCGACTTTAGGTGTGTTCCCTTTAGAGAATCTTTTCTTCAACAGCACATGATTAGCATTTTGCAATGTTTCATCATTTTTTATGCTGAGGGTTGTGCTATATTTCAAGCAAACGAAAAGTATTATACGGGGACTAGGCCATTGCTTCCGCAAAATTAGAAATCCCGGGATAATACCCCAGATATCACTAAGCATAAAGACCTAGTATCTCAGAAAGAGGGGTCCTTCAAACGAGATTTCAGGGGTTACCTATATATCCAAGTAGTGTTCCCCACGAAACAAGCAAGTTTGAATTTAAGTTTATATCCCGAAAAAGTTTACTAAATGTATAAAAACCAATCGGCATATCATCAGTGAGACCGTTTAATGCCATATAAACATTACATTTCTTTAGTATACTGTAACTGTCTACTGATGTACTATCATTTCCTCTTTTTACACAAAAAAACTCATTTTTGAATTTTATCATGTTTTTGGCTTTTTCAAATGTTTTTGGATTTTCAGACAATATTACTCCCCCTAAAATGCAAAATCATTTAAAGAAAATTTGGCAAACCGACACTGATAGCTTTATCTAGCCATACATTTTCTACATCTCATGCTCTATTTAAAAAAAATATAACATGTAAAGCAGCAATTACCCCCATGATTTACAACACATTGATATTTTACGGTTTGAAAACCGTTTTTCAATCTTGTGAATTAATCATGTTTGTTCCGCCGTGAGGGTTTCGGCATATTCAAGTAACATATTTTTGTATTTTTTTTTAAATTTGACAAATTTAAAAACAAAACATATTTTTGATTTTTCAAAATTTTGACAAAATAAAAACATATTTTTGGTTTTTAAAATTTTCAATTTTTAGGAATTTTGAAATATTGTTTATTTATGTACAGAAATCAAACAAACTCCCTGTTTCAACCAAACCAAGTTTCAGCAGCCTCCTCTTCCTGTGCCAGGCTGCTCCGATTTCCATTCTCACAATCTTCATTTTTCTTGAACGCCTGCACATTAAACTATTCAGTCACTTGAACAATTTGACCCAGGTCTGCTTGACCTTAGGCATTTCAACACAATATGCTTCATTCAACTTCGGAAAATCTTTGTCATTTTGTACAAAGACTTTTTCAATTTTAATTTCATCTTTTTCATCATTTACTGAAACGATTTGTTTCTTAGCACTCCAATTTTGACCTTTAGGAGTACCTCGTTTGTAAAAATGTGACTCTTTTCGAACATTTTGATTTTGAACAACATTTGGTTTCCAAAACTCGTTTGGTTTTGTTGTGTCAACAGTTGTTTTCCAACTTTGTGTTGTCCTTAATATGGGTGTGTGAGAATTCCAGGTCTGTCTTGAATCGAACCTATTCGGGTTTGATTTCCAAGTTTGATTCGAAGCAAACTTGTTTGTGTTGTACCTCCAAGTTTGTTTTGAATCAAATTTGTTTGACCTTTGTTTCACATCCTCAGATTTTTGTTTCTCAACATTATCAGACTTCTTTTTCATCTCAACATCAACAGGTTTCAGATTTTGACACTTGCGTGCAAGATGTCCAATTTGATCACATTTAAAATATGTTCTCTTTAACACATCTTTGACCTGTGGTTGTTGCTTTTTCTTTTGAGCATAGAACTCTTCATTAGACTGTCGTCTAAATTGGAGTTTTTTCTCTTCTTCAGACCTTGTTCCGTGAAAAAAATTCATCTTTGCCTGAAAATTTGGCGTTTCATTTCTTTTCCAACTTTGTTTCTTTTTATAACCCAACCCAGCCTTCATGTTTTTCTTCTTGTAACCAGGTTTGTTATAAAAAGTTTTCTGACCTTTTCTAGCAAACTTTGGAATTTCAGACTTTTCAATCTCAACCATTTTGAAAACTTTATCAATCTTTTCTGAAATCACATTCTGAATCGGGAATACAACATCTAAGAATAATTTGTCCAATCCAATCATGGTATAAACCAATCCTTTTGAATCATCATCCAAATTTTTCTCAGATTTTGAGTTTTTCAGATATCCATCATGAAAATTACATTCACTTTCATCCTGTGATTCAGATTTACCTGTTTCAACTAACTCTTCTTTCAACACACTTTCAACGACCTTACCTACCACCTCTGAATCACTAGAATCATCAGATTTGGAATAGGTTATGTCAATGTTATCTGGCAATTGATCTACCATGTTGAAAGCTTTTTCGACCTTTTCATCATCATAAAATACAAATTTTTCGGTGGTCGAACTTGATGAAACTCTGAGCCAATGCCCTTTTTGTTTTGCTCAGAATCTTTACCATCCGGTTTTATGTTGAAAATTCTTTCAAGCACATATGACGATGCGTGATAACTTTTTAACTTGTTGTTATCCTGTTCTAAATCAGCAATCTGACGCTTTAGCTTAGCAACATCCTCAATGTAAGAATTTACAACTTGTTGCTTTACTTAAACGTATTAGTTGTTTCAGATCAGTAATCCAATCTTGATTGAACAAATTTCATTTCACTTTTCACCTTTTCATATGACTCTTGTGTAATGTGATAAGCCAATTTTATTGAATCATATTCTTTTTTCATTTCTTGACAATCATTTTCTTTTTGAGAACATTCTTCTTTCATTTTCAAAACATTTTCTTTTAAACCTTCATTTTCATTTTCTAATTTTTTACATTTTCCAAAAGTTTTTCATCATTTTCTTTCAAAACTTTTTCATTTTATAACATTTCTTTGTATTTATTTTTAAAAACATTTTCAATTTTTGTGAACTCAAGATCTCTTGTTCTGAACTTTTCATCTTTTTCAGTACAAGCACTGCATGGTCTCATGCATTTCCTGCACTGTTCAACATTTTCATTTAAGACTTCAGAATCAGAATTTACCTCAGTGATTGGCACCTTGATGTTTTCTGCTTTCTCTGTCTGATCAGCATCTTTCTGCTTCAGTTCAGTTTCACTCTTCTTTTCTTCACCAGTTCAGTATCACCAACAACCTTCAAAATCTCATCCTTCACTTCAATTGAACTTTCAACTTTCTTCTCAGCTTCTTCAACCTGCTGTTTTTCAGTAACAGCTTCTTTTTCAACAAACTTTTCTTCTTCCTTCACTTCCTCAGCAATCTTCACATTTTCAATTTTTACATCATCGAGTATCACATCTTCAGCAACTTTCTTCAAATCATTCACCATTTCATCAACATTCTTCTTCATTCTTTCTTCATCCCTCTTTCTCAGACTTGATATCATGACTTCTCTTATGAGTTTTTCCAGCTTCTTCTCATAAGTTTTGTCTTTTACAACATTTTAAATAATATTCGCCGACTCGAGGAATTACTAAAAGAACATCATCATAAACTATGTCCTTCTTGGGAACAACAGGTTCACCTTCTCTGTTAACATAGCATTCTCGTTTCTTATCCCATCTTTTGTAGCTGACAGCATCTTCATATTCTTCTTGCATATCATCAATTCCGGTTCCTGCAATGCTTCTTTCTCTGTATGTTTTTTCACTCAGAATTTCTTCTCTGTTTTTCTCTTTGATTTCAGCAATAAAAACATAATGGTTGCTCTTTGATGAACTTCTGCCATGAGCTGTAACTCGATTATCAACACGATCTTCTTCTGGAAGAATTTGACTCCAATCATATCCTTCGTCATCATGGATTACAGCACATGCTCTTGATTTTTCTCTGGGATTATTTTCAATCATCTTCGGCTCTTCTTTGCTTCGGTGATAGATCGCCTTTCGGTAATAATCGTCATTAAACGGATTTTCATTTCCACCAACTGCAGAATTGTTACATTCTCTCTTGAAATGACCTTTTTGCTTACATTTGAAGCAGGTCACTTTGGACTTGTCAAATCCCAGTTTTGTTGATGGACCACCGATGCACTGCTTTCCAGTAATCTCCATATATCTCTGAGCTCTACTGATGCAACTTGCTAAACACCAGCGAATATCTATGAGTTCCATTTCTTCCGGATCAATCTGATCGTAGTCTTCTTTGGTTAACTCTGAGTTTCCAATTTTACCAGCTACTAGACCTTCATACGATTCCAGAACAGATGCAAGGAAGCTCATTTGCTGCTTAGCTGAATTGATGCTCATTGCAGGAGAATTTTTCAACTTGAAAGGAATGTTACACAGTATTTTCTCTGATTCTTCAGAACTAGCTTTTGACGATGAATGATAACCCGGATTGTAACTTGATGGATGAGCTTTTCTGTGGCTCTTTTTTCCTCTCACAACTAAATGCTGTCTTTGGTGATTCTCCGACTTTCACCGAAGGTAAATTACCTTTGTAATAGAGACCAACATTCCGTTGATGTGAAGAACTGCTCATTTTGTTTTGTTTCTGCAATTCAAGCTCATGAGTTTCAATCTTTTTAATTAACATATTTAGAGAAATTGTTTCATACAAAGCATCATTTTTCAATATAAACACAAACGTTTGCCACTGATCAGCTCGTGGTAACGCTTCTATGATTTTGTCAATAATTTCTTCTCTCGTTTTTTCAATCTTAAACCTTTCAAGTTCGATTTTTAGATGACAAAAACATTCAATCATTTGTCGAACTGATTCACCGTTAAGACTATCAAACAAATCGAATTCTTTCTTTAACAAAGCAATTTTATACTTTTTGATTTGTTTACCCCCCTCAGCTTTAACCCTTAAAGCTTCCCAAACAGATTTTGAAGATCCATCATGTTGTAATAAAGCAAACATGTCATTTCTGATTGATGACTGGATCAAGGCAATCATTCTCTGTTCGGCTGAAAATTCGGATTTGACTTCTTTGGATAAGTTCTTGAGTGGGAGATCTTCTCCTTTATCATCTTTTGGTCTTTCATATCCGAACTTAAGACAGGACCAGCTTTCATGTGCATAAGCTTTTGCCCAGCTAATGAAACGTTCTTTCCACCAAGTATAGTCTTCAATACTCTCGAGCGTTGGTGGTTTTGAATGTGTTCCGTAAAAATTATCATGTTTAATGTTTTCATTGATTGCTTTTGTTATGGTTTTTGGTGTAACAGTTGTAGTTTCGGATGATTCGGACGTGAGTGCATTGTAGAACGTATTGTAGAATTCTTCAGCCATGATGAGAATTTCTTGAATTTCCTAGAGACAAACAAACAAATACAATCAATCTAAAAAATATCAAACAACTTGAAACAAACTGACACTCGGTTGAAGTGAAATGATCTTGAAGCGAAATATCCTTTTGAAACGAAATAGTGATCTTCAAACGGAATTAGATTTCAAGCGAAATCACTTTGGTGCGGAATAACCTTCTTCAAGTGAAATAACACCTTTCAAATGAAATATGTGATTTCGTGTGAAACACTTCAAACGGAAATACAATTTGATGCGAAATAGCTGATTCCGTGTGAACCTTTCAAACGGAATTACAATTTGATGCGAAATACTGCTTTCGAACGAAATCACTCAAGCGAAATACCGGTTTCAAGCGAAATAAAGGTCTGATTCCATGTGAAATACCGCTGACGTCATCTAATTCGAGAACATTTTCAAACGAAATTACCAAATTTATCAAGTTTCAAGTTGATTTTAAGTCCAATTCTTTCAAGGCTTTGTTAAAACACTGTTTTGTATGTAATATGTGAAATTCAAACCATTTTGTCCGTAAAATCTTGTGAATTTTGAAAAAGAAGGTGTAGAAGTCAGAAATCAAGCTAAATTCTGTAAGAACTCTTCCTCCTGAGCTCTGATACCACTTGTAGGATCGTTGTGAGACCTGAATGAGTCGATCAGAAGAGTTTGTATCCGAATCTAAGGCGGAATTCAGAGAAACGGACTTGTTTACAGCTTGATTCAATTATAATGTCTCTTGTATTGATATAATAGTCTTACAGCACATGGAGACAATTCGGCAGAGCTTCGCTACTCAGATCCGAAAGTTACAAATGACAAACCATGCTTCACTATTTATAGGAGTGCTAATTTCGCTTGAAATAGTCAAGGTGATTTCATGCGAAATTAACATTGTTAATTTCATGCGAAATTAACATTGTTAATTTCGTGTGAAATGGTCCTTGGCTATTTCGTGTGGAATAGCTATAACTCACACTATACTCAGATTCTAACATCCCGAGCACTGGTTTATCCTATCTTGTTACATGACTCGATACAAGACGAAGTCGACATACATAGTGCACTAACAGGTTCGTTATTAAGTAGGCTACAACCTACAAATTTTAATAACAATATTCCCACTTATTAACTAGGTTAAACATTCCTAGTTAACTTAGTGGGTTCGGGGAATTTATAACTAAGTTTATTTTAAGTCCCGTTAACTCGGGCCTTCTATAAACTTTATTTCATCAATAGCCTTTATACTATTTTTATTGAATATTAGGTTTATTAATTTAAAATCCTAATATTCACCGGGTTAATTTTACCACTAACGGTATTTCACCCGTCTTTAGTATTAACGTGGTTTGATTACCAAACCCGTTTTCGGGGTGTTACAATTTTCAAAACTTTTATCAAAATTTCGGTTAGATTATACGTTAAAGATAAGCCGGTATTAAAAGCTCTTGTGTCCTTGGACGACCTCGGTATCTTACCATCACTATACTACATCCACGATGGGTGTACTTGCCCTAACGTGTGTAGAGTGATAGTATTGTATCGTGTTTTATAAATTTAAAGCTTGATTCGCAAGTAAAAAGTGCTTAAAATACATCTAAAATTCATACACACCCGTACACACTTCAAGTTTTGGCGCCGTTCCCGGGAACACAAGGATTTTGAGAAAGCATAAAATTAACTGCCAAATCAAATTTTTTTCTTTTTCTTTTTAATTTTTAGGATTTTTTTTGTTTATGCATTTTTATTATTTTATGCAGACTGCAGCACGGGGCGGTGCTCCCTAAACATGGGACCGTGCCCTTGACAGTAGCTGGCAAAACTGTTTTAGTCAGAACAGTAGCTGTGACACGGGGCCGTGTCTCCCTATCAGCAATTGTAAAACAGGACCGTCTGATCCCAATGGTTAATATCATCTGACAAAACCATGGACAATATTGATTATTTTTGCTTTCGCAATTCTTACGGTGAATGGTGTCTGTGACAACTGGTGTAAATTCCTGAACGTTTCCTTTTACTGTGTAATTTCTTGTATGTTAAACGAATTGAATTTGGTGATTTATTTTATTTGAACGATTGTGTGCTTGGTAATGTGTAATGTGAATTATGTGAAGCCGAAACCCGAAACTGAAATATTGGAATACGTTATTTTGTGAATCGAAGCGTTGTAATATATTGCTTTGCGATACGAAACGGTTTAATTAGTTATTTCACGAAACTTGCGAAACCGTCATTTAGTAAATCCAACCCAATCCCAAACCCCTCTCCCCCTGGCGCCACAAACAAGCCCAAACCCTACTCCCTTTTCCCTTGGTGCGAAAATTGAGCCCAAACCCACATTCCCTTGGTCCTTGTAGCCCATTAGCCCAATTTCCTTGTGTTTTAGTTATATGCATTTAACTTTGGGAATAAGAAATCAAAATAACCAAAACCCTAAACACACCCCTTGTGTACGTCGACCAGGAGATACCCCCCTTGCGCAAACCCTAGCTCTTGTTCGGCTTCTAGATTCGCTATTCACTTCCTCGAATCCCTTCTCTTGCTCCAAGGTTAGTATTCTTGATTGGATTGTGATTCGTGGTGTGATTTTTGTGGAAACATGGTTGTGTTTTTTAGTTGACATGCTAGGGTTTTTATTTTACATGATTTATTTCGGTTATGTATGCGATTTGTTGAAGTAATCGATAGTATGTATGCATAAATGATCATTGGCTGCGTTTTTGTGAAAAATCATGATGTTTTATGGCTAGGGTTTTGTGATTATTGGTATGGTTAGAGGGTAAAGGATGATTATCCTGCTGTTAGTTGTTATTAGGAAGAGTCAGGATCATTTACACGCGTTTTGGTGTCGCTTAAATGAAAAACTGAATGCGGATTGACGAAAACAGCCAACTTCAGTTGGCTGTAAACAGACCATTATAAATCGAAAAATTGATTTTCTAAAGTCTAAATTATACTTTTTTGAAAAACGCTTCAAATGGCGTTGGAATCAAATTTTTTCAAGGTCGATTGCTATTTTTGAAGGTCCGTTTTGTACAGCAGCAAAAGCTACGTTTTTCCTGCAGAAAAGGTGTGTTATGTTTTTCGTCATAACTTGATATCTGGATATAGTTAGGTCATGAAATTCGTATAGTAGATGGCCACGGGTATCTTCGTAATTCTCTAACTAGAATTTCGTCAATCGGACTTGCGGTGAATTTTAAATGAATTTTTCCGTGGACTGCAGTCAGAAAGTGACGAATCTGATTGAAGCCCGGTAAATGATTTTTAAAAAATAATTGGTAATGAATTGAGTCCCGAGATTTTTACACAATGATTTGTGACCATTTGGATCATTCTTTATAATTGTGGGAATTTTTAGAACAAGTTAACTATTTTATTAAAATACCCGAAAACAGTCCAATTTTGTATGTTAAAGCTGAAACAATATAAGTAGTGATTTGGGTGTCTGAATGTCGGTTATGTTATCTGATAATGATCCAACTTGTTATATGTCAACGAAAGTGTTATGTGAACTATCTTGTGCTTGCTTTTGAGTAGTTATAGGTGCAATGTATATATGGGCGTGAACTGTCAAAGTGAGTGCTTGTTATGTGGTAGATGCGTGTAGGAACTTTGTGCCCTAATTGAAACCACTAATGGACTAACTGGAAATCATACTAGGACATGAATGACCGACCTTGACTGTTAGCTATTTTTAAAAGTCAAACCGAGCAACCAAAGGTGAGTTGACACTTTTCTACAAAGCATGGGATTCCTGGTGGTTTAGGAATGGGTTAAGGAACAATAACTATCCCCCTTGGGTAGGATGCAACCTGCGTATTCTCCTTGTGTAGAATACTACCTCGGTCCTCCTTGGGTAGGACAACTTTAAACTTACTAGACAACAACTCTATCATGAAGTCCCTCATTTTTATATCGACTTAATCACCAGGCCATTGGCGAACGGGTCATTAGTTAAATAGCGCTATTTGGTCTGACAAGCCTCACACCGTGCCGCAGAGGACGGGAGTGGACTAATGTACTTGGGCACTTTGTCAATGATGATAGACATTGACGCAGGGCACTCAAACATTATTTAAGTCAGTACTCGATATGGTAACGGGTCTAGTGGTTTACAACATGGGGTAGCCCCCACGGTATATGGTTATGGGAACGTGGAACTGGATAACTTTTGGTTTTCGAAACAACTTAACAACTATGGTTTTTGGAACAACATTAAAACAGACAACCAACTGTGAACTCGCCAACATTTTTGTTGATACACTGCTACATGCTTTGCAGGTCGTTAGGTTATTTGCTGTCGTTGTGGGACATGAACCATTGTGTGTTCATGAGAAACTTTATGAAACTTTAAACTTATATTTTGGTTTTGAACTTAATGCTTCTGCTGTTAACTGAGACTTTGCTAAATTGTTTGACACCAATTATATTGTTTGTGTTGGGTTTTATTTACTTATTTATATTGTTCAATATGATTGGTGGCTTGATCCTGGCCAGTCACGCACCCTACGGTGATACTCCGCTTGTGGATTTTGGGGGTGTGACAGTGTCAATTATGTGGTGGGTTTCATCAAGATTTAGAATGCTACTTTCTAAATCCCGACCCCAACACCTAATGAATCCATCGTCCTCTTGCAAAAGTCACCTTAAGAAGTGCGAAAGTAAAAAATGATAACTATCGTCCGTCTGAATGCCATCAAACCCCTTTTCAAGAAGACATAACCTTAGACGACATATGCTAAATAGAAAAGAGGATTCTCCAAAAATTAAAAGAAATAGAGCTTATGATGAAGATGGAGTGTTCATCACAAAACACTAACAATGGAGAAAATTTGGTGGAGGCACACTCATAAATAAACGATATCGAAGCCACTACGTGTACCATAATAGCATGTGAGGACGAATGCGATAGGCGTCCCTGTTTTGATTGTGCCATGATGGACTCCCCACCGGTCAAAACCAATGCATACATAGACCGGAGCGATTCGAATCATACATTCTTTAACAAGAACCCAGATAAGGTAAATAAAGGTTGGTTTATCCACTGTTTAGTTTAGGATTCTTACTTTCTGATAACCTCTTGCGTTTTCGTATAAATCACAAGCACCTTAGGTACATCTGGCACTTTGGTGTTGTCCCTACCAACAAAGAGCCATCTGATAAAATAAAACACCTTAAATAAAGACGAAACTTCATAAATCTCAAAAACAACAAGGGGTCGTGCCATGTAAGCACGCCCCTGTGCCCATTTGTTAAGACACCACGGTGCCGTGTTTAGCCAACATGCCCCATGGTAACTAGCTGCCAAAAGCTGTTCTGACTCATTGCAGACCATGGGGCCGTGCCACCAAAGCACGGGGCCGTGACCACTGTGTTGTCACTTTCTATGAAGCCAGCCCTTTGGCAGCATGTCTTGGACTCATTCCAAAGACAAAGATCTAATCTGATTCTACACATATACCCAAAAAGGTATATTCTTAAAAAGGTTTCATTGAGTGTTCTTGTCTTTACCACTTTTATCTCTTTCCTTCTTCTCCGAAACCTTCAATCTCCAAGAAAGCTTGAATCTTCAAAGCTTCTAGTTTTTTTAACATAAATAAGTGATTTTAAACCCAACATCTCTTAAAATAAATGTTTTACAACAATGTTTCAAGTTATTTATGTTCAAAATTTTCAAAAACCAAAGAGAAAATAACATAAAACAGAGAGTTCTGGGTTCTAAATGATAACAGAAGTGGAGGCACGGGGCCGTGCTTATGCAGCACGGGGCAATGGTGATGTTCTACGTATATGATAACCTCCTTGTTTTTCTTAGAATGTCAAGCAGAAATAGTGGAACTTCGTCAACTACTACGGGGAACAATAGGAGGGGAAGAAGGCCTTCCATCAAGGCTACTCTTCTCCGTTACGTGAGTGCGCTAAGGGAGGCTATGGAGGAGATGGCATCGGTGGAAGACATACTAATAGACCGAGTCAACTACATAACAATGGGACTTGAGAGAAGCTTCCAAGAAATCAACCTTTTGCACCAAAGGTTGAAGATTCTTGCTATGCCTCCCATGGAGCCAATCTTTCCACAAGAAGATTGGAACCATGCTCAAGAAATTATCATCCCCACCGGATGGGATGAAATTATGCCGGAACCACCTCTAGACGCACTTCATGAGGTTCTGGTGACCACCATCCCTCTCCCACAAGAAGTTGTGGATGATGAACCTTTCCTCTTTCTCCCGAGGGAGATAGAGGAGATGCTCAACGACATATGAGGGTACACCCTCCAGGAAAAGCTCAAATGCCCTTCAACATCCGAAAATTACCTCCGGGTTTTTCTTATCTCGACTATTCTAGGGAGAGCTTTTCACGGGTTTTATTCTTGTCATTAGGAGGCTAATCTACCTTAGGACTTTAAGATTATGTATTTTTTTCGTTTTTCTTTTAGGTTGTAATGGATGTTTGTTCTAAATAAAAAGGTGGAGTTTGTAAAGTGGTGGAATGATGTGAAAAACGTTGAAAAGGGACCCCATGCACATACACCAGAACCTCCCTATTCAAAAATTGCAAATCAGAGTCTGCGTCACGGGGTTGTGCCCACCAGACAGGCCCCCGTGTCCAAATGTCTAATGCTAAATTTTTTTTCCAGAGAAGGTGACACAGGTCGTGTCCACCAGGCACACCCCCGTGTTCACCATACTGTAAGTTTTTTGTTTCATTTTGTTACTGGCACTTTGGCCACGGGGTCGTGTCTACAAGGCACGCCCTCGTGCCCAGTGACAAGTAACAAAAAAAAATTGTTATTTTACCCCACTTTTTGCACATTAAATCCAAAGAAATCTTATTTGTGACACATTTATGGCAATGTGTAATTTAAGTGTGGGTGGATGCTAAAACCTTGAATCTTTTGTCCTTTAAACAAGCTTTACACAAAACTCGTCTTGGAAAACCAATAATCACCCCAAACTTTTTTGTCAATTTTTTTTACTTATTATGGTTTAGTTGGGAAAAATAAGTTCTAAAAATTATGTTTTTACTAATTTACACCAGACAACATCGTTATAAAAAGAACCAATTAAGAAAATTATAAAAACGGGCATAACAAATCTTTGTAAAATTTGATTATATATACATTTTTACACTATACATGTTTCCCATAAAAAAGTGAGTTTTGAGCCTTTACCGATCATACAAATAAATATCTATACTAATTGCTCAATTTTTTTCGTTTCTTGGGTGAATAGCCCGTTTGGTTCTTACAAATCTAGAACTTGCCAAGACAATACGTTTCGAATCCTTAACGACATAAATTCAAGTAAGTAAATGATAGAGGCATTAAGACTATACCCATTTTTATTCTAAACCTTTGTTTTTCTTTTCATCCCTTACCAAAAACATCTCCTTAGTTAAACCCCTTTGAGCCTGAACCCTTTTTTAACACCCCAAAAACGGGTTTGGTAATCAAACCACGTTAATAGTAATGACGGGTAAAATACCATTAATGGTAAATATTAACCCGGTAAATATAAGGAATTTAAATAAATAAACCTAATGTTAAATAAAAGGAGTAATAAACGCTTAAAAAACGAGACAAAGTTTATAAGAGGCCGAAGTTAAAGGGACCTAAAATAAAACGGGTTAATAACTCTCGAAACCCGCTAAATTAACTAGTAATAATTAACCTAGTTATTTATGTTTAGTAAAAAAATGAAGGAACTTGTAGTAACTAACCCATTTACAAATCCCTTAAACTCTGAGGGACTAAAAGTGGGCAATTGGAAAGATGTTTACTTAAAACAATATCAAAAGAACAAAACACACACATGTGGTGTGTTGGACGACATTTACCAGAGCCAGGAGAAAGGGTTCTTACTCATGAACCCTAGAAACTCATAAACTTGATCAAAATCAAAGGAAATCCAGCAAAGAAATTGGGGCTTTAACTAAATTCGTGATCACCTAAGCTAGGAGATCACAAGGTATGTTGAAATTTATAATTTGGTGATGTTTTGAATTTATGATGAACATCAAAAATCAAAAATTAGGTGATGAATGTTGTATATATGAGTGATATTGGGTTGAATCTATGTCTAGAAACAAACCTTAGATGCAAACTTGTAGAATTATGCCATAAACTAGTGATTAGTCAATAAATCAAGTATGAGCTAAGTGGGTTTTGACTAGATAGCAAAGATGATGATACATATGTGCTTAGAATCATCATATTTGATAGTTGGAGCAAAATACTTGAACAATTTATGAGTTCGAGTGAATGCTCATATATGACTCGAAATAGGTTTTGTATATTGTGATGAAATTAGTGACTTTGTTCATGTAAATAGATGTTTGGAATCTTGATATCTACTAATTAATATGTAGAACTTAATTATATTAGATGTTCGGATGAATGTCTAATGCTATGATGAAACGGGTTTCACATGTAGATGGAAACCTTTAGTTCTTGTTTAACAAATGAATAATTAGCTTTGATAAACGAGAGCTAAGTTAAATTGGTGTTAATACTAGCATGAACTTAGACTTGAAAAGTGGTTAAAACGGTGGCGTGATAATAATGCCTATCGGATACTTGACAAAGTGCTTAAATGAATTGTCGAGTTTCATAATATAATCACTTATGCTAATAGGTAGTTTGACCTTTAAAAGTCAAACTGATGAAAATGAAATCAAATGGTAAATTTTGACGTAAAATCCGTAAGATGGAATAGTCATAATTAATAGTGACTTATCTAACCGTCTTACGAATTATGATGATAGTTTAACGCTTGACAAGCTAGGTGGAGGCTTGGAAAGGAAGCGGGTCAAACGAATCAAGTGTGAAGGAAAAGCGTGTTTCGGATGCAAGGTAAGTAAAACTTACACCTTTTTGTAGAATACATGTTTAATCTATAAGTTATGAATAAAATAAAGATAATATTCGAAATATGGTTTTCGACGCGAAATGATACGGGTCGGAACTAAAACAAATGTTAGAAACCATGTTTAATGGTAAATAGAGGTAAGAAGGTAAATTAGCCATGAAATAGGGCTAAGGTAAAAAAATGAGTTTTTGAACGGCTACTTTGAAAGTAAGCCTACACAGATAAAAAGAGTAAAACGGTGATTTAGTCATGTATGTGTAGACGGAGAAGAGTTGAAGTTTTAAACGATACCACATGGCATAAGCCATGTTGGGTTAGATGTGTAAGAAACGGATTTAAAGACATGACTATACGGTGAGAAATCCGAGATGAGTTATTTAACGAAATGGTAAATAAATACCATTCGAATTATAAGTGCAAAATCTTTGGCCGTTTAGACCAAACGGGTCGAATGGTAATGTTATTACCATTTGACACAAAACGACTAATAAGTACTTGTCGAGTCTAATGCTCACAGGGTAAAACGGCTTATGGAAATTGCGTAGCTATAAATTAGCAAATTGTTGAAGCAAGGTATTAAACGGGTCAATATGTTGACCCAAGCCAGGTACGCATAAATAGGTTTATAGTTAAGAGTGATTTTTTGGTCAAATAATTAGTGAGTCCCTTGTAGTAAATGAGGGACTAAAAGTTGACCAAAAAGCCCTTAATGGGCGAACCGAGTAAATGACCCTTAGAGGTTGTTTAGGAACGTCTTTATTGATTATGAAACCCTTAGATACCCATAAAAGTTATAGGCAAAAAACATTTGTGGGTCGAATGCCTAAAAATGGGTCATTTGCGTAAAATGACTAGTCGAAGGGTAAAATTGGGATTTTGGGGTTCCTTACGTTAAATCCACCACAAAAATAGTTGTGGTGGAAGACAGGTAGTTAACTAGTATGGAAATGCGAGGTGCGAAAGGAAAATAGCGAGTTTGAAGCTTAAATGCGTAAAAGTCCACTAAACGGGTCAAAATAAATTATGAAGTTAAATGTGAATTAAGTGACTAGAAAAACACATATAAATCGGTGAATGTAAATACGTACCTGAACCCCGTAATGGGAGTGAAAACGCTAATGTTTGACTAGTCCGGGAAGGGTAGAAAGGCCAAGACATATTTTTGTCGTATAAGTTATAGTGTGGTGTTATAGCCAAACGGGTCGAATAATCATAAAAAGGGATTTATAAGCCTTAAGCTTATAAATATGACTTTAATGCGAACAAAAATAACAAACGGGTCCGTAATTAAATTACGGACGTGTAGGAAAAAGAATCGTGTAAAACGGATATCTAGATCGAAAGTTATGTAAATTTTAAGTTAGAGTTTGGTAAAGTATTGCAGCTGGGCAAATGCTGCATCAAAAACCAAACAGTCTGTCAAAATCAAGGCGTCGCGTCGCGCGACCAGGAACTGGGAAAGGAGTCGCGTAGAGCTACGAGCTTCACACCCCGCGAGGGCCGGGGGACAAGCTGTCGCGCCCCGCGAGGGACTCAAATGCTGGCAAAAACTGATTTTGTTTGTGCGTTTGTCTTACGGAAATGTTTTAGTATGTTGTGAACATAACTTAAATAAAATCATTTCATGTTTATGAAATGTAGGTGTAAGTTGGAATGCTGGATGACGATCAAGCTCAACGAAGAACCGAACACGATGTCGTTACAAGCTTCCACACATAGTTTCGTTGTTATTTTAAACGAAGAATTTTTATCAATCATGATGTAATGTTTTAAAAAGAAGAAAAGTTTTAATTTACCCGTATTTTCAAAGTGTATGTATTCATAATTACACGTTTATTTTCGTAAGATTAAACGAAAACCGCTTAATAATAGCAAGGGTGTTACAAGTTGGTAATCAGAGCTCAAGGTTAAAGAGTAAAGTGTGTTCGGTTCGAGGATTGATCACAAATCCGGTAAGTATATGTATATTATTGGTTTGGTATGAATTAAAGTGTTATAAACAACACCTAGAGTTATCTTGTAATACACGTTACCCCAATCAAATCGGTAAAGAATCGATATAGTTAGCGAAATTACGCGCGTTGACGCGTATAGTAGAAAAGCCTTGTATTATGATACGGGTGATCATCGAAGTTGATATTACTAACTCTTGTAAATGTTTTAGTTGAAGGACACTTGCATTTGAAGAAAGCGGGAGTCTAAAAAATTACGGATTTGACGGAGGAACGGTCCAAAGTATGACAAGTAGAACATGCTCACCAAGGACCCAAATCGTGTAACGATCGCGAATAAGTTAATGGCAAGGAGAGCCTGTTAGAGCAAGCATTACCAGGTGCACGCTTTAAATTATTGCATAAATAGTAATATGCAACAAATACGTAGAGATTGAAAGTTGCATATGTAAGATTGAAAACTTGGAAAAACCTGAATAGAACACCTACCTAGGATATTGGTTCCAAGAGAAATAAATAGAGGCGTTACTCGCATGGGGTGTGATGTGAAAATTATAAAAAGGTCGTGTGTGTCATGTGTTGATCGCTTACTCTGGCCAAGTAAGTAGTGAACACATGATACCATGAACTTTTTATGATGGACACATTTACGTCCGATGTAGTATGGACGCGGTGAATGGGACAAACTAAAAAGGTACCCAAATGAATCAAATAAGAAAGATATTTGATAACAAACGTAAACGCAAGCCTGATAACGGAAGCGTATTATGTTAGAATAACGAGCCCGAGAGAAGGGACAAAGACCAAAGTAAATAAAAACATAAACCGATAAATGGGAATGGTAAGGCATGGGAGGTAAAGTTTGACTGTCATAAATGATGAGATTCACACAGACAAGTCAAACGGATTGAATAAAGAATAAGGACTTGGTCAAATAAAAGCGATGGATTTCGCTAAGACGAACAAATAAATTAAAATGACGTCTAAAAACCATATAAGAATGGTTACTTGATGATGACTTCGGTAAGGATACCCGATGGATGGGTAGGATTTTGAGTGAATGCGTAAACCAAGAGACGGGAACGCGGATTGAAAGTCAAAAGACTCGGAATGAGAGTTATGACTAAAAGATGACAAGATTTTTGCAAACAAAAATTTTGATAATTACGTTCAACTATTTCAAAGTTGGACGGGTCGAATAAAGAACGAAGTTTGACACTCATAAGTGATTAAATTTCACCCAAAATGAGTCAAACGAGTTAATTAAAGAATAACGCTTGATATAGTAAGGAAAACACAAACCGGTGAAACCGGAAAGCTAAAAACATTAAGATAAAAGAACCAGGGCAATGGGTTGTAAAGAAACATAGGTATGAACTGGGTGGCGGTAAGTGTAGAATGAATCGACGTGTAAATGACGTAAAAAGTCATAAAGTCAGAAGAATAGTCTAGAAAGAAAACAAATGTAGCCTTAGACTACGGTCAAGATCCATAGAACTCAAGGAATGAAAATGAATGATTTCTAAACTTAAAAAGGGGTGCGTTGACACGGAAAGTATATTTTAGGACGACACGAGTAAAAGATAATCTACGAGGGCATCATAACCTTCGAGATAATAAGTAGTGTTAAGGTCTACAGGACCAAAAAGACCCTTGGGTCACAAATAAAATGAAACAAACTGTTGGGGGTCTCACCTTAAAAAGGTGAAAATCTAAAGAAAAAGCCTACGAGGCTAAGTAAAGGAACCTACGGGTCACTTGGGTAAAGCGTGGAAAACCGGTTACAATTCTCCATGTAAAATAATAACGGTCAGGAATAAAACTTAGACGGAAATTCCTAGACCAGACAAAAAAACGTAAGACAGAGAAAACGTAAACTAAAAATTTAATTTCTAGTCATAAGCAACGTTTTAACAACCATAAGTAGTATGAGGGGATTTAGAAAATCTTAAACACATATAAGGCCAAAGGTGGCAAAATAGTATACCCAGATGACGGGGTTTGAAGTGACGGCGACTAATTAGTCTAGCCGGTAAAACTATTCAAAGTTAAGAAAATGTCATGACAAATACAAAGCGCATGTTAGTATAAGACAAGCGCGGGATAAACCTGTTAACAGATTGATGAGACTAAGTGGTCAAGTGACAACTCGGTCAATAAAGATAAAGGATATAAGCCGAAAGTAACGGCCCGCGAGGCCTTACACATGAAAGACTTACGCGTCAATATAAATGAATACGTTAGATCGAAAAGAATGAATGAATGCCTTGAAAACGAAACTAAGTTCGTTCGTTTAGTCTAAATTAAGGAGCTAAGAAAAAATAAGGTTTCAGGGACGAAACCTCTTTAAGGGGGGTAGACTTGTAACACCCAAAAAATAGGTTTGGTAATCAAACCACGTTAATAGTAATGACGGGTAAAATACCATTAATGGTAAAATTAACCCGGTAAATATTAGGAATTTAAATAAATAAACCTAATATTAAATAAAAAGAATAATAAACGCTTTAAAAAAAAAAGACAAAGTTTATAAGAGGCCCGAGTTAACGGGAACTAAAATAAAACGGGTTAATAACTCCCGAAACCCGCTAAATTAACTAGGAATAATTAACCTAGTTATTTATGTTTAGTAAAACAATGAAGGAACTTGTAGTAACTAACCCATTTATAAATCCCTTAAACTTTGAGGGACTAAAAGTGGGCAATTGGAAAGATGTTTAATTAAAACAATATCAAAAGAACAAAACACACACATGTGGTGTGTTGGTCGACATTTACCGGAGCCAGGAGAAAGGGTTTTTACTCATGAACCCTAGAAACTCATAAACTTGATCAAAATCAAGGGAAATCGAGCAAAGAAATTGGGGCTTTAACTAAATTCGTAATCACTTAAGCTAGGAGATCACAAGGTATGTCGAAATTTATAATTTGGTGATGTTTTGAATTTATGATGAACATCAAAAATCAAAAATTAGGTGATGAATGTTGTATATATGAGTGATATTGGGTTGAATCTATGTCTAGAAACAAACCCTAGATGCAAACTTGTAGAATTGTGCCATAAACTAGTGATTAGTCAATAAATCAAGTATGAGCTAAGTGGGTTTTGACTAGATAGTAAAGATGATGATACGCATGTGCTTAGAATCATCATATTTGATAGTTGGAGCAAAATAGCTTGAAAAATTTATGAGTTCGAGTGAATGCTCATATATGACTCGAAATAGGTTTTGTATATTGTGATGAAATTAGTGACTTTGTTCATGTAAATAGGTGTTTGGGATCATGATATCTACTAATTAATATGTAGAACTTAATTATATTAGATGTTCGGATGAATGTCTAATGCTATAATGAAACTGGTTTCACATGTAGATGGAAACCTTTAGTTCTTGTTTAACAAATGAATAATTAGCTTTGATAATCGAGAGCTAAGTTAAATTGGCGTTAATACTAGCATGAACTTAGACTTGAAAAGTGGTTAAAACGGTGGCGTGAGAATAATGCCTATCGGATACTTGACAAAGTGCTTAAATGAATTGTCGAGTTTCATAATATAATCACTTATGCTAATAGGTAGTTAGACCTTTAAAAGTCAAACTGACCAAAATAAAATCGAATGGTAAATTTTGACGTCAAATCCAAAAGATGGAATAGTCATAATTAATGGTGACTTATCTAACCGTCTTACGAATTAAGATGATAGTTTGACGCTTGACAAGCTAGGTGGAGGCTTGGAAAGGAAGCGGGTCAAACGAATCAAGTGTGAAGGAAAAGCGTGTTTCGGATGCAAGGTAAGTAAAACTTACTCCTTTTTGTAGAATACATGTTTAATCTATAAGTTATGAATAAAATAAAGATAATATTCGAAATATGGTTTTCGACGCGAAATGATACGGGTCGGAACTAAATTAAATGTTAGAAACAATGTGTAGTCATGTGTAGACGGAGAAGAGTTGAAGTTTTAAACGACACCACATGGCATAAGCCATGTTGGGTTAGATGTGTAAGAAACGGATTTTGAAGACACGACTATACGGTGAGAAATCCGAGATGAGTTATTTAACAAAATGGTAAATAAATACCAATCGAATTATAAGTGCAAAATGTTTGGCCGTTTAGACCAAATGGGTCAAATGGTAATGTTATTACCATTTGACACATAACGACTAATAAGTACTTGCTGAGTCTAATGCTCACAGGGTAAAACGGCTTATGGAAATTGCGTATTAGCAAATTATTGAAGCAAGGTATTGAACGGGTCAATATGTTGACCCGAGCCAGGTACGCATAAATAGGTTTATAATTAAGAGTGATTTTTTGGTCAAATAATTAGTGAGTCCCTTGTAGTAAATGAGGGACTAAAAGTTGACCAAAAAGCCCTTAATGGGCGAACCGAGTTAACGACCCTTAGAGGTTGTTTAGGAACGTGTTTATTGATTATGAAACCTTTAGATAGCTATAAAAGTTATAGGCAAAAACATTTATGGGTCGAATGCCTAAAAATGGGTCATTTGCGTAAAATGACTAGTCGAAGGGTAAAATTGGGATTTTGGGGTTAATTACGTTAAATCCACCACAAATATAGTTGTGGTGGAAGACAGGTAGTTAACTAGTATGGAAATGCAAGGTGTGAAAGGAAAATAGCTAGTTTGAAGCTTAAATGCGTAAAAGTCCACTAAACGGGTCAAAATAAATTAAGAAGTTAAATGTAAATTAAGTGACTAGAAAAAACCCATATAAATCGGTGAATGTAAATGAGAACTCGAACCCCGTAATGTGAGTGAAAAAGCTAATGTTTGACTAGTCCGGGAAGGGTAGAAAGGACAAGACATATTTTTGTCGTATAAGTTATAGTGTGGTGTTATAGACAAACGGGTCGAATAATCATAAAAAGGGATTTATAAGCCTTAAGCTTATAAATCTGATTTTAATGCGAACAAAAATGACAAACGGGTCCGTAATTAAATTACGGACGTGTAGGAAAAAGAATCGTGTAAAACGGACATCTAGATCGAAAGTTATGTAAATTTTAAGTTAGAGTTTGGTAAAGTATTGTAGCTGGGCAAATGCTGCATCAAAAACCAAACAGTCTGTCAAAATCAAGGCGTCGCGTCGCGCGACCAGGAACTGGGAAAGGAGTAGCGTAGCGCGACGAGTTTCGCGCCCCGCGAGGGCCGGGGGACTAGCTGTCGCGCCCCGCGGGGGACTCAAAGGCTGGCAAAAACTTAATTTGTTTGTGTGTTTGTCTTACGGACATGTTTTAATATGTTATGAACATAACTTAACTAAAATCATTTCATGTTTATGAGATGTAGGTGTAAGTTGAAATGCCGGATGACGATTAAGCTCAACGAAGAACCGAACATGATGCCGATACAAGCTTCCGCACATAGTTTCGTTGTTATTTTAAACGGCGAATTTTTATCAATCATGATGTAACGTTTTAAAATGAAGAAAAGTTTTAATTTACCCGTATTTTCAAAGTGTATGTATTCATAATTACACGTTTATTTTCGTAAGATTAAACGAAAACCGCTTAATAATAGCAAGGGTGTTACACCTTTGGTTTCTAAACCTGCAAAAATATATTTTTTGTAAAAACAACCACCCACATCCACAAAACTTTTTATTTACACCCTTTATTTTTCTAAAAAGTTCGGTTATAAAATTACAAGTATGGCTTAGTTTCAACTTTGGTTAAAAAAACATTAGCCAAAGTCTTTTTTGCTAAGCCACGAGCAATGAAAACCGACACTTTTTACGCTTTACCGCATTTTTACTCAAACATACCTACCCGAACCAAAACCTACCCTTTTAAAAGTCCTCTTGATATTTACAAGGATTAAACGTCAAAAATGAGGAGGTTTAATTGTTTGTCAAGCCTATAGTAGGAGTAGGTTCCTCACTGGGTCCGAGCGCTTTCATAAAAACACACTTCAGCCGAGTGTTGAGTGACCACTTGTGAGGCGTGTAAATTTATATATAACTAAGTAGAATTTTATAAAGGCATGTTATCCCCAAAACAAATAATTTTTCTTAATACGTGTTTTAAATAAATCATGACAAATAATATTGTAAATAAAATAAAGACAAAATAAATTTAGAACTTGGATTCCCGACACTCTAAAGATAAACCCAAAACTTATCTTCTACCAATTTCGTTTGGGTGTGTAAGCCACATTATAGAGTTTTGCTTGAGGACAAGCAAAGATTCAAGTGTGGGGGTATTTGATGTGCGTAAAATGCAACATATAAATTACATCAGAAAAGGCTTAAAATCAACCCTTTTTCAGTACTAATGTTGGAAAAAGTATGTTTCTTTGTTTACTTTTAAATTTACAGGATCAAAAGAGCCTAAACGATAAAAAGGGACAAATTAACAGCAAAGCCAACACAAATACAAGGAAGAAGGATTGATACGACCTGTCGAACCCCCATCCACATCCAAAACAACAAAAATAACAAAAATAGAAGCTTAGGCAAGGGGTCATGCCCACCAGGCATGGGGCCGTGCCCAGTTAAGATTCATTGCAGAAAAAAGACAAACAACAAAAGACAAACCAACACAGGGCCGTGTCAAGTCAACATGGGTGGTGATCAACTCTTGGATTCGTAGAATCTGAGATAGTACGACAAGTACAATCACCACGGGGCAATGCTCTGTAACCACAGGGCATGTTAGTACAAAACCTAACATCTGCAGTTAATGAAGGGAGAGAAATTGAAGACCAAAGGGCTGTTCCAGGTGGGCACGGAGCCATGTGTAGGCTCTCTTTCCAGCTATAAATAAGGGTGCTTGGTTTCATTTCAACTCATCCCTTGGTAAACCACTTCTCTCACACTTGCCATCAGTCCACCACCACTACAACACCAACACACACCACCATCATCCATCTTTCATCTTTTAGAGTGTGTAGTAGTCTCGGGATCCCAGATCGATTGTAAGAGTTCTTGTCAAACAAAGGCCATGCTTTGCTAAATCTCTTACATCACTTGGTGAAGACAAATCTTTTATGTATTACTTTTGATTTCCAATCTTTGCCAACTTTTCATTTGGGTATGTATTAATGACTTTAATAACTAGTTTTTTACATTGAAGGTGAACTTTACTTAACCATTTATTCATGTTTTTTTTAATTCACTCATTTGTGTCTTTACGGTCTATATAAAGCGCGTTAACTGCCTGGAAGGAGGTTAGAAAAGTGTTTGGGTAAAGTTCTTGCCTCGTTCAGTGTATAGGTCCTCACACCTGATTCAAACTTATTAGGACTTCCCTTGAGGCAGATAGCATCAAATCGGGGGAAGTAAGAACGGCTTGTAATACCTTATTTATAAACTACTATTAAAACAATAACCCGACCTTGTGGGACTGTATCCCTGCTGACTCAAACCAATAGGTAGAGGGTAATGTCGCCTTCAAAAAAGGGGCCTACCACTTTTCACATTAATAACTTACTTAATTATCTTTCAATAAATCCAACCTTGTGAGACTGTATCCCTGCTGACTCAGAACAATAGGTTGAGGGTAACATCGCCTTCACAAGAGGGGCCTACCAATATAACTAAGATAATCTCTTAAAAAGCCCAAAGTGCGGAAATTATCAAAGGATACATGATAAAGGAGTTGGAACCAAGTAATTCCTTCTTGTCTATTTGTTTTCCTTACATTTACATTTTGTTATTCTCTAGTTTATCTTTTAAAATTTTCAAAACTTTTATCAAAATTTCGGTAAGATTAGACGTCAACGATAAGCTGGTATTAAAAGCGCTTGTGTCCTTGGACGACCTCAGTATCTTACAGTCACTATACTACGTCCACGATGGGTGCATTTGCCCTAATGTGTTTAGAGTGATAGTATTGTATCGTGTTTTATAAATTTAAAGATTGATTTGAGAGTAAACAGTGCTTAAAATATATCTAAAATTTATACACACCCGCACACACATCTTCAAGCCTAACATTAACTATGCGTATTCCTCACCCGAGTCACTTTCGTTGGCTTCAGCATAACCCAGGTAGTGAGATTAACTAGCGCCAACTCGCAAACGAGCAAACTGGAGTTCTGCCATGGCGCAGTCGTATGCAAAGTTTGCTTCATCATCGGTGACACCGTCCCAATCATCATATTCATTTGGAGGTGACGGGTTAAATAGGTAAGGATTTAAACGGTGTGAGCGTCGAGGTCTAAAAACATGTGTTTGATAGGCTGATGGCGGCGCATGGTAGGGTGCTGGCGGTGTTTGGTAGGCTGATGGTGGTGGTTGATAGGTTGTTGGCGGCGCATGGTAGGCTGCTGGCGGTGTTTGGTACGATCCGGGAGTTGCCGGTGGACAGTTCAAACATGCATACGACCGGGTAACGGCAACATCTATAACAGTTTCACGGGTTGGATATTGACTAGAATGTCGTCTAACGTTCGATTGTCCGACTTCACAACCACCCATATCTTATAAGTAGTTTCGATAGATAATATTGATATTATTGTTATGTGTAGTGGTCTGATAGTTTTTATACGAAATTGTCAAATTTTGTTAGATAATATTGTTGTGTAAAATACTTAGAAAAAAACGCATGGAACAACTTTTTAAATTTTATAAATACAATAACTAACACAAATCACAAATACAACAGATTGGATTCAAATACAATAACAACAAATAGAACAAAACATTTTTAAGCAATAATAAAAACGGTGTGATTCCAAGTTCCCTTTGTTGAAATTTTTGTTTTGATCCAAGCCCCTTAAAGAGATACACCGATCATATCCGTGTTATCTGCCAGGTACCATCACCCATAAGCACCAGCACTACTAAAGCTTCAGAAAACGTGATTTTCAAACCATGTAAACACCTTTGTTTCTATTTGGAGACTATCGAAAGGACTAGAGATAGGCATTGTATACAATTGGTTGCATATAAAACATTTGATTTTCGGTGGTATTTATAGGGTGCTAATTATAATTTACAAATAATTCGAAAATGTTTAAAAAAATTATTATCGACAAGAGCATTAGGATGCGTCCTTCAATAAAGCAAATGAGCCAGTCAAGAAGCCATTAGCGAGCCAGCCAAGGAGCCATTAGCGCCTCGGGAAGCAGCGGAGCCAGATGCAACAAGCTACCTTTTAGTGGGATTCACTAGCGGCTGACTCTTCCACACAAAAGCCACACATGTCAGACTCTTATTGAAGGACGCATTGGAGGCAGGATGCGCTGTTCCAAAAGCGCATGAGGTGGCCATTTTCGCAAGTGGGTTTGGTCTTTGGCCATTCTCGTAATCCTAATTTGAGAGCCAATGCTTTCTGAATTTTATTATTCAAAAGTGCGTTCAAAACAAGGAATACAGAGTCCCTGTAAAAGCTAAGGAACAACAGCTTAAAAGCTTTAGACTTGGACTAAAACAAAAAGACTGGCCAATGGCTTTATTCAAACTAATTTAATTAACAAAAGCGATAAACGAGATAAACAACTTCTTCCTGACATGCAGCAAGATGACCCATAATCTTCCACATGCATGAAACAGTCAGAATGTTTAATCTGTCTTCAACACTTTTCACATTGTTTGGAGACTACCATTTTCAAGAGATATTAGGTTGGTGAATCGTATCATAAGCAACTCGAAGTCATCTTGTCTCACAGTGAGGCTAACTCGTGTATAACGATCTGTGGCACTTAATTGGCTTCCACTTAGGCTTATGATTTTTCCTGCTTCTAGCACTGCGCGACAGTCGTTGTCTTCTTCTCTTTCACATTTCTGAAGATCGTTATGGTAATCAAGATCATCCGAGTTACAAGCTATGGGCCTCGGGCCGGTTTATGTTTATTTATTTTTTTTAGTTTATTTAGTAATGGGTCAAAACACTAGTATGTTATGTTTTATTGTCATTTGGGCCGTAGACCACATATGTATGGGTCGAACAAGGATGTTATGTCTAGTCCATTAGTTTAGCGGTTAACATAAGGAATTTGGGCCGGAACTTATGAAACGTCACGACCCTTATCAACAAATAACCACCAGTCGGTTATTTTGGAACATCGCAACTATTCGCGAACGGTTGTGACTGGGAAACGACGTGACTGTTCATCCCTATAAAAGCCGGCTACCAAACTCCCTTGTTAATCGGTTGTTCAGTCAGTTTGTAATCAGAACGTGTGTTACATTCAGTTATCATATTCAAGTTCTAGTATCATTCAAGTTCAATTCGGTTAGTTTGTTTTGCAAATCAGTTTCGTTTCAATTCATCATGAACACTTGTGATTGTTGTGGATTGTTCAAAACCGATTGTGTATGTGGTCACAATACCATCCGTTCCGAATGGTCCTGGGTTTCCGATGACGATGATACCAACATTGGTATCAGAGCCAAAGGTTTAACAGGAAGCGGAAGGAGTTGTGATCAAGAAGGAAACCGGGTTTGTGGAAACAAAGGGAAATCGGTGGAAACCGATTATGGTGATGATGTTTTTGTTCGTAGTGGAGAGTGCGGCCGGGCGGCGGAAGTGGATGAGTACGCGCAGGGGAAGCCAACCATGCGGACCGGGGTATCACCAATGAAAAAGTTTCCAAAGAAAGCGTTTCAAAGGGGTTTCGTGAAGAAGTCCGGGAAGAAACCTAATGCACCAGTGGGTAGGCCGAGAAAACCGGGGGTTCGGTGTTTCAAGTGCAAGAAGTTCGGCCACATCGCGTCAATTTGCCCTAGTAAGTATATTATATTATCACCATTGCCAGTCGAGTGTGATTATATTGTGAAGGATACTTGCGGGGGTAAATGGGATTCAATCTGGGTTGTGGATCCCACGTTTAAAACGCATATGACGGGAAACCGTAATTTGTTTAAGTGTTTCAAGAGACACTTCGGGGTTGTAACGAATGAAAGCAAGAAAGACGTTTCGTTTGTTCATGGAATTGGTGAAGTGAGAGTGCCGATGGACGGCAAGGATAAGACAATCCCGTGCGTAAGTTACGCACCAAAACTTGACAGGAATGTTCTAAGTTTAGAACAACTCTTGTTTCAAGGGATTGAGACGGTTACTATGGGTGAGAAGTGTGTTTTGAAGAAAATGTTTGGTTGTCGATCAAAGGGGTTCGACATATACGAAGACAAGTCGGAAACCGACTTGGAACAAGATTATCTAAATGCTTTCTACGATAATCTTGGGGTTGATAATGGCTACAAGAAAGAGAAAGAAGAATTTCAAGAGTGTCTGGGGGATTATTATGAACGAGAATTCGAGAAGTCGAAAAACAAAAAGAAAGTGTACGGTGAACGTCCAAACGCTAGGAAGGTTGTGTACTCCAAGAAAGCAAAGAAGGCTTTGTTAATCTACATTGAAGGCGAGAAGGATAATCCGCGCCAATCTAGAGAAATGCTTCGGGAACGGGCAATAACTCTCTCTCTCAACTCGAGGAGGATGTTGTTGAAAGAGATTTAATCATGGAAAGTTGCATTGAACCAGGGGATCTTATTACACTACACGAAGAAATCAAGAAGCATCCAAGATTCTTCGACGCACCATTCGAGGAAGTTTTAGTTTGGTTCATCACGGACTTTCTAGGGATTGTTTGTGAAAAAGCAATGCCGCCGGAGTTAATTGATGGACGTGATCTCAGTCTCATACTACTACACCGCATCGTGAAGCACAACGGTGGGTTCGAGGAGATAATGAAGAAAGACACGTGGGGCGATATTTCGGTGAAGTATGGCTACGAAGCGGACGACGCTTACGAGATGAAGGTCGCCTACGTTTATTATCTAGAGTTGGTCGAATGGTATTTCGATTACATCAAGAAGGAGCGTGCAAGAGAGAAAGTTGGCATGGCCGAAAGCTCAAGCAATTGCGGATGGATCGACGATTCAAGCGACGATGACATGGTGGTCAAGATCGAGGTCACCAAAAATCGTAAGGAGTGATCGTGATCGAAGGGCTCGGATGTTCTTGCTTAAGGGGGAGAATGAAGATCGTTATGGTAATCAAGATCATCCGAGTTACAAGCTATGGGCCTCGGGCCGGTTTATGTTTATTTATTTTTTTTAGTTTATTTAGTAATGGGTCAAAACACTAGTATGTTATGTTTTATTGTCATTTGGGCCGTAGGCCACATATGTATGGGTCGAACAAGGATGTTATGTCTAGTCCATTAGTTTAGCGGTTAACATAAGGAATTTGGGCCGGAACTTATGAAACGTCACGACCCTTATCAGCAAATAACCACCAGGCGGTTATTTTGGAACATCGCAACTATTCGCGAACGGTTGTGACTGGGAAACGACGTGACTGTTCATCCCTATAAAAGCCGGCTGCCAAACTCCCTTGTTAATCGGTTGTTCAGTCAGTTTGTAATCAGAACGTGTGTTACATTCAGTTATCATATTCAAGTTCTAGTATCATTCAAGTTCAATTCGGTTAGTTTGTTTTGCAAATCAGTTTCGTTTCAATTCATCATGAACACTTGTGATTGTTGTGGATTGTTCAAAACCGATTGTGTATGTGGTCACAATACCATCCGTTCCGAATGGTCCTGGGTTTCCGATGACGATGATACCAATAATTTCACCCATGCGAAAGCTGCAATTATTGTATATTAAACCATCGCGTACATTTCAAATTTCATGATATGTCTATATTACCAGTTTGGTTACATCTACTCCAATACTGATTACTCAAACCATAATAAATAAGCAACTAGAATCAGTGGATTGGAAACACAATAATTTGATAACAATTTTCCAATAATTACCTGGAGTTGGTAGCCTAGTTTCGTTGAAATAATTGCAGTGAAAAGGGTGTCTATTCTGGAGTGAAAATCTAGTTGATTTTGAGAAGACAGAAGTTAACCTATCCCAACGCTCCCTCATCTTGGTGTAAGCAAATTCAAAAAACGGTTTTCCATCTTCATCTATTGTTGTTTCTAGAATCTTCAAAGCTCTTAGTTGAGTATCATGTGAGATCCCCACAGCAGACTTGGAGGTATATGATAAAATCTTTTCATATACTTCTTTATCTTTTATAATTGCCCACCTATAGTTGAAAACAAAATATATAAGTATTTATTCAGTTTTTATAGATCTCTGCTAAAAACTGTTTCTACAATAGATATATAGATTTATGTACTACATACCCAAAACGTGAACCGGCGTGACCTGTGAGCTTAGAAAGAGAGAAAATCATGATATCCTGATCCGAAGGCTCCGGGATTGGTGTAAAATGTGGCCAATAGAAGACCTGATCATATATTGCCTTGCCTCCAAATACCGGCTTCTTCAACTCCCCATCTGGATTGTTTGGTGAGGTTACAAATTCAATCACATCCCGGTTATTTGTTGAATTTTTCGATTGCAATGAGTTTGTGTCTCCTTCAAACTCAAAATACTTGGAGCTAAAGAAGCTGGTCTGATCCCTGAACAGCTATACATCCCCGAAAAAGAAAAAGGAAAGCTAAGAAAAACATAAAGAAATCAAAGTGGGAGTGAATATTTTTATAGATATTAAAACTTGTTACCCAATAGAACGGCATGGAAGCGAGGACGTTGGACGGTGCAGAAGAGTTTCCAGAAGAAAGAGCGTAAACCGCTGCACTTAGAAGTTGGGCTGACCCGACACCGAAGACCATGTATCGTCCTTCAGTGACTGCATTCCCAGCTATGGAATGTAGCTTACGAATGCAATTTTCAAGCTCTGTTAACATCTTAGTGCCGTCAGCGTAGTTGTAACCCATACGATGCCAACCCGATATGACGACTGCAGTATTGGCTGCATTTTGAATCCAAAATGGCTCAAGGAATGTAAGATCCCCACTGCAACATACATAAATGTCACAACTATATAAATAAATAAATAAAAAAACGTTACATGTATATATCAGTTTAAGTGTTTAACCATTCCTTTTGTTTACATGTTTAGTATGAAAAGTTGGCAGCATGAGATCATGTTTAGTATTAATCAGGAAGTTACCTTGTGGCAACTGCAGCACATTCCAGAGAATACTCAGAGCAATCAGACCCACTATAACAGTTAAAGCACTCACAAACAGGTTGACCATCAGAAGTCAAACGGTCAACAAAAGCTCTACCATGGCCGGAGCATGAGGCTGCTGCAACCACCTCCGCCTCCGCTGCTGCCTTCTCGGTCCATGTCAACGCCAACGACGACTGCCAACTAATCTCCTGTTTCATATCTCCCCACCGAGCTCCACCTATATACATATATATACCTGTACAAAGTAGTATATTGATTGCTATAGAAATAAAGAAACAAATTCCATAACAATGGTTCTTCATTTTGTTCATACTTGAAGATGCAGAAAATGAAAACGGGTAAACGTTGTTAAATAGACAAGTTAAATGCGATTTTAGTCCTTGTGGTTTAAGTCATTTTGCCAATTTAGTCCAAAGGTAAACTTTTTAGTTAAACAGTTATATTGTGAATATAATATTATATATGTTCTAGACGATTAAAGTTGAGTTGTCATTGCTACAGTTATTTATTATTTCTCATGCGTTTGCCGTCGTTGAGAATCATGACTTAAATGATACTCTTCCATTTTCTTCATTCTAGTATGAATCACATGTTATTATAGAGTCTAAAACAACCTATGGTTGTATGATTAAACTTGAGTTGTTTCAAGCCTAATGTTTTTGTAACTTGTTTGTCTTAAGAGCCTAAACGAACTATGACTGACTCTTAAAATATAAAAACTAGAGTTTGTTTATTTATTTCGATCTCGTTATGGGTTTCCCAGTCATGATATATACTGCTTTTCATAAAAACTAGTCTTAAGCACCCTCGCGTTGCAGCGGGGGCGAACAGTCAATCAGCGACCACCAACACTGAAGTTGTGGTGTGTTAATGCGAAGAAACTAAACAGAAATGTAAAACATATAAAAGAATAACTAAGTCGATCTAGGACCTGCGCATTACGATGAATCTGTAACGAGAAAAAATAGATGACGTAAAAATGTTTAACCACACACGCACGTTACGTCATGTTAACTCGCAAAATTTCAAACCGAGCGCAAAACGAAAATTTTGCGAAAAATGAAAAGTATAGAGAACCAAAGTTGAAAGTAAAAAAAAAAGTAGTGAGTTTAATTGTAAAAGATGAAAATTTTTGGGTTAAAAGTGAAAAAATCAAACAGTTTTTGGTTAAAAGTAAAGATAAAATATTTTGGGGTTAAAAGTAAAAAAATAAAATAGTTTTGGGTTAAAAGTAAAGAATCAAATTGTTTTTGGTTAAAAGTAAAAAAACATTTTTTTTAAACTCATAAAGCATACGTTACAACACCTTTATCCTTTATGATTAAACATATCAAAAATTATAGTATTGGGTAATAATTATACTTTCAAATGAATAGGTTTACATGTAAAACAAATCAGTTTTAAAAAAGTACTTTTTTCAAATAAAATATTACGAAAAGAAAAAAATAAATTCTAGCAATCCATGACAAAGAGGCAATCGTTTTCTACACTTGTAAATTGTCTCTCCCTTTCAACCATATCAAAAACGTGTTTAAAGCAGAATTTCATTCTTCTTTCAATAAATTTCTACCACAAAAAACGTTATCTTATCTATCTCTCTCCATCTGTTCGATTAAATAAAAAGTTAAAAGAAAATACAAAGTTTGTCAAGTAGGTCCGGCCATTGATCATACAAAGTCTGTCAAGTAGATCCAGCCATTGATCAAGCTTGTTTTAGTGGTTAAGATCACACGGTGTTGGCGTTCAAAAATGTCGTTGTTGTTACTCAACGTCGTTCACACCATCCCGTCCACGGCGTTTACCAATGCGTTATTCAAAGGACGGGGGAATCTCCACCGGCGTGGAAAACATTTTACAGTCGGCGTGGCACGTGGTTAATGGACGTAAATGTTAGCCGTTTAACCCCAACGGTTAACTTTTTTACCTTTTTTTTAAATTATAATTTCACACTATAAATACAACCCACATCTTCACCCAAATTTATACAAACTCCACCACTTCTTCATTTTAATACAAACTTTTCCACTTCAACGCCGTTCTACTTTACCAAAAAAAATTGAGGATGGCAACCGTAGCGTGGACCGAAGAAGAGGATATTGCACTTTGCGAATCATGGGTCGAAGCTTTGAGCAACCACATGTCGGGTAGGCGCTCGAGCGGTCCTTTTTGGAGGAAAATCAGACAACACTTCCAAGCCTATACATGTCATAACAACCGAATTGTCAACTCCCTCTCGTCTCGTTTTAGGATGATCCATCTTGATTGAGAAAGATTCGAGAGAATCCACACCGCCGTGGAGCTCGAGGGTGGTGATCTCTGGGAGGACGACATCATTCAAGTGACTCTCATCAATTTTAGGCACGTTCACCACTGTAAAAAACCATTAGATTTTTTATTTAAATTATGTGTTTTTTAGTTTCGTATTTTTAGTTTTATGTAATTTTTTTATTTTATTTGAGTGTTATGTATTTGTTTAATTACTAGTAATATATTTGTAAGTTTTTAATATATTTTATAATTTTGATTAACAATGATGGTGTGGGACAAACCCCCACTAGCGCCACACACATAATTATACATATTAATACAAAGAGACCATGAACAGTGTTTTTTGATTTTTTTAATATTGTTTTTTTCTAGGTTTTAATTAATTATATTGTTTTATTGGTTTAATTGATTTAAACATATGTGTTTTTTGATTTTTTTAATATTGTTTTTTCTAGGTTTTAATTAATTATATTGTTTTATTAGTTTAATTGATTTAAACATATATTTTTATATAACTTTTAAGATACGATCAAAGTACCAGTTATCAAACAAGAAATCATAAAAATGAACGTATACTGGTACTGATGTTGTTCAATACGGTATGATATTGATACGATATTAATTCATCAAAAGCAAAAAACACTAAAAATAAATATTGATACGGATACAAATGTTATTCAATCGGTTTTTGAATTTGGTATGATAGCGAGACAATATCCGTTTAAAAAAATATACATCGTAATGTTGAGATAAAAAGAGGGAACAAACAGGAAACAATAAAACAGAGTACCCGTTTAAAAAATATACTTTAATTGATTTAAGTATATTTTGTTCTCCCATATAATTTTTAAAATACGATCAGAGTACCCGTTATCAAACAGGAAACAATAAAACGGAATGTATACCGGTACCGATGATGTACAGTACAATATGGTAGCGATACAATATCAGTTTATTGAAAGCAAAAAAAACTAAAAATAAAAAAAATATTGGTACCGATACACATGTTGTTCAATTTGTTTCGATTGGGCTTGGTATGATAGCGGCAAAATATCCGTTCTCAAAAAAAATATCGTAATGTTGAAATAAAATAAACAAAAAATGCAAGCGAACCGAACGGATATCAACTAAACAACATATATGTGTTATTTTTTTTTTTGTTTTCAATCGATGTGGTGCTTTCTCTTTCAATTACTATATGGAGTGCAAGTACTGTAACGAACCAAATTGATACCGACTTAATACTCGCTGCGAAGCACGGGGAAACATCACTAGTTAAATATTAAAAAAGAAAGAAAAAGTAAACAAAATCTGATGGGTTAAGAGGCATGGGCCCACCAGATGCACCCATTCAAGCCCACTATCTCTTTGGCGAAGGTCAAGGATAGCGCCCCATTTGGTACCTAGGAATTGGGGGAAGGGGCGCTATGGGGCGTTATAAAAGGTGAGGTGGCAGAAGCGCGAGACCACACCCATCAACTTAACATTTAAGCAACTGTAAGATGTTATGACAAACATATTAAAATGTGCTGAAAGCGCAAATAATCGAAAACCCCAACCGTTGACTTTTTTTGTGTTATACACATTTCCACCTTTTTTAACAATCAAATAAGTTATATATATACTCATACTAGATTAGAACCCTGTGTATTACACGGGTTGATTAAATGTAATTTTATATACCAAATAATAAAACAATATATCTTTAAAGTCTTGTTTATCACACGTGTTGAATAAATGTAATTTTACATATTAAATAATTATTAAAAAGCTTTAAGAACCCCGTGGGTTAAATATATATAATTTTATATACCAGATGATAAAAAAAATATATCTTTAACTAACATGTGTATTACACGGGTTGAATAAATGTAATTTTATATACTAAATAATAATAAAAAGTTATATATTTAAAAAAACACGTGTATTACAAGGTTGAATAAATTTAGTTTTACATATCTAAATCTAATAAAAAAAACTCCAATTAATGTCACATGACATTTTTTTATTTAAAGTTTCAACAAATGCCACATGTCATTTTCTTATACAAATCATTAATAATATTATTTTATAAGTATCTAATTCTAATTAATGATTATTATTAATAATATTATGCCATTGATATTTATATTAATTAAAATTCAAGATTAATAATTAAAAAAATACTTAAAGTTTTTATTAAAAGAATACTTCAACATTTCTTTTAACGACGGTTATCTATAATTTTAAAACCTATGATTTTAATACTTTTAAAATGAATAATTATGCTTAAGTTTTTTCATATGATATATAATTTTCATATCCCACATATTAGTTGTGGTTTTCGATTTATTCTTGTGTTTTACAATAATTTATGCTTAAGGTGAATACTGTGAACTACTCAATTCAATCATATATTTGTAATAGGATTTTTGTTTCTCTTTTAATGGAAAGTGTTTGAATCTTATCTATCATTCTTTTCAGGTTGTAACGGGCTCATGTCAAAACGAGTGATTTTTTACAGGTCAAAAGGATATGAGTCATGTTAGGCCAACGTTTCAACAACTTTTGTGCATTTTATTTTTTATATATAGATATTTTGTAGTATTTGATGTATTGTTAATGACTATCGAAAACATATTATCAAAAGTATGACATAGGATTTCTTTTTAATAAAACGATAGCATTCAAATACTTTTGACATATTTGGTTATTTTAATTTTTTGTTTTTTTTAAATGAAACATGTTACTCAGTTGAATCTTTTTGATAAAATACGACTCTAATTGACCGTTTCCACTATCATTTATAAAATGTAATTTCAATTCTATGATGTATTTAGAGATTTATAATATATACATATATACACATAGCCCGTGTAATACGCGGGTCTATAACCTAGTTAAATAATAAAAAGGTTAAAAGTTAGGTATGTTTTAATAAACTATACTCAATCAAATAAAATCGTCTTTCTCAAAGGTTTTAACACCTGACCAAGAATAATCATCACATTTTTGGTATAATACCATGTTTATTATATTAATATAACTAGTAAGATCACCCGCGCTTCACAACGAGGTTTCAGTCGATATCTATTTTGATTCCGTATAAAAACCAAAAGAAATATGCTTAAAAGAATAGAAAACATGTTTTATATCGACTGGAAATCATAAAAATAAAAATAAATTTAAATTGGATAGCGAGACAGACTTATTTAAATTAATTGTCAATGGAAATGTAAACTCTATCTTAAATATAACTTTAATGAAAAAAGAACCTTAATCTAAAACATTAAGTAAAAAGAAAAGTAAATAAAAATAAGAATAATAAAGTCGAAAAAAATCAAGAAAGAAACAAAAAAAAGGATGAAAACACTATTCACATAACTTGCTAATTGTAATGTACGTCAAAACGTTGACCAACTTGAATTTATACTAAAACGTGCATGTTTTGGTCAAAAATTACCGAAGCAATTAAGTGATCAAATTAGTTAAGTGAGGTAGTGTGCTAGAAACGTGCGTTGAAAATATGCTAGTTAGGTTATTTGCAAAAACAGTTTCAGGATACGGCTCAGGATATAGAGCTATATCTATGATCAAACAATGAGCAAAAATGTAAAGGATGACACAGGATATACGAGGAAAGCCCTTGATCAATCTAGATCGCCGGCACAAAACCTCGGGAGCTGACAATCGCAGCTACCTTGTTCTTCTATTACTTCAAATATCAGGATACAGTGCAGGATATGATGCGGATCAACTAGGTGTTACAATGTAATTCGAGTACAAGTGTTTATGTGTAGTGATTGTTTGCAATTGGAGAGTAAAAGTGTGCGTAATGGTATGTGTCTTAATCTGATCCGATCAATCTATTTATAGTAAAACGAAAATAACTAACTATCCTAATAAACCGGGATCCGGCAGATATTCCCCAAACAAACGTTGCAGTCCTGGTCTTTCGGGTTCAACGTCTTTAATTTAACTGATTTGCCCGAGTCTTGGGGGGAAGAAGTCTTCTTGAACGTTGGAGACTTACACCTCCTAATCTGCACGTGATTAATTCAGTTAATACCAGGATATCGTACCAGGATGTTACCAATATCCTGATTCGGTATCCTGATCACAAATAAACAATCAAAGTCAGAATACTAGTCAGGATATATGTTCAAAAAACGACCCATAACAATTGTCCCCAAAAATAAGCACAAAAGAAAACATTTACAACGCGTTGCAGCGGTGTCGAACGTAAAGTGACTCGAATTTATACCGTCTAGTGAAAACGTATTATATTTGACCCAACTCGTTTCCGAACAAAATTTACGTCAAAACGTATAACAACTGAAAACATACATAAAAATAAGCAAGAAAATGTATTATATTTGACCTTACTCATTTTCAGAAGAAAAAAAGTTATATCAAAACATAGAACAACTGAAAAATATATATAACAATAAGTATAATAACATATTATATTTGACATAACTCATTTCTTAGAAAAAATTACGCCTAAACGTCAATTAATTTGAATTTATACCAACACATACATAAAATAAACACGTAAAACTCCATTACAAAGTTCTTAAAAAGCAAACGGGTTGTAATTGTTAACGTTGAAAACTGAAAGGTATAAGTATACAGAAATACAAAAACACAAAAACAAAAAAAAAATTCAAAAAGAAACACAAAAAGAGAAGAAAAAAACCCCACCAAAAAACAAATTACTGTAAAACACCTTTATAAATGTATCAAAGTATCAATATATGTTAACTAGATTAGAGCCCGCGTGTACACGCAGTTTAACTAATCAAAATACTTTGAATTGTTCGGATTTAATGAAAATGGATTCAATATTTTAATAAAATAAACTTAAAAATACATGGGATAGATTTAGAAATACAAAATATAATTCAAATTTCACAAATTTCAAATTTGTCGACAACCTCAACTGTCAAAATTCAACTTCGTTTTAAAATACAAGGATGATGAATAAAAGAAGGTTCATCTGTTCAAACTTCATCAACTTACGAATATTGTTGCTTGTACAAGATCATTCCGCCAAATCACTGCTACATAAGAGGTCACTGAGATCGCTGCTACGTAAAAGGTCGTTGAATAATACATTTCAAACTGGAAAGAAGAAATAAAACATACGAAATAATGAATAACGTAGTAACTAAATATCTATATGCAATACCATTACTGGTTAGAATAAAAACTGAGTAAAAAAATAATTTTGAAAATTTAATTTGAGAAGTTGCCAAGTGTGATTTGTGTGCTCTACCTTCATTGAAGAATTAATTATATTATCGGCTATTTGAGGTTAACTGAGTTTCACTTTCTTTTCTACTTCATTGGACAACATTCCCACTAACAACCCTTCACCCCACTGAGGTTAACTGAAGAATTAATTATATTATCGGCTATTTGAGGTTAACTGAAGAATTAATTATATTATCGGCTCTCATTGATCTTCTCTATTATAATCCTTAAGCTCTTAATTAGAGCTTTTCGAGCCTGCAAGTTCATATCAACAACATCAGCTTATATTATTACATACACGAATAAAAATAATACATACACGTGATGTGTGCTTTCTACCTTACTTGCTTTATTGAATGGAGTGTCAGGAAGATCCAAAGGCATCACATAAAACTCAAATGGAAATCAAGTAAATAACTTAAGTTTCACAGATAATTCGACAACACTATCGATTGAAATATTTTTTAAATACCTATGATGAATACCAATGAGAATTAGGAAATTAGGGATTTAAACATCAGTTTTCGAACTTCATGGTGTGACCTTGAAGTGATGCAGCTGGTTCAAAACCGCTGAGGTGTGACCTTGAAGTGATGTAGTTGATTCAAAACAGTTGCTAGCAGCATTAAACTTCCACACCAATATACTCCCATCCTGATGCAAAGACCAGTGAGTTATGAGTACAACCAGAAAATAAACCAATATCAAATCAGAACTCATCATCAGCAAAAAAGATACCTGTGTACCAGCAAATAGTAAATCGTTTCCTACAACTAGTGAATAGACTTGCCCAACAGGTCCATTAAGACTCAGCTCGACAGAAGTTTGCACATTCCATGCCTAAGACGTTGCAGTAACAATAACAATAGTAAGATAATCAGAATATAAATTGATGTATAAACGACACCAAGGGACTTACTTTGACAAGGTTTGGCAGACCCACAAACATCCATGGGCCTTCACTGAGCATGCAGCCCACTTCACCACCCACTTTAATAACCCCTGAACACTGCAACCAAACCAAAAGACGGCGATAAATAATAAATTTGAAATCAAACAAATCAAAATCATAAAACAAATGTAAACATATAGCAACCTGTCCAGATTGGCAATCCCAAACCCGCACAGTCTCGTCTCTACTCCCTGTGTACAATTTATGAGACCCAACTGGTAGCGCAATACCACTAACAACCTGTCAAATTAATCAACCAAAAAAATCATGATTTTAACGTAATGCAAAAAAAATACTTACACCAACCCCAATCATCATACACATCGCAAAAAAGATCATGAATTTTTTGTCCACTCAAGTTATTGATAACCAATAGTAACGGTAACAAATTCAGGTAATCAAGTTTAAAGTTTTTACATCTACTCAACTTAAACTGTGAGATCCTTCCTTGATTTCAATCTTCTTATAATAAAGATTAATTTGGAAAAGCAAGAACAAACAAAGGGTAACTTAGTAGCGACTGACGCCCAGATTGACCAAATTAGATTCCAAATGAGATGCACTGGTAGCCGATGATTTGTGAGATATGTGATTTCTCAAAATGAAAGCATCAAAAAACCTAATAAGTAATTGAAACAGTGTAAAGTGTTTATGTGTAAAAAGGGTATATTTGGTATTTCATATTTAAATTATTATCTTGTCTTGCTAAAAGTTATTAAAATTAAGTACTATTCCCTTTTATAATGTATATATCTGGTTAGAATTGGTATAAATAGGTAATACATACACAAAAAACAAATCAATGTTACTTTTTTCTAATGGCTAAACTTGCATATTACGGGGATTGAACCCATAACCTCCACCTATCCTACTCCTTATCTAACTCACCAATAACATTGAGCTATTCCCAATGGATGTTAAAAGTATTACATGGTGTGTTCTCAGTTAGTTACTCCTAATGTACCACCAACATCAACAATGGCTTAAGACTCTTTACTTCTTGTGTGCTTATCATCATCTATCTAGCATGTTAAATAGCTACAACACGTTTCAGTATTGTATGTTCCCACAGAAAAAATTCAATTTGTTCCTTCATAATCGTGTTTTCCTTAAAACATTGTTGTTTAAAGAAATTTAAGAACAAAGGTCATCACTCAACACACACGCAAACTCACCAACCGAAGGCTTTTTGCAGCCTCACCAACACAATATGTCGGTTTAGTTTCCACGCGATTGTAATATACAAACATACACTTTTGGTGAGAACTAAACTGTGGAAAAGAATCAAAGTTGCTTTTTGCTGAAAATACATGTCCACCATAGTGGAAGAATATAAAAAATTTCACAATAAATTTCAACAAATTAAGAACAAAATCAACCAAACAAAGTCTCCTATTGGATGGCATACCTTTAAGAGCAAACTCTACATGAATCCAACATATATCAATCCTCCGTTAACCTAGAATAAAAAGCAAAAAATAATAATAAAATAAAAAATGGAAAAAAAAAAGATTAGCAAGCCAACCCAAACCGGCTAAAATTTATTCATACGATATTCTAACAGAATCTATTTTGACCTGTTACCCAATCCAACCAATAATGTAAAGCCAATTGTTCTGCTGTCACATGACTTTTTTAAATTATAAATTAAATAAATACTCACACAGGATTGCACCATAATAAGTAACAAATCTAAAAAAGGATTAGAACTCACCTTAGCATTTCATACAGAAGGCCATCAAAACATCAACTTTTAAAATTTACACTCAAACAAAAAAATTATAGTATTAAGGATTTATCAAACTAAATAGATAAATTATTAGGAAACATACCACCTCAAGTTGATATTTGTCAGCTCAGATATAAGGACCGTAAATGTGTAAGGCTAGTATTCCCCATGTAAACATGGAATATGCTACTAACAGCAGAAAATCAACAATTTGCATAACAGAACAATTAAAATTTGACAACAATAATACCATAAATGCCCCCCAATAAAAAAATACACACAACATTAAAAATTAAAAGTTCATGAAAATACAAAGTATATATGAATGTACATTTTCTCTTTTCAAATTACATTGGTGAATGTATAACAGTAAGTAACTAACTAATTACATAATCTCTTTAATATTTAACTTGTTTTCCTCATGTGATGTGATATATTAGCATCATGGAACAAATTTTATCACATTTGAGTTCAACCACTCGTCTAACTAATGTACAGCTACTACACCATTACATAATGCAATCTTAGTTTAAAGATTTTTAAGAATTTTACCTTATGTTGCTAGCACATGAAACCAATATTATACATGTTTAATGCATCCCTATTTGTCTTATGTTGCTAGCACATGAAACCAATATCATACATGTTTAATAATCCCAGCAAACAAACCAATATCAAATCAGAACTCATCATCAGGGCAAAAGAGTGATTGGTCCTTACCTTCTTCGCCGGAAACCCTAGCTGATAGGAATCACGGCTATAGCTCCAACCACCATCTCTGTCATCTGAGCACCCCACAAGTTTTCGATCGTCGGAACCCTAACTGGAACAAACGTCGTTGACATCTCCCTTGAAAACCCTAGCCGTCGTTGCTAACACCGAGGACCAGAGACCATAAACCACCATCACTACCACCAACAATAATCGACACTGAAGATAGAAACAGATGAGATCGGAACAAATTTTTAAAGAGAGAGGGTTTTGGTGATGGATCGAAAAAAAAAATCAGAGAGAAAAGAAAAGATTCTGGTGATGCGGTGAGAGATTACGAACGCGAAGTGCGATGGTGAGAGCGATGTCTTCATCTTCCTGAAATTGGCAATCATCATCCAATTGATATTCGACACTTTCATCCCGGAGGTGTGTGAATTGGGAAGAGAGCAGATCCAGGAAGGAGAATGAAGAAAGAGAAAGATGAATTTGAAATTTGAAATGAGATTTGGTTTCATTTGCAAACTCACGTGATGAGTTACAGAGCTGGTCAAAATTCAGACTTTTTGTCGGCAAGCCTGTTCTCATCTTTGACTTTGTTAATTAGGTTTAAAAAAACAAAAAACCAGAAAATGACACATAGGATTAGAAGAGGAGAGAGATTGACAAGTAGGAGATAAATAAGGGGGGTGTTTGTGGTGATGACACATATGATTTTATAACTTGCTTTATTATATTAGGAAGATGTTATATTAATATTAAAGCATGTGAAATATTAATTTACATAATGTTATGTTAATATTCTTTTAATTTTGATTAATATATTGGTTAGTGTATGGATATTTTATTTATCCAACAATATTAAGTTTGGTTTTATTGATAGATAATTTGGTTTATTTAAAAACAACTTATCTTAAATTAACAATTTAAATTTGAAGATAATATTTTATTAGAAAAAATAGAAGGATTCTATTTCAAATTCAATGTAGGATAAGATTTAATATTAATTTATTATTTAATCAATATAAGATAAGTATGAAAAAGAGGCAGGAAAAAAGAAAATTAGATGTATCAAATGAATAATACGTGTCACACATTGGTTTACTTTATTATATAGTATACAGGTATAATACCATATTTATTATATTAATATAATATAATATCATTATCAAACTATTAATATATTTAAATGTTATATTAATATTAAAGCATGTGAAATATTAATTTACGTAATGTTATGTTAATATTCTTTTAATTTTGATTAATATATTGGATAGCTTATGGATATTTTATTTATCCAGCAATATTAAGTTTGGTTTTACTGATAGATAATTTGGTTTATTTAAAAACATCTTATCTTAAATTTACAATTTAAATTTGAAGATAATATTTTATTAGAAAAATAGAAGGATTCTTTTATCTTAAAGTGTAAACTACTAAAATGGTTCCTGAGGTTTGGTCATGTCACACCCCGATATTTCCACGTATTACCGGTGGGCCCGGTGGGGAGTATTGTGACGTAGTTGATATCACCATAGTAAAATAATTACAGTTCAATGCACAGCGTAAGTCAAAAGCGAATATATTACAAACTGATTCAAAAGTAACTTCAATGTTAGAAACAGATTGTAAGGTGGATCCACAGGCGGATCTTAAAACAGAAAGATAAACATTGTTCAACAGACTTTAGGCATCTAGAACTTGCAAGATTCTCTATTAACGCCCTGAGCTCCCAGCCAATTACGTACAGTACCTGTCACTTAACTTTTTTTTTTGGAAAATACGCCAGTTTACACTGGTAAATACAATTAACTGACTCATTTTGAAAAGGTTTAAGAAAATTGATTTGAATGCACAAGGCACAAAATATCTTTTATAACTTGGGACATTTATATAAAAATAATCTTGTATACAGATTTACATGTTCGTTATACATTCAGGGCCCGATGTTAGAAACCGAGTCAAGATTAACTGACACGCCACAAGTATAGGCCCACAAGAGAGTGAGATACCGTTTCCTTTATGCAACTGTCAGGTGTATGCCTACACCCCGTGCTTAAGACGTGGCCATTTTATTATAATGATGCCAAGGATATCCGGGACATGGTCATTAACCCCCAAAGGATTTTATTTCAAACAAGGCAGATTAAAATGGGTTACCTCAATAATTTAATCATAATCCGATTAAACATTCAATACCCGACAAAGCGGTATTATTATAATACCGTATCCCAAGCCCGTATAGGGAAAATAAGTTAAAAGTATTTACCTGAGCTTAAAATGCCATTTATACTCGGTCGTATATCCTAGTCAGCAAGAACAAGTACCTCTACTGGGGCTCTTAATCTGGAACGAAGGTTTTATTAACCTATTAGATTCCTAACGAGTCTTATTTAAGTCGTAACTTAGACCGGTTAGTTTTAAGGAAAGGTTTACGGTTCAAAACGCATGATTAAGCGAAGACCGGAATAGAAGGTGATTTAGACCCGACAAGTTTGGAGACTTGTATAATATGGGTAAACTAAACACATTCTGGAATTTGAGGCAAAAATGATAAGGTTTGACCCGTTTTGGTCAATTTATGTAAACTAGTTACATAAACCGATCCGAACGCGAAATATGCGTAACGGGTAACCATAAGAGTCATATACAGGTTTCCTAAGTTAATATGCCTTAAATATGTTGTGATATCAGTAAGATACCTTCCATTATGCCAAATTTGGATTTAAACACAAATTATGCCCCGTAGGGGTATTTTGGTCATTTTAAAGGCTATAAAAGAGATTAAATATAACTCTGAGGTTCAGGTCTGATTTGATCAGTAAAATACTTAATTTAGTAAGTTACATCAGTAGGGTATTAAATATATATGTGAAATTTATTGTTTATAACCAAACTATGTACCTAATGGGCATTTTGGTAATTTCACATAAGGTTTAAAGGTCAAATCTGAAAATCTGAGTTTAAAAATTTTGCTTACTGTTAAAGTATAAAAATTTACTAAAAATATCAGTAGGTATCAAGTCTTATATGATAAAAATAGTTTTAATACATACTATGCGTTTAAAACGCGTAAAAAGAAGGTTTTAAGCGATTTCCGGGTTTTATAAGAAAAGCTGATATTTTTATCATTCCAGAAGGCTTAAAATATTCTATTTATCATATGATATCATTCGAAAAAGGTTTGGTATCAAAATGATTTGTAAAACTCATTTTATAGGCCAAAAGGGCAAAACCGACAATTACCGAATCAAAGCTAGAACCCTATGTTATGCTCAGCCTAAAAATAAATAAAAATCTTCAAAAATACCAAAATATTATATTATATCAGTGGGCAAAAAGTTTTGTATCAAAAATTGGGTTTAGATAAGCTTTATGCTAATAATGTCGTTTAATTAATAAAAAGCTTTCAAATTACGATATTGAGCATAGCTCCTAATTTAGAACTCAAAATGATGTCAAATTTTTAGGACATGTTTATAAATCAGTAATAAAGGTTTTTGTCCTCTCACATTTTCAAAAATCTCGTTTTAAGGTCAAAAGGGCATAATGGTCAACTTTTAAGCATTTAACGGAAACATGCAATGAACTAGGATTTCTAAGGAACCAAGTTGTATAACCTTGGTGGGTTATACTAACATATAATACGGTCCTAAAGGAATCCTAAGGCATATTTAAACTAAGCTAAATCGGGTCAGAACTGAAAGTCACAGAAAAGGTCTACTTTTGCGACTTTCGGTTCCGAACCGAGCCTAAACTCAAAATTGATGGGTTGAACATGCTTAGACATGTTCTTACATTAATTACCAAGTTATATAAGTGTTAAAACAGGTTTCATAACTTCTACATTGTTAGTTACGAGTTTATTTGCAAAAATGGCTTTCTGTTGACTTTTTAATATTAAGTTTGACCCGACAATTGACCTAGTTAGAATGGAAATCAGAGGGTGCCCTTTTAAGGGTTTATTACCCACATAATTACCAACTCATAGCCACTTCCAATTCGAATAATGGCTGGATTGATAGTGATTAAACAGAAAGTCAAAGTTTAATCATGATAACCTTGACTTATGGCAATTAACTAATTAAAACTTAATTAGAGAAGCTAAGAGTACTTGCATATGGTCCTATGGACTTAATATAACTCAGAGGAGGTGCCAAGATGTTCAGGATCCTCAGATTTGAGAGAGAACAAGAACTCAAGAAAATGGTGCAAGTGAAATGAATTGGGTTCTTGGTCTATTTATAGTGTTTGAGGGAAAATGGATGATCAACAAGTGTTGAGGAGGTTTGTAGGATTATTACAGCTGTTATAACAGCTGTTGTGATCAGCTTGTTGCCCAAGAAAAATGTTTGGTAGCTGTTGTTTTAGTCCCTGCCATGTTTTATTCATATTTTAACTTTCAAAAACAACCATATCAGTCCCTGTAGGTTTTTAATGCATATATTTAAGTTTTAGAATTGACATAATCAGTCCCTGCAGGTTTTTAATGCATATATTAAGTTTTAGAACTAACATAATCAGTCCCTGCAGGTTTTTTAATCCCTTTCAGACTTTCAGAACATGCAGTTTCAGTCCATGTCATTTCTGACTTATTTAAGGCCCGTTTACCTCATTTCAAGGCTCTACTATGAAGCCTAAACATAGGGCACATGAAACATGCTCAAAAATATGTCGGATGTCGGTTCGTTTGGTCGTACGGTCACGTTGTTTGGCTAATTACGACGAAACACGAACAGATGCAAAAAACGATCCAAATTACGCGACGAATGGAATTTTATCATGCAGATCACTAAAATACAATATTTTAATGCTTACATAAATTTTTGGATGTCCGGATATATTCAGAATGTGAGATATGCACGAAAATGCAAACTTGTGCACTTTTTGACACTTTTAGTCCCTGCATGACTTAAAAGTTTATTTTTGCTCACCAAACACCTCTAAGCCTATATCCAAGCTATATAAAGAATAATTAGGGCATTTTTAACTCATGTTCATATTCCGGAAAGTCCGATAACATACGAATCGACATACTTTTGCAGTTTGACGCAAATAGTCCTTTAATCGCACAAAGTAGCGTGAAATGTCGTTTAATGATATCTAAGCGTTCCATGGCCCATAATGGGCATTCCCAAGCATGAGTTTAATTATTTCTATGCTCTTGATCGCTTAAATGGTCACCAAAAGGCGTAGATTCAAAAGTTGACGCTTTAGGTCCCTCTAAATGCGCAAACTTGCGTATATTATCGTTTAATAGCCTCGAAGCCTCATCTAATCCATATTAGGCATTCTTGAGAGTATTATTAAACATCACGATGCTTCGGGTTCGCTAAAAGATCATTCAGAGGTATAATTAAACATATTGACACTTTTAGTTCCTCTAACTTGCAAAGTTGCGCGTATCTTTACTTATAGGCATAAAAACCTTAGACGGCCAATAATTGGCATTCCCGAGAGTATAATCAAATATCATGAAGCTCCCGGTTTGTTAAAAGGTCACTCAGAGGTAAGAATTAACATGTTGACGCTTTTAACCCTTAATTGCGCAAACTTTCAATTAATTACGCAAACGGCTACACTCGATCAACAAGTGGCTCATTTGTGAATATAAATATCGTACGAGGTTATTCAGAAACTTATTTTAGGTATGCTAACACTTCCAGTCCTTTCATAATCAAAGTTTTTGATTTTTCAAAAAATTAGTCCCTTCAATTCAATGTTTGACTTCATGAGGGTTTATTACACGTGTCAATACATTATTGGACGTGATTTTACGAGGTGTTACATCCTCACCCCCTTAAAAGAAATCTCGACCTCGAGATTTGCTAAAATGCTGGAAGTACTTTTTGTCGCATAATGGACTTAACTTCTATAGCATATCTGGAGCCTCTGCAAGCTCCCAAGTTGACCTCTATAATAGGTACATGTATCCTTTTTGGAGCTCCTTAACCTATCGATCCTCAGTTAATACAGGTTTCTCATCATATCATAAATCTACATATCATTATGTGATAATGCTTCTCGACTTATTGGTGAAACACATCCTTAAATCATTAGTGTGTAATGCATTGCGAGCTCCCCAAGCTCCGTAAATAGGTTTTAGCTTATAAGCTATTTGATCTTGATACATTCGATTCCTTTGAATGATTCTATATATTCAGAGCTTAACTAGCCTAATAATTAACAATTTGGCACACCCTTCCAGGGTGATATCTTTTGTTGAACCTTATTCCTTAACAAGAACTTAGGAGGGTTGCTACTATCATTAATCCTTGATTTTTCTGCCGAATACTGGCAACTTACAGATGATTATGGATTTGGATGATCTTATTCGTTGTTTCCAAGGCAAATTTCAGATCCTGATAATTGGACTTACTAATCTTCTGTCTAACAATAGATGTTTAACATTCCATCTACGCAAGGTCTCCAAAGAAGCAGCCATGATATTTATATAACATCTATTATAAAAATGCATATTTATGGTGAGATGGTTATTCCAACTATAGCTTAAAACCAATCTTAAGGGATAGCTAATCCTTACAGTTAGTCGAACAAATCGACGATCCTGGGCAGCTGATGGTGATTCTTAATTGTTGCCTAAATAGGGTTACGGTAATCATTGCATAAGCAAAATGAACCGTTTTTCTTAATAACAATACCGAACTTTCCAGAATAATGAATTAGGCTTTATGAACCTCTATCTTAAAACTCACTTAATCAGGGATTCGATTATTCGATAATCAACATGGAGTCTTTACAATACTGCAGCCCTAAGCGGGATGTTAATCTTAACTCTACTTGCCTCTCAGAAGGTAATCAGGGTAATCTTTGGAGAAGATAACCAAGGTACAAGGAGGTTACAGAGATTTTCCAAATCTCAGGCTCCAGTTCATCTATCATAGACTGTGTCAGATAAGTGATACATTTATGTTACGAGTCCACGAATTCCTTAATTGGAGACATTTACTTGGACAATTACATTCTGGATATCTTCTTTGAATACCATTAGCTGACTTTAGTACCATATGACCATCGGAATATCTTTGTGGTTCCATGCATTAACCTCCATACTGATCAGGCATGGATGCAATCTATGGAACATATTAAGATACACCAATCATCATATGGCGCTTTTGTCATACCATTTGGTATTCGTAATCAATAGGGATCAAAGAGATATCAATTACATATGAATGCACTTTATCTGGAGAGAGGGTACATTAGAATTTCACGATTCAAGATTTCTGACAGGAACAGAAGAAATGGTTCCCTATGAATTTCTATCTGTAAACTTTACCTTACACTTAATATTTAGGATTCTTATGATAGATTTTTAAAAGTCTAATATACTTACAATTTATGAAGGATTTATTGATATCCGAATTAAAACAGAATTCTTAGCATTTATATTCCAATAATTGTTAAAGAACGTACCTAACGTTATTATTGATATGAACTACTTCTGGAACTCTTTAGAAGAGTTTAAGCGCTATCATTCTTAGGCTTTCCTTCCCTAGTCGCACTTCCTTTGACAGATGCAAGGCATGTAGGCTTGATGTGGCCCTTCTCACCACAACCGAAACAGACTGCATTCTCCATGTCCTTGCAATCTAATGTTTTATGCTCCCTTGATTTGCAGATCCCACAAGCCCTAGGTTTCGATTGGGATTTTGGTTCGAACCTTCACTTCCCATAATGGCACTTCTTGCAGGTCTTGCATACAGGTTTCTGGTTGGGCATTTGTTTGTTCTTTTTCTTAGAACTCTGGGAGTTATCTTCCTCCCTTTTCCTTTTTAGTTCATCCTTTGCATTAGAGGCATGAACGAGATCCTTCTCGTGAGTAAGGAAGGGTGGTCTTGGATGAGATTTGGAGCAAGTAGCATTGGGCTCCTTGAACTTTTTCACGACCTTCCACACAACTTTTCCAACAGCTGCGTCTATCATAGTTTGAAGAACATCTTTGGAAATTCTAAGGTTCACAATTGTAGCATCATTAGCATGTGTCGCATCATCCATAACACAACGATATTCACTAATTTATACATATTTTAGTCCCCCATTTTATGCGTTTTCGGCCGTAAAACCGTCATTCGGATACTTAATCATGTATACTTTTGTTTACAGGCCTAAAACTGCATACCAGACAAGATGATAGTGAAAACGAGGACTTTCCGAACGAAACGACAAAGCTGCGAACATTCTGTGAAGAGTCTAACCTAGGCGTTTGGCATGGTCGTGCAATGAATGGAACGACCGTGCATATCCGACAAAACAGCCCAGCCCGGCAGTGAACGAGGGTGCAATACGAAGTGAAAGTCCATCCCGGAGACGAACGATCGTGCGGTTGATTGCACGCCGTGCGGATCCGATATCCAACCCAACCCCGGAACTGCACCACCAGTGCAGTTGCACGTGCCACCCAAGCTCGGTAATGCACAAACGTGCCGTCCATGGAACGGTCGTGCGGCTACGAAGACTGGTCAAGATCTGTGATGTCATGCGGTATGGTCGTGCCAATAAAGTGCACGACGGTGCGAGTTTGAAAAGTTATAAAAAACATGCATAAACATTCTGCTCGTAACTCTAGAATTTTGGAGAGCAATTCAGGCGATTTTCAGGCTCCGGAGGCGTTAGCTTTCACCCGGATTCAAGCCACATTATCCCGTTTAGCTCGATTACAATCCGGATTCTTAATCTAATGCTTGTTTATGGTTTGGTTTTCTAATCTTTCAATAATTTTGTTTATCTTTCAAGCATTTAGATTAATGTTTATGTATTATTGTAGCCTTTGGGCAAAAACACAACAATCCCTTGCTTGATTATAACCATTAGTATGTTAATCTTTGTTTGTAAGGACACTTGGAAGTATTTTCTATGTTAATCTTTGATGATTAGTTTGCAGCCTTGTTATTGATATTGATTTCTTGATTATAAGTAATTTTGTTGGATGATTGGTATTTGGTTAGTTAAGATAGTTGAAAAATGAAGCTTAATTAATCTTGTATTAGTAAACTTTAAACTTGGTTAACTAGTTTAGCTTGGTTAAAATGTGTGCACCATGATACTAGAAATGGTTAGTGGTTTAATAAAATGTAATTATTGTTAATCAAGAAAGCTTGCCGTCACGTAAGGACCCTAACGGGTTAAATGGTGTCGTTATAAATTCTTGCCATGATTTGTTAGCTTAGTTAGTAGTTTAGGCCAAAATTGCTATCTTGGTGAATTTATGTGCAAGATTTGTAAAATGAACTCGGTTGTGATTTAATCTAGTTTATGCTTGTCTCGGTGGTTGCATTGTGTTTATCGGTGTCGCTTTCCTTGTTTAAGTGAGGTTAGAAAACTCCTAACGGATGACTAACTTATTTTTAAGAGATTTTCATAGACATTTATCAATTGCACGTTAAAGAACAATTTTAAGTGGTTAAAGTGTGTTTATCGTTTTAACTTTCCGAATGATCGTCATGTTAGGATTCCCGAAAGGGATACTAATTGTCTCAAAAGTGGAGAATTGATCAAATGCTTATAGTGCCAAAACCGACTTAGTTGACATGCTTTGGTTGTGTATTAAGCAAGGCTATTTATCTATTTTCATATTTGAAATCTATTATGTTTTTATAAGTAGTTGTTTATGCTTACTTTAGTTTATTAAAAATCAAACAACATATGTTTTTACCGGTAGTTTAGTGACAAAGGTCTAGTATTATTCCTCCGCCCATTTCCTTGGATCGATACTTGGTTCTTACCGATACTTTACTACATATGTGACGGGGTACACTTGCCTCTTTCGTGTGTGTTTTGATGTTAAAGTAATAATCACTTTTATAAATTTAAAACCAATTCGTGTGTAATTTCATTGCATAATTATGTATATATACGCACACGTCAAGTTTTTGGCGCCGTTGCCGGGGACATGGCGAGCTTTAGGAACGACCCGAGTCATTGTTTTATCGGTGTATATATTTGTTGATATTTGTGTATATTTTCTTGATTATTTATTTGTTTATTTATTTGTTAATATTTCTTGCTTTTAATTCATTTATTCATTTTCGAGATTATTTTTGTACACTTGTAAATTTTTATTCCTTTTATTTGTTCGTTTTCGAATTTATTTATTTATTTATTCTTTGAATTTTCAGGTTTGAAAATTATTCTTGCATTAGCCGATTCGATTATTTTTGTTGTTGTAATTTTTATAAATTTTCGGGGCCATTTTCGGATTTTTATAAAATTTTCAGCCCATTTAAAATAATATTCTGTTTCTTTTCAGCCAAAAAAAAAACAACATTATTATATTAATAAAATATTCATTGTGTCAAATTTTCGTTTACAGGCTGATGTCCGCAACCCCCGCTCCAGAAGTTGTTGAACCGTCAGACGAGCCTGAACGTGATCTGAGGAGACGTCTTCGCGCGAGATCTCGTGCGGTTGGGCTACTGCTCGCAGCTGGTGAGAAGGAGCAGGTGGTACCCGCTGAAGCCGAGGGCTCAGGGGAAGAAGGAAACATAATCATGGTCGACGATGAGCGACCTTTGAATGAGACAAATCAGCCCGGAAGGGCAGGCCTGGAGCCGAGTATCCTTCAGCCTACTATAGATGCCCCTACTTTTGAAATTAGATCTAGTATTATTAATATGGTGCAGAATTCAGTACAGTTTGACGGGCGTGAGCATGAGGATCCCGGGAGGCATATTGCTGCTTTTCTTGCTATTTGTTCGACATTTAGGATTACAGGTGTTTCGAAGGATGCAATTCGGTTGAGGTTGTTTCCTTTCTCGTTGCATGACAAAGCTAGAGCTTGGCTTATGTCACTTCCGGCCGGGTCCATCAGGACCTGGAATCCGTTGGCGGAGCAGTTTATGCAAAAATATTTTCCACCTGAGAAAACAACCAAGCTACGGAACCGGATTGTGACCTTTCGCCAGGACGAGGGAGAGTCGTTGCACGCATCCTGGGAGAGATTCAAAGATTTGTTGATGGATGTTCCACATCATGGCTTCTCCAAGAGACAGCTAGTCTTGACATTTTATCAAGGGCTCAGTTACAACACGCAGGAGCCATTAGACGTGAATGCAAGAGGCGATCTAGGAACGGAGACGCCGAATGAAGCGTATGATATCATAGAGAGAGTTGCATTGAAGTCTAGTGCGCGTCGCGATGGAGATAGAGGCCGGGTAGTAACATCATCATCATCTTCTCGCGCAGGAGTACTGTAGGACCGGTTTTGACTCCGAAACGATTGCGAAACGAACGTGAAACGTGCGGAATCCATACACGAACGTGACCTAACACACACGATGTAATATAAACGTGATTCTATTAGAAATCTAACAAGAACAAGCACCTTGAATCACTTTCTCTCTCTAGATTCTCTCTCTAGATCTAGAAAGCTCCAAAATGACAAATGAGCCAAAAGTCCCTAATCTATGACATAATCTCCTATTTATAGTCCAAGGCATTTAATGAGATTTCTCATTATTACAATTATGCCACCTTGCCTTTTTGTCTAGCTATCACTAATATAACGACTCATTTTCTTCTGTTTCTTGCTACGGCTCGGATTGACGAAGGCGATAGACATAAATGTACTAACAAACTCCCCCTTGGATATTGCCGCAGTCAATCTCGATCATTGAGTCAAACTCGTAGCGTCTTCTTTCTCTCTCCCTCTCTCTCTCTCTCTCTCTCTTTTGAATCTTCTTGAACAGAATCCCGGTGGATCTGTTTTCAGTTTCAGCTTCTCCTTTCTGTAGACTCTTTTCTTCATCAGGCTCCCCCTTTCATCAAGCTTCCGTGCTTTGGGATCGACACCTTGCTTTCCATAAGCTCCTTTAGGATAGTTACATGGCTCCTTGAATCCACGCTTCCTTTTGCGTTGAGCTCGTCTTCAGACTCCCCCTTAGACTCGGCTCTCGGGATCGTAGTATGGACTCTTACCTGCAATCACTCATCCATTTATAAGTAAAAGCATTTCAAATTTCAGCTATCAAGAAATTGTAACCTGGCTCTATTCAACTTTCTAAATCACTCCCCCTATCAACAATCTTTACAGATTTGGCAGTGTTAAGTATCCAAAATCCCTCACAGTTAATCATCCAAGTCCAAACTAATGACCTTGGAGATATCACAAACTGTTTTTGATTTTTGATTTTTTAATTCAAGTTTCAAATTAATGAACTTGTTTTATATTCAGAAACACAATCAGCTTACTTTGATTTTGAAACTCAGCACTCAGACATCAGTTGTCGAAAATAAAGCAGAATAAAAAATCTTTTTGTATTTTTCTGAAAATATAAAGCAATAAAGAAATATATGCAAACATATTTACAGACAATATTTTTGTTTGAGTATGCGTCAGAGGATCATATCAGTTTTTGACAAGTCACAAGTACCGTTGAGCTTAGTTACACATTAAGAATTAAACAATTCACTTAGATTGTCGATATACTGGTCCACTTAAATTTTCACACAAACTTCAACTGATTCAGGATACGAATTAAATGTTTTAAGAACTTAAACTCATTCATGTGTCCCACCTCTTGAATATACTCCCGTATCCAGATCCCAATATTCAGTCTTACAGGTGAGTATACCTAGATGATATCTGTAAGGGGAATAAATTATAGTACGAAACCATGAGAGCTCAGGTCAGAACTTCCGTTCAGCAGAGAGATGACGGCTCGACTTTTGGTGTGTCCCCTTTAGAGGATCTTTTGTATTACAACAGCAATGACTATTAATTTTATTGTTTCATCAATTTGCTGAGGGCGGCGCTATATTTCAAGCAATGCGAAAAGTATTCTCCGGGGACTAGGCCATTGCTTCCGCAAAATCAGAAGTCCCGGGATAATACCCCAGATATCACTAAGCATAAAGACCTAGTATCTCAGAAAGATGGACATTTCAAACGAGATTTCAGGGGTTACCTATATATCCAAGTAGTGTTCCCGACGGAATAAGCAAGTTTGAATTTAGGTTTATATCCCGAAAAAGTTTACTAAATGTATAAAAATCTACCGACACATCCACGGTGAGATCGTTTAACACATTTAAACTTTCCAATTCTTTAGCGTACTGTAACTGTCTACTGATGTACTATCATTTCCTCTTTTTACGCAAAAACTCAATTTTCATTTTTTAATGTTTTTGTCTTTTTGCCAATAGGTTTTATCATGTTTTTGTCATTTTCAAATTTTCAAATGTTTTTGTATTTTCTGACAATTTTTCTCCCCCTAAAACTCAAAACCATTTAAAGAAAATTTGACAACACGATGCTGATAGCTTTGTCTCGCCATCCATTTTCTGCTAACTATGCTCTGTTTTGCAGAAAAACTAATATAAAGTACGCCCATGATTTACAACACATTGATATTTACAGTTCGAAAACCGTTTTTCAATCTTGTGAAAATAATCATGTTTGTTCAGCCGTGAGGGTTTCGGCGTATTCAATCAACACATGTTTTTGTAATTTTTTATTTTTGACAAAATTTAAAAAACAAACATATTTTTGGTTTTTCAAGTTTTTAACAACTAAAAACATATTTTTGGTTTTTAAATTTTTCAATTTTTAGGGTTTTTGAAAATATTGTTTATTTATGTACAAAAAAACAAATAAACTTCCTGTTTCAACCAACACAGGATCCAGCAGCCTCCTCTCCTCGTTGTGCCAGGCTGCTCCAACTTCCATTCTCACAATCTTCGGATTTGTTGAGCACCTGCACATTCAGACTACTTGATTACTTGAACAATTTAGCCCAGGTCTGTTGAACCTTAGGCATTTCAACACAATAATTTTCATTCAATTTCGAAAAATCTTTGTCATTTTGAACAAAGACTTTTTCAACTTTGACTTCAACTTTTTCATCTTTTTCAAGAACCACCTGTTTCTTTACACTCCATTTTCGACCTTTAGGAGTACATCTTTTATAAAAATGAGACTCTTTTTGAACATTTTGTTTTTGAACAACTTTTGGTTTCCAAAACTCTTGGGGTTTTGTCATATCAACTGATTTTTGCCAACTTTGTGTTGTTCTAAATCTGGGTGTGTGAGAATTCCAAGTCTGTCTAGAATCGAACCTATACGAGTTTGACTTCCAATTTTGATTCGAAGCAAACTTGTTTGTGTTGTACCTCCAAGTTTGTTTTGAATCAAATCTGGTTGACCTTTGTCTCACATTCTCAGATTTTTGTTTCTCAGCATCAATCTTCTTTATATCAACATCCACAGGTTTCAGATTTAGACACTTGCGAGCAAGATGTCCTTTTTGATCACATTTAAAACATGTTCTCATGGACACATCTTTGACCTGTGGTTGTTGCTTTTTCTTTTTAGCAAAGAACTCATCATTAGACTGTCTCAATTTGAGTTCTTTTTCTTCTGCTAAACTATTTCCTTGAACAAAACTCATTTTTGCCTGATAAATTGGCGTTTCATTTTTGTTTCGATTATGTTTCTTCTTATAACCCAACCCAGCCTTCATGTTTTTCTTCTTGTAACCAGGTTTGTTATAAAAAGTTTTGTGACACTTTCCAGCAAACTTTGGAATCTCAGATTTTTCAATCTCAACCATTTTGAAAACTTTGTCAACCTTTTCTGAAATCACATTCTGAATCGGGAATACAACATCTAAGAACAATTTGTCCGATCCAATCATGGTATAAACCAATCCTTTTGAATCACCATTCAAACTTTTCTCGGATTTTGTGTTTTTCAGATAACTATCATGAAGATTTCCTTCATCTTCATCCTGTGATTCAGATTTACCTGTATCAACCGACTCTTCTTTCAACACACTTTCAACGACTTTACCTACCACCTCTGAATCATGGGAATCATCAGATTTGGAATAGGTTATGTCAATGTTGTCTGGCAATTGGTCTACCATGTTGAAAGCTTTTTCGACCTTTTCCTCATCATAAAATGCAAATTTTCCCGGTGGTGGAACTTGATGAAACTCTGAGCCAATGCCTTTCTTGTTTTGCTCAGACTCACCATCTCCCGGTTTTATATTGAAAATTCGTTCAAGAACATATGATGACATGTGATAACTCTTCAACTTGTTGTTATCCTGTTCTTAATCAGCAATCTGTCGCTTTAGCTTAGCAACATCCTCAATATAAGAATTAACAACATCTTGTTTTGTAGAATACATTCGTTTAAGTTCTTTAGTTGTTTCAGAAAGATAATTCATTCTTGATTGAGCATATTTCATTTCATCTTTCACCTTTTCATATGACTCTTTCGTAATGTGATATGCTAATTTCATTGAGTCATATTCCTTTTTCATTTCTTGACATGCAATTTCTTTTTGAGAACATTCTTCTGTCATTTTAGAAACATTTTCTTTCAAAACTTCATTTTCTGTTTCTAACTTTTTACATTTTTCTAAAAGTTTTTCATCATTTTCTTTTAAAACTTTTTCTTTTTCTAGCATTTCTTTGCATTTTTCTTTAAAAATGTTTTCAATTTTAGTGAATTCAATATCTCTTGTTCTGAATTGCTCATCTTTTTCAGTACAAGCTCTGCACGGTTCCATGCATTTCTTGCACTATTCAACAGTTTCAGTCAAGATGTTAGAATTAGAGTTTACCTCAGTGATTGGCACCTTGGTGTTTTCAGCTACATCTGTCTGCTTCAACTCAGCATCATCTTGTTTTTCTTCAACACCGACTTCATCACCAACATTACCACCTACCAAATTCTCATTTTTTACTTCTTCTTCTGCTTTCTTCACCTCTTCTCCAATCTGCTGTTCTTCAGTAACAGCTTTCTCAACTTCTTCATTCAAAACAACTTCTTCACTTTTGATTTCCTTCACAACCTCAACTTCAACAGCTTCTGCTTTAACCTCTTCAGCAACCTTCTTCAGATTGTTCACCATTTCTTCAACATTCTTCTTCATTCTCTCTTCATCCCTTTTTCTTAGACACAATGTCATGGCATATCTGATCTCCTTTTCATGCCTTTTAGCATATGTGTCATCTTTCATCACATTTCTATAATATTCTGCTCTTAGAGGAATTATAAGAAGAACATCTTCAAAAATTATGTCTTTCTTTGGAACAACTGGTTCTCCTTCTCTGTTGAAGTAGCACTCTCTTTTTTTATCCCATCTTCTGTTGCTCACTGCACTCTCATACTCTTCTTGCATGTCATCCATTCTGTTTAAAACAACATTTCTTTCTCTGTAAGTCTTTTCTTCCAGAATCTCTTCTCTGGTTTTCACTTTGATTTCAGCCATGATACTATCTTCTAGAATCACCTTGAATATAAACAACCAGACCAGTTTAATCACTAACAATCAACTAAATCGGACAGGTTTCCGATTGAGTAAGTCAACAAAATGAATTTGTGAAAATGAATTGGGTGGGGATCCGTTTGGGCGAGTATCCGATGCTTTGACCTGAATCACAACAACAAATGAAATGATTAGGGTCGGGTAGTAATCCGTTCGGATTTCGACTCGATTTGTTGCACTTTGAACTTGAACAAACAAAATCCTTTAACTCGGATTGTGACCCGATAGGGTGTGTCAACGGGTTCAACTTTTTAATGAAATATAATGACTTTGTCCAATCGGGTAGCTAACCAAAGTATGGCACAAAACGACAAACACTTTTCAAATATACAAACTTCAGTTATGATATCACATGCAATTTGATATTATCAAAGACAATTTGCCGACAATCTATAACACACAAAATCAGTGATTGGGCCGAAAACTGAAGTCACATGGGCCTTAACACTTTAGCTTGACTGATTGAACCGATTAATATGTTTTATCAATTCAATTAATTGTGCCGACAATATCTACTGATGCTATTTATTTTAACTTTTTGAAACACAAGATCTACTGATTGGGCCGATGGTATGGTGGACTGACAACAAAGACTTATTAGACCTCAAAACATGTGGTGTTTTAATCGATGATAATAGCTGACAACATTCAATATGCAATTCAATTTCACATGTACTCTTAATGTTCAAATCAAATGGCCAATACTGTAATGATTTAATAAGTGTGATTGGGCCAAAATTCTAAGTGAATCGATACCTTTGACTTTTGATTAACGAACCAACAATACTTATGATTTTTATATGACCGAGAATTGTAGTTGACTGTTACTTATTTTTTTTTATGTTCACATGCACACCAATTTCACAATTAAAACATCACATGGCAATGTATGAACAAGAGCCGACAACATCAATTATATCTTTAATTTGATAGGGCCGCTTGGTTTATCTAATCAAATCAAGTGTATCAAGTGAACTACTGAACCACTTTCAAACGGGAATCGTGTTTTAAACAGTACTCTCAAACGGTCATACCCTCAAACAGTCACACCTTCAAACGGTCACACCCTCAAACGGTCAGTCATTTTCAAACGGTAAGGTGCAGATTTCAAACGGTCAGTCCAGTTTCAAATGGTAGGGTGCAAATTTCAAACGGTCAGCTAGGCTTCTTTCAAACGGTCATCAATTTTCAGACGAAATCGGACCTAAAAACTCGAATTTCTCCTAAACGGCTAGGAGTTTAAATCTGAAATTTGGTAGGGTTGTAAATCAAATGTTTTCGCACAACATATCAAAAAATCAGACGATTTGGACAGCAAAAACCCGTTCAATTTGATGATAATCAGTGAAAAACGTGAAAATATGAAAAAAGATGAAGAAGTGATGCAATTCGGATCTGAAATCTGATGATTTTCTGCGCGGAAATGTGTGATAGATCAGTGCAATCGAGCTCCTGCTCTGATACCACTTGTAGGACCGGTTTTGACTCCGAAATGATTGCAAAACGAACGTGAAACGTGCGGAATCCGTACACGAACGCGACCTAACACACACGATGTAATATAAACGTGATTCTATTAGAAATCTAACAAGAACAAGCACCTTGAATCACTTTCTCTCTCTAGATTCTCTCTCTAGATCTAGAAAACTCCAAAATGACAAATGAGCCAAAAGTCCCTAATCTATGACATAATCTCCTATTTATAGTCCAAGGCATTTAATGAGATTTCTCATTATTACAAGTATGCCACCTTGCCTTTTTGTCTAGCTATCACTAATATAACGAACCGTTTTCTTCTGTTTCTTGCTACGGCTCGGATTGACGAAGGCGATAGACATAAATGTACTAACAAGTACACGCGGTGGACGACTACACAGCCGTTACTGCACAAATCTCAGCTCTTGCAGCAAAATTCGATAAGTCCCAGATGATCGCACAAGCTGGTTCAGGATGTGACCAGTGTGGGGTGTCACATGAGCCTGGTGCATGCTTTCATGGAGTCGTATATGAGGGCCATGAATTAGTGGATTTCGTGAGTAATCAGGTGAGGCCGCATAACAATCCCTATAGCAACACCTATAATCCCGGATGGAGAAATCACCCAAATTTTGGGTGGCGTGAGAATACAGGTAATCAAAACCAATTGGGGTTCACTCAGCGCGCTCCAGCGCCACAGCAGGGTCAAGGTCAGCAGTTCCAGCAATACAACCAACCTTACCAGCGACATCCATATTCGTATCAGAATCTGGGCACTGGGAGTAGTTCCCAGCAGCAGGCCCCTCAGTCCAGTTCCAAGCTGGAGGATATGATGGCTCAGCTTCTTACTAGCTCCTCGAGTGCGAATCAGTTTGCTGAAAAACGCTACCAACAGAGAGAGGATCGTTTTCTATCCCATGAGGGAGAAATGAGGAGTCACAAAGCCTCGATTCAAAATATCGAGAATCAGGTTGGTCAGCTGGCACAGATGATGTCTAAAAGACCCCCAGGTAGTCTTCCGGGCAATACAGAGCCACACCCGGGCGGGCATGTGAATGCGATCATGACCAGGAGTGGAAAGACTACCGGACCTGTCATATCGGACTCATCACCGATCACTGGAGCGGTCCCGACTGACACAGCGGACGAGGTGCAAGCCAGGCTACGCCCAGCAAGTACATCACAAGTCCAGGAGCCGGTCAAAGATTACACTCCACCAGTACCTTATCCAGGCAGGCTGAAGAAGCAGAAAAATGAAGAACAATACGGTAAAGAGTTGTTTAAGCAACTACACATTAATATAGCGTTTGTTGAAGCCTTGGCCCAGATGTCAAAGTATGCAAAATTCCAGAAGGACATCCTCTCGAATAAACAGAAGCTCGAGGATATATCATGTGTGGTGATGAATGAAACTTGTTCTGCCGTTCTACAAAAGCGTCTGCCCATGAAAATGGGAGATCCGGGTAGTTTTACGCTCCCGTGTTTGATTGGAAACATGTCTGCTAGCCATGCATTGGCTGACTTGGGAGCGAGTATCAACCTTATGCCATATAAGGTTTTTTACTAAACTGGATCTGGGTGAGTCGTCACCCACTAGAATGAGCATTCAGTTGGCAGACCGTTTAATCAAGTATCCGTGTGGATTTGTGGAAAACATGCTTATAAAAATCGATAAATTTGTTTTCCCCATGGATTTTGTTATTCTTGACATGGACGAAGATTCAAGAGTGCCTTTAATTCTTGGACGCCCGTTCCTCAATACAGCGAGGATGATTGTTGATGTGGCAGCTGGCCAAATCACGCTCCGGGTAAATGACGAGCACGTGACATTTGATATCAAAAGATCAATGCAGCATCCACAAAGTCACGATGACATGCTTTATTATGTCGACATTGTCGATGCATGTGAGTGCTCTCATTTTCAAGGCACTATTGACGAGATTGATTCGGACACACGTCTGTCGTGTGGGGACCTGATTGGCATTACGCAGGAGGGCCACAATTTCGAGCAGCTAGTCTATCAGATTGGTGACGATGGTTCCCAGAGTCCGGAGCAGTTTCTAGAAATTGTCCATGTAGAAGAAGAGAAAGCAAAACCGTCGGTTGAAGATCAACCCGTCTTTGGAGTTGAAAGAAATTCCGCCACATCTCGAGTATGCATTTCTGGACGAGGAGCGTCGCTTACCGGTTATAATTTCGGTATCATTGGGAAAGGATGAGAAAAATCAGCTTCTCGAGGTTCTAAGACTTCATAAGAGAGCGATTGCGTGGAAAATCATGAATATCAAAGGCATCAATCCTTCTTTTTGTACTCACAAGATTCTGATAGAAGATGAGTGCAAACCGTGTGCACAGCATCAGAGGCGTTTAAATCCAAATATGCAAGACGTGGTGAAGAAAGAAGTGATTAAGTTGTTGGATGCCGGGATGATATATCCTATATCTGACTCTGTGTGGGTGAGTCCAGTGCAGGTTGTACCCAAGAAACGTGGTATGACTGTAGTTTCAAATGATTGGAATCAGCTAATTCCTACCCGTACCGTCACTGGGTGGCGAGTTTGCATTGATTACCGCAAACTCAACGATGCTACTCGTAAGGATCACTTCCTGCTTCCATTCATCGACCAGATGTTGGAACATCTGTCGGGGAAGTTGTATTACTGTTTCTTGGACGGGTTCTCTGGGTACTTCCAAATTCCTATTGCTCATGAGGATCAGGAGAAGACTACCTTTACCTGCCCCTTTGGCACATTCGCCTACTGGCGTATGCCTTTTGGGTTGTGTAATGCACCGGCAACCTTCCAGAGATGCATGGTTGCAATTTTTCATGATATGATCGAGGATTCTATGGAGGTTTTCATGGATGACTTTTCGGTATTTGGGGATTCCTTCGATCTTTGTTTGGAAAATTTGAAAAAGATGTTGAAGAGGTGTGAAGAGACGAATCTAGTCCTCAACTGGGAAAAGTGCCACTTTATGGTGAAATGGGGCATAGTTCTGGGGCATAAGATTTCTCATGCTGGTATGGAAGTCGATCCAGCTAAAGTCGATGTTATTTCACGACTTCTGCCTCCCACCTCTGTGAGAGCGATACGGAGCTTTCTTGGTCATGCGGGGTTCTATAGGAGATTCATCAAAGATTTCTCAAAAATCGCTAGGCCCATGACCCGTTTGTTGGAGAAAGACGCTCCGTTTATCTTTGGAGATGATTGCTTGAGGGTTTTTGACCTTCTCAAGAAAAAGTTGATTGAGGCCCCTATTTTAGTTGCACCTGACTGGAGTCTGCCATTTGAAATTATATGCGACACGGGCGATTACGCTATAGGGGCCGTTTTGGGACAAAAGAAGGAAAAGCACTTTCACCCGATCTATTATGCGAGCAAGACTCTTCACGACGCTCGGGAGCGCTACACCACGCCTGAAAAAGAGCTCTTAGCTGTTGTTTTCGCATTTGACAAATTTAGATCGTATTTGGTGCTTTCGAAAACCATTGTGTATACTGATCACGCAGCCATCAGATATCTTTTCAGCAAACAGGAAGCAAAACCGCGTCTAATCAGATGGATCCTGTTGCTGTAGGAGTTTGATATTGAAATTCAAGATAAAAAGGGTGCGTTGAATGTATTGGCTGGCTATATATCTCGGTTGGAGCATGGAGACATCGAGGGCTCGCGTTGGGATTCAATCAATGACAATTTCCCACACGAGTCTTTGATGGGTGTAGAGATATGCGATGAGTCACCTTGGTTCGCCGACTTTGCAAACTATCTTGCTTACAGGATTCTGATTAAAGGGTTGACTCACCAGCAAAAGAGGAAATTCTTTTCGGATGTCAAGTACTACATTTGGGACGATCCTTTCTTATTCAGGATGGGTGCTGATCAGGTGATCAGAAGATGTGTTTCAGGGAAAGAGGTGACCGATATTCTGCGCCATTGTCATGAGGAACCTACTGGAGGCCACCACGGAGCCAATTTCACCGCCAAGAAGGTGCTCGATTCCGGGTTTTATTGGCCTACTATTTTTCGTGACGCGCAGAGTTGGGTAAAAGCGTGCGATGCCTGCCAGAGGGCGACAAATATATCGGTACGTGATGAAATGCCTCAGAACTGGATACAGGTATGTAAAGTCTTCGATATTTGGGGGATAGACTTCATGGGACCATTCCCCCCCCCCCATCACGAGGTAATAAGTACATCCTAGTCGCAGTTGACTATGTATCAAAGTGGGCGGAGGCACAGGCCTTACCCACAAATGATGCCAGGGTGGTCGTGAGATTCTTGAAAAGTTTGTTCCCCCGGTTTGGCGCTCCGAAAGCGCTTATCAGTGACAGAGGGACTCATTTCTGCAATACTCAGCTTGAAAAAGCTTTGTCCCGTTACGGTGTGCATCACCATTTGTCCATGCCCTATCATCCGCAGACGAGCGGGCAGGTGGAAGTCACTAACCGTGGGCTAAAACGAATCCTTGAGCGGTCTATTAGTGCAAACCGTAAGGAGTGGTCGGACAAACTCGATGAGGCATTGTGGGCGTTCCGTACAGCTTACAAGACCCCTATTAGAACTACTCCCTTTAGGTTGGTATACGGATAAGTGTGCCATTTACCGGTAGAGTTGGAGCATAAAGCTATGTGGGCTTTAAAAACCGTGAATCTGGACTAGAAAACCGGAGGTGAAGCCTGGTTTCTCCAGATTCATGAATTGGAGGAACTGCGACAACAAGCTTATGAGAGCTCCATCCTCTACAAAGAGCGCACAAAGAGATTACATGATAAACGCTTGAAGGACCATAAAGAATTCCAAGCGGGTGATCTTGTTCTTCTTTACAACTCACGATTGCGCTTATTTCCAGGGAAGCTTCATTCACGTTGGACAGGGCCATACACAGTTAAAGAGGTATTTCTGTATGGTACTGTTGCAATAGAGAACGCAGATGGCGTTATATTCAAAGTAAATGGACATCGGTTGAAGCTATACGTTGCCGGGCCGATAGAGTCGGCGGTGGAGGTCATCGAGCTCCAAACCCCGCACATATCATAAGTGTGGGGAGGAGAGAGTCTACGCTACTGACTCGCGGATTAAAAATGTAGCAAGAGAGTCTTTGACTCTTTAGGGGTAATATCGTCTTTTTATGTGTTTTTTTAGTTTTAGCGTAATTTAGGTATGTTTAGTAGTTTACGTTAGTTTGCACAATTTTTATACGTACCGAGTGAAGGTTCTATGTTGCGATATGGTTAAAACAGTTTGCGTGTGAAAAAAATGGCGAAAAACGGCCAAAACAGTTGCTGGAAATGGCTTCTGCAGAAAAAACTGATCTGCAGCTGTCGCACGACCGTGCCATGAGTCGCACGACTGTGCGTTTTCGGGCTGGCCTGCACAAGGAGTCGCACCCCCGGTGCATCTCCGAGAACAGCGTGCATGGTTTGAACAATGTCGGTCATGCACGACCGTGCGAGCTGTCGCACGACCGTGCGAGAGGCAGGGGCAGTTTTGTCATTTGTACATTATAAAAACCCCCATCTTCTCCCATCTCCCTCATTCGCGAACCCTAACTGCAGACATCCGTTCCAGAGTGCTTTCGCCTCAAATCGCACGGTTTAACACATCTCTTCGCACGGTACGTTCTTTCTTGTCTTTTTTCTGTTTCTTCTGCTTTCTAGGTTAGAATCATTCGATTTCTTCAAGGTTTTTAGGGTTCCCTTCATAAATACAAACAAAACCCTAACCCTTGTAAGAATCGTTAGTCTCGTGAACACCCGGTCAGATTTTTAGTCCCTATTTGCCAAAAATTTGAAAATTTTCAGAAAAATCAGACTGTTAAGGGTCAGGGGTTTGAACTCTGCAAAAACGTAGTCGCACGAACGTTCCTCCAGTGGAATGGTCGTTCAGTGCCGGCTGTTCACGATGATTTTCTGTTGGCTCGGTGATGCACGGTGGTGCCGTTGGTCGCACGCCGTGCAGTTACGACAAACACCGACCACATGTGCTCGTTCTCGGTGACGCACGACCGTGCGTCTGGTCGCACGTCCGTGCGACATGCCCAGATCAGCAAGACATAACCTTCATAACAGTGTGTTCTGCTGTTCCAAATTAAATTTTTTCTGTTTCTCCTGTTCTTTATGTCATTCCTCATTGCAGATGGATCATCCTTTCTTGCAATTCAATGAAAACAACGAGAGAGAGGCCCTTTGTATCCCAAAACGTAACGAATTATGGAATAGGCGGGGGCAGTTTGGCATCCCCCGGAGGCTAGATTGGGATGTGATGAGAGATTTAAATCAGCTTGAAAGACTAGAAAACATGCTTACTATTCCGCTTTCGCGTCTTGTCTCTATCGACCGACCCATCTATCGTGAGCTAACGATAGAATTCTTCTCCACATATTCATACGAAAAGCCGAAAGCATATCAAAATCCCAACTTTTGCTACAGAGAGAGGATCACTTTCAGATTGGGGGGGGGGGGGGGGGCGTTGGCACCATTGGTCGGTGAGTAGATTGGGTCGGAGACTTGGGATTTACACGAATGAAGACATGGATTCCGAGTTCTTCACCGATGTGTTTACATTCCTGAGTGACGAAGCGCGGGCCGCGTTTTGGGCCCAAAATGCAGTCGGTGACCCTTATGATCCTAGAATGTCTAAAGCTTCACGATTGAGAGACCCTTTGCATCGAGTGATGCATCATATATTCAGCCACACCATCTACGGCCGTATGGACAGTTTGGGGAACTGTCCAACGCCAGATCTGATATTTCTTTATGCGCTGGTTGATGGAGTACACATCAACCTAGCTGCGAGGATGGCGGAATATTTTGTGAAAAGCCCAAGGGAGAAAGCCCAACAGTTAGATTCACGGCGGTCAGTATGTGATCGAAATTGCCTACAATTTAGGGCTGATGACTGATGAGGTACTTGAGGGTCTTACTTTAGTGACCAATGGTGTATCTGTTGATATTCGGTCATTGAAGGCGATAGGGTTGATAGCTGAGACGGATCGCGGGGATAGATTGAAGGGTTTAAACAATGAGGTCTGGGACCCGTTGCCTCCGGCTGAGGAGGAAGATGAGGATGAGGAGATGCATGATGAGGAGCATGAGCAGCATGTACCACAGACACCACCACATTCACTGCAGAACCACGATTACCACCAGCACCAGGATTGGCCAGAGTTTTACCAACAGTTCCAACAAATGCAAGTTAACCAGGAGCAGCATGGGATTTATATAGACCAGATCAGAACTAGTCAAGACCAGATCAGATCAGGGCTAGTCAGGACCAGATCAGGGCTAGTCAGGACCAGATCAGGGCGAACCAGGACAGCTTGTACCAGGGGGTGCTAGCTGGGTTCTCATACCTGTTCGGGGAGATGCATAATGCCGATCCCGACTACTTTCAGCATCCTCCACAGTTCCCATACGGGAACCCACCTGGTTATGGAGATGCAGGCCCATCCTACACCAGAGATGAAGCTGGTGAAGATGATTAGGTGACGGTGGAGTTGATCGTTGGTGGTTTTTATTATTTCAGTACTTTATTTATTCGGGTGTTCATTTTGGTTGTTATTTTAAACACCCCCGGTTATGTACTCTTTATTTTCAGACACTTTACTTTATGTCTTGTCTTTGTTTGGATTTTAGTACTTATATTTATGTAAATTATGTTTTATTTGGTTTATTTGTTTCTGTTCTGTTTTGCTGTACCTTGTCACATACTTGCAGATTTTGGATATCAAATCTTGGACGGGAGCACATCACAGATACAGCTTGGAAGTCTCATTGCATCACAATCATCTTGAGGGGAGTATTATTCTCCTTTATCTCTATATTTCGGGTTTCGCATTGGGGATAATGTGAAGTTCAAGTGTGGGGAGGGTTTAATTAGTTAACTTTGTTTGTCCTAAAAAAATCAGAAAAATCATTCAAAAATATTTGTATTTTGTATATATTTTAGTAAATAAACCGGTTGGTTGTGTTTTAGAAAACTTTGAACTTGATAAAAACTTGACAAGCAAAATAAATTTTGAAAAAGAAAACCGGAAAGCGTGACAAACAAAGAAAGACTTGCATTATAGTTTTCACACTTTTACCCATTCATTCCGTTACGTGAGCATATTTGAGCCTTGAAATTGTTATATATTTGTTCAGTTCGGATTTAGGAGTGAGCCGGATGTCATGTGTAATTTAGAACTTGTCACTAGTATGCTTGTTAAGACCATGAACTTGCGGAATTGTGTAGAAGTGATAGAGGCACTTAGATTACCCCTTTGTTGTTAGCCTTGTTCTTTGTGTTGTGTTTCCCGTATACCTTACATTACGTTTAGGATTAACCATGTCGAGCCTTCCCGTTTACCTTTGTTTACCCAACATGATCGCCCACTTAACCAAATTTAGCCCTTTTTATGTTTTAAACCTTTTAGTGTTGAAACTCGGTCAAAAGCATCGTTTAACTAGTGCTTGTTATTGTTTATTGTACAAATTCGTTAGTAAAAAAAACAGAAAATAAAACACCCTAAAATAGGGTAAAGTAGACAAAATTCGAGCAATTTTGAATGATAAAATGATGAAATCTTGTTTATGAGCTCGTTGTCGCATAAGTCGCCTTTTTAAGGTGTTTGTATGTATAGTTTTGTTGTATTGCGCTTGTTAAACGTAACTACCGAGTTTTAACCATTTCGCCACTTTAAATATCCATTTCCATACCCTTCGCCCAAGCCTAACGTTACACCCCGTAAAGACCTCTTGATTTACACTTTTTCGCATGTTAGTTGGTGGAGACGAGATCTTATGACAAGCATATGATATTACACATTTCATTGACGAGGCATTGAGTGTTTGCACATACACATTTTATGTATGTTTCATAAATAAAACCGAGTGTGTGTGAACATTGTGAGTTGTGTGAAGATTAGCATGTTAAGTCAATTGAAAGTGAAGTCACGGCTTTTTGGTTATCGCCATATATTTGCATATGCTTGTTTGGTTTGATTCATTTGATGTTGTCTTTCGAAAAACCGGCTAACCGTTTGTAGTTGTTTCAATAAATAGTTTGTAAATTATCCTTCTTGTTTGATTCTTTCTTTTATTGCATTTTAGTTTAGCTTGCTTGAGGACAAGCAAGGTTCAAGTGTGGGGAGATTTAATATTCACTAATTTATACATATTTTAGTCCCCCATTTTATCCCCATTTTATGCGTTTTATGCCGTAAAACCGTCATTCGGATACTTAATCATGTATACTTTTGTTTACAGGCCTAAAACTGCATACCAGACAAGATGATAGTGAAAACGAGGACTTTCCGGACGAAACGACAAAGTTGCGAAAATTCTGGGAAGAATCTGACCTGGGCGTTTGGCACGGTCGTGCAATGAATGGAACGACCGTGCATATCCGACAAAACAGCCTAGCCCGGCAGTGAACAAGGGTGCAATACGGAGTGCAAGTCAATCCCGGAGACGAATGGTCGTGCGGTTGATTGCACGCCGTGCAGATCCGATATCCAACCCAACCCCGGAACTGCACCACCAGCGCAGTTGCACGTGCCACCCAAGCTCAGTAATACACGAACGTGCCGTCCATGGTGAACAGTAACTCCAATAATGCATAAAGTGAACGGTCGTGCCAATAAAGTGCACAACCATGCGAGATCGAAAAGTTATAAAAAACATGCAGAAACATTCTGCTCGTAACTCTGGAATTTTGGAAAGCAATTCAGGCGATTTTCAGGCTCCGGAGGCGTTAGCTTTCACCCGGATTCAAGCCACATTGTCCCGTTTAGCTCGTTTACTATCCGGATTCTTAATCTAATTCTTGTTTATGGTTTGGTTTTCTAATCTTTCCATAATTTTGTTAATCTTTCAAGCATTTAGATTAATGTTTATGTATTATTGTAGCCTTTGGGCAAAAACACAATAATCCCTTGCTTGATTATAACCATTAGTATGTTAATCTTTGTTTGTAATGACACTTGGAAGTATTTTCTATGTTAATCTTTGATGATTAGTTTGCAACCTTGTTATTCATATTGATTTCTTGATTATAAGTAAATTTGTTGGATGATTGGTATTTGGTTAGTTAAGATAGTTGAAAAATGAAGCTTAATTAATCTTGTATTAGTAAACTTTAAACTTGGTTAACTAGTTTAGCTTGGTTAAAATTTGTGCACCATGATACTAGAAATGGTTAGTGGTTTAATAAAATGTAATTATTGTTAATCAAGAAAGCTTGCCGTCACGTAAGGACCTTAACGGGTTAAATGGTGTCGTTATAAATTCTTGCCATGATTTGTTAGCTTAGTTAGTAGTTTAGGCCAAAATTGCTATCTTGGTGAATTTATGTGCAAGATTTGTAAAATGAACTCCGTTGTGATTTAAATTCTTGCATTGTGTTTATCGGTGTCGCTTTCCTTGTTTAAGTGAGGTTAGAAAACTCCTAACGGATGACTAAGTTATTTTAAGAGATTTTCATAGACATTTATCAATTGCACGTTAAAGAACAAGTTTAGGTGGTTAAAGTGTGTTTATCGTTTTAACTTTCCGAATGATTGTCATGTTAGGATTCCCGAAAGGGATACTAATTGTCTCAAAAGTGCAGAATTGATCAAATGCTTCTAGTGCCAAAACCGACTTAGTTGGCATGCTTTGGTTGTGTATTAAGCAAGGCTACTTATCTATTTTCATATTTGAAATCTATTATGTTTTTATAAGTAGTTGTTTATGCTTACTTTAGTTTATTAAAAATCAAACAACTTATGTTTTTACCGGTAGTTTAGTGACAAAGGTCTAGTATTATTCCTCCGCCCATTTCCTTGGATCGATACTTGGTTCTTACCGATAATTTACTACATATGTGACGGGGGTACACTTGCCTCTTTCGTGTGTGTTTTGATGTTAAAGTAATAATCACTTTTATAAATTTAAAACCAATTCGTGTGTAATTTCATTGCATAATTATGTATATATACGCACACGTCACACGATCAACGGCTGTCTTATCCGAGTTTGTCATACTCGATATTTGGTTCCTAACACAAAAAAAAAAAAACAGTTATTTAGTTGCAATCCAACAACCGCTATTCATCATCCTGATGACTTAATATATACTAACCATGGTATCGTTAAACCATACAGGCTAATATACTACGAACATTCTCAATGAATGTCATGTAGATATGTATATATATCAATTATACTTAGCCTAGGCCATAAAAGACCATTAATGGTAATTAAGGTTTGGACCTAGTCCATCACCTTTTTGAAAGGGAATCAATTATCACATCTGTCTTGATCATATTGATGATTTTGGATAGCTTGAAAGCTTGACAGTAGGATATTGGATAAGAATGTTTCCTAATGGATATAAAGCATCCATCTAAGGTTGTTGAAGCAGTCTTTAAATGTTATCGGCCAATTCTACCTCGCGCTATAAACCTAAGGTCCTAATAGGCGGATACAACTGTTTACAACATTTATTGTCCACAATAGACTTTTCTGCGCCAGGATCAAATAAATTCCCATATAAGCATCATTGATAAGGAAAAGTACCTTTTATGATGTCATCTTCCTGTACTGCCTCCGGGGTGTTCATCTGGAAGACTCACACGTTTGCTTTCTTGGCCTCTTCAGGTTTCTTCTGATTCCTAGGGAAGTTAGTCTTGATATGCCCCTTCTCGTTGCAACCGTAACAGGTTGCATCTTTCAACTTCTTGCAATCCAAGGTTTTATGTTCCTTAGACTTGCAGATTCCACAGGGTAGAGGCTGAGATTCAAATCTGCATTTCCCGAGGTGGTATTTCTTACAGGTTTTGCACATGGTCTTTTCACCCAACTGTTGGTTGCCTTTCTTAGACCCGGAACTCTTCTGATGATCAGAGTTCCCTTTTTTCTTCTTATCGGAGTGATAAGAATTCTCATCCTCCCTTTTTCGCTTTCCTTCATGAGAAGCTTTGGCAGCCTTGTTTCTGACTACATCGAGTGTGAGAGATAGCGACAGATCTGTCGCTGACCTGAATGTAGCAGGTCTCGATGCTTTCACGCTTGCCTTGATTTCTAGGGCTAGACCTCCAATAAAGCGAGCTATACGCTTTGGTTCCGGTGTGATCAAGTAAGGAACCAATCGAGACATGGTATTGAAACTTGTAAGATATGCCTGACAATCTAGGTTCTTCATGACCAATGTCAAGAAATCAGTCTCGATTTTCTCAACTTCATGTTGAGGACAATAATTTTCTTTGATAAGAGCAGCAAACTGATCCCATGTCAGATCATACAATGGGATTTTCCAAGTAGCTTGGATTAGTGACCTCCACCAAGCTAGAGCTTCTCCTTTAAAAGATTGTGAAACAAACTTCACAATGTCTTGCTCTGCACATCCACTAATATCAACAACGGTGTCCATCTCATCGAGCCACGTCATGCAATCGATGGCTCCCTTTTCTCCTGTGAAGTCTCTGGGCTTGCAGGAGACAAAATATTTATATGAACATGTTTTAACATGTGGCTCTTGATTAAGCACAACCTGTCTAGACAGAACACTCCTCTGATTTGATGAGTTATGAACATCGTCCTCCTTTGACTCGTGTGATTTAGAAGGGGGCTTACTACGAGCCACAGATAGAGTCTTAGAGTGTGTATCACTTGATTCCTTATATTGTCTGTCAAGAGCTCGAGTAACAGCATTATCTATTAATGCCTGCAGTTCCGCACTAGTTATATTAACTCTGGTAGCATCATTACTCTCCCTCGGGTGGCTGTTAACCTCAACTGATCCAGCCATGTAGCTTGATTGCTACATAAATATTAACAATGATTTATTAAGAGGTTATTATGGAATCATCATTTTTGACGATTCATTAACCATGGTAATATAAACCATATTGGTTAATTTGTTAATTATATTAGTATTTTCATTATAATTTATCCTAGTATATAAAACATTAAGGATATTAAAGTGGCACAACAGGCCTAATCACAAGGACAGTTTTGAATTTATAAGCCATGATCTTATAGGATCGAGGCATTAAGGTTTGAACGCAGTTCATTACCTTTCTTGACAGAGAGTCAAAGACTACAACTGTTTTTTGTCTTTTAGGACAGTAGATATAGCCCGTAGGCGTTTCATCACTAACGGATGTTTGTAAAAATGATCATCTTAATTTGATGATTTAGGCCATGATTTCTAAATCACTAGGCTAGATAAGGGGTTGGAAATTCCCATTATAAAGATGACAAGTGTGATTTTATCGCATCACTGTTGTCAGGAGTGTTAACATGTTTTTAGATGTTAACAAGGATCTGAATCTCTTTTAAACAGGTTTTACCATCATAGCTAGGTCCTTAATGACATACAAGCTAGGTTATACCCTTTAAGATTCTTTTTATTATATATATTGGCAGATCAATTACGAAAAGGAATTATATTTTGATTTACTTCATATGTTATATTCATATAAAATGATAAAATGGAATTTAGATAAAATATTCCAATGATTTTAAAAGGAGTATATAATTGCCCTAAACGGGACTTGAAAGGAATGACGTTGTCCACGAAGGGACTAAAAGATAAATATGTCCTTATAAGGACTACTAAGGAAACGGACTTTAGCAAAAGGAATTTTCTTCTTTACTTTACTTCTGAATGTTTTCTCCTTGATTGCACGTTGTATCCTAGCCGCGGTACGAAGCTCGGTAATTCAAAGCTCCGGATGTGGAGAATTTCCAATACGGCTTCTTTGCTTGGCGACATATTCAAAACATATAAAATCGAAAGCAATAGATTTCCGAATAGGGATGAGGGTATTCCTATGTTAAGTCTAGACTCAGAAGGTCAAGGAATGTGCTACTGTATCATTGAGATTAAACACAAAAGGCTAGTGTTTAATTCACTCAATGTTGGCTCTGATACCAACCTGTCACACCCCGATATTTCCACGTATTACCGGTGGTGGGGAATATTGTGACGTAGTTGATATCATCATAGTCAAATAATAACAGTTCAATCCACAGCGGAAGTCAAAAGCGAATATATTACAAACTGATTCAAAAGTAACTTCAATGTTACAAACAGATTGTAAGGTGGATCCACATGCCGATCTTAAAACAGAAAGATAAACATTGTTCAACAGACTTTAGGCATCTAGAACTTGCAAGATTCTGTATTAACGCCCTGAGCTCCCAGCCAATTACGTACACCTGTCACTTAACTTTTTTTTTTGGAAAATACGTCAGTTTACATTGGTAAATACAATTAACTGACTCGTTTTGAAAAGGTGTAAGAAAATTGATTTGAATGCACAAGGCACAAAATATCTTTTATAACTTGGGACAGTTATATAAAAATAATCTTGTATACAGATTTACAAGTTCGTTATACATTCAGGGCCCGATGTTAGAAACCGAGTCAAGATTAACAGACACGCCACAAGTATAGGCCCACAAGAGAGTGAGATACCGTTTCCCTTATGCAATTGTTAGGTGTATGCCTACACCCCGTGCTTAAGACGTGGGCATTTTATTATAATGATGCCAAGGATATCCGGGAGATGGTCATTAACCCCCAAAGGCTTTTAATTCAAACAAGACAGAATAAAACGGGTTACCTCAATAATTTAATCACAATCCGATTAAACATTCAATACCCGACCAAGCGGTATTGTTATAATACCGTATCCCAAGCCCGTATAGGGAAAATAAGTTAAAAGTATTTACCTGAGCTTAAAATGCAATTTATACTCAGCCGTATATCCTAGTCAGCAAGCACAAGTACCTCTACTGGGGCTCTTAATCTGGAACGAAGGTTTTATTAACCTATTAGATTCCAAACGGGTCTTATTTAAGTCGTAACTTAGACCGGTTAGTTTTAAGGAAAGGTTTACGGTTCAAAACGCATGATTAAGCGAAGACAGGAATAGAAGGTGATTTAGACCCGACAAGTTTGGAGACTTGTATAATATGGGTAAACTAAACACATTCTGGAATTTGAGGCAAAAATGATAAGGTTTGACCCGTTTTGGTCAATTTATGTAAACTAGTTACATAAACCGATCCGAACGCGAAATATGCGTAACGGGTAACCATAAGAGTCATATACATGTTTCCTAAGTTAATATGCCTTAAATATGTTGTGATATCAGTAAGATATCTTCCATTATGCCCAATTTGGATTTAAACACAAATTATGCCCCGTAGGGGTATTTTGGTCATTTTAAAGGCTATAAAAGAGATTAAATATAACTCTGAGGTTCAGGTCTGATTTGATCAGTAAAATACTTAATTTAATAAGTTACATCAGTAGGGTATTACATATATGTGAAATTTATTGTTTATAACCAAACTATGCACCCAAGGGGCGTTTTGGTAATTTCACATAAGGTTTAAAGGTCAAATCTGGAAAGTTGAGTTTAAAATTTTTGCTTACTGTTAAAGTATAAAAATTTACTAAAAATATCAGTAGGTATCAAGTCTTATATGATAAAAATAGTTTTAATACATACTATGCGTTTAAAACGCGTAAAAAGACGGTTTTAAGCGATTTCTGGATTTTATAAGAAAAGTTCATATTTTTATCATTCCAGAAGGCTTAAAATATTCTATTTATCATATGAGATCAGTAGAAAAAAGTTTGGTATCAAAATGATTTGTAAAACTCATTTTATAGGCCAAAAGGGCAAAACCGACAATTACCGAATCAAAGCTAGAACCCTATGTTATGCTCAGCCTAAAAATAAATAAAAATCTTCAAAAATCCCAAAATATTATATTATATCAGTGGGTAAAAAGTTTGGTATCAAAAATTGGGTTTAGATAGGCTTTATGCCAATAATGTCGTTTAATTAATAAAAAGCTTTCAAATTACGATATTGAGCATATCTCCTAATTTAGACCTCAAACTGATGTCAAATTTTTAGGACATGTTTATAAATCAGTAATAAAGGTTTTTATCCTCTCACATTTTCAAAAATCTCGTTTTAAGGTCAAAAGGGCATAATGGTCAACTTTTAAGCATTTAACGGAAACATGCAATGAACTAGGATTTCTAAGGAACCAAGTTGTATAACCTTGGAGGGTTATACTAACATATAATACGGTCCTAAAGGAATCCTAAGGCATATTTAAACTAAGCTAAATCGGGTCAGAACTGAAAGTCAAAGCAAAAGTCTACTTTTGCGACTTTCGGCTCCGAATCGAGCCTAAACTCAAAATTGACTGGTTAAACATGCTTAGACATGTTCTTACATTAATTACCAAGTTATATAAGTGTTAAAACAGGTTTCATAACTTCTACATTGTTAGTTACAAGTTTATTTGCAAAAATGGCTTTCTATTGACTTTTTAATATTAAGTTTGACCTGACAATTAACCTAGTTAGAGTGGAAATCAGAGGATGCCCTTTTAAGGATTTATTACCCATATAATTACCAACTCATAGCCACTTTCAATTCGAATAATGGCTGGATTGATAGTGATTAAACAGAAAGTCAAAGTGTAATCATGATAACCTTGACTTATGGCAATTAACTAATTAAAACTTAATTAGAGAAGCTAAGAGTACTTACATATGGTCATATGGACTGAATATAACTTAGAGGAGGTGCCAAGATGTTCAGGATCCTCAGATTTGAGAGAGAGCAAGAACTCAAGAAAATGGTGCAAGTGAAATGAATTGGGTTCTTGGTCTATTTATAGTGTTTGAGGGAAAATGGATGATCAACAAGTGTTGAGGAGGTCTGTAGGATTATTACAGATCTTATAACAGCTGTTGTGATCAGATTGTTGCCCAAGAAAAATGTTTGGTAGCTGCTGTTTTAGTCCCTGCCATGTTTTATTCATATTTTAACTTTGAAAAACAACCATATCAGTCCCTGCAGGTTTTTAATCCATATATTTAAGTTTCAGAATTGACATAATCAGTCCCTGCAGGTTTTTAATGCATATATTAAGTTTCAGAACTGACATAATCAGTCCCTGCAGGTTTTTTAATCCCTTTCAGACTTTTAGAACATGCAGTTTCAGTCCCTGTACTTGTTAAATGTCATTTCTGATTATTTAAGGCCCGTTAACCTCATTTCAAGGCTCTACTAAGAAGCCTAAACATAGGGGACATGAAACATGCTCAAAAGTATGTCGGATGTCAGTTCATTTTGTCGTACGGTTACGTTGTTCGGCTAATTACGACGAAACACGAACGGATGAGAAAAACGATCCAAATTACGCGACGAATGGAATTTTATCATGCCGATCACTAAAATATAATATTTTAATGCTTACATAAATTTTTGGATGTCCGGATATATTCAGAATGTGAGATGTGCGCGAAAATGCAAACTTGTGCACTTTTTGACACTTTTAGTCCCTGCATGACTTAAAAGTTTATTTTTGCGCACCAAACACCTCTAAGCCTATATCCAAGCTATATAAAGAATAATTAGGGCATTTTTAACTCATGGTCATATTCCGGAAAGTCCGATAACATACGAATCGACATACTTTTGCAGTTTGACGCAAATAGTCCTTTAATCGCACAAAGTAGCGCGAAATGTCGTTTAATGGTATCCAAGCCTTCCATGGCCCATAATGGGCATTCCCAAGCATGAGTTTAATTATTGCTATGCTCTTGATTTCTTAAATGGTCACCAAAAGGCGTAGATTCAAAAGTTGACACTTTAGGTCCCTCTAAATGCGCAAACTTGCGCATATCATCGTTTAATAGCCTCGAAGCCTCATCTAATCCATATTAGGCATTCTTGAGAGTATTATTAAACATCACGATGCTTCGGGTTTGATAAAGATCATTCAGAGGTATAATTAAACATATTAACACTTTTAGTCCCTCTAACTTGCAAAGTTGCGCGTATATTTACTTATAGGCATAAAAACCTTAGACGGCCAATAATTGGCATTACCGAGAGTATAATCAAATATCATGAAGCTTCCAATTTGTTAAAAGGTCACTCAGAGGTAAGAATTAACATGTTGACGCTTTTAACCCTTCATTGCGCAAACTTTCAATTAATTACGCAAACGGCTACACTCGATCAACAAGTGGCTCATTTGTGAATATAAATATCGTACGAGGTTATTCAGAAACTTATTTTAGGTATGCTAACACTTCCAGTCCATTCATACTCGAAGTTTTCGATTTTTAAAAAAATTAGTCCCTTAAATTCAATGTTTGACTTCATGAGGGTTTATTACACGTGTCAATACATTATTGGACGTGATTTTACGAGGTGTTACAGGTCATTTTTGCCACTTTAGTTCAAAACTCAAACCTTTTAAATCTGAGTCCTATGGTTTCAATTTTGTTTCCATTTTCACCCAAAATCAAAATCTGGTCAGATTTTTTCGGTTAACATCCAACTTTTTTTTTCTTTTTTTCTCCCTTTTAATGAAGGGCAAAATATTTTTTTAACGTTTTATTGTACCAATTTAAAAAAATCTGACCTGATTTTTTTAACTAAAAAAACTTGATGTTAACTGAAAATATTTGACTAGATTTTGCTTTTAGATGAAAATAGCAACAAAATTGAAATTACAGGGACACAGATTCAAAATGTTTGAGTTTTGAACTAAAGTGGCAAAAGTGACCTAACCTAAGGGACCATTTTGGCAGTTTACTCTATCTTAAATTAACAAATTTAAATTTGAAGATAATATTTTATTAGAAAAAATAGAAGGATTCTATTTCAAATTCAAAATAGGATAAAATTTAATATTAATTTATTATTTAATCAATATAAAATAAGTATGAAAAAGACGCTGAAACTAGAAAATTAGATTGCTCTAATGAATGACACGTGTCACATATTGGTTTATTTTATTATATAGTACTAGTAGTAAAACCCGTGTGCAAACACGAGTAGTTTTTAGAAATTTTGAATACCACATTTTATTAAACAACAAATGACTATACACATTTTAAGTTTTAATTAAAAATGGATTATAAAAAAAAGGTACATCTTTTAAATAACAAATATGTTTAACCGTTTTGAAACAATAAACCGAAACCTAAATACAATCAAGCACACATTGTTCTATATTCCATAATCGTAAATCTTATCTATACAAAGTCTAACTGTGAATGTTTTCCATTTGCGATGAAGACACAATAGACCACATATGGTTTTTGGTCAGCCTTATGGTCCATGCTAACATGAGGAAGACACTATAGACCACATCTTTCTTAGCCTTCGGAAGTGCCAACGCCATAGCATAATCAAGCAATCCTCCTATAAGCATAGATTAAAAAAATCACTATTTATTATCATGATTATAAGCAAAACACTCATTGTTTAAACTACAGATTAATTATCTTTAAAAAACTCAAAAACAATTAGGTATGTAATATTCTGAGTCAACTCAATCCATATCATATACCAGTTTTGAGCCGTTAACGATGTTCAATGCCACTTGCATAAAAAAAAAAAAGATCAAGAAGCCTATCTTAATTTACTTGAATGGTTAAGAAATGGCATTAAAAACTTATGATAAACCTGCTAAAGACTCACAACTTTAAAAATTAAAATAGAAAAGTGTCACTACACATATAAAACTGCAAGAAACAACTTACTTATCCATTAGAGTTCAACCATTGTTTTAAAAAAGGCATATTAGCTTCATACTACCATAGGACTTTGCCAACTTGAAATGTCTGTAATAAGCTCTCGAAGTTGATCTATGAAAAGCTTCAAATACTTGTTTTTATTTTCAAGCTCCTAAAATGTATACGCACAAAAAAACGTGTTAGAAAATTTTGAAGCAATAGGAAAAACTTATATCAATGTTCAGCCGTTAAAACACTATTCACTCACCGTTAATATGCCATGTGTTATTAAAAATCTATAAAGAGGGCGAAGAACAACGAACCGGCGTTAAGAAACTAACAGAAAGTTTTTCCTGTGCTTGTTGGCCTTCTTGAATTCTTTTCGAGATGACCAATAAAATGATGTGTAATGGACAAAAGGTGTTGACCAGCCCAACCCATTTTGACCCTTCAGTCAAATAATATTAGAACTGTAACTTCAATGGTAAAGACTAAATGGTAAACACTCATCATCATACTCAGTATATCCCACCAATAGCAAAACTAAGGTAGGGTTTGAGGAGGGTGAGATGTAGACAGCCTTACCTCTACCCCGTAGGAATAGAGAGGCTGCTTCCAATGAGACCCTCGGCTCGTCTAAATGGTAAACACTAAAGAAGCTAAAATATAAACACACTCCCATTCTCCTATTGCCATACATTTTCCATCTTCAATGATTTTAAGATAATGGGTTTGATTTCCATCTTTCAATAATTAATTGAAAACTGAAGCACAAAACATTTTTTATTTGACCCTTATTAATTATTATAGATTGATTTGTTATTATAGATTGATTTTTATTTTGACCCTTATTAGTTATTATAATGAAAGGTGATTTTTGGAAATGATATTAGGAAGTAAAATCCTAACCTCTGCTACCATGAGTTCTATATTACTTTTCATCCTGCTTAAAGCTTGATCTTGTACCTGAATATCATAATATATCAATCATGTGCTAAAAGTGGTCAAATAAATGTAAACTAAATTAATCCTAAATTAGACACCTAAATTTTAAATTTATAAACCTAAGACTCTCTAATCTAGACCACACAACCGGCAAGTGTACCGGTCAATGTAGTATAGCCTAAGTAAGTCCGAATATCGAACCCACCAGACTCTCTAATTACGTTACGACTCTATCTAGACTTGACACTAACTGTTTTTATGTTTTTTTTTTTGGGGGGGGGGGGGGGTGTTCTAAAAAGCTAGGTTGCAATTAAATTAAATTAATTAACTAAATTAACTAACACGAATTAGCTTTGGATTTTTACTCAGATGGTGAAGACAATACCTAGACTAGAATCCTGGTTTGCTTTTAGTAACGATTTTTGTTAGGATATTAATTATTATCAAACCGGGATCTTAAAATCCTAAACCTTTCAAGATACCGAACAAGACCCTCAACCCTTCTCAAGAGACACTTATGGCACCCTAGAGGCTGTTACGCACACCGGTTTGTTAGACTCTCTCTCAAGACATCTAAGGGGTCTACGAAAGTACCCTAATTTGATTCACTCTCTCTCAGGACATAAACCTAGGATAGACTTGGGTTTTTTTTATTAGACTTGTTAGACAACGGTTTAAAGGTAAACTAGTTCAAACTCCTCTCGAAGCTCCTACCTAGCAATTTAATGACTTAGACCTAACAATAATCTCGCACCTCACAACTATTATTGAGAATTAGTAGAACACTTAATTTGTTTGATTAACCAATATTACTTCTAAGGTATGTTGCGTAATTTGACCCTAAAATTAAAGATTTATTATGTGATATAGACACTCATCAAAATCTAAAACCTAGCATGACTCTATTATGTGATAAAGACCGTCACCAAGATTCATGCGAAGCAATAAAAAAATTTCAAACTACTTAAAGCATGCATATACATCTAATCAATAATCAAGTCCACTACAATTCATAAATAAACCATAAATATTAATTATCCATTATAAAAATCAAAACTTTAGCAAAACCATTCATCCAAGTCTAGGTAGTTTAAGAGAATTAGCCAAGAAACATAGTCAAGAACGAAAATAATAAACAAGTCTCAAATAATAAAGAAGTCATAGTATCAAGTTTGAGAACAAAAGGTAACACAAACCGAACAATAACTCGTTGCCTAATCGACCCGAATCTTAAATCCCACTCTTGAAGCTCGATCCAATAAACTTTTTTTTGTCTTGATCGCCAACTGTGTAGCTTCCAGAATGTTCTGCTCCTCTTTTGCGTCCAAACTGGTTCGTTCGATGTTAACAGCAATAAGAATAATTCGTGCCTCCTCGTGCGTAGTGGTGCACAAATCGGGTTTTCTGAATACCCAGTTACGGGTATGGAACTGGGTTCGGGTACAATCGGGTTCTACAAAATCGGGTATTGACAATACCCGGGTCGGGTCCGGGTCCGGGTCCGAGTTTTATATAAAAATGTATACCCTACATACCCGGGTTCGGGTAGGGTTCGGGTCGGGTTTTCTAATACCCGGGTATTATAATACCATATTTTCGGGTTCGGGTAGGGTCGGGAATGGATCGGGTTGGGTTCGGGTTTGGTTCGGGTATGCCTCGGGTATTCATTTTTTTTGATAAATTATAGAAATATAAAATGCAAAACCTTTTTATTTCATAAAACATATAAATACATGACACCTAAATAATCATTGAACTGGATCGAATAAGATGATGAACATAGATAGCTTCGAATAACTTGATCGTCTTCGTTTCTTTTATAATAGTAGACTAGCGGTAAAACCCGTGTGCAAACATAGTAGATAGATTAGGATTCATTATGGTTTTATTTAATATCATAATTCACAAGTCCCCATGATCTCTTGCAAATCCCCTCCTTGAATTGTCTAATGGGTATTTTAGCAGCCTAAACTTCATGCGGCCCAACACCAATAAATTAGATGAACTCAAATTATAAAACTATATATTGATGTTGGCCTAGCCCTTTCTCTCGATCCAAATATATATATATATATATATATATATATAGGGGAATGCTAAAATGAGAACCACCTCGAGTTGTAAGAACCGTGAGAACTATACCGTAGGGGGCGCGGTGGACCAATTTTTTTTTCATAAACGTAGATGCATGTATTATAACAACATTTGTAAAAAAAATTCAAAAAAAAAAAACATCGTGTGTGTAGTTTTGAGCACCACAAGTTTGTGTTTACGGGTACCGTAAATTTTCCGGTTAAATTTACGGTACCCGTAAACACAAACTTGTGGTGCTCAAAACTACACACACGACGTTTTTTTTTTTTTTGAATTTTTTTTTACAAATGTTGTTATAATACATGCATCTACGTTTATGAAAAAAAAATTTGGTCGACCTCACCCCGAATCAAGTAGTTCTCACGGTTCTTACAACTCGAGGTGGTTCTCATTTTAGCAGACACTTATATATATATATATATATATATATATATATATATATATATATATATATATATATATATATATATATATATATATATATATATACTACTTTATAAAGCATATAGGAAGGATAGAATGGTCATTTGCCACTTTACAAGTCTTTGAAGCCCATTGTACAAACCTGTTAAGCACAAAGTGTTGAAAACTTGTTTTCAACACCTGATACCCACGCGGATCTTACCCGGATCAACTTGACCCGTTTTTAGTTTGATGGATCCAATATAATCTTTCTATCACTCTCTCTAAACCACAATCGTTTCATCCGCCGCTCCACCTTTCTCTACAAACCCTAGATCCTCCACCGCTCCTCCACCTTTCATCCATGGAACCGGTCGTCGCCATCACCGTCTTCTCCCCTTTCATCCATGGAACCGGTACCGTTTTTTACCCTATCTTGTAAGTTTTTTTTTAAATCTTTTTCAGATCTGTGATAATACTTTTAGATCTGTGTTGGTTTTGTGATTTTTTTAATGTTCTGTGAATGGATCAACGGAGAGAGTATATATTTTTGTATTGATTAGGGTTTTTGTTTTCTGGAAATATGAATATAGTTGAAGATGAAGACCGATGAACAGGTGAAAGAGAGAACACTGGGGCTTGGTTCAAGAACCTTCAAATTCATCCTTAGTGGTACCGTTTTTTACCCTATCTATAGTTTTGTTTGTTAAATTTTATATCTTTTAAGTTTTTTTTTAAATCTTTGTCAGATCTGTGATAATACTTTTAGATCTGTGTTGGTTTTGTGATTTTTTTAATGTTCTGTGAATGGATCAACAGAGAGAGTATATATTTTTGTATTGATTAGGGTTTTTGTTTTCTGGAAATGTGAATATAGTTGAAGACGAAGACCGATGAACAGGTGAAAGAGACAACACTGCGGCTTGGTTTAAGAACCTTCAAATTCATCCTTAGTGGTACCGTTTTTTACCCTATCTATAGTTTTGTTTGTTAAATTTTATATCTTTTAAGTTTTTTTAAACATCTTTGTCAGATCTGTTATAATACTTTCAGATCTGTGCTGGTTTTGTGTTTTTTTTAATGTTTTGTGAATGGATCTACGGAGAAAGTATATATTTTTGTATTGATTACGGTTTTTGTTTTCTAGAAATGTGAATACAGTTGAAGATGAAGACCGTGGGGTCTTCATTCTTTTGTGAGCATCATGTTGGCTGTTTGCTGGATGCACTCGTGAATCGTGGTCTGTCGAATACATTGGCTACTCGGATATTGGAGAGATTTTCATGGTTTCTAGGGTTTTTATGTCTAAATATGTGGAAGCTGGTGTTTTAAATTTTGATTTGGTTAAGTATTTCGTGTAAGGTAGTGTGTTGCTAAATTAAGTGATTTTTTAATGTAATTAGTGAATGCTTAGTGTTTTCTTGATCTGTAAGTTTAATATCTAGAAAGTGGTGTTTTAGTTTTTGATTTTTTAATTAATGCTTTTGCTTAAGGTAGTGTTTGTTGCTAAAATCAATTGATATTTTAGTTTAATAAATACATAGGAAGATAACAGAAATGAAGAGAAGGAATTGTTATAAAATAATTTCAATTTGTAAACTTCATATGGAGATTCTAATTCAGATGGAAAATTCTCAAATATTAGTTTAGGACTTACTGTTTGTCGGTCTAACTTGGCCTGACCCTGTCAGTCTAACCTGGCCTAAACCATTTTAAGTTGGCTGGCCTGATCCGTTTTAAGTCGATGCATCATTTGACATGAACACCACAAAAAGGATCATTTTCACCAACCATTGGGCTTGGTTTAGAAACCATAGGGGTGGATTTTGCTACGTAATGAAGGATTTAAGGAAACTTGGTATTAATTGAAGATTTAAAAGTTAAATGCTTTACTAATTTTAGATGCTACACGTTTATTGATCCTGGGATTTTATCTATATTTGAAATTGTTATCTAAGTTTATAAAAGGTTTAGTTCTCTTTAAAAGGTTTCATTTTGGTGTTGTCTTATATTTCATTGAGTTTTTTGCCATACAAAGGGATCGGCTGGCTCATGAGTCAAAACCATGAGTTAAAGTGTCGTTTTTTGCTATACAAAGGGATCGGCTGGCTCACGTCTACACTTTGGCAGATAATGATTTAAACGACAAATGACCACGCAGCAGCAAACGGGTGTAAAGCCTTTTAATGGCGCGTTTACGGCTGCAACTTGTGATGTATTTTTTTTGTTGTACAGCAACTTCTGATTGGATCTGGTGGCTGATGGGTCGTGGAGTGAAACCCTAACAACGTCGATGAGCTGAACGGTATATGAAGTCTAAATCTGTATTTTCATACGTTTTTGTTCGCTATTTGAGTCTGATCTGTTTAATATTTATACAGTGTTTGGATAGGGTTCAATGACACCGAATTGATGATTTTCTCTCTATTCGACACAAGATCTACTGTGGTTGACCTCTAGGTATCGTTATAAACCACATATAATGTTTTTTGTTTATTATTTGAGTCTGATCTGTTTATAACTTCTACATATGTGTTTGGATTTGGTTAACTTTATGTTTGCGACAAGAGTTATGTTTATTGACTTGAGCAATCATATTAATGGTTTTTTAATAGAAAATAAATATTATTAGTTCATTACCAACTAAAAAGATTCAGTAAAATATTTTATTGAGATTTTGTAATCACTAATCATATATTGACCAATGTGTAAATATAAGACATTCAAGATTTACCTTATCGGAGCAGGCGAGCAGGAGTTGCAGCAGAAGCAAGAGGTCGTGGAGCGAAACCCTAACAATGTCGACGAGCTGAACGGTATATGAAGTCTAAATCTGTATTTTCATACGTTTTTGTTCGCTATTTGAGTCTGATCTGTTTAATATTTATACAATGTTTGGATAGGGTTCAATGACACCGAATCGATGATTTTCTCTCTATTCAACACAAGATCCACTGGGGTTGACCTCTAGGTATCGTTATAAACCACATCTAATATTTTTTGTTTGTTATTTGAGTCTGATCAGTTTTTGTACTTGAATTCATCAGTTTTTGTACTTGAATTCATAAAGTTTAGATTGTTATTTATGGTTTCTAAATGCAGTGGGAAAACTACCAGCAACTCAAGCAAACCTTGATGTTTTCTTTGCATTTTAGGGGGAACATGGGTGCTTCTCTCCCAGGGCATACAAAACACAGGTTAATTGGCGACAGCTCGCCATATTTAACATATAAAAAAACTTTATATGTTAAATTTGGCGGGCTGCCGCCAATAACCTGTGTTCTGTATGCCCTGTGGAGAGATGCGCCCATTTTCCCCCTAAAAAGCATAGAAAACCTTAGGCGATTCAACCTGCCGCAAGTCGAAATCGACAATGAATCAGGTAAAAACTCTAAACAGCTTTGCACTTGCATCAAATGATAACTCTTTTGAATAAACTTATTGTTTGACAGATTAGATCAGCAACTGATGGATGTACAAACGCAGGCGAGCAGGAGTTGCAGCAGAAGCAAGAGCCATAGTAGAAGTCGAAGCTGTAGCAGAAGCCTGCAAACGCAGCAGAAGGTATGAACTGTGAAATTCAGTTTTTGTTCTTAGATTCATAGATAGAAGACGTTCTTAGATTCAATTTTTGTTCTTGAATTCATTTCTTGTTCTATAACTCAATTTTTGTACTAAAATTATCATTAACAATATTGTTTTTATTACTAAAACAATAATTTACAAATAGAGAAGTTTTTTTTATGAAACGGTATATGAAGTCTAAATCTATATTTTCATACGTTTTTGTTCGCTATTTGAGTCTGATCTGTTTAATACTTATACAGTGTTTGGATAGGGTTCAATGACACCGAATCGATGATTTTCTCTCTATTCGACACAAGATCCACTGGGGTTGACCCTGATGTTTTCTTTGCATTTTAGGGGGAACATGGGTGCTTCTCTCCGAGGGCATACAAAACACAGGTTATTGCCGGCAGCTCGCCATATTTAACATATAAAAAAACTTTATATGTTAAATTTGGCGGGCTTCCGCCAATAATCTGTGTTTTGTATGCCCTGTGGAGAGACGCGCCCATTTTCCCCCTAAAAAGCATAGAAAACCTTTGGCGATTCAACCCGCCGCAAGTCGAAACCGACAATGAATCAGGTAAAAACTCTAAACAGCTTTACACTTGCATCAAATGATAACTCTTTTTAATAAACTTTTTGAATAAACTTATTGTTTGACATATTAGATTAGCAACTTTTTGAATAAACTTATTGTTTACTTAGAATCCAATTTCAAGTTATAATCCAAAGACTTTTTTCATATTCTTAATAAGTCTTTAGTTAGAATAGTATCTTTTAATATATCTCAACCTTTTCAGAAACCAAGTCAAGTCAGAAATGGTCTGTTTGACTTTTGTCCTTTTTGTTTTTTTTACTACTTATCATAAATAGTCATGTCATCTGTAAAGCAAGATTTTACTATTAGTCTGAAAGAGAGCATGTTTCTAAAGCAAGATTAACAATATTGTTTTTATTACTAAAACAATAATTTACAAATAGAGAAGATTTTTTATGAAAACAATTAAAACCAGTCAACTATTACCCCTTTCATATTCTTAATAAGTCTTTAGTTAGATTAAATCATATAACCCTTTTTAGTTATCGTGTCCTAAAACCCTTAAATCATGTCCTAAAAGGATTATTTCTTAAATCATGTCCTCAAAGGATTATTTCTTAAATCATATAACCCTTTCTTAAATCATGTCCTAAAAGAACTTAAATCATATAACCCTTTCTTAAATCATATAACTGGTTTCACCTTTTTAGTTATCGTGTCCTAAAAGAATTATTTCTTAAATCATATAACCCTTTTTAGTTATCAGTCAACTATTACCCCTTTCATATTCTTAATAAGTCTTTAGTTAGATTAATATCTTCTAATATATCTCAACCTTTTCAGAAACCAAGTCATGTCAGAAATGTCTGTTTGACTTTTGTCCTTTTGTTTTTTTTACTACTTATCAGAAATAGTCATGTCATCTGTAAAGCAAGATTTTACTATTTTACTGTTGTCTGAAAGAGAGCTTGCTTGCTTCAGTCTCTATAAATACTTCATCAAGCTCAACACTCTACACTCAACTACACTCAACTGACGTACTGCTTTTACATCTCCAGCTGTAAAGCAAGATTTTACTGTTGTCTGAAATAGAGCATGCTTGCTTCAGTCTCTATAAATACTTCATCAAGCTCAACACTCAACAAACACTCAACTACACTCAACTGAGACGAATTGAACTTTCAAATTGTAAGTTTATCTCAGTTCAACTAAATCCTACTTTTAAATCTTGCATCAATTAAACCTTCTAAACATCAACCTAACAACTTCTATTTTACTTCGATTTCAGAATTTATTGACTCTTTGCATCTGGATCTTACGTTGTTTCTCGGCTCTCACATCAAGGTTTCACATTTTTTGTCGGCTTTTTACATCTGCCTCTTGCATTGTTGTATGTTCTTCCAAATTTCTTGGTTTTTTTGTAACTTTTAACTGTGTCTTTAAACTTTAGAAGGTTGTAAATGTTGAAATAACTGTGGTTTTTGGATCTGTATTGTTTAACTACCTCTTTGTTTTTTTATTAATTAGTTTTTGTTGTTGAATCCAGATGTATTGTTTAACTGCCTCTTTTTATTAATTAGTTTTTGTTGTTGAAATCCTGTCAAAATTTTATTTGGTTGAAGGTTGATTGTTTGATACAACTGTTTCCTGATTGTTTGATATAACTGTTTGATATAACCATTCGTTTTTTTACCATTTAACGATTCGGGTCGATTCGGGTTGAAACTTAAAACAGATCATCTAAGATGAACCGATTGTTTGATCTTTTTATCATTAATTTTTTTATACGAACTAATGATTTAAAAGATATTTATAAAAATCAGTTTAAACTAAGAAAACATAACCCTTAAATTACCATACATGTAAACTATAGGTCGGCAACTGATTTGGTTTGTGGCTTTCCAGATTTTTTCCGATGTTAACATTAAATTTAGTATGCAAATATTCACTCAAATTAGTGTTAATATTTTTCGAGTTGCACATTAAATTTTAAATACTAATACCTCTTTTATTATATTATACTACATATACATTTATCAAGTTGGTTATAGTGTTATAGACAACACCTTTCATTCCAGTTTGTACATATTAGTTTGATGGATTACATATTAAATTGTTGGCCTTTGATATCAAAAACAGTTCCACCATCACTTCATTCAAAAAAAATATGATTAGCATCATGTAATATCAATTCCGAGGATTCTAAAAATGTTCAACAATTTTATAGGATTCATGTCCATTTATCAATTTGAACAATGCACACAAGGTTTTCAAACAATTAGAACTAGAACTGCATCCATTCATAGAGTTTCTTACAATTGACCCAGTATTTTCATAAACATACAAAAATAAAAATCAAACGATTAGAAATAACTAAACTGATAAATTACATAACAAAATTACCATTAACAATTTGATAAAAATCTATTACATTGTGTGCATATAATGTTCCTCAAGTTGCACATTAATTTTTAAATACTAATACCTCTTATTTACTGTTTTAATTTCATATGTTTTCTGGGTAATTTTTCATTTACTATTGTCTGCGTGGTTTATTACCAATTCAAGAAAACCCATAATACAGTGTCTCCTAAAGTAACATAAATTTTATTAACAACCAATGGGCAAAATATTTACGAAGATTGATTGGTTCGATTAAAGTTAAATAAATGAATATGAAGGTGTTACTTTAGTGTGCGTTTGCATCTCTAAAATTATAGAAGTAAACTTTATATTAGAGTGATTTAGCTTATATAAATGTAAAAACAAATAAAAGAAAAAGGCGTTAAGAAAAAAAGAATTATATTTTGGTTAGTTAAAAAGTAAATAAAATATAAAGAGTAGTTGTTTGGAGATAAATAGAATTATAAAAATTGTATGTTTCAGTTTACACAATCCTTTTTTTTATATTTAACCAAACTATTTTTATTTGCTTTAAAATTGATCTTTATATCCAATCAAAATTGTATTTTTCAGTTTATAAATCACTCCAAACAAATATCAATTGAGAGGTATGGGTGGTGGTTATCCAATTCCCGTTGAACCACAAGGGTCAACAAACCATGGACGATCATCCCGTCGCCATTTAAACCTTCCTGATTCAAACCCTCTAACTTCAAACCCTGAAGTTAGAAACCCTTTTCGTCCGATGGCAAACCCACCTCCGGTGTCAAACCCACCTCCGGTGGCAAACCCTCATCCGGTGACAAACCCTGAACATGATGATCCATTTGGTTGGACGGATGAAGAGTTGAATTGGGCGTATGACTATACCTTCGCTCAACTACAATTTGGTGGACTACAAATTGAGGAGGGGCATCATCGTCCGGTGGCAAACACTCCTATACTGCCTATGCATCCTCCACCTTCAAACCCCCCTTATGTGGAAAACCACAGTCAATCACAAGAACTATCGAGCTGGGCTGAAGGGTACGAAACTGACCCTGGGGCGGTTTACGAACCACCATTGGATGAAGAAATGGTTTGGGAACCTTAGAACAACTTTGATGATGACTGTAGTTTTTTTTTTCTCGAATTAGTTTGAATCTTAATTATGTAAATTTTAATTATGTATTAGTTTAATTTTAAATTTGTTGTTTAATTTTAATCATGTTTTAGTTTAAGTTTAAGTTTCTGGAGTTTTTATTTTTTTAGTTAACTAACATTGAACACTTAATAGGATATGTCTGATCATTTTTCCGTTGAAGAATTTTCATCATTGAGAAATGATAGAGCATGGTATAATATAATCTTTGTTAAGGTGGAGTTTATTTGGCATGACGTCGATGAAAAGAGATTAGTGGTTATTTTTCTTGATCAACACGTAAGAACATTATTTTAATTTACTTTGTGTTGTATGAGTAAGCGTTTTTCCACCACTAAATTTCTTTTCTTTTTAGAGAAAAAAAATGTTGCGTTCGTCCCACAACATTTGATACACATATATAATGACGCGGCATTGATGGGTGGTTTTTTTTCCATAAATCATTTCCAAATTGAGAATCTCATCTATCATGTGTGCCCAAAATACCAGAATTACGTGTTAGTTTGGTCCTAGAAAAAAATTGTCATCAACGAATATACAAAGCTTTCTTCACTTATGCTTACGATTCCAAGGGGTGCTTCTTTATATCCATTGGTCCCTTCCATTATAGAATTGAAGCATGACAGGAGACCTCAAATGGATATTGTTGGTGCATATAAATTCTCTATCTATATTTTTTATTAAATATATATAACTTTATATATGTATGTATAATATATGGTGTATACGATTTGGCTGATTTTGTTATAGATGTGGTTGGGAGAATAATAGAAGGCAAACGTGATCGATGTTGTTTTGAACTTTCTCTTCAAGACAAGATGTAAGTTATTATTTATTATTAACATATTACAAACATAATATTTACAGTATATGTAAGAAAATAATATTATTAGAAGAACTTTAACCCAAAATCGTAATATACAGTGGTCACACAATACAATTGTTTTTGTCTGCCCTGAAGCCTTCCGATGTTATACGTTCCATTCGAGCCGTGCAACAAAGGTCTATCATATATGTATCACGTGTCAAGTTGGTTCATCTACCAGATAGTATGTTATGCTTTACACATGAACATTCTAAAAATTAGTTAGATTTAATGGCTCATGTAATTTAATAAAAATTATATTTTATTTGTTATTTCAGTTAATATTTTGAAGTCTACGGAGTTGAGTACGATTACGTACGAACCAGATATGGTCGAGGCACGGGATATTTAAATTATGGATCGTTATCCAAGTTTGTGTTTAAGTTAGAAACATTTGGTGTTGTTTTATGTTTAGTTGTTGAATATTAAAGTCTCTCTTAGTGTTTCATGTTTTGCTTTTTGTTTCCCTCATATTGAAGTAATTGTAGAAGTATGCTTTACTTTGTTATTACAAGTATGTTATATTACTTGATTTACATGTAATGGTTACACCTATGTTTCACCAAACTATAATCTTCTTAGATTGGACAACTAAATAATCATTATCTGTGTTAAACAAAGGTATAACCATGGCTGACCTTCCTGTTCATACAATCGTGTTTGAGATATTAACGAGGGTGCCAGCGAAGGATGTAGGTCATTCTAAGAGTGTATGTAAGCAATGGTATGCGTTACTGTCAACACAAGATTTCGTAAGGATACATTCTTCTCGCTCATTAGTTTCATCTAACCAGAGAGTTCTACTAATTGACGACCTAACATGCTCTGTTCGTCCGATCATCTCTAAATCCAATGACTATGGGCCAAGCTCCATAGTTACATTTCCATTCCATCACCAAAATAATGATGTCTCAATACTTTCACATTTGAATGGATTGTTGTGTGTTTGCTTGAATCATACATACGAGCTGCTTCTTTGGAATCCAACAACTACTGCTTCCAAGCGTTTGTCAACTCCTGATTCTCATGGATTCTATATAAATAACCTTGATGTCGTTGGTTTGTACGTTGATGCTGACGATGATTACAAGGTCTTGCATATAAAGCGTAGGAGTGGTGTACTTGGTGTCTATGTTTATTCTAGGGAAGTAGACTCTTGGAGAAATATTCCTTTCATAACAAGACAAGAGTACCTAAGCCCTCATTTCAATTGGTCAGCTGGCACATTTTGTGGTGGTACTCTATATTTCACTGTTTGCGAATGTTGGCTTGGAGGTACGAAAAGGGTGATTTGTTTTGATGTTAATTCGTAGCAGTTCAAGGAGATAAGCTTTCCACCCGTTCCTTCTATAAGAATGGTTCAAGGTGTTTTAGTGAATGTGCAATATCAAAAAACAGAGTGGGGCCGCTAAACTGATTCGGTCTGCCAAAATAATCATATGGGATGAAGCGTCGATGGCTAAACGACAGGCGATAGAGGCAGTCGATCGTACATTCCATGTTGGTGCATACATCTGTCGACTTCGTCTTATATCGAGTCTGGGTTGCGTTGCGGATCTGAAGCATGACATCATAGAGATGACATCACAAGTGACATCATAGAGATGACATCACAAGTGACATCATCATGATAACTTGGACGCATGAAGACATATTAGAAGGTTCTGTTTGAAAGAAAATGTAATATTGCATGTCCGTTAGAATTGGATTTTGATAGTGACCGTTTGAAGTTGTCATGTTCGTTTGAGGGTGACCGTTTGAAGCATGCATGACCGTTTGAAGAGGTGACCGTTTGAAGGGTGGCATGTCACCTTCAAACGGACAGCTCTAGCCTATAAATACCCTTCAAACGATCACATTTGTAACAGAGATAGTCAAGTGATACCGAGGTGCTGCCGGTTTTTTCTCTGATTGTAAACGTTGTTAATTGAATATACAAGAGGTTTAAGGTGTATTTCAAGCTGTTTTCAAGTTCGTTTCTCTGTTTCCGCCTCTGAAACGGACGAGAGCTTTTCTGAACGACTCGTTCGGGTCAAGACACGCCATATTCAGCTTGAAAATCTGATTTCTACACCTTCTTTCACAAAATTAAAATTTTTTACGGTTAAAATCGGCTCAAAATTTCACATTATACTCGCAATCATGTTTTAACAAACCCTTGAAAGTTTCAGCTTAAAATTCGAAGTAAAAATGGACTGAAAACTGGTGTCCGTTTGAACGTAACCTGACCCTACCGTTTGAAACTGGACATGACCGTTTGAACGTAACCTGACCCTACCGTTTGAAAATGAATATGTCCGTTTGAAAATATTGGGTTAACCGTTTGAGGATTGCCTTCCGTTTGAAAGTATCGTTTGTAGGTGACATGACCGTTTGAATCTTGACTACCGTTTGAAAGTGGTTCAGTGTTCATGTGATACGTGTCTTGATTTGATAATTGTCATCAGACACATGTGATTCCATTTAAAACAAAGTCAGATTGCATGTGACTTGATAAGTCATTGTCGGAACATTAAACTTTGAAAAAAGGTGTCAGGTGTGCATGTAGATAAACCTTATATCATCGGCCCATGTGACTTTAATTCTTGCGGCCCAATCAGAGTTTTGAGAATTAATATTGATACCGAGGACATATATTGTGTCAGCACCATTTTCGATACATGTGATCATATTAATGAATATGTGGTGTTGTGAATTAAGTTTGTCGGTCACATTCATTTAAAGGTCCAGTCAGTTGTTTGATTTGCATGTATTGAACGGCCCGGTTTTAGGTGATAAGTATGTGTAAAGGGAGGTTCAAATCAGTCTAAGCATATTTCTAGTCACAACCAATCAAGCTCATTCATTCAGTGGTGATTTCACTCAAACAATATTGGAACGAGTTCGCAAATCTTCGACACGAGTTTTAGATTGTTTTCATCAACACACACTGTTACGTATTCAGTTTGTTTAAACTGATTGTTTGTTTGTTTGTTTGCAGGTATTTCCCGAAGTATCACCTGATTATTGAATCATGGCTGAGGAATTCTACAATGCTCATCAGAAAAGAATCCCGATTTTTCCAGATCTTGGAAGTGATGTTGATACGGATGATGAGGAAAAACATCTCAACAGAGCTAGAAAAGGCATAGACCCTACTAGTTTTAATTTGTTTTTTTGCAGATAAAATGGAGATGTTGTATCAGAAGAAGATGGCAAGATTGAGGAAAGAGCTGGAAGCAGCAAAAATGCAAATTGATGAAAAGACAAAGACAGAAGTTGAAGATGGAAATGTTGAACCAGCAGATGAAGAAGTGACTGAGAAAGTTGTAGAGAAAATCGTTGAAGTGGAGAAAGTTGTTGAAAAGATTGTTGAGATAGAAAAAAATAGTTGAAGTTGAAAAGATCGTTGAAGTTGAGAAGATAGTAGAAAAAGTGATTGAAGTTGAAAAACCATGTGTAAAATGTTCAGAATCTTGCAAAGCTTGTGAGGAAAAAGATATGAAGATTGCTGAGTTAGAGAAGATTAAAGAAGATTTATTGTCCGATGTGAAGTATGTAAAGGAGTCATATGATGTGCTCAACAACACAGTTGATCGTCTGAAAAAAACAAATATAGAAATTGAAAAAGCGATGGAAAAAATGAGCGCAACATTAATGACAAAGCAGAGCGTTATAAATGATTACATCAAAGACTGTGCTAATCTGAAGAAGGAAGTGGAACTTGAGAAGATTGAGAGTGAAATGATTAAACGATTACTGTTAAGTTACACTACGTGTGATTATTTGATTGATCGTGTTTATCCTACTGTTGCAGGTCTTGAAGCATTCATGGAGAAAAAGTCTGAAAATACTGATACTGGTAAGAAACAAAGTGTCAAGTATAACAGATGTCCGCCCCCGATCCATGAAATTTATTCTCCAAGGAATCCTAACGAGGAGCGTCTAAAAAAGGCAGTCAACATCAAGTTAAAGTCTGAAATCATTGATGAATTACCAGACAATATTGATGTTACATTCACAGCGTCTGACACTGATCATGAGTCTGAGTTAGTAAAGAAAGTTGTCGATCAGGTGTTAGATACGGATGAAGAGTCAAAGTCAGAGTCTAAGTCAGATAGTTCGAGTTCGTCTGAGAAGAGTCCGAGTTCACCGGCTAAAAGGGTATATAATAATGAATTCCTTCTATCAAAATCTAATTTGAATGACGGATCAATCAAAGTGGCTTATACTTTGTATGATTCAGACATATTATATTCTGATGAGGAATTTCCAATAAGAAGTGTAAAAACTGAAATGATCAAACAGGTTTTCAAATTAACAGAAATTAATATTTCTGAAATAAAAGATTTAAATCTTGATGGAAAACCTAAAAAGTACATTTCAAGAGTTCAACAGAGATTGAACAAGAAAAAGGGTTACAGTTATGGTTCTGGTTACCGAAAGAAACCAAATCATAATGGTAATCTTAAAAAGAAAGGTCTTGGTTTCAATTCTTCAGAAAATTATAAAAATCAGAAAACTTATAAACCAAAAACAAAATTTGTTTCAGGAGGAAGTTCAGAGGATGAACAGAAGAAACCGTTCTGGAAGCAGTCAAACCAGGAGTTTCTTGCTGAAGTGAAGAAGAATGTGAGAAAGTTTGCTCAAAGAGTTGACAGAAGAACCTGTTTCAAATGCCAAGAAGTTGGACACATAGCTTGGAATTGCCCCAAGACCAACTACCAAAAACAGAAAGTTTCTTCTAACTCTGTTTTGAGAAAGACTTGTGTTGATAAGAAAGAACAACCTGTAAAAAATGTTAAAAAGTTTGAAAATTCTACTTCTGAGGTAGGAGAAAGTTCAAAAAGATTTTACAAAAGAAGAGTTGATTTAACAAAACAAAAATGGGTTGTAAAATCTGAAAGAAGTTCTGACAATGAATCTGATTCCATAAAATCAGAGGAGTCATGTGTTGAGAAAAAGATTGATAATTTCGTTCCTGAGTTGAACGACGAAAACTTTCCGTCATTGACAATAGATTATTTGAAATCAAAAGGTAGGGTTGAGATTTCAGATCAATTCTTTGCTGATAAGAAAGAATTTGATGCTGAAAAGGTGTTTAATGGAAATGTTAAACATATTTTTGGTAAGATGGTTGCAGGAAAAGTGAAAGGAGCTAAAGAGTTCTACAAATCAAAGTGCTGGTGGGACAGATGTGATCCAGAATCTCCCAAGGATGGTCAGCCTTGGGGGAAAGTTTTTCCAAACTAAAAATTCTGACTTGCCGGAGCTCCCAGGTTGGTAAGAGTGGAGCAGGAATCGGCATCTTTCTTAGCAAATGATCCTACAAGTGGTACAGTTGGTAAAGTACAGGTGGTATATTTAAATTGTTATATTTTGATTTACAAGTGATTATGGTTGGTGAGTGAACCTGTAAGTGGTTGAAAGAGGTTTTCATTGACAAGTGGTTAATTAAGGTCATTAAGTTGAACTTGATTGGACCATACTTACAAGTGATATTTTGGAAAACAATGTGATGAACCCCTAACCTACAAATGGTTTATGAAAATCAACAAAACTAATTTTCCGGAAAAACCATTTGATTAAAACAAACTTAAGTGTTTTGAAATCACAATGGGAAAATAGTTTGTTGTGAGGGGGAGTTCCGATTGTTTATGCCAAGTGGATGGAGAATTGAAGCGATTTGATATCGGTTGTCATTTTTTGTAGAGTTTATTTTCAAATTTCCTAAAATGTGTTTGCATTTTAGGGGGAGTAAAAATTTTCAGAAAATCCAAAAACATTTGAAAATTTGAAAAAGTAAAAAACATGATAAAATCAAAAATTGAGTTTTGTTGTATAAAAGAGGAAATGATAGTACATCAGTGGGTGATCACGGCATGCTAAAGAAATGGAAAGTCAAAAAGTGATAAACGGTCTCACTGATGATATGCCAGTAGGTTTTTGAACATCTCTTGGATATCGTGGGTAACATCTCTTGGATATATGGGTAACCCCCGAAATCTTGTTTGAAGGACCCCTCTTTCTGAGATACTAGGTCTTTATGCTTAGTGATATCTGGGGTATTATCTCGGGACTTCTGATAATGCGGAAGCAATGGCCTAGTCCCCGGAGAATACTTTACGCTTGCTTGTAAAATAGCGCCGCCCTCAGCATAAATGACGAGACAATAAAATTGCTAATCAATGCTGTTGTAAAAAACATCCTCTAAAGGGGACCCACCAAAAGTCGAGCCGTCATCTCTCTGCTGAACGGAAGTTCTGACCTGAGCTCTCACGGTTTCGCAATTTAACCCCTTACAGATATCATCTAGGTATACTCACCTGTAAGACTGAATATTGGGATCTGGATACGGGAGTATATTCAAGTGGTGGGACAAGCGATTAAGTTTAAGTCTCTAAAACATTAATTTCATATCTCAAAACAGTTGAACTTTGTGTGAGAATTTAAGTGGATCAGTATACTGACAATCTAAGTGAATTGTTTAGAACTTAAAATGTTTAAAGCTTAACGGTGTTGGTGATGTGTCTCATAAACTGATATGATCCTCTTACGCAAACTCACAAAAATATTGTTTGTAAATATTTCTTTGCTGCAACTCATTTCTATATTCAAAATCCAAAAAGATTTTCGGTGTGTTTTAGCATAAGTTTTGAAAAATTCAAAAAGATTTTAGACAACTGATGTTGAAAAGCTGATTTTCAAAATTCCGAGTGCTGAACATGACGAACAGGTTTGGGAAAGTTTGTTTGAAGATGTTTGAAATGAAAATGATATATATTCAAGTGGTTCATCAGAAATTGACATGATAAATCTTTCTATTCAGGGTTGTGTCTTCAAGTGATTAGCAAAGTTTCTAAATTTGTTATATCTTATCTTTTATGAAACTTATGTTTTGGGTAGAGAATATGCAGGTGAGTTAGATTATGATACCTGAACCTGTGAAAGCCAGACTACGATCCCAGCACATCTTGAGGGGGAATCTGTTAGAGAAAGAGAGTCTGAAGATGCAAGAGCTAGGAGCCAGAGATCCTGAAAGAGAATTGGAGATAGGATAGAGCCAGATAGAGATCATCAAGGAAGCCCAAAGACTGATAAAGACTGAAGATTGAGAAGACTCGACACTTAAGACTCGTCAACATCTGAGGGGGAGTCTGTTGGTGCATACATCTGTCGACTTCGTCTTATATCGAGTCTGGGTTGCGTTGCGGATCTGAAGCATGACATCATAGAGATGACATCACAAGTGACATCATAGAGATGACATCACAAGTGACATCATCATGATAACTTGGACGCATGAAGACATATTAGAAGGTTCTGTTTGAAAGAAAATGTAATATTGCATCTCCGTTTGAATTGGATTTTGATAGTGACCGTTTGAAGTTGTTATGTTCGTTTGAGGGTGACCGTTTGAAGCATGCTGATCGTTTGAAGCATGCATGATCGTTTGAAGAGGTGACCGTTTGAAGGTTGGCATGTCACCTTCAAACGGACAGCTCTAGCCTATAAATACCCTTCAAACGATCACATTTGTAACGGAGATAGTCAAGTGATACCGAGGTGCTGCCGGTTTTTTCTCTGATTGTAAACGTTGTTAATTGAATATACAAGAAGTTTAAAGTGTATTTCAAGCTGTTTTCAAGTTCGTTTCTCTGTTTCTGCCTCTGAAACGGACGAGAGCTCTTCTGAACGACTCGTTCGGGTCAAGACACGATCCTACATTCCAAGACATTATAGGTGTTAGTCTCCCATTTGGTGGAAAGATAATGGTTATGGGAGGTGACTTCAGACAGGTGTTACCGGTTATTAAACGTGGCACTCGAGCACAGATTGTAGACTCCAGCGAATGTCACCTCTTTGGTCTTTGACTAAGAAGATGCGGTTGACCATAAATATGAGAGCGCTGAAAGATCCATGGTTTTCTAAATTTCTTTTAAGAGTCGGTGATGGAACTGAAGAACCAATGGAAGGAAACTATATCCGCATACCCGATGACATGACAATTCAGTGCAACAACAGAGAAAACGCTATAAAAGAATTTATCCATGCCATATTTCCATCAATTGAAGATAATGTATATTCTTCAGATTATATAATATCTAGAGCAATATTGTCCACTAAAAATGATAGTGTTGACGAGATTAATAATCAAATGATTGAAATTTTTCAAGGGGAGGAAAAAGTTTATTACAGTTTTAATGAAGCTGAAGACGATCAGCGCAACTTCTATCCGGTCGAGTTCTTAAACTCGCTAAATGTTAGTGGTTTGCCGCCTCATAAGCTTCGTTTAAAAATTGGATGCCCAATAATATTGTTACGTAATATCGATCCATCACATGGCCTGTGTTATGGCACGCGGTTGATAAGTAAGGGTTTCATGCGAAATGTTATTGATGCGGAAATTGCAGTCGGTCAACATGCCGAAAAAAGAGTTTTTTTTTCCAAGAATCCCTCTAACCCTTTCTGAAGATGACATGTTCCCATTCAAGCTGAAAAGAAAACAATTTCCAATTTGACTTAGCTTTTCCATGACGATTAATAAAGCTCAAGGTCAAACAATTCCGAACGTTGGTATTTATCTACCGGATTCTGTATTTTCACATGGACAACTTTATGTCGCGTTATCAAGAGGGATTTCAAGACAAAGTACCAAGGTGTTGGTACATCTCGCCAAAGAATTCAAACAACGCGGAGTTTACGCATCAAATGTTGTCTACCAGGAAGTGTTGCGTGATTAATTAATCGCATCCGTATAAAAAAGAAGGTAAGTTAGTAGATTTTGTGCCTTATTTGCTTCCAGAAATTACCTTTTAATTACTATTTTAAACCACCTGTAGGCGTCTAACATTTTTTTTATGTGTCAAAATATGGTACAGTAGAGGAGAAGATACAAGAAAGTAATAAGCGAACGGATGTATTGGTAAAATAGGAAGAGATACAAGAGACTCCCCGCATGGTGTTTTTATTGTTTTGTCCAGCTAATTGACTGTTTTGAACTCTTCTTGTTTTTAATTACATCTACTTCCTTGTTTTGTACTATTCTTGTAGAAGATCACCAAATAATCGATAAACTAACAGAAAAACCAGTGCCATTATATCACGAATAAGAAAACTAACTTAAGTACTATACAATATTTCATGAGACGACGGATAAACTAACGGTAAACAATTATACTATTGTAAATTGCCACTCCCGCCGCATCGCGCGGGTAAGTGACTAGTATATATATATATATATATATATATATATATATATTGCAGCAACCCTCTAACTTATAAAATAGAAATAGTGGCCTCCGCCCACTCACAGAAAATAGCTAGCGGCAATTTTATTTCGGTCACTGGCGCCCCACTCTACCTAACTGGCTGGTTATTTCCATACTACTCGTTTTTGCTCCTTTTGCACCAAGACCCAACACAAAATAATATAATATAACACTAAAACTAAATAAAAACAAATAAAAACTATACAATAATTACACACTTTACACGGGACATATAGGTATATTTTACCACACATCAATCAACAAAAAAAGGGAAGCAAATGTTTAAGTGTTGTGAAAAAGCATACCTCAGTATTCTGAAATGTGAGCCTCCATTCGTAAGCAGCCATATACCTGTTTTTTCCTCGTACCCAATGTGCGCTAAATTTGCAATCAAAACTGCCCATACAAAACATCTCGCTGCAAAGTAATCGGTTGCCACAAGTCCATATACGGGCCTGACCCGTACACCAGGAGGGTCCAGCCCAGTTTCATTATCCAGTGACATATGATCAATCCAGCGCAAGGGCCTGCAGTTAATACACAATAAATATTATTTTAAAACTTAATAGTCTGTTGTGATTGGATATGCTGGTAAGTAACTGTAACTTCAATGGTAAAGACTAAAGAAGCTAAAATATAAACACAGTCTCATTCTCCTGTTGCCATACATTTTCTATCTTCAATGATTTTAACATAATGATATTGATTTCCATCTTTCAATTATTAATTGAAAACTGAAGCACAAAACATTTTTAATTTGACCCTTATTAGTTATTATAGATTGAATAGTTATTATAGATTGATTTTTAATTTGACCCTTATTAGTTATTATAACTAAAGGTGATTTTTGGAAATGATATTAGGAAGTAAAACCCTAATCTCTGCTAAATGAAGGTCCAGCGTGTCCTCACCCTCGATTTCCCTTCACAATCTTAAGGTTTCTTTTTTCTAATTCCCTCATTTGAGAACCTCTGTCAAGCTTTGTAGTGCAGAGCCCATAGAGGACCTCCGTCAAGCAATACCTAAAATCCTGTAGACAGTGAAAAAGAGCCCATAGAGTCACATCCAATCAAGCAACTCTGTTCGCTTATTGTTATACATCCGTATTTCCACAATGACTCGATTAGTAGTATACTTGTTGGCTGTAGAAATGAGCTCAAATGACCATTTACAGGCAACACATGTGATAATGGCATAAGTCTTTGCATCAGTTAGGATGACTACCATATCATATGATCCAAAGTCAACACTTAAAACCTATTGTAGAATCCTACAAACAATTGATAATATTTAGAAAAATGAACAAGAAGAAGATACCTGAATTGAATTTTAGGTGCTGGAACATGGTGTCTCAAGCAATGAAGAAGATGTTGTTAGGGTTTACAATATTAAAGGAGAACCACTACACAAAAATGTTTTGCAAATAGAGTTTACAATATTAAAGGAGAACCACTGCACAAAAATGTTTTGCAAAGAGAAAACAAATCAGGAGGACGACGATGGTGGTGAATCATTTAGTAATGCTTAAAACACGCTTAAGATATAAATATAGTCTAACAAACATTAATTTCAATAATGTAAACATCTCCGATCCAAACTATTCAGATCGGATCGCGAGATCTTTAAAATAGCGACCTAAATTCAAAACATGTAAATCGAGTCCCAATACACTGCATGAATATCACCAATTCGAAGAAAAAACAGTTGAAAACCTTATAATCCAAAGAGGATAAGAGAATTTTATTAAACCTTATAATCTAAATTAGAGAAGAGAATTTTATTAAACCTTATAATCTAAACCTTATAATCAAATTGGGCTTGGAGAAAACAGTGGCTGAAACCACTGTTGGGTTAAAACTGTGGTTAAAACACTGTTTTAGCGGAACAATGGTTTCAAACCACAGTTTTAACCCAACGGTGGTTTCAACCACTGTTTTCTCCACAAAACACTGTTTAACCCAATAAAATATTACCCAATAGTGGTTTCAACCACTGTTTTCATGAAGCCCAATTTGATTACAATAGTGGTTTCAACCACTGTTTTCAAACCCTATAAAATGTTACCCACTATGCAAGTGCATAAATAAAATATTACCTCAGCTTCAAAATCCTCTTCTCCAATGCTTACGATGTTGCACCGTTTTCTACATCAAACAGATTCATTGCACCGCTTTCGACATCTAACTGAATCGGTTTTTAACTACAAGTAACAATTATTATCAATAAGCTTAGGATTGAAATTTGTAATGTTAACAAAGTAAAGGATCAACTTAAAGAATACAGAGCAACACTGACCCTCCATCAAAATCTGTGTTATGCATGTATTTTAACCATCTACAGAGGTTTGAATTTACTCAAAGGTTCGGTGTTCAAACCGCAATCTACAGAGTTTTTATTACTATTACATGCAGTCAAAAGTAAAATAAAATTGTTCGAAATCTAATGTATTTCACACATTACCTTAAATAAAGCAAAGTACACCTCCGCTACCCGTTTTGCCACTTTTGCACCGTCACCATAATGACTTAGGCGAACCTGGCTTAAAAAATTAACCTGTTCATAATAAACAGCTTGCATCAGATGCTAAATTAATGATTAAAATGTTAAGTAATAAGTTGTAAGTGTTTGTAGCATACAACATGGTACTTGGCTCGCATCACCAAATGAGGTCTGAAAAGAAAATTATCCACTTCATCGATCACAACCGCCTGTAAAAGTTCAAATATATTAGCAAGAATAAGAATTTCAATTTTTATAATATAAAAAAATGGATACTAAAGTGCTTAGACTGCTTAATAAATAGTATACCATCATATTTGGATGATCTGACAAAAGCTTTGACAATAAATAATCTACATTAAACGCAACCTTATTTTCAGGATCCCTTAGCTGCAAGCAAGAAATAAATTAACAAAAGTCATCTATAATTGTTTTCTTTATAAAATGAGATGTTAATACAAACAACATTAAACCTTATTCACAAGTGTAGAGAGCAATCTGCGTTCTTGTACTGACTTGCTGTTCATCAATGTATAAATGGTCCGGAAGCATTAAAAAAATCTAACATTACTGAAAGTTTGTGTGCATAGAGATTATGACATATATACATACATAAAAGTAAGTGAACCTTTAGCGCTTTATCCTTAAGTGTAGACAGTACATCTTTAGAGGCTTCTTCAAGTGCAAATATATAGCACTCATATCTGCATTCAAACACGATCAAACTGATTATATAAACGTATTGAGTTATTTCAGAGTTCTTATTTGATATATTTATTTTTAATGTTGTGAGAATCATCTATAAATGTAACTTACTTAGTACATGGTTTTGTAACATAGTATGATTTATCTTTGTTTTAGGCATTCATCTGTGATTGTACTGTCATCCATTATTCTTGCAGCTTCGACGGTTGCCCTATAACAATTTACTCAATTTCAAAACAACAACAACAATTTACCTAATAACGTACAAAAATCTAATTATTATCCTTATATAATACAAAAATCACAAATTATATTCACTTTTGCCCAAACATTCAAAAAATTCAAGTCACACTAATCATTTTATCTATAAATCGAAACCCTACATAGAACACCTAGAAGAGAGCCTTGGTGAGAGGAGGGTTTTCAATCAAGATTTGCCACGCTTGGTCCAGGTTCTGTTCTAATATCAATCACACTGAGTTAACACCTGGAAGAGAGCTTTGGTGAGAGGAGGGTTTTGAATTAAGACTTCACTCGCTTGGTCCTGGTTCTGTTCTATCAATGCCTGCATAATATTCAAATCGATGGTAAAGATGATGAGTAAACAGTACCTAAGGGTCAAGATTGGCGACGTAGGCGGTGTGTTGACCTAGGAGATTCGTCATCCCCTTCTTTGCAGTTTGCTAATGGAATTCTCAAGCTCCGATGAGAAACAGAGTGTAACACCCCGTGTTTCGAAAGTCAAAGTCAAAGTCAAGATTGAAGTCAATGGGAGACAAGATTGCTAATTGCGATCTGTCACTCCTTGCTCAATTCCTGTTTTGACTTCTTTGACTTGTAGTTAGTCTATTTTATGCTTGATGTTAGTTGTATTATTTGGAGTACTTATTAATAATCGAGGATTATTCGATATTTAACGCATGTTTTATCGCAATCGCAATCGCACTCGCAACTCGAATTACGCATTCTGGATATTGCTCTGTGTGTGTGTGCCTTATGTGTTACATGTGCATCTTTAATTATGTTTATGTGTGGTGATTAATCAAAGCGCAATCGAAACTCAATCGCAATCGAATCGCAAACGCTAAACGAATATGAAATAAGGATGATTGTATGTTGATATAGTAGTTGGGATTAAAAGTAATTTCACTAGGAAACTCTATCGCATCGCAACGCTCGCAATCGCAATTGAAACAGCAAAACTCATCGCGCCGTGCCCTCCAATCGTGTGGCCAGCCGATCGAGCTGCCACCCGATCGAGTTGCCACCCGATCGGGCTGCCACCCGATCGAGGTGCCACTCGATCGAGTAGTCACCCGATCGGGTTACCACCCGATCAACCAGCCTTACCACCCCCTTTCCTTTTATGGTAAGCCTATAAATACCCCCTGTCAACATCACAAACTTACTATTTTCGGCACCTCTCATCCGACCAACGTTCTTGCCCACTTTTCTCCAGATTTCTCGCAATTCTTGTAAGTTTTCCACCTAAATCTTGTACTTTCTTGATCTACACGCACTCCTACACCTTTCTATCTTTTAAATCTTAACTTTTAACCGTGAAATCACTAGATTTGAGGTGTTCTAGGATGATGTCATCATATTGTTCTTATGAACTTCATGATTTGGCTTCAATCCTTCAAAAACAACTTAGATCTGAACGATTTCCACATAAATATACAAAGATCTTTCATAGATCTGAACATAATCAAGGTGAAAAGGATTGAAAGATGGTTTTCCAACTTTCTTTCAACTCTTTTACACTTAATGCACTCAAAACCGATAGAATCAGAGCTTGTCCTGATCTTCTACTCATTCTTGTGGTTCTGTTGGTTCAAGATCTGGATTCTATCCACGAGATTACCGATTTCGGGTTAAACATGGAACACCGTCTCGAACAGTTAACTGGTCGGATTCGGGTGATTCCTGTCTGATCAGTTTGCTAAGTCGTGACGAGGTTTCTGTTGTCTAATACGTTATCAAATCATCTCGATAAAATGACAAACTATCAAAATGACCAAGGAAGAAGATGATCCGGTCGACCAGGTTGAAGTGTCGCCCCATCGGACTACTGTCCGATCGAATTGTCACCCGATCGGGTTGCCACCCGATCGGCTTGCACCTTGGCCCCACACTTAACTTTTATTTCAAACTTCAAGAGTTTTGGAACACCGAACGGATCGCCGTCCGATCGGGTTACTACCCGATCGACCGACCATCCGACCATGTGATGTTTTGAAACTTCAATACTTAAACGAATTCCAACATGTTCAATGCGCAAAGGTTGCCACCCGATCGGATTGTCATCCGATCGAGTGATCGTCCTGCTGTGAATTTGTTCTCAACTTGAGAAGACTCGCCAATCGGATTGCTGTCCGATTAGACTACCGTCCGATCGACCAACCTGAAAGGTAGAGATACTTCTCTGTTTTTAAAATGCTATAACAAAAACTTCAAAGGACAAGCCATCATACACAAACACATCCTTCCTAAAGGAAGAAATAATCCACTTGAAAGGTCACCTGATCGGATGACCATCCGAGCAGATTGTCACCCGAACAACCGGCTAACTGAACGGACTGCCATCCGATCGGACTGCGGTTTGACCCACTGACACTTGCTTCATTTTACGCGTCACTTATCGTTGTGCTATCAATCTGTTCAGGCTAACCTTACTCTCTAACGCCCCCTTTAATCCATCAATCGCTGTGAGTATACTCGATCCCTTTTTGCTTTACGCACTTTTGGGTGTTACATACATTACTTATTCTAAATCACATCGAACACACTACGCAATACTTTAAACGCTAACCGATTACCACATGTTATACGTGACTTAATGAATGCTTGTTTGTTATGTTTACACATGGAATGTTGTCTACCTGCCTTAGCAACGATAGTACTATTTGTTTGGAGTCAGCACCTGTTTACTCAGGGGTTGTTAAGGACAATTTGTTACATGGCTCACAGTGGTGAGTGTGTATTACGAACTGCCTTGGGCAGTCAACCCGCAGTCATTGGTATCGATAGGTTCATGTCGATAACTAACATGCCTCATTTTACACTGTGTACATGCTGGTTATGCGTAACGATTTCGAACTCTATTATATATATTAAACTTGTATGCTCACCTTTACACTATGTGTATTGACTTTTAATTTAACGTATGTGACAGGTGCTTTGGATGCTTATATGCTTAGCTTGCTGTGAAATCGAGGCTAGGAAAGGTCTAGAAACAAATAAACAATTGTCTGTATTTTGAAATCTGAGTTGTCGGAACAGAACAATTTGACTAGATCTTGTCTGTAATAATTATGTTATCTTTTATGACATGGTATGGGATGTGTTGCTTAAAATAATTGGTAATTATAGTTGTTATGGAAACTTCTGGACAATCAGTTTTGCTCAGTGCCACGCCCCAATGTTTCCGCCATCGGTTGGGGTGTGACAGATTGGTATCAGAGCCATAACTATAGGGAATTAGGCAAGACTCGACCTAGTCTGGGTGGACGTTTTAGAAATGACCTAGTCTATAGTTAGGAACCTACAGACCGACTTGTGCATATCCTGTAGGGATTATGTACGAGCTTACCTGCTATTCCTCGCTATTCTCGCCTACGCTACACTATCACTGCACTTTAGTTTTCAAAAATGAACAAGCGATTAGGCCGATATTAGGTGTGAAAACCGCAAACTCTCGACTAAATTTCTTGTTGGACCCGCATTTTTATCTATAAACAAAAGAATTTGTGTTGAATCGGGAGTGAAATCCATACTTTGACGCATAATTCTCTTTTACTTTATCAAACAGGAACGAAGTTATTAAGTCAGGGGTGAAACCCGAACCTTAACGACTTGTTCCGACCTTTACTTGGTTTTACAAAACTCTCACCAAAGTCTCGACGGACTCCAACGACTTGAAGTTACGATATGACTGGAAGGATGTGTGCCGATCGCCCAGATTCGAGGCAAAAGCACAGTCCTGAAGGTCAAAGTGTGTACAAAAAGTCTTTGTGAATAGTCGAATCACTTTGGGTAGTCAATGTCTATCAGTCTAAGATGATCCATTTTCAAGCTCGCAATTGTCGGTTTTGTGTGGATTTTATGTAATTTATATGGCTTTGTTAATTGTTAGTGTGTTGAGATACTGATGGTTTCGATTTAATGCTTCTTACTCTGCTATCGCGCACACACACTACACGACGCTGACAAATCGACATTATTGGGGATTATACGCATGCTATACTACTCGCTCTGTTATTCGCGATCCCTATTTTCGAACACTCGCGGACTTTGAATAATATGTTTCTGTATTCTAACTGCTCCCATGTGCTTCTAGGTGAATTACGTGTTTATATCCTTCTGTGCTTTTTGTGCTTCTGTGCCTTACATGCTTATGTGCTTCTGTGATTATGTGAATCTGTGATTATGTGCATACGTGTTTACATGATCATATTCCTGAGCTCTAGTAGTATTAGACGTGTGAGGTGAGATTCGATTATGTTGTGATTGAGCCATATGGCGATGTCTGATGCAGACAATGTCGTCATCTGGAACCCGTCACCCACGAATGTCTCGTCAGGAACAGAGAGACAAACGCCTTGCTGCTATCGTCGCTAAGCAAGTGGCAAAGGTTGTTCTCCAGATCGTGAGTGAAATATATGAGAATGTGAGCAAATCGTCTGACGAGTCCAGAACCAAAGCTCCCAAAGCTACACCCAAAGCTACTTTCAGCTTCAAACAGTTCAAGGTATGCAGACCGAAAGAGCTCACTGGCGAAGATGCCCCTACGGCTTTGTTTCAATGGTTCGACTCGATCGAAGTCACCCTACAACAGAGCGGATGTCCTGACAATCTCCGTACACTGAATGCTACCGGCGTCTTCCAGTCCCGCGCACTAGATTGGTGGACGGCTGAGAGGAACAAGCGCGGAAATGATGCAGCCTATGGTCTATCATGGGACGAGTTAAAGAACGTTATGCTCGAAGAGTTCTGCCCTCCCCATAAGCGCCAAAAGCTGGAGGATGAATTCTGGCATCTGAAGCAGAAAGACGGTGACAACGCTGCCCTGACTACTCGCTTCAAGCAGCTCAGTATCATCTGCCCCGATCAAGTCAAAACTACCGACATGACAATCAAGAAGTACATTCAAGCTCTACCAGACTGTGTTGCAGATTTTGTGCATGCCGCAAAGCCAGCAACAATCGAAGAGACTTACTTGCTTGCCGCTGAAATCAACGACAAGCGAGTAAAAGCTGGTTTCTGGGATAAAGCTACCAAGAACCTGCATCAAGCTACCGCCGCACCATCCACTGAAACCGTCGCCGCTCAATCATCAAAGTCCTCACGCATCAAGAAGAAGAACAACAACAGCAGCTCCAGCAACAAGAACTATGTTATCACTACCACTGCTGCTTCACTTCAAGCCGTGCCGGCTCAGCAGCAATCTCAGCGTCGACCAACTCCAGTTATCTATACACCACCTACAAAGCGTGCATACACTGGTCCCCAACCTGCCTGCCCAACATGTACTTATCATCACCCGGTAGGTATCGCCTGCCGATTTTGCGTGCACTGCAATATGTACTGGTCCCCGCCAAACACCAACTCAAGCCACTGCTTATCAAGCTCTGCTTCCAGCTCCTCAAGGCCAACAAGCAGCTCAGGCACCCGCGATCAACGCTAGAGTCTTCTTCGTGTGTGGTGATCCCAACCACTTCACGAACATGTGCCCGAACATGGTTGTGAAACAAGAGCCCCAGCAGCAGCAGCCTCAGCAACAATAACAACAGCCTAAACAGCAACAAGCCGCCCGCGCCAGAACCTTCAACATCAACGCGTGCCAAGCCCAAGCTGACAACAATGTGGTTAATGGTACGTTCCTTGTGAATGGTATTTATGCTTCGTGTTTATTTGATACTGGAGTCGATAACTGTTTTGTTTTGTTTGAATTCGAGAAGCTCCTTAATCGTAAGCGCTCCCATCTCCCCTCGACGTTCGATGTCGAAATTGCCACTGGAAGAACCGTCGCCGTCAATTCTGTTCTCTGTGATTGTACTCTTGAACTCAACAATCACATCTTCCCAATTGATCTTATCCTGATGCAGCTCGGAAGTTTTGACATCATAGTAGGCATGGACTTTCTTCGTGAAAACCATGCTGAAGTTGTGTGCTTTGATAAGATGATTCGATTCGTGCTCGCTAATGGTGATGAATTGTATATTTACGGTGAAACTCCATCAAAAGGTCTTAAGATTATGTCATGTGTCCAAGCTAGCAAGTATCTCCGCAAGGAATACAAAGCTTTCTTGGCTAACATTGTAGTAGCAGAGAAGGAAAAGAAAGGAAAGGCAGAAGTAAAAGATGTTCCAGTGGTTCAAGAATTTCCTAACATTTTTCCTGAGGATCTTCCCGGACTACCGCCAAGTCGTGATATCGACTTTCGTATAGACCTCATTCCTGGAGCCAACCCTATTGCTAGAGCTCCTTATCGACTCGCTCCATACGAAATGCGTGAACTCTCGAGTCAGCTCCAGGAACTGCTTGATAAAGGCTTCATTCACCTGAGCACCTCTCCATGGGGCGCACCAGTCCTTTTCGTGAAAAAGAAGGATGGGTCGTTTCGGATGTGCATCGACTATCGGGAATTGAATAAGTTGACAATCAAGAATCGCTATCCCCTGCCTCGCATCGACGATTTGTTTGATCAGCTACAAGGTGCTACATGTTTCTCCAAGATCGATCTACGCTCAGGCTATCACCAGTTACGCATTCAAGAGGAAGATATACCCAAAACAACTTTTTGCACCCGATACGGTCACTATGAGTTCGTTGTTATGCATTTTGGTCTAACCAACGCACCTGCGGTTTTCATGGACCTGATGAATCACGTGTGTAAACCTTATCTCGACCGCTTCGTCATCGTGTTCATCGATGATGTCTTGATCTATTCCAAGTCGAAAGCCGAACACACGCAGCATCTACGTTTGGTTCTCGAGCTACTCCAAGGAAATCGACTCTATGCCAAGTTCTCCAAGTGCGAATTTTGGCTGGAGGAGGTTCAATTCCTCTGTCACATTGTCAATAGTCAAGGTATTCACGTCAATTCAGCGAAGATTGAAGTAGTTAAGAGTTGGATTACACCTAAAAACCCTTCTGAAGTCCGTTCTTTTCTCGGATTAGCGTGCTATTATCGTCGATTTATCAAAGGATTCTCAAAAATCGTTGTGCCGCTTACCACCCTCACGCATAAAGACAACCCTTTTGTTTGGGGAACTGAACAAGAGTCTGCTTTCCAAACCCTCAAGCACATGCTTTGCAATGCTCCCATTCTCACTCTACCAGATGGAAACGACGAGTTTATAGTCTATTGCGATGCCTCAAACCTTGGACTTGGTTGTGTTCTGATGCAACGAGACTGGGTTATCGCATACGCATCTCGTCAGCTCAAGATCCACGAGAAGAACTATACAACCCATGACCTCGAGCTAGGCGCCGTTGTTTTTGTGTTAAAGATTTGGCGACACTACCTGTATGGTACAAAGTGTACGATCTTCACCGGTCGTAGGAGCCTACAACATATCTTTGACCAGAAGGAACTTAATATGTGTCAACGCCGATGGGTAGAACTTCTCAACGATTACGACTGTGAGATTCGCTATCACCCAGGCAAAGCAAATGTCGTTGCCGACGCTCTCAGCAGACGGAGCTATCTGCTCAGCATTCGTGATGTCCAAGCCCAATACGATCTCGAAACCCTCATCCGCGAAGCCCAACATGCTTGTTTTAATGAGAGCACTTTGAAGAAGGGAAGTGTTGGTGCATACATCTGTCGACTTCATCTTATATCAAGTCTCGGTTTCGCAAAAGTTTGAAGACAAAAGTTTGAAGAGGTCAAGTTTGAAGAGATCAAGTTTGAAGAGGTCTAGTTTGAAGGCTGCTAGTTTGAAGCCTGCTAGTTTGAAGCCTGCTAGTTTGAAGCCTGCTAGTTTGAAGGACCTGCTAGTTTGAAGAGGTCATGTTTGAAGGCTGCTAGTTTGAAGAGTGTCAAGTTTGAAAGTGACATCAAGTTTGAAGAGTGTCAAGTTTGAAAGTGTCGTGACAGTTTGAAGGGTGGCATGTCACCTTCAAACGGGAGGGTCTTGTCCTATAAATAGGCTTCAAACTTTCATCATTTGTAACTTTCCAGCTTGTGCAACGAAGTGCTGCCGAAGTGTTGTCAGGTTGTAAAACGTTCTATAATCAATCATACAACAGTTTTAAGCGTGAATCTTGCTGAATTGAACTCTACACGTCTGTTTCCGCCTTTCGTTTAGAGATAAACTCTTCTTATCGACTCGTTTGGGTCTGAAAACGATCCTACAAGTGGTATCAGAGCTCAGGAGGAAGAGTTCATACCAATTCAGCCGCTAATTCTGATTTTCTACACCTTCTTTCAAATCTGAACAAGTTTTCACGGATAAAATCGGCTATAACTTTCACAGAATGTGTAAAAGTGCATTTTAACAAACCCATGAAAGTTTCAGCTTAAAATTCGAAGTAAAAGTGGTAGAAATGGCTTGTAAACTGGTGCCCGTTTGAACGAATACCAGCTGACCGTTTGAAATCAGCACCCTACCGTTTGAAACTGCCACCTTACCGTTTGAAACTGTACCTGACTGTTTGAAAATGCACCTTACAGTTTGAAAATGCACATGACCGTTTGAAAATACATGGTGTACAGTTTGAAACTGACCTGACAGTTTGAAACTGGTTTGACCGTTTGAAAGTTACACCCTACAGTTTGAACCTGGTCTGACCGTTTGAAAGTTACACCCTACAGTTTGAAGGTGACTGACCGTTTGAAAATAATGGGTTAACCGTTTGAAAATGGTTCAGTTGTTCACGGTTTACGATTGAAAAGTGTATCAGTCACGTGAATTGTTTGTGCAGAATCTCGAGATATAGTGTCAGCTTTTATAGTGAGGTCAAATTAAAACTTTGTTTGAGATTGTTGTTGTCGGTTCACTATAATCAATAAAAGTCTTGCATGTGATTCAAGGTAAAGGTGTCGGACACTTGATATTTTCACAATTTTAAAATCAAAAGTGTTTTGAAAGTTGCTGAATGGTCCAATGAGAGCATAAATCACCAGCCCATGTGTATTAATCAGTTTGCGGCCCAATAGATATTAAGGAGTGTCAGCGTTTTTTTTTGTCAAAGTTGCATGTGATTTGGTCTGTTTACATGTGATAATACTCAATTCATTGTGTCAGCCCATTACATTGTATCGACCAATTAATTGTGTTGTCAGTCTATAAAATTCAGTGGCCCATGTTAAAAGAATTAAGAGAGTATTGGTTCAATCTTATTTGTTTGAAAAATTGTTGTTGCCGACACAGTTTTCGAAAGTTTCTACAGTCTAAGTTTTGAAGATCCAAACAGTGTGGTCAGGTTATGTGAAGTGGCTATAGATATTCAAGGTCGTTTGAAAAGGTCTAGTCCACTTGTACTTTGAACCAGGTCATTTGAAAGGGAACTCAGTTTGCATGTAATAGGGACAGATCGTTTGAAAAGGTCACTTGATTTCGGTTCAGATCGTTTGAGACTGAATTTGTTCGTATGAATTGAAAGTCTCCAGGTCGATTGATTTTGGTCCGGGTCATAGTAGTCCGCATAGTTTGTCAACATTCAGTACGCACAGTTTGTCAACCTTCAGTCCGCACAGAATATTCACTAGTTCGAGTACCAGTTTTATTCTGTTATTTGATAAGTGTTTAAATTGATTTTGTTTTGTTTGTTTCTTTGTCAGGTATTTTACAAGGTGGTACAGCTCATTTGAAAATTCGAAACATGGAGAACGAGTTCTACAATGCTTTTGCTAGTCCTATTACAATTACTCAGAGTACATTGCTTGAAAATGAAACAGGAACATCACAGAAACCGCCTAAGCTCTTGGATATTGATGATTACAATGCATGGTCTGAACGGTTTGGGAATTGGGTAGAAGCTTATCATTTGGATGCTTGGGAACACACTGAAGAACCATATGTTAGACCCACAACGAATAATATTCAGCAAACAATTAGAGAAATGAGTACGGAAGATAAAAAGAAATATCGAGATGAGAAATTGATGGTGAGTCTGCTTCAGCAAGCGATAAAAGAAGATATCTTGATACTGCTTCAACATGATGGAACTGCTTATTCAATTTGGACAGAATTGGAAGCAAAATTCGTTGGAAGTGATGATATGCTCAAAAACAAGATGTCTCTCATGAAGAAAGAGTTTGATTTATTCCGTGGTTTAAAATCTGAAAACACCAAGCAAATAATTGATAGATATTGTAACTTGGTGAGAAATATGACAAAACTTGGTATTAAAAAGGATACTGATGAATTGATTGAAAAACTTGCAGATGCACTACCTCATGAAACTTGGGGAACATTTCTGATGATGCTGAGATCAAACAGAAAAGATTATAAAAACATGACACTGGGAGACTTCATCAAACATTTGGAAGCTCAAGAGATGGAGCAGAGAAAGATTGCCCGGATGAAGAACTACGATGGAGAACAAGATATCAGCTTGTATTACAAAGGTGGTGTCAACGAAAAGTCAAATTTTTCTCCAAAAATCGAAACTGCTTACAGTGTTAAAGATTCTTCAGAAACGAAATCATCTTAGGGATCAAGCAGCACAAGATTTTCATCATTTGATCCAAACATTTCTGCAACAAAGAATGGAAGAAAACTTCAATGCAATATTGTATTAAATCTTGAAAGTGATCAAGATTATTCTGAAGAAGTTGCCAAAAATAAAATGTCTTTGTTGGGAATGGTGTTAGAGTCTTATAGTAGTTTTGTGGCCGGAAAGATCGGTAATCCAATGCTCACGAAAGAGGATTACGATCAAATCAATGCTGAGGAAATGGAATTAATGGATATTAAATGGTGCATGGCCAGTGTAATGAGAAGAGCTGAGAAGTTTAAACAAATTACGGGAAGAAATGATTTCCTGGATGCAAATGTTTCAAATTTAGGCTTTGATAAATCTAAAGTTACATGTTTTCGTTGCAGGGAAAAGGGGCATTTCAAGAGAGAGTGCAAAAATCGTGAAGCTACTGGAGCCCAGAATCCTTTTGGAAACAACGATTATCACAAAAAGGCGATTTATCATCAAATCACACCATCAGCACCGCATCAGGCACAAACTGCTCACGGAAGAGATATAATTGAAGGTTCAAAAAAAGCATGTCTAGTCAATCAGGGCAAATATGATAATTTTAGCTGGGATAAATATCTTCCAACAAACAGCAAAGTGTGTTTGGCAGAACAAGATGATGAAAAGTTGGCTGAAGGTTTCAGTTGGGATGATTTTTGTCCAGATCAAGACACTTCAAAAGTTAAAGCTTTAATTGCAAATGCTTATGATTTGAAATGTGCTGAAAAGTGCAGGAAAGTCATGGAAGCTGCTGAAGCAAGACGGAGAAAGCTTGAAGAAGAGGAAGAAGAGGAAGAGAGATTAAAAGCTGAAGCTAAAGCTGAGAAAAAGAGAAGAGCTGAATTTTTACAATCAAACCGAACAGTTAAAGAGGTTCCTGAATTTGAAGTCAAAGTTGATGCAGAACCTGTCAAAGTTCCTGAAAAGTGCATGAATTGTGATTCTTTAATCAAGCAGAACAATGAGTTGCTGCATAACATAAACAGATTGAAAGAATCCTATGATACAATGAACAGAGAAATCAACAAGTATACTGATTCAAACGGTGAACAAGTTGTGGCAATGAATTCACTGAAGATAGCATATCTGAGACAGTTGGATGATGTCAACTTTCACATAAAGAAATGTGCTGATCTAGAGTTGAAGTTAGCAACACAAAAGATAGAAACTGAGAGAGTCAACAAGTTATTAGAAAGTTACTCATGTTCTACTTTTGTTGTTGAAAGGATTTATCCAGTTGTGGAGAATTTGAAGACGTTTGAAGATGTGAAGACGTCCGAAGAAAAGAAATCTGTGACAAAAGATGAAGATAAAGTGAAGATTTCTGGTAAGAAACCAAGTGTGTTCTACACTAAATGTCCGCCTCCGGTCGAAAATGGATTTTTACCTCGAAATCCAAATTCCGAAAGAGTCGATAAGGCAATAAACTTACAATGGGAGTCTGGGCCGTCAGATAACTTGCCAGAAAATATTGATGTCACATACACGTCGTCCGACACTGATCATGAGTCAAAGTTGATAAAAAGTGTGGTCGATCAGGTGTTAGATAAAGATGACTGTGAGGAGTCAAAACCGGAGTCCAAATCCAAGTCAAAGTCTGAGTCCGATGCGTCAAAGTCAACAGTCAAAAAGGACAAACGGGTTTATGATAAAGAGTTTTTGCTATCAAAATCTAATTTGAATGATGAATCATTCAAAGTGGCATATACTTTGAAAGATTCTGACAAATTATATTCTGATGAGATTTTTCCAATAAGAAGTGTCAGATTTGAAATGATTCAAAAGGTTTTCAAAATCACAGAAATTAATATTTCTGAAATAAAAGATTTAAATCTTTCTGGAAAACCTAAGCAATACACTTCAAGAGAACAACAAAGAATTAACAAGAAAATGGGTTACAATTATGGTTATAGTTTCCAAAAGAAACCAAACCATAATCGTAATTTCAAAAAGAAAGGATTAGGTTTTGTACCACCGAAAAACTATAAAAATGCAAAATTTTCTAAACCAAAAATTGTGTTTGTTTCAGGAAATTTTTTAAATGATGAGAAAGAACAAGCATTCAGAAAGCAGACAAATCAGGAATTCCTTGCCAAGAAGCAAGAAGAGTTGAAGAAGAATGTTGTTTCAAAGAAGATAGAAACCAGAACCTGTTTTCAGTGTAAAATTGTTGGTCATGTTGCTAGGAATTGTCCGAAGACATTCAACCCAAAACAGGAAGTCTCTGGTAAAATGAAAGAGAAAATTGTGGATAACACTGAACTGAAAACCCGAAAGTTTACAGGCTTTGAAAATTCAACTTTTGAAAAAGGAGAATGTTCAAAGAATGTTTTGAAAAGAAAAGAAAATTTTGAAAAATGAAAAAATGGGTTGTGAAAGGTTCAGGTATTAATTCTGGTGATGAATCTGATTCCACAAAATCAGAGGAGCCACGTGTTGAGAAAAAGGTTGAAAAATCAGTTCCAACTATGAATGATGAAAATTTTCCACCTTTGCGTGCTGAAAATTTTATGAAGAAAGTTGGGAAAGTTGAAATTTCAAATCAATTTTATTCTGATAAGAAGAAATTTGATGTTGATAAGGCTTTCAACGGAACTGTGAAACATATTTTTGGCAAAATGGTCAATGGTAAAGCCAAAGGTGTTAAAGAATTTTACGCTGCCAAAAGAGGAGTTCACGGGTCGGTTAAAAGTAAAAATGGAGAAGAAGAGGTTGTTTCACCCAAGGAAGATCAGGCTTGGGTTGATATATTTTTCAAACAGTAAAAACCTGACTTGCCGGAGATCCCAAGTTTGTAATCGTGGATCAGGAATCGGCATCATTCTTATGATTGTTTGTTTGAAAATTGAAAATTTTTGAAAATTTATATTGCAGGAATAGCCGGAACTCCCAGGTTTGTAAGCGAGGAGTAGGAATTGGCACTTTGAGAATTCAACTAACAGATGATGTTTGGTTGAAAATGCTTGATTGGATTGATCTTATATGTGGTAAATCAGGGACATTAAGTTGTATCTGATTTTCTACAAGTGGTTGAAAAACAATGTGATGAACCAAACCCCTAACCTACAAATGGATAAAATCAATCAACAAAACTTATTTTCCGGAAAAACCATTTGATTAAAACAAACTTAAGTGTTTTGAAATCATAATGGGAAAATAGTTTGTTGTGAGGGGGAGTTCTGATTGTTTATGCCAAGTGGATGGCGAATTGAGGCAATTCGATATCAGTTGTCACATTTCTTGTACAGTTTGTTTTCAAATTTCCTAAAATGTGTTTGAATTTTAGGGGGAGTAAGAAATTTTAGAAAATCCAAAAACATTTGAAAATTTGAAAAAGCCAAAAACTTGATAAAACGAAAAATGAGTTGTTGTTGCATAAAAGAGGAAATGATAGTACATCAGTGGATGATCACAACACGCTAAAGAAATGGAAAGTTAAATGTGATAAACGATCTCACTGTGGATGTGTGAGTAGGTTTTTGCACATTTAGTAGATTGTGACGAGATATAAACCTAAATTTCAAACTTGCTTATATCGTGGGGAAACATCTCTCGGATATATGGGTAACCCCCGAAATCTCGTTTGAAAGGTCTCATAATCTGATATACTAGGTCTTTATACTCAATGATGTCTGGGGTATTATTCCGGGACTTCTGCTGAACGATGGTTCTGACCTAGTCCTTGGATAATACTTTCCACAAATGCTTGAAACATAGCATAAACCCTCAGCATGCAGATGAAACAATAAAATTGATAGTCGCTGCTGTTGTAGCTAAAAGATCCTCTAAAGGGGACATTCCTTAAAGTCGAAGCTGATATCTCTCTGCGTATACGGAAGTATCGACCTGAGATCCCTCGGCCCTCGCATAACCTAATTTATGTACAGATATCATTTGTGTCATAATTACCTGTAAGCCTGAATATTGGGATCTGGATACGGGAGTATATTCTGAGGTGGGACACGCGATTGAGTTTAAGTACTTAAAACATTAATTTCGTATCTCGAAGCAGTTGAACTTTGTGTGAAAATTTAAGTTGACTAGTATACTGACAATCTAAGTGAATCGTTTAAAACTTAAAATGAAATGAAGCTTAACGGTGTTGGTGATTTGTCTCAAACACTGATATGATCCTCTTACACGAACTCACAAAAATATTGTTTGTAAATATTTCATTTTCTACATTTCTATTTCAGTCAAAAATCCAAAAATATTTTAGTGTGTTTTAGCATAAATTTTGAAAAATCCAAAAAAAAAATTTCGACAACTGGTGTTGAAGAGCCGATTTTCAAAATTCCAAGTGCTAAACATGATGAACATATGGTTTGGGTGAAAGTATTTGAGGATTGTTGAAATAAAATGAGAAAATGTTTTGAAATAAAAACGTTATTCCTGCAAGTGGTAAATTAGATTTGAAAATCTTATCCACAAATGATTATCAGAAAATTTATTTTTGGGAAGAGTTTATGCAGGTTAGCCAGGTTCCGAAACCTGAGTTAGATGAGTGTCAGGTTACAATCTAAGAACCTGTGGAATGTGAATTCCAGACTACGATCCCAGCTTAGCGAAAGGGGGAGTCTGAAGACATCAAGAGGGAGTCTGAAGATAGTAGAGCCAGATTCAGATCTTGAAGATTACGAGAAAGAGTAAGAGATTGATTGAGGATGCTTACAACGTCAAATACTTCAAAGAGTTCAAGAGGACTGATAAAGACTGAAGATGCGAAGACTTGACACTGAAGACTCGTCAACATCTGAGGGGGAGTCTGTTGGTGCATACATCTGTCGACTTCGTCTTATATCAAGTCTCGGTTTCGCAAAAGTTTGAAGACAAAAGTTTGAAGAGGTCAAGTTTGAAGAGATCAAGTTTGAAGAGGTCTAGTTTGAAGGCTGCTAGTTTGAAGGCTGCTAGTTTGAAGCCTGCTAGTTTGAAGCCTGCTAGTTTGAAGGACTTGCTAGTTTGAAGGACTTGCTAGTTTGAAGAGGTCATGTTTGAAGGCTGCTAGTTTGAAGAGTGTCAAGTTTGAAAGTGACATCAAGTTTGAAGAGTGTCAAGTTTGAAAGTGTCGTGACAGTTTGAAGGGTGGCATGTCACCTTCAAACGGGAGGGTCTTGTCCTATAAATAGGCTTCAAACTTTCATCATTTGTAAACGAAGTGCTGCCGAAGTGTTGTCAGGTTGTAAAACGTTCTATAATCAATCATACAACAGTTTTAAGCGTGAATCTTGCTGAATTGAACTCTACACGTCTGTTTCCGCCTTTCGTTTAGAGATAAACTCTTCTGATCGACTCGTTTGGGTCTGAAAACGATCCTACAGGAAGAATCTACCACGATGGAGCCCAGCTTATGAATAAGTCGAATGGGATATTCCACTTTCTGCACCGAATTTGGATCCCTAAGCAGACCAATCTATGACAGATATTGATGGACGAAGCCCACAAATCTCGGTACTCTATTCATCCCGGTGCCGACAAAATGTACCAGGACCTTCGCTACAAGTACTGGTGGCCGGGCATGAAGAGGGATATCGCTCTCTACGTTGGGAAGTGCCTGACTTGCTCGAAAGTCAAGGCTGAACACCAAAGACCTTCTGGCTTACTCGAACAACCCCCGATCCCTATGTGGAAGTAGGAGAGTATAGCTATGGACTTCATAACTAAACTCCCGCGCACGCTATCAAGTCACGACAGCATTTGGGTTGTTGTTGACCGTTTGACCAAATCTGCTCATTTCCTACCAATACGGGAAGACTACAAGGTAGAACGATTAGCCCGAATCTACACCGATGAGATCATTTGTCGACATGGGATGCTTCGCGACACCATCTCTGACTGTGATGCTCGGTTTACCTCGCGAATGTGGGAAACGTTTCAAGCGACTCTCGGTACTATGCTTATTCTGAGTATCGCATTCCACCCTCAAACCGATGGTCAGACTGAAAGAACGATCCGTACTCTTGAAGACATGCTCCGTTCGTGTGTCATAGATTTTGGTGGTAATTAGGACGCTTACCTACCATTAGTCGAATTCTCGTATAATAACAGTTATCATTCCTGCATTCAAATGGCACCGTTCGAGGCTTTATATGGAAGAAAATGTCAATCGCCTATTATATGGCACGAGATCGGGCACTCGCAGTTAACCGGTCCTGAGCTACTCCAAGAAACGACTGACAAAGTCCTCCAAATTCGAGAGAATCTGCTGAAAGCTCGGAGTCGACAGAAAAGTTACGCCGATAGAAGACGCAAGCCCCTTGAATTTGACGTTGGCGACTACGTACTCCTAAAGGTATCACCCTGGAAGGGTGTGGTCAGATTCGGCAAGAAAGGGAAACTAGCGCCTCGATATGTTGGACTTTTTAAGATTCTGGAATGGGTCGGAAAAGTCGCCTACAGACTCGAACTACTAGAGGAACTTAGCAACGTTCAGCCGACTTTCCATGTTTCGAACCTCCGAAAGTGTCTGGCTGAACATGATTTAATTGTACCTCTTGATGATCTCCAAATAAACGAAACACTACACTTCGTGGAGAAGCCTGTCGAAATCATGGATCGCCAAACCAAGCAGCTCAGACGCGCGCTCGCGCATTCCTTTTGTGAAGGTCCGATGGGAAGGTAAACGAGGCGCAGATTTCACTTGGGAACTCGAAAGCGACATGAAGGCGAAGTACCCGCAATTGTTTGTTACGGCTTCGGCCTAATTTCAGGACGAAATTCCCTCAACTAGGGGAGGCTGTAACACCCCGTGTTTCGAAAGTCAAAGTCAAATTCGAAGTCAAGATTGAAGTTAAAGGGAGACAAGATTGCTAATTGCGATCTGTCACTCCTTGCTCAATGTCACACCCCAACCAATGGCGGAAACATCGGGGTGGGAGCACTAAGCGTTCAGTTTGTTCATGAGATTCATAACACTATTTATTTCAGTAGAAATTAGATCAAATTCATCAATACATTGTCTAAACGCATACTCAACCAACACAAGTATCAAATACAAACCATAACGAATATCGTTCAATCGTTTAAAAGTTTCTAAGTTAACTAGGTTAGGTTTCTAAGCATCTCCTAGCTGGATTCCATGCATTCCAAAGCATCCTATCAGACTGCAACATGTATTAAAATATCAATACTAAAAGTATTGGCGAGTATACAAGTTTGATAATAGAATAGTAGATTAAAATCACTCATATCCATAGTGTAAGCAAATAAAAATAGTTTCAGCCGTGCTAGTGTCGCAGTCCACGCTGTGATAGCCCAAGTATCCCGATGCTTTGTTGTTTACCCAAGACTCAAGGTAAACTAGAATCCTCCTAACAATACCCCCTGAGAATAGTGGGGGAGGTGCATCTCCTATAGCGCTACTATTGTTAAGGCAGAACTACACACTCTGGATTAAACGTCACATAGCACAAAGAATCAAGAATCAAGAATCACAAGTTTCACATAGGATAGAGTATAAGTTTCGAAGATACAAGTTTAAGTTTCATAGAATACATGTTACACCCCAAAATTTAAAGTAAGAAGGGGATCAAGTATACTCACAGTGATTGCTTAACAGTCGCAACTGTTATTGGATCAACGGGAGCTCTATAAGGTTAGCCTGATTAGATTGCAATAGGGTAAGAGTCGGGTAGCGTATCGAGATTGAATAATATGTTAAAGCATACCTTGGATCGGCTGACTATCCGATCGGATGGTCAGTTGATCGGCTGGCCTAGTGTGATTAATGGTCGCCCGATTCGGACGGTTGTCCGATCGGCTGTCCTAGTGTGATTTATGGTCGCCCGATCGGCATAATGTGAAGGATGGCTGACCGATCGGACGGTTGTCTGATCGGCTGGCCTAGTGTTGGGTAGGGCTGTCCGATCGGATGGCAATCCGATCGGCTGGCCTGTTGTTTCTTGTTTACTAACTTTCGTTAAAATTTCTAAGTTTGAAAAGTATTGGTGACGTCACGGCACGTACTGAGGCAATAGTAACTTATCATTTAACAGCCGTTCTGATCGGTCGGGAACCACCCCAAATCAACCAGTTGCCTGTTAGCGACGGGTTTATGCCGGAATCCATTCCGTGATCATCTTAATCAGTGAACAACCTGTTTCCTAAACTAACTCTAGACCACCGATCAAGTCTACAGTCCGTTTTGTCATGTTTATCACCGAAGTAAATCAGAAATTTGAAGAAAAGGTGAAGAACTTAAGTTTTTATTATGAAAATACTTAGATTTAGCTTAGATTAGGTGATAATTACATGGAATCCCTTAGATCTCAGCTAGATCTTACCAAGAATGACCTCATATAGCAGTTTGTACAAACCACCATGCTGATGTCATCCTTAAGATCGCAGATCTGAGAGATTTCACGGTGAAAAGTGTGATTTCAATGGTGAATCATATAGAGGATGAAGGGTAGATCAAGAAAGTACAAGAATTTAGCTTGAAACGTACCAAAATTAGCAAGAAAAAGAGAGATTTGTGTGCCCGTTCGTCTGGTTCGGTCAGAGCTGTCACATCACTTGGAATGGTGATGTCACATCCTATTTATAGGTGAAGGAGAGAAGGAAGGAAGGTGGTTCGGCTGGGGTGTCGTCCGATTGGCTGGCCATCCGATCGGCTGGTCATCCGATCGGATGGTCATCCGATCGGTCGGCCACTCTGGCCAATCCATCCTTTCGCGTTCCGTTTCTGATTCATTTTTCGCGTAATGATAGGCTTTGCATATAGATTATGTAAAGTATTTTATTAATTAGATTACATCATAAGCACCGAAGTCTCACGGTTTCATAGATTCCGCCAGTGCCAAGGCTCCAGTCTCTCGTTTAACCAAGAATCAAGCTTCACGAGTCTAAGGAGTCAAGCACCAGTTTAAGTTTCAAGGGTCAAGAGTTAGCGTTGCTCAAGAATCAAGTGTCTAAGTATCAAGAGTCCAAGTATCAACAATAAGAATCTAGTTTTAATAGTATAAAGGATCAAGTATCTAGTTTAATTATGAAGATTCAAGTATCTAGATTAAGCATCATGGGTCAAGCATCAAGAGTCTAGTATCTGTATGAAGTCTCATAGTTTATGTTTCAAGAATCAAGCATCTAGATTAAAGAATCAAGTATCATAGTGTTAAGCATCAATTATCAATAGGTTTCACATCAAAACTTTCAAAGTATCAACATTACATAACCACAAGGACTAAGATCAACAATTTATAGGAGTTCAGGGACTGATCCTGCCAAGTGTCTAAGGTTTAGGGACGCTGGGCGTTACAGTCTCCCCTCCTTTAGGAGATTTCGTCCCCGAAATCTTAGAAGAAGACTGTTCAAAGAGATGCGGGTACTTGGCCTTCATATCACTTTTCAACTCCCAAGTAAATTTAGGGCCACGCTTTCCTTCCCATCGAACCTTAACAATGGGGATTTTGCTGCACCTCAAAAGCTTGATAGTCTGATCCATGATTTCGACCGGTTTCTCCACAAACTGAACAGCTTCGTTTATTTGCAAGTCTTCCAGAGGAACTTGCAGTCCCTCATCGGCTAGACATTTTCGCAGATTGGACACGTGGAACACTGGATGCACGTTGTTTAGCTCTTGTGGAAAGTTGAGTCGGTATGCTACCTTGCCAATCCTTTCAAGTATCACAAAAGGACCCACATAGCGAGGCGCAAGCTTTCCCCTCTTCCCAAAACGAACTACTCCCTTCCAGGGAGATACCTTGAGTAGAACTCGGTCACCAATAGCAAATTCCAGAGGCTTCCGCCTATTATCAGCATAGCTCTTTTGTCTGTTCCTATCCTTGATCAAGTTATCACAGATCTGAAGAATTTTATCCGTTGCCTCTTGAACAATCTCTGGGCCGGTGAACTGCTTTTCCCCAACCTCATGCCAACTGAGAGGAAATCGGCATTTTCTCCCATATAAAGCTTCGAAAGGAGCCATCTGAATACTGGAATGGTAGCTGTTGTTGTAAGAGAATTCTATCAATGGTAAATGTACATCCCAGTTACCACCAAAGTCATTGACACAAGAACGAAGCATATCCTCGAGGGTCTGAATAGTACGCTCGGTCTGACCATCTGTCTGAGGATGAAAGGCCGTGCTAAGATTCAAGTGCGTACCCATAACGGATTGAAACGTTTGCCAAAGGCGTGAAGTAAAACGACCATCACGGTCCGAGATTATGTCAAGAGGTACGCCATGACGGCTTATAATCTCATCGGTATAGATTCGAGCAAGTGTCTTCACTCTGAAATCTTAACGAATAGGAAGAAAATGAACAGATTTGGTCAGACGATCAATAATTACCCAGATACTATCGTGACCTTTAGAGGTACGGGGTAGTTTGGTAATAAAGTCCATAGCAATGCTATCCCATTTCCAAACAGGGATTTTAGGTTGCTCCAAGAGTCTCGAAGGACGCTGGTGTTCAGCCTTTACCTTCGAGCAGGTAAGGCACTTAGATACATAGATAGCAATGTCCCTCTTCATGCCAGGCCACCAATAAGTTGTACGCAGATCCTGATACATCTTGTCGGCACCTGGATGGATAGAGTAACGGGATTTGTGAGCCTCAGTCAAAATGTGCTCACGGAGATTATCGCGATCTGGCACCCAGATGCGATTGAGGTAGTATTGGAGTCCATCGGGTTTTGTTACCAATTGGTCTATACGGGCACCATGGACTTCCTCGATTATACTACCTTCGTTGGCTGATGAATACTGGGCTTCTCGGATACAAGCATGGAGGTCATTGGAGATACGGATAGACTTAAAATAAGTCTTACGACTAAGAGCATCGGCCACTACGTTCGCCTTGCCGGGATGATAGCGAATTTCGCAGTCGTAGTCGTTAAGTAATTCCAACCAACGTCTCTGTCACATGTTCAGCTCTTTTGGTCAAAGATATGCTGAAGGCTCCTATGGTCGGTGAAGACCACACACTTCGTACCATACAGGTAGTGTCGCCAGATCTTTAACGCAAAAATGAATGCGCCAAGCTCCAGGTCGTGGGTAGTGTAGTTTTTTCTCATGTACCTTGAGCTGACGAGAGGCATAAGCAATAACCTTGTCCCGTTGCATGAGCACACAGCCCAACCCACGGTTAGAGGCATCACAATATACCACAAAATCGTCGTTGCCATCAGGTAGAGTTAACACAGGGGCATTACACAAAAGATTCTTAAGGGTTTGAAAGGATTTCTCTTGCTCGGGACCCCAAACAAAAGGCCTCTCCTTTTGGGTTAGCGTAGTAAGAGGAACAGCGATTTTCAAAAAATATGCGATGAATCGGCGATAATAGCCCGTCAATCCTAGGAAAGAACGAATCTCAGACACGGATTTAGGCGTACACCAATTCTTCACTGCCTCAATTTTCGAAGGATCAACATGAATACCCTGTCTACTAACAATATGACCAAGAAATTGCACTTCGTCGATCCAAAACTCACACTTAGAAAATTTAGCATACAAACGTTCACCACGTAAAAGTTCAAGTATAAGACGTAGATGGCGAGCATGATCGGCTTTAGACTTCGAATAAATGAGAATATCATCGATAAATACAATAACAAAACGATCCAGGTAGGGTTTACAGACACGGTTCATAAGGTCCATGAACACTGCAGGTGCGTTGGTCAGGCCAAAAGGCATGACTACGAACTCGTAGTGTCCATATCGTGTATGGAATGCAGTCTTAGGAATATCATCTTCGAGGACACGTAGTTGATGATATCCAGAACGTAGTTCAATCTTTGAGAAACAAGACGCGCCTTGTAATTGATCAAATCGGTCAGCGATGCGGGGAAGCGGATATTGATTCTTCATGGTAAGCTTATTCAGTTCACGATAATCAATACACATACGGAAGGAACCATCCTTCTTTTTGACGAATAAAACGGGAGCACCCCACGGGGAGGTACTTGGACTAATGAAACCCTTATCGAGTAACTCCTGAAGTTAACTAGATAATTCTTGCATTTCCGAAGGTGCAAGACGGTAGGGAGCCCTGGCGACAGGAGTCGCACCAGGTATGAGATCAATATGAAAGTCAACAGATCTGGGAGGAGGAAGACCAGGAAGATATTCAGGAAAGACATCAGTGAAGTCACACACCACTGGAACATCGCTTATGTTCTTCCCCTTGCCCTTTTGTTCCACCACGTGGGCCAAGAATGCAGGGTTCTGCTTACGTAAGCTTCTGCTCACTTGTGTGCGTGACATCAATCTCAGTCCTTTTGAAGGTTGGTCTCCATAGACGATCAAAGTATCACCAGACGGAAGGGGAAGACGGACAAGCTTTTCGTGACACACAATTTCGGCATGGTTCCTACGCAACCAATCCATACCGATAATGACATCAAAACTACCCAACCGCATGGGTATAAGATCAATAGCGAATACGTGATCGTTAAGAATCAAGGAACAATTACGCACGATATAATTCACAAGAATCGACTTACCATTGGCGACCTCAGCCGAGAATGACTCTGGTAACTTAGAGCGTGTACAATTTATCAAAGACTTAAATTCCACGGACACAAAGCTTTTATCGGTGCCAGTATCAAATAGAATCGAAGCATAAAGGTTATTAACAAGGAACATACCATTGACAATGTCATTGTCATTACGAGCCTGATTTGCGTTAAGGTTGAACGCTAGTCCACGAGCGGCTGGCTGCTAGTCCTGGTTCAGCTGAGGATACTGGTTACGGAGGTGGGTAGTATCTCCACACTTGTAGCATGCATGAACAACATTGACTGGCCTTGGGTTCTGCAGAGGTGCTGGAGGGGCAGGTAGTGCTGCCTGAGCTGGGGCTTGCTGAGCTTGCGGTGCAGGGTTAGCTTGACGACAGTAGGGAGTCGTGTGACCATAGCGATTACAGTTGGTGCACAGGCGACAGGCAGAAGTAGCAGGATGATGGTAGTTGCAAGTTGCACACTTGGGATGTGGCCCAGTGTATTGCTTCTTAGCTTCGGGAGCAGCAGGGTTAGCAGCAGTAGTAGTAGTAGGAGCAGGTTTAGCCACAGGGTTTGCAGCAGGAGTGATAGCATTACATCCTGAACCCTGAGCTTTCCGTTTCTTGTTCTTACTGCCACTTGGCTGTTGAGTGACTTGATTAGCAGACTTTGAAGGGGCATGGGTAGCAAACTGTTTATCACACACACGGTTGTTGTTCAAACTTGCTGCCAGACGATAGACTTCTTCAATAGTATCCAACTGAGCTGCTTCGATAGAATCACGCATTGCAGACGGTAGGCCGTTGATGTACTTGGTTATCATTCGCTTAGAAGTCGAAACCAAGGGAGGAACGATGAGACTCAGCTGCTTAAAACGAGTAGTATATGCCAGGTTTTCATCACCAACTTGTTTCCGATGCCAAAATTCTTCTTCAAGCTTCAACTGCTCATGGGGAGGGCAGAACTCAAGCATCATTAGTTCTCGCACCTCAGCCCATGGGAGAGCATAGGCTTCTTCAATTGAACGGATGTTTCTCTCATTCGACCACCACTCCAATGCTCTGCCCTGAAACATCCCATTCGCACTCCTAGTTTTCAGATGGTCTGGGCACTCGCTGTTAATAAAGGTAACTTCGATGCTGTCGAACCACTCGAGCATAGCAGTCACTCCATCACTGCCCGTGAAAGACTTAGGGCTACAAGAGATGAAATGTTTGTAGTTGAACTTAGTAGGCTTCTGCTTCTCAGCCTTGGAGTCCGCAGAGGATGGCGGAGTGTTTGATCCTTGAAGCTCAGTGAAGATTCTTGGCATGACTCGAGCGATCTGATCGGCCATGAAAGACATCATCTTCTTTTGAGACTTCTCTCTGGATCTCCTGAGAGCGTCAGATGTTCTACAAGTAGACATCTACAGATCTGACAAACGCGATTGTATAAGTCTAAACTACGAATTCTTCACAATATAGATTATCCACACGATAGACTTAAGAATCTAGATTGAACCATCTCAAAATTCACGACCTTCACACGACATGTTTGTATGAAGTTTGGTCAACATGCCAAAAACGCTTATATATAGGAAGTACCAGCGGCGTATCCACCATGCTTTGGACACATCGCCTAGCCTCATACTCGGTGTCATGCTACGTGTCGCAATCACCACACATAGCCATTTACCCATCAACATCATCATCATCATCATCATATATTGCCAAATAGTTTCACATAGATTAGTAGATTATCGTAGATTACTCAATATGAATCACACAGAATTCTCAAAATAGATCAGCGTAGAATACTCAAGTAGATTAACATAGATCATTTCATGGATTGGCATAGATTATATTGATAGATTGACATGACTTGCTCAAGTAGATAGTTTATCATAGACTAACCAAGTAGATGATCATAGATTAAACCAACAGACCAACATAGGTTAGCTCAAAATAGTTTAACGCGCTAGATTGTCATAGATTAACACAATAGATCGATCATAGCTCATGCTAGAATTTTCTTAGATTACATAAACTTTCCATAGGCATTCCATAGACTTACTATCGATTACATAGCCATTCCACAACGACCTGCAAACACTAAATCTCGCATGGCACTTGATACGGAAGTTGGTAGTATGTCAGAAGCACTTATATATAGGAAGTACCAGCGGCGTATCCACAATGCTTCAGACACCCACTTCTGTCCCATACTTCCATGTCATCTTAGTGTCTCATACCACCACAACACATAATATCATAGTTTGTCGATTCGAGATTACCACATAGATTACACATCGTATAAAGCTTCGTAAATTTAGTTTGATCTGGGATTAAGAATTAATGTTTTAGATTGCTGACCACGTGCAGATCTTGTGTAAAGCATTTTAGAAATGAATAAAGATTAATGTTCAAAACCTCATGGATAAAACCATATTTATAAAATCGAGGTAACATGAAAACGGGACAGGCTTATAAAACACAGGATTGTTCCGGGTAGAGGAACGACGACTAACCAGAGTGATTCGAACCCCTTTCGAATTGAGGTAATGCATCTTGACTTACTTAGACAAATACGTCATCGATGTTAGGCCTACGATATTCGTCCTTTTGGTCATTTCGCGTACTCAATTGATCGGAAGTTGCGAGACCTTGGCGAGACATAAAAATCATCAAAGAATGGGACTAGTTATCAAGGTTTGAGTTTCACCTCTAACTTGACAACATCGTACCCTAAACGTTGTGGGCACTTATCCACCGACAAGGCCTACCAAAATAATATGGAGATTTCCCATCAAGGTTCGGATGTCACTCCTATCCTGTGGGCAAATTTCGTGCAAAGTATAAACACCGTATAACAGTGTTTTCATAGTATAAAGTGTACATTGTATCAGCCTTAGGAAAGGCATGTAAGTTCAACAGGAATAATGAGCTAGGAAGCATGTTCGATAGAATGCATAAGTCTTAAACAACAAATAAGAGTCAAGATTTCCTAGAACTATAGACTAGGGCAAGTATTCCTACTTATCCTAATTCCCTATAGTTATGGCTCTGATACCAATCGGTCACACCCCAACCGATGGCGGAAACATCGGGGTGCGAGCACTAAGCGTTCAGATTGTTCATGAGATTCCATAACACTATTTGTTTCAGTAGAAATTGGATCAAATTCATCAATACATTGTCTAAACGCATACTCAACCAACACAAGTATCAAATACAAACCATAACGAATATCGTTCAATCGTTTAAAAGTTTCTAAGTTAACTAGGTGACGTTTCTAAGCATCTCCTAGCTGGATTCCATGCATTCCAAAGCATCCTATCAGCCTGCAACATGTATTAAAATATCAATACTAAAAGTATTGGCGAGTATACAAGTTTGATAATAGAATAGTAGATTAAAATCACTCATATCCATAGTGTAAGCAAATAAAAATAGTTTCAGTCGTGCTAGTATCGCAGTCCACACTGTGATAGCCCAAGTATCCCGATGCTTTGTTGTTTACCCAAGACTCAAGGTAAACTAGAATCCTCCTAACAATACCCCCCGAGAATAATGGGGGAGGTGCATCTCCTATAGCGCTACCATTGTTAAGGCGGAACTACACACTCTGGATTAAACGTCACATAGCACAAAGAATCAACAATCAAGAATCACAAGTTTCACATAGGATAGAGAATAAGTTTCAAAGATTCAAGTTTAAGTTTCATAGAATACATGTTACACGCCAAAAGTTTAAAGTAAGAAGGGGATCGAGTATACTCACAGTGATTGCTTAACAGTCACAACTGTTATTGGATCAAAGGGAGCTCTATAAGGTTAGCCTGATTAGATTGCAATAGGGTAAGAGTCGGGTAGCGTATCAAGATTGAATAAAATGTTAAAGCGGACCTTGGATCGGCTGACTGTCCGATCGGATGGTCAGTCGATCGGCTAGCCTAGTGTGATTAATGGCCGCCCGATTCGGACGGTTATCCGATAGTCTGTCCTAGTGTGATTTATGGCCGCCCGATCGGACAGATTTCCGAACGGCTTGCGTAATGTGAAGGATGGCTGACCGATCGGACGATTGTCCGATCGGCTGGCCTAATGTGAAGGATGGCTGACCGATCAGACGGTTGTCCGATCGGCTGGCCTAGTGTTGAGTAGGGCTGTCTGATCGGATGGCAATCCGATCGGCTGGCCTGTTGTTTCTTGTTTACTAACTTTCGTTAAAATTTCTAAGTTTGAAAAGTATTGGTGACGTCACGGCACGTACTGAGGCAATAGTAACTTATCGTTTAACAGCCGTTCTGATCGGTCGGGAACCACCCCAAATCAACCAGTTGCTTGTTAGCGATGGGTTTATGCCGGAATCCATTCCGTGATCATCTTAATCTATGAACAACCCGTTTCCTAAACTAACTCTAGACCACCGATCAAGTCTACAGTCCGTTTAGTCACGTTTATCACTGAAGTAAATCAGAAATTTGAAGAAAAGGTGAAGAACTTAAGTTTTTATTATGAAAATACTTAGATTTAGCTTAGATTAGGTGATAATTACATGGAATCCCTTAGATCTCAGCTAGATCTTACCAAGAATGACCTCATATAGCAGTTTGTACAAACCACCGTGCTGATGTCATCCTTAAGATCTCAGATCTGAGAGATTTCACGGTGAAAAGTGTGATTTCAAAGGTGAATCACGTAGAGGATGAAATGTAGATCAAGAAAGTACAAGAATTTAGCTTGAAACGTACCAAAATTAGCAAGAAAATGAAAGATTTATGTGCGTCTGGTTCGGTCAGAGCTGTCACATCACTTGGAATGGTGATGTGACAGCCTATTTATAGGTGAAGGAGAGAAGGAAGGAAGGTGGTTCGGCTGGGGTGCCGTCCGATAGGCTGGCTATCCGATCGGCTGGTCATTCGATCGGCTGGTCATCCGATCAGTCGGCCACTCTGGCCAACCCATCCTTTCGCGTTCCGTTTCTGATTCGTTTTTCGCGTAATGATAGGCGTTGCGTTGCGTATAGATTATGTAAAGTATTTTATTAATTAGATGACGTCATAAGCACCAAAGTCTCACGGTTTCATAGATTCCGCCAGTGCCAAGGCTCCAGTCTCTCGTTTAACCAAGAATCAAGCTTCACGGCTCTAAGGAGTCAAGCACCAGTTTAAGTTTCAAGGGTCAAGAGTCAGCGTTGCTCAAGAATCAAGTGTCTAAGTATCAAGAGTCCAAGTATCAAGTATCAACAATAAGAATCTAGTTTTCATAGTATAAAGGATCAAGTATCTAGTTTAATCATGAAGATTCAAGTATCTAGATTAAGCATCATGGGTCAAGCATCAAGAGTCTAGTATTCGTATCAAGTCTCATAGTTTATGTTTCAAGAATCATGCATCTAGATTAAAGAATCAAGTATCATAGTGTTAAGCATCAATTATTAACAGGTTTCACACCAAAACTTTCAAAGTATCAACATTACATAACCACAAGGACTAAGATCAACATTTTATAGGAGTTCAGGGACTGATCCTGCCAAGTGTCTAAGGTTTAGGGAAGCTGGGCGTTACTCTTAATTCCTGTTTTGACTTCTTTGACTTGTAGTTAGACTATTGTATGCTTGACGATAGTTGTATTATGTGGAGTACTTATTAATAATCGAGGATTATTCGATATTTATCGCATGTTTTATCGCTATCGCAATCGCACTCGCAACTCGAATTACGCGTTCCGGATCTTGTTCAATGTGCGTGTGTGCCTTATGTGTTACTTGTGCATGTTTAATTATGTTTATGTGTTGTGATTAATCAAAGCGCAATCAAAACTCAATCACAATCTAATCGCAAACGCTAAACGAATATGAAATAAGGATGATTGTATGTTGATATAGTAGTTGGGATTAAAAGTAATTTGACTAGGAAACTCTATCGCATCGCAACGCTCGCAATCGCAATCGAAACAGCAAAACTCATCGCGTCGTGCCCTCAAATCGAGTGGCCAGCCGATCGAGCTGCCACCCGATCGGGCTGCCACCCGATCGAGGTGCCACTCGATCGAGCAGTCACCCGATCGGGTTACCACCCGATCGACCAGCCTTACCACCCCCTTTCCTTTTATGGTAAGCCTATAAATACCCCCTGTCAACATCACAAACTTACCATTTTCGGCACCTCTCGTCCGACCAGCGTTCTTGCCCACTTTTCTCCAGATTTCTCACAATTCTTGTAAGTTTTCCACCTAAATCTTGTACTTTCTTGATCTACACGCACTCCTACACCTTTCTATCTTTTAAATCTTAACTTTTAACCGTGAAATCACTAGATTTGAGGTGTTCTAGGATGATGTCATCATATTGTTCTTAAGAACTTCATGATTTGTCTTCAATCCTTCAAAAACAACTTAGATCTGAATAATTTCCACATAAATATACAAAGATCTTTCATAGATCTGAACATAATCAAGGTGAAAAGGATTGAAAGATGGTTTTCCAACTTTCTTTCAACTCTTTTACACTTAATGCACTCAAAACCGATAGAATCATAGCTTGTCCTGATCTTCTACTCATTCTTATGGTTGTGTTGGTTCAAGATCTGGATTCTATCCACGAGATTACCGATTTCGGGTTAAACATGGAACACCGTCTCGAACAGTTAACTGGTCGGATTCGGGTGATTCCTGTCCGATCAGGTTGCTAAGTCGTGACGAGGTTCCTGTCGTCTAATACGTTATCAAATCTTCTCAATAAAACGACAAACTATCAAAATGACCAAGGAAGAAGACGATCCGGTTGACCAGGTTGGAGTGTCGCCCGATCGGACTACTGTCCGATCGGATTGTCACCCGATTGGGTTGCCACCCGATCGGCTTGCACCTTGGCCCCACACTTAACTTTTATTTCAAACTTCATGAGTTTTGGAACACCGAATGGATCGCCGTTCGATCGGGTTGTTACCCGATCGACCGACCATGTGATGTTTTGAAACTTCAATACTTAAACGAATTCCAACATGTTCAATGCGCAAGGGTTGCCACCCGATCGGATTGTCATCCGATCGCGTGACCGTCCTGCTGTGAATATGTTCTCAACTTGAGAAGACTCGCCAATCAGATTGCTGTCCGATCAGACTACCGTCCGATCGACCGACCTGAAAGGTAGAGATACTTCTTTGTTTTTAAAATGCTACAACAAAAACTTCAAAGGATAAGCCATCATACACAAACACATCCTTCCCAAAGAAAGAAACAATCCACTCAAAAGGTCACTCGAAAGGTCACCCGTCGCGTATCGTTATGCTATCAATCTGTTCAGGCTAACCTTACTCTCTAGCGCCCCCTTCAATCCATCAATCACTGTGAGTATACTCGATCCCTTTTTGCTTTACGCACTTTTGGGTGTTACATACATTACTTATTCTAAATCACATCGAACACACTACGCAATACTTTAAACGCTAACTGATTACCACATGTTATACGTGACTTAATGAATGCTTGTTTGTTATGTTTACACATGGAATGATGTCTACCTACCTTAGCAACGATAGTACTATTTGTTTGGACTCAGGACCTGTTTACTCAGGGGTTGTTAAGGACAATTTGTTACATGGCTCACAGTGGTGAGTGTGTATTACGAACTACCTTGGGCAGTCAACCCACAGTCATTGGTATCGATAGGTTCATGTCGATAACTAACATGCCTCATTTTACACTGTGTACGTGCTGGTTATGCATAACAATTTCAAACTCTATTATATATATTAAACTTGTATGCTCACCTTTACACTATGTGTATTGACTTTTACTTTATCGTATGTGACAGATTCTTAGGATGCTTATATGCTTAGCTTGCTGTGAAATCGAGGCTAGGAAAGGTCTAGAAACAAATAAACAATTGTCTGTATTTTGAAATCTGAGTTGTCGGAACATAACAATTTGACTAGATCTTGTCTGTAATAATTATGTTATCTTTTATGAGATGGTATGGGACGTGTTGCTTAAAATAATTGGTAATTATAGTTGTTATGGAAACTTCTGGACAATCTGTTTCGCTCAGTGCCACGCCCCAATGTTTCCTCCATCGGTTGGGGTGTGACACAGAGATAGAGAGTTGGGGGAAATTGAAACCGTAGAGAGAGAGAGAGTTAGGGTTTATGTTTGTTATAAGGATTTGAAATAAAAAAGAACTTTTTATACATATATGGTTTGAATTTTGAATATGGAGCCAAAATTTTGAATTTTGAATCTGAGCAGAGGTTTGAATTTTGAATGGAGGGCAGAGGTTTGAATCTGGCCAGAGGTTTGAATTTTAAATGTATTTTAAATTAAGCTTTATGATGCAATAATACATAAGAAGGGCATTATTAGACAACCTCTATGGCTGCTACCTCAGTTTTTCTTATGTCAGTGGCATTTGCACTTTTATAGATAGTATAGATACATTTATTAATTATAATAACATAAACTAAAACATTATATTGTCTTTAATTTGAGTAGTATATGCACACATATATAAAAGATTTGGATATAATGAAACTTCCATAAATTTACGAGGAACTGTGAGAACTCCGTTAAAAAAAAGAAAATAAAAACCAAGTATATGTAATCCATACATGTATGAGTGAAGAGTAATATTATTTTGTGAAAATTAAAAATAAATTTTATGATTCAAACACGTATAAAAACATTGGTTAAAAGTACATAGTTGTGTTTTGTTTACGTATATGTAATCCTTATATATATTTATTTTAGTTTTTTTTAAATTTCCGTAAAGACTAATAACATATGAAACATATTAGAATAAAAAACAAAAATAGGATGTATACGAAAAAATATATTTTTTTACTAAATAAAGTTAATAATCTTTTATACATATTGCCTAATTATGGTTTATATGTTGTGTAATTATTTATATGTTATGTAAAACGTTGCATAATCAAACACGTATATTGTATTGGATTGCATGAGTTTGTTCCCTGTTTTTCCTCCGCATCACGTAAAACACCGGATCCACAATTAGTTCCTAGTTTAATGGGTTTTCCATATTGATTTTTTTTTCTTTTTATTTGGTCCTCCATTGTATCGTGAGATTTGCTTTTCAATAAAAAAAAACCTCTGAGCCAAATTCTTCATGGTATCAGAGCGGGTCTCTAAACCGCTCGATAAACAAACCCTAGAACCGACCATCCCACTCTGATTGGCAGCCATGGGAGATGAACGATCATCCGTAAAGAAGATCGAAGAAAGCCTTGTTGACACCAACTCTCCATGCTACATTCATGCTTCTGAATACAGTGATTTCGACCCAAAATCGAGCCCTATATCAGGTTTGAATTATAACCAATATTGTACTCTCTTAGAGTATATTGCAAAGAAAAGCTTGTCAAAGGACGAGGCACTTCCAGAAGCCAACATGGCGTGTAAAGATAGAGAGGATAATGGTTGGATAATGGATTCCGGTTGTACTGAACACATAATACATCGAGCCGAATGGCTTGAAAACAAAATAGTATCAACTCATGAGCCTCCTGTCATTATACCAAATAGCGATTCCATACCTATTGTAGGTAAAGGAAATTGTCATTTGCCCAACGGAACCACTATTAAAGGAGTTTTGCATGTTTCGAAGTTTATGTGCAATCTTTTATCGGTAAGTCGCTTATCAAAAGATCATCAATGTTCGGTGACTTTCTTCCCAGATTTCTGCTCCATGCAGGACTTGAATTCAAGGGAAATGATTGGAAAGGGTAAGTGCAAACGTGGCCAATATTGGATTGAGATGGTGTAAAATAAAAGAAAAGCTATGATGGCTTCAGTGGAGGTATTGCACAAGAGGTTAGGCCATACTTCTAATGATAAGCTATCGTGTTTTGATTTTGTTGAGAATGCTTCTTTTAAAACCATGGACTGTGATTCATGTGCAAAAGCCAAACACACTCGATTACCTTTTCCAATAAGTTCTATTAAAAGCAAAGAGTGTTTTGAATTGTTGCATTGCGACTTATGGGAAGGTACAGAACTCCCTCGTTCTCCAGAGCAAACTATTTTTTGAAAATCGTGGATGACTATAGTCGATCCGTTTGGGTTTTTCCCTTAAAGCACAAATATGAGGCAGGCGACCGCCTAATGTATTTTCACAAACTGGTCAAGACACAATTTGGAAAAATGATAAAAAGAATCCGATGTGACGACGGGGGAGAATTTGTTTCAAGCCGGATGAATGATTTCTATGTCGAGCAAGGCATAATCCTTGAGACTACCTGCCCCCACACGCCACAACAAAATGGCAATGTGGAACGCAAGCACAGGCACCCACTCGAGACTGCACGAGCCCTTAGATTTGAGGCAAACTTGCCAAAAAGGTTTTGGGTCGAATGAGTCATGACGGCTGCCTATATAATCAACCGTCTCCCATCGAAAGCTATTGACAATAAAACCCTTTTGAGATTCTTTTTGAACAAAAACCTAAGTATGAACATATGAATATTTTTGGGCGCCTTGCCTACTTTCGGAACACCGACACAAAGGGAGACAAGTTCGAATGGAGGGGGAAACCCGGTGGGTTTTTGGGCTTCCCACCGGGGACAAAGGGGTACAAAATATATGATATGGTTCATAACAAAATGGTGGTGTCAAAAGACGTGAGATTTGTGGAAAGCAATTTTCCCTATCGAAACTTGGACCCCATTGATAAACAAGAAAATAAAAGGTTCTTTGATTTCCCACCTTAATTGGTGTTATGAGGGAATTGATAAAACCACACCAAACCAAACTGGTGGTCCTAACACATAGGACATGTGTACAAATAGGCCTATCCTACAAGATCTAGACAGCAACATTGAGTTTGATTTGAAAATGGGGGCCAAGATAATGAGCCTGCTACACTAGATGATGGGCCTGATGGTCACCCACAACAAACTAACCAAACTGAGAACTCCATACAAGAAGAAGAAAGAAATGTTGGGTCGTAATTAGTCAAACCACAAAGCCACAAAGGGTCAGAACTCAGCCAAAGCAATTGAACGATTTCATTGTCAACCTTCCTCCATCCATTGATCATGCTTTACCTTCTTCCGATCAACAGTCCTCAACGGTATATCCCCTATCGAACTTTGTTTCTTATGAAAAAAATTTAGATTCACACAAAGCCTTTTTAGTGGCCATCACTTCCAATGATGAGCCGAAAAATTTTAAGGAAGCCGTGCAAGATCAAAATTGGAGGGATGCAATGCAAAGGGAGATAAACGCACTTGAAGAAAACAGCACTTGAACTATAGAAGATTTGCCGGATGGAAAAAGAACTATAGACTCAAAATGGGTCTATAAGATAAAATACAAACCAAATGGTTAAATAGAAAGGTACAAGGCAAGGCTTGTGGCGAAGGGATTCACGCAAATGGAAGGTGCCGATTATCATTACACGTTTGCATCGGTGGCTAAATTGGTCACAGTTAGAAGTCTACTCATTATTTCCGTTAAGAAAAAGTGGATTATTCATCAACTAGATATGAATAATGCATTCTTGCATGGGGACTTACATGAAGAAGTTTATATGAAAATCCCACAGGGTTATGATAAAGGGGGAGGAACGAAAGTGTGTTGGTTAAGGAAGTCGTTATACGGTTTAAAGCAAGCTTCGAGAAACTGGTACCAAAAATTTACATCACTTTTGCTAGAACTTGGGCTTAAACAATCTCTTGCTGATCACTCACTTTTTACTTACAAGAGAGGGAATGTGTTTGTTGGTGCTCTCATATACGTCGATGATGTTATCATAGTAGGAAACAACAAAGAGAAAATACAAGAGACAAAAATCTATCATGATAGGAGATTCAGCATTAAAGACCTTGGCCCCCTTAAATACTTTCTCGGAATCGAGGCTTCTCGAATGAAAGACGGGTTAGTACTTAGCCAACGGAAATATACTCTAGACATTTTGGAAGATAGCGGGATGCTGGGGTGTAAACCGAGCTCGTTCCCAATGGAACAAAATCTAAAACTTGAAGTTGATGATAAAGATGTTCGTGTGGATGCCAACATGTATAGACGGTTAGTAGGGAGGTTTCTTTATTTCCAAGCCACGAGACTGGATATCACGTACTCGGTAAACGTCGTAAGCCAATTTGTGTCTCGCCCTCGCCAAAGCCATTTAGATGCCGTCATGCGGGTACTACGATATTTAAAGGTAACACCGGGACAAGGATTTTTCTTTCCTAAAGACGGAGGGACAAACTTGGTCACGTATTATGATGCCGACTGGTTAGGGTGCCCATTCACAAGAAGATCACGAACAGGATACCTTCTACTCTTAGGGGGAGCTCCCGTTTCTTGGAAATCCAATAAACAATCGGTTGTTTCTCGATCCTCAGCCGAAGCTGAATACCGGGCCATGGTAACCACTACTAGGGAGATTTTATGGATGCGGTGGCTCCTAAAGGGTCTCGAAGCTGAACAAAGTGGACCTACACCACTTTATTGCGACAACCAAGCGGCACGACACATCGCGAATAACCCGGTTTTCCATGAGCGAACATAGCATGTAGAGATGGATTGTTACTTGGTCAAAGAACGGGTTGAATCTCAAGAAATATAACCCCTTTGCATTAGCACGAAGATGCAAATAGCCGACCTCTTCACCAAAGCTTTGGGATCCCGACAACTTGAACCTTCAACAAGATGGGCATGCGAAATTTACACGCTCCATCATGAGGAGGAGTATTGGATTGCATGATTCTGTTTCTTGTTTTTTCCTCCGCATCACGTTAAACACGGGATCCACAATTAGTTCCTAGTTTAATGGGTTTTCCATATCCATGTATTTTTTTTCTTTTTATTTGGTCCTCCATTGTATCGTGAGATTTTCTTTTCAATAAAAAAATCCTTTGAGCCAAATTCTTCATATTGCGTAATTAGGGTTTATATTTATATAAACTAGTGAGATTGCCCCGCGCTTCGCGGCGGGAATCGGTCGCTATTAGTTCGGTTCGTCACCATACTAGCATTTGCAATAGTATTATTCAAAAGAGAACATTACATCAGTAGAAAACAATTAAAACAACTATCAGTACTAGTACTAATCTTGTTCAGTTGATATAGGTTATGTTTGTTTGCATTTTTTGTTTATTTTTTTTAAACATTGCATTTTTTTTGGAAACGGGCGTTATATCGCTATCGTACCAAACTGAATTGAAACCAATTAAACAACATTTGTATCATTCGGTACCAAAATTTAATTTTATTGTTAATAATTTCGATAAACTGACACCCTATCATTACGATACTGTTCCAAATTGAAACAAAATGTTTGATAACAGTTACTTTAATCGTATTTTAAAAGTAAAATTAGAAAAAAAATGACTAAAATCAATTAAAGAAATAAAACAATAAAATAATTAAAACTTAGGAAAAAACAATATTAAAAAAATATATTAAAGTTTCTATTCATCTAGATAATAACATACATAAAAATCTACATACGTTATATATAACGCTATTCATATAGATAATAATATACATAAAAATTATACATACGTTGTATATAATGCTATTAAACATTGTGGAAAAGAAAATAGTAATTGTCTGAAAAAAAAACTAATTAATCCCTAGTAGAAAAAAACACATTTTTGACACGTATTATGTGTCATAAAAGGGTAGTTAGGCTGTGCGGTGTGGAGGTTTGCTCGTACACACCACCCCCACCCGGCTCTTCGGCGTCGCCCGCGTCCTCTCGCTGCCTTCTTTGACGGGCCCAATTGTTTAATGGTTAGTCGTTGGGCTAACGACTATATTTAAAAAAAATTAAGTTTTTTTTTTATTTTTAAAAAATCATACAAATCTCATTCATTTTTAACCCAATCTCAACCTACTTTTATACATTTTTAAACCAATTTCTCCTACGTTTATACAATCTCTATTTTTTTTATAAAAAACCTCTTCATAAATACTAGCACACAATGCCTTCTTCTTCGTGGGGTTCATCATGTTCGGGTGAAGGCGATCTGTTTTTTGCAAACGCCATAATGTAGGCAATATAGATGATCATTGAGGAAGAAGAAGAAGAGGAAGAAACCACGCCAAAACCGCGAACTAGGCAAGCAGCCATAAACAGAGACCGAGAAGGTTAGGTTATGTCATTAATTTTTTGTGTTAATAATTTATTTATATTATATTTTGTGTTAATTATTTATTTTTACGCTCACTTATTTTGCCGATGAATCGTTCTACACAGCCGCGATGTTTAGACGTCGCAACTGAATGAGTTGTCGACTATTTTACATATAGCAGATGACTTGTCGAGGTTTGGCCCCCTGTTTTACATTACGATGGGATGCTAGAGGAAAAATGGAATTTACCAGCTTACAGAAATGCACAGCGGTCTTTCGCCAAATAGCATACGGGACGACACCTGATTCGTTTGATGAGTATTTAAGGATGTCTGAAAAAACAACACGAGAATGTTTGAACAACTTTAGCGAAAGTGTGGTGAAGCTGTATAGCAAGAAATATATGTGGAAACCAAACACAAATGATGTCCAAAAATTGTATGGGTTTCATGAAGAAAAAGAATGGTTTTCCAGGAATGTTCGAGAGCATTGATTGCATGCAGAGGCCGTGGCAGAATTGCCCTAATGCATGGCAAGGTTAATTTACGCGACACCATCATGGACCTCCAAGTATAATAACAGAGGTTGTTGGTGATAAGAATGCATTTTACCCCTGTCTCTCTTTTCAACAACAGATGTTTTAACATCAATTTGAGAGTTGGTGATAGGAATGAATTTTATTTTGGGTGGCTTGAGATCTGTGGATTCCAATCCTGAATCGATTCCATAACCGTTGAATGCGTACGAACACGTGAGTTGTGCGGAATCCAATCACGTGTGTGGATCAGAAAACGAAGAAGTAATTAACAATGATTTCTATTACTGATATAACAGTTTGTACACCACGAAATCAAATGGACCGAGTTTCCCCACTATAATCTCCAAAAGTTATCAAATGACAAGACCTTACACTTCTATTTATAGGCAATGTCCATCCGGGCGCATGAACCTAACGGATGGCCTCCATCCGGATAGATGGGCCTCCATCCGGACGGATGGGCTAAAACTGTATGCTTTTCGGATGAACATGATACATCCGTCCGAATGGACCAGATGTCCATCCGTTCGGATTTGCTTCAACACATATCAACTTTATCTTCTGTTCAGCACCAGTCTTGTATCATGTGATTAAGCTATGATACGTTATTGACGGAAGTGATATACATTATGCACTCATAGACTCCCCCTTAGATATTACTGCAGTCAATCTCGTAGCTTTCTGTCTCTCTCTGAGTCTTCTAGAAATGTTGACATCCTCAGCACCACAGACTCTCCCTTTTACTCTAACAACTTTATCTGCTCTCCCTATTGATCAACTCAGGCTTACCCTTGCTTTAAGCTTCCGTGCTTTCAGCTTCTAGGATCGTTACCTGGCATTACATCTGCAAGCTCCTTCAAGATATCTGGCTCTTTGAAAAAACACTCCCCTTGCTTCGAGCTCGTCTTCAGACTCCCCCTTAGCCTCATCTATCAGGGTTGTATTCTGGCTATTATATCTGAAAAATCTCAAACCATTTGTAAGATATTTGATAATTAAAGATCAGAAATTGAAAATCTAGCTCTAAGTATTTAATCATGGATAAGTTGGAGCATTTCAAATATGTGATTGCACAGGACATCGTTTGTTCACAGAAATCTATGACCTGGCTCAAATTTAACAATTTTAAAACTTTTTAGTATCCAAAACCCTCTTAGATAATCTTCCAAGTCCAAACTTCCAAGTCCAAATTAATGACCTTGGAGATTTCACAAACTGTTTTTGATTTTTCATTTTAAAACAATCAACTTTCAAATAACATGTTCAGCATACTTAGATTTTGAAATTCAGCATTCAAACATTGGTTGTCGAAAATAAAGTAGAAACAAAATCTTTTTGAATTTTTCAAAGTTTATGCTAAAACACTCCAAAAATCTTTTTGATAATTTTTCTTTAACATAAAGCAGTAAAGACGTATTTACAAACAATATTTTTGTTTGAGTTCGTGTCAGAGGATCATATCAGTTTATGACAAATCACTAGTACCATTGAGCTATAACACTTTAAGTTCTAAAAGATTCACTTATATTGTCAGTAAACTGATCCATTTAAATTTTCACACAAATTTCAACTGACTCGAGATATGAGATTTAGTGTTTTAAGAACTTAACTTATTCGCGTATCCCACCTCTGAATATACTCCCGTATCAAGATTCCCTAGATTCAGTCTTACAGGTGAATATAATATAATGATATTCTGAACTCTGGGTTAGTGCGAGACCTTGAGAGCTCAGGTATGAACTACCGTTTAGTCAAAAAGATGAAGGCTCGACTTGAGGTGTGTCCCACTTAGGGATCTTCTTTACAACTACACTTGATTTATATATTTCAATATTTTCTCAATTTTTATGCAGTGGGAAAACTTTTAAAGTGCATAAAGTATTATACAAGGACCAGGCCATTGCTGACGCAAAATCAGAAGACCAAGTAAAATACCCCAGATATCAAACAGTATAAAAACCTAGTATCTCAGAATCAGGCAACTTCTCAAACAAGATTTCGGCGGTTACCCATATATCCGAGAGATGTTCCCCACGAGATAAGTAAGTTATTGATATTTAGGTTTATATCTCGAAATCAATCTACTAAGTATGTAAAAACCTAGTGGCATATCATCAGTGAGACCGTTTATCACATTTGAACTTTTCATTTCTTTAACGTACTGTGATTGTCTTACTAATGTACTATTATTTCCTCTTTTTACACAAAAACTCATTTTGAATTTTCTCAAGTTTTTGCGTTTTCAAATTTTCAAATGTTTTTGTATTTTCAAAATTTTTACTCCCCATAAATTCAAAACATTTAAAGAAAATTTGACAACCCGATGCAGATAGCTTTGTCCCGCCATCCATTTTCTTAGTCACATGTTATGTTTTGCAGAAAGTACCCCCATAATTTACAACACATTGATTTTTAACAATGTTAAAACCATTTAATCTCTTGTGAAATAATCATGTTTGTTCAGCCATGAGGGTTTCGGCATATTCAATCAACATATTTTGTAAAATTTTTGATTTTTTTAACAAATTTAAAAACAAACATATATTTTTTTCAATTTTTTACAAACTAAAAACATATATTTTTTTTTTAATTTTTCTATTTTTAGGGTTTTTGAATTATGATTTATTTATATACCGAAACGAACTCCCTATTTTCAGTTGCAGGGATCCTCCTCCTCCGGTGCCAGCCAACTCCGTTCTCCATTCAATCATCTTCTAGAGCACCTGCACATACACCCAATTCAATCATTTGAATAATGCAACCAAAGTCTGCTTTGACTTAGTATGTTGTTTCTTTTGTTCAACATCAACAGGTTTTAGATTCAGACATTTGCGACCAACATGTCTAGTTTGATCACATTTGAAGCATGTTCTCTCTGACACATCTTTAACCTGTTGTTGTTTCTTCTGAGCATAAAACTCTTCATTAGACTGTCGTCTAAATTGAAGTTCTTTCTCTTCCTCATAACTTGTTCCGTGAACAAAGTTCATCCTTTTCTGATAATTTGACTTTCTAATTATTTCTGTTGATTTTGTTTCTTTTTATAACCCAACCCAGCCTTCATGTTTTTCTTTTTGTAACCAAGTTTATTATAAAAAGTTTTCTTGCTCTTATAAGCAAATTTTGAAATTTCAGACTTTTCAATTTCTACCAATTTGAAAACTTTGTCAATCTTTTCCAAAATCACATTCTGAATTGGAATTTCAATATATGATAATAGTTTGCTCGATCCAATCATGGTGTATGCCAATCCCTTCGGATCATCATTCGCATTTTTCTCAGATTTTGAATTCTTCAAATAACTTTCATTAAAACTTTCCTCATTTTCATCATGTGACTCAGATTTATCTGTTTTGGTAGAATCATCTTGCAACACACTTTCAACAACCTTACCTACCTACCCTCTGAATCACCAGTATCATCAGATTTGGAATAGGTTACATCAATATTATCTGGCAATTGATCAACCATGTTGAAAGCTTTTTCCACCTTCTCGTCATCATAGAATGTGAACGTTTTCTCAAATGGTGGTGGAACCTGATGATATTCTGAGCCAATTCCTTTCTTGTTTTTCTCCGAATCGTTATCATCCGGTTTTATGTTGAAAATACGTTCAAGAACAAATGATGAAGCGTGATAACTATGTAACTTGTTATTATCTTGTTCTAATTCAGCCATTTTATGTTTAAGCTCGACAACTTCTTCAATATAAGAATTTACAACTTTTTGCTTTATTGAATATTGTCGTTATAGTTTGCTCGATCCAATCATGGTGTATGCCAATCCCTTCGGATCACCATTCGCATTTTTCTCAGATTTTGAATTCTTCAAATAACTTTCATGAAAACTTTCCTCATTTTCATCATGTGACTCAGATTTATCTGTTTTTGTAGAATCATCTTGCAACACACTTTCAACAACCTTACCTACCTACCCTCTGAATCACCAGTATCATCAGATTTGGAATAGGTTACATCAATATTATCTGGCAATTGATCAACCATGTTGAAAGCTTTTTCCACCTTCTCGTCATCATAGAATGTGAACGTTTTCTCAAATGGTGGTGGAACCTGATGATATTCTGAGCCAATTCCTTTCTTTTTTTTCTCCGAATCGTTATCATCCAGTTTTATGTTGGAAATACGTTCAAGAACAAATGATGAAGCGTGATAACTATGTAACTTGTTATTATCTTGTTCTAATTCAGCCATTTTATGTTTAAGCTCGACAACTTCTTCAATATAAGAATTTACAACTTTTTGCTTTATTGAATATTGTCGTTTAAGTGTTTCAGACGTTTCAGAACATTTTGTAAGTCTAGATTGAACAAGTTTCATTTGACTTTTCACAGCATCATATGACTCTTTTGTAATATGATATGAATGTTTTATTGAATTATACTCTTTTTTCGTTTCTTGAAATACATTTTCTTTTTGTAAACACTCTTCAGTCATTGCTGAACATTTTCATTCAAAATCTCATTTTGTTTTTCTAAAACCTTACATTTTTGTGTCAGTTTTTGATGTGTGTAAAGTGAAACATATAAATTACATCAAATGAGGCATAAAACTAACCCTTTTTTAGTACTAATGTTGAAAAAAATGTGCTTTTGTCTTCCTTTTGAATTTACAGGACTAAATGAGCTTAAACGAGCAAAAGGAACAAATATACAGCAAAAACCAACATAAATACGAAAAAAAGGAATAAACGTGACATGCCAGACCCTCGACAGCATCCCCAAAAACAAAAACAAGAAACAGAAGGCTGACCACGGCCCGTGCCCGCTGGACACGGGGGCGTGGTCAGGTGTTTGCAGAAAGGACAAAGCTGTGGAAGCTTCTACGCCCACCACGGGGGCGTGCCCAGCTCAGCACGGGGCGTGGTCAATGCTAAGATTTGTAGAATCTTGCAAATCTTGGTAGTACAGATACACTTCTGCACACGGGATCGTGCCCAGCGAACACAGGCCGTGTGGAGCCCATTGCTGACAAATGCAATTAATGTGGAAGAGAAAAGGGATGGCCACGGGGGCGTGTCCGCTGGACACGGGGCCATGGTCGGGCTTCTGTTCAGGCTATAAATAGGGGTGCTTGGTTCACTTCAAAGGCATCCCTTGGCAAACCACCTCTCTCCCACTTTACCACCACTCCACCACGACACAACACCCACATCCACATCCACCACCATCATCCATCATCGACCTTAGAGAGTGTGTAGTAGTCTCGGGATCCAAGATTGAGAGTAAGAGTTCTTGTTAATAAAAGGCCATGTTTGGCTAAGTCTCTTACATCGGTGAAGACAAGTCTTTAATGTATTACTTTTGATTTTTAAACTTTTTGCACTTTTTATTTGGTTTTCTATTAATGACTTTAATAACTAGTTTCTTATGTTGAAGGTGAAACTTCTTTATCATTTATCCGTGGTGTCTTGGCATTACTTTATTGTCTATATAAAGTAAAAGATTTTCACCATTCATATCTCTACGGTCTATATAGAGATATGTTGGCTACCTGGTCGGGGGTTAAGGGAATGGTTTAGTAAGGTTCTAGCCTTGTTCAGTGTATAGATCCTGCGAGGACCTGGGTCAAGCTTAGTAAGACCTCCTTCAATACCCACTGGTATTGGATGGCGGGGATGCGAATGGCTTGATCCCTTCATATGTAAACTACTATTAATACATTAAACCGGCTAATTGGGATTGTATCCCTGCTGACTCAAGCCAATTAGCCAAGGGTAACGTCACCTTCAAAAGAGGGGCCTACCACTTTTCGCATTAATAACTTAATTAATTATCTTTCAATATTCCGACCCTTTAGGATTGTATCATTGCTGACTCAAACCACTGGGTTGAGGGTAACGTCACCTTCAAAAGAGGGGCCTACTACTATAACTTAGATAATCTCTTAAAAAGTGCAAAAGTGCGGAAATCATCAAAGGATACATTAAAGGCGAGTTGGATCCAAGTGATTCATCTTGTCTATCTATTTTTATTTTATTTTTATTTCTGTATTTTTAGTTTTTATTTTTCTTATTTGAATCTTTTCTCAAAAATTTTAGTTTGATTAGACGTTGAGCATAAACCGGTACTAAAAGCTCTTGTGTCCTTGGACGACCTCGGTATCTTACCAACGTTATACTACGCTCACGATGAGTGCACTTGCCCAAGTGTGTGTTTAGTGTTAGTAGAATATCGTGTTTTATAAATTTAAAACTTGACTAATGCGTAAAATGGGCTTAAAATGTCAATAAAATCATAACACACCTCGCACATACCAAGTTTTTGGCGCTGTTACTGGGGACACAAGGATTTTAAAAAAGTTAGGAATCAACGGCCTAATCATTTTTCTTATTTTTCTATTTTTTAAGATTTTTCTTAATTTTTCAGCATCTGCAAACTTCAGCACGGGGCCGTGCCCGCTGAACACGCCTCGTGCCCAATCTTTGTTACTAGCAATCTTGTTTTAAGTCAGACAGTAGCTGAACACGGGGCCGTGCCCACTAACACGCCCCCGTGTCCAAACATCAGTTACTGAAACCAAAACCATAAGATCCCGACGGTTGGTAATTTCTGACACAAACATGAGTGATATTGATTATTTTTACTTTCGCTCCTCTTATGGTGCGTGGTGTCAAATATGTGGTGGATCTCATAAATATTTAAAATGTTATTTTTTAAATTACACTCCCCACTATATAGACCCATCGTTTCCCTGTAACCTTAAGATGGGCGAAAGTAAAAACAATCCATATCTCTCCCTCGAATACTCTCAACCATTTCTTTTAGATGATATGATTCTCGAAGAATCATGTCAACTCGAAGAAATAATTCTCAAATTGATAAAAGAACTTGAGGTGGAAGCAAGCTATTCATCCCAAGACGACGATCAGGGAGAATTATTGAGATCGCATTCAGATTCTAACAACATCGTCGTTACCGAAAACACCTCTAACTCTTGTGAGGACATGAGCGATAGTCATCCCTATGTCGATTACGCCGTGAAGGACTCTCCATCGGTTTCCGCCGATGCGTTCATAGACCTGAGCGATTTGACATATATCTTCTTTAACGAGAGCCCGGATAAGGGGAATAAAGGTTGGTTTCGCCCACCGGTATTTAGCGTAGGTTTTACCCTTTCCAAAAACCTCTTGCGTTCGTGTTTGAATCAAGAGTAATTTAGGTACCTGAGGCACTTCGGTGATGTTTCGTCCAGTAAGGAACCGCCCGATCAGGACAAATTCCTTAAAAATAAGACAAAACATCATAAAATTCTCTGACCATGGGGTTGTGTCTAGGTCAACACACCCTGTGCCCACCTAAAAATTGACCACGGGGTCGTGTCCAGGCCAACACGCACCGTGTTCAAAATACGGACAAATTGTGTCAGAGTCTTGTCTGACCACGGAGCCGTGTCCAACCGGCACGAGGCCGTGGTCAGTGTGCTGTCATTTTCTATAAAGTCAGCATGATTCCTGCACATTTAGACCCATTCCAAAGACAAAGATTTGTTGGTATTTTCACATATACCCTATAAGGTATATTCCAAAGAAGGTTCCCAACAACCATCTTGTCTTTATCACTTTTATCTTTTGCTTTCTTCTTCAAAAGCTCCTCAAAACCTCCATTAAAGCTTGAAACCTCCACGTTTTCAAGCTTTATTGTGATATTTGCTAGGTTTTTAACAAGGGAATCTTATCAAAAATATGTTTTATAACACTGTTTTAAGTTATTTCTTCTCAGAAATGTCTCAAAGTTCAGAAAAATAATTTAAAACCGTAAGATTCCTGAGTTCAAAAATCTGCAGAATGGTGGCCACGGGGCCGTGCTCAGCGAGCACGGGGCCGTGGCCGGAGTTACTGTTTCGTTGTTTTGAGCTTTTCATCTTGTTTCAGCTCACTTAAGGAACAGTCGCAGAGAAAGGAGGCCATCGATTGAAGCAACCCTTGTGCGTTACGTGATGGCGCTAAGAGAAGCACTCGATGAGATGACATCCGTGGAGGAGGTCCTGATTGACCGTATCAATTATATAACGGTGGGGTTAGAGAATAGCTTCCAAGAAATCAACCTTTTGCACCAAAGGTTGAATATTCTTGCAATGCCACCTATGGAACCAATCTTCCCTCAATAAGATTGGAACTTGGCACAAGAAGTTTTTAATCCCACCGGATGGGACGAAATTCCCTCGGAACCTCCTCTATACACCTTACAAGAGGTTTCGGTTGAGGTCGCACCTCCTTCACATGAGGAAGACAATGAGCCCGCTTTCCTTCTCCCCCGGGAGATAGAGGAATGGCTTAACGATGTGTGAGGGGCACTCTCCGAAAAGAAGTTCTTAAGGCCTTGTTCAACTGAATAATTCAATTTTCAGAATTTTGCTGCTCTTATAATGAGCCCCTGTGCTCAGCCCAACACGCCCCGTGCCCAAGGCTCTGCAGAAATTTTCCCAGTTCAGGTAACTGGACACGGGGCCATGCTCACTGAACACGCCTCGTGCCAAAACTTCTGTTTAATTACGATACTGGCGATCTGACCACGGGGCCGTGCCCGGACCAACACAGGCCCGTGGCCAGACGCCCAGTAACACCAATTTTGTTTTTTAAACACCTTTTTACACATTCAATCAACCTAAAAACTTATTTTTTGGGACACATTGAGGACAATGTGTAATTTAAGTGTGGGGTGGGATGCTAAAAGCTTGAATTTTGCAAGTCCTAATAAAAACTTACACAAAATTCTATTGGAACTGCTAATCACCCCAAATTTAATTTTTTTTTACTTGTCTTGGTTTAATTTGGGAATAACAAGTTCAAAAAAGTTTATATTTTTACAAATTTACAACCAATAGCGTCGTGATAAAAAGAACCAACATAAGAAAATTACGAAAATGCGTGAAAAATCTAATTAAAATTTGATTATATATACTTGATCACATTATAAACCCATTCCCACAATAAGTAAGTTTTGAGCCTTTATTGAGCATACAAGCATACATCTTTAAAACTAAATGATCATTTTTCGTTTCTTGTGTGAATAGCCGCTTGGTTCGTCTGACTCTAGAACTTGCCACGACAATACATTCCCGGTCCTTACCAACTTAAACCCAAGTAAGTAAATGATGGAGGCATTAGGACTAACCCATTTTCCTTTCAACACCATTATTTTTCATTTTCTTTATCACCTACCCAAAATCCCCCAGTTAATCCCTTTGAGCCTAAACCTTTTCATTTCAAAACCCACAAAAAAAACACCCTTTACCCACCAAAACCTTTTTCTTTTCAACCCCTTTATTTTAGTAAAAAGCTCAGTTTTCTTGTGACGTTTCTTTATAAAAAAATGAAAGTCTAGCAATAAACAAACAAGTTCTTCAAAGAAACTTTGTTCGAAGATGATTAGTTTGAATAAAAGTCACAAAAACAAAACGTTTTACGACGACGGACGCTTTTTACGCTTTTAGCCCTTTTTACTAACCACTAACCACTAACCAAAACCACCTACCTTTATCCTAAGCCTAACCCTTTCCCAAGTCCTCTTGATATTTACAAAGGTTGTGACACCTGTGTCACTTCAACCATCATACAAATACCAAACCAATGAAATATTGTATTTTCTACTTGGGATTTGTATAAATATGTGTATCGTTTGCACATATCAATTCTTGTTCGATTTCGAGCTTTAAATCACTTTCTGGAAGGTTATACGCGAACTGATGCGTAAATGTAACCAGTTTAATACAACAAACACTCTGGAATAGTGACACAGGCTTAACATATCTTAAATAACCTTTACATAACTTAGAAATAAGTTTTGGATGGTTTGGTGTGTTGAAATCAAGTTTATTCGATCGCAGGGACTATTTGTGTCAAACTATGAAAGTATGCCAATTCTTGTGGTAACGAACATTATTGAACTTGATCATAAGTTAAACATACCATAAATATCCTTTACATAGCTTAGAAATAGGCTTTGAGGTGTTCGGTATGCTAAAATAAACTTTTTGGTCATTCAGGGACTAAAAGCGTCAAAAAGTGCTTAAGTTTGCATTTTCGCGCATATCTTACGTTCTGAATATATCCGGACATCCAAAATTTTATGTAATCATTAAAATATTTTATTTTAGTGCTTGGCATGATAAAATTCCATTCGTCGCTTAATTTGGATCGTTTTTGCGTTCGTTACGACTTCCGTCGTAATTAACCGAACAACGCAACCGTACGACCAAACGAACCGACATCCGAGATATTTTTGAGCACATTTCAAGTTCCCTATACTTTAACTTTATTTTAGAGCCTTGAAATGGGGTTAACGGGGCTTAAAAGTGCAAAAAAATCAAGTTTTACAAGTGCAGTGACCATTTTTTAAATTTCTGGCAGATACATTGAACTTGGTCCATTTTTGAGGTTTTGATGGTTTTAACCCAAGGTTTTGCACTCTATGGGCTGGAATTTGATGGTTTTAAGTATTCCCATGGTTTTGAAAACCATATGCCCACTTGTAAGGTCAAGATCAAAGCACAATTTGCGAGAAACGATCCTAAAGGTTCTTCGAAATCTATAAATACCCAAGCTCTCATTCCATTTTCCTCACACCTTGATCTAATTTTATGCTCTAAGTTGAAGCTTTATGCTTCATACCTGAGTATTTAGATCAAGTTCTTCTAGCTTGGACCCTTTGTAAGTATTCTTTCATGTTTTTATGCGTTTTAAGCGTAAAAGTCAAACAGTGTTTAACTTTCTGCTTTGACCAGTCTATGGTCAACACGAAGTTCGTTTGAACATCGTAACGTGAGCGTAATCACGATGGTTATAGTCTCTTGTGACTATACCTACTGATTACCACGTTGATTAGGTGTAGTGACGAGTCATAGTTTCGGTCAAAATGTATATTCTTGCGTATTTTGCAACCAAACTATTCTTGGGTATCAAGACCCCTTGTCTTGATATCAAACGTGTTTTCTAACTTTGTTAAACATGTTTTAACATGTTTAACTCGTCACTTTTATATTAATACTTATATAGGGTCGTAAGATAAGCGGTCTAAACAACCGCTTAGACTTTCGAACCCGACCCGTTTGGTCAATCATTAGGATTCGACCAAACATATTTTGTGACCATAGTTGTATAGGGAATAACCTTCCGAGGTTATACGTTATGGTCACTTTATTTAAGTAGTTGTATGATAGGTAGTTTATATGCCTTAGGTAAATGACGAAAATGCCCTTTTTACGCATAAGTTCATTTTAAGCATATGTAACATAAATTTTGACATCTAAACTGATTAGGCAACATTATTAGACTTGTTAAGGCATATAATACTTGTCATAGGACTAGTTAGGCCGTCCGAACGCATTTTACGCGAATGACGCTTTAAAGTAGCGTAAGCTACCTAAACGGGTCGTAATGGGTCGTAAGCACTTAGGTTAGGTTTCAATTTAGTTTGTAGGCTTTGTTAAACCATATTACATGAGTTTCCATACTCACTTGGTTTACGAAACCTCATTCTATGTAATCTTCCGATTTAGGTCCGATTTATTTACATAGTTATCTATATTAGGTGCCGTTTGATTCTGTGATCCCTCTACCTTTGCTTGGTTGTTATTCAAGACTTCTAAGCATCCTCAAGTGAGTAAATAGTCCCCTCTTTTACTGTTTTCAATGTTTTTAGGTGAAACATGTGTACCTATTTGTTATGTTCATGATTTCGAAGTATAATTTGATTATACATGTTAATACTTATCTTTTGACAAACTGAATGATTATTTATGGTTTAAACACTAATTTTTCAAGGATTATAAAATTAATTGTTGGATTGTACTTATTTTATATTCACCAGACCGATTGGTAGTATGATATAGCGCTTTAGGATTTGACACCCCATTCCTGTTGTTATGGAATGTCAGAAACCCATATTTTATCCAAATAGGGATTTCCTTTGTGGTATTTCTATAGTCTCAAAGGTGTATTTTGATACACTTAGGTCTAAATGAATTCTTAAATCACATTTTTATTGTATATTTTGTTATACTCACAAAAGTATAGTTTGATATGCTCTCATGTGTGATATGGTACAAAACAACATATATTTTGTTAATTACTAAAACATAGTCTAATATGTTATTTACAAAATCAAAGCATAGTTTAATATGTTATTAATAAAACCAAAGTATACTTTTGATATACTACTAAAAACTGTTATTTTGACGACTAAAGTATATTTAATATACTATATGTTTAACTATTTTGGAACTGAAATATATTTTAATATATTACTTATTCGACTTTCTTAAAACCAAAGTATATTTTTATATATACTACAAACCTTTTTATCAAAATATTGTTTTTCAAACAACATATTTTATACAAACACATTTTACTTAATTATTTATTTATGCATCTTTCTTTTATATCATCTGTTTTCTCATCACTTATTATATGATTTATAAAAGAAAACATTATAAAAGTTCATGACAATTTCACTAAGAATCCAAACATGACCCAGAGTTTACATTGAGTTCGAGGAATTCATTCAAAAGCAAAACCATCACTGTTGTCTTCACAAGTTTCCTCTAAAAATTAAATTTCGGGACGAAATTTCCTAAAGTAAAGGAGACTGTGACACCTGTGTCACTTCAACCATCATACAAATACCAAACCAATGAAATATTGTATTTCCTACTTGAGATTTGTATAAATATGTGTATCGTTTGCACATATCAATTCTTGTTCGATTTCGAGCTTTAAATCGCTTTCTGGAAGGTTATACGCGAACTGATGCATAAATGTTACCAGTTTAATGCAACAAACACTCCGGAACAGTGACATAGGCTTAACATACCTTATATAACGTTTACATAACTTAGAAATAAGTTTTGGATGGTTTGGTGTGTTGAAATCAAGTTTATTCGATCGCAGGGACTATTTGTGTCAAACTGCGAAAGTATGCCAATTCGTGTGGTAACGAACATTCTGGAACTTGATCATAAGTTAAACATACAATAAATATCCTTTACAAAGCTTATAAATAGGCTTTGAGGTGTTCGGTATGCTAAAATAAACTTTTTGGTCATTCAGGGACTAAAAGCGTCAAAAAGTGCATAAGTTTGCATTTCCGCGCATATCTTACGTTCTGAATATATCCGGACATCCAAAAATTTATGTAATCATTAAAATATTTTATTTTAGTGATTGGCATGATGAAATTACATTCGTTGCTTAATTTGGAACGTTTTTGCATTCGTTACGACTTCCGTCGTAATTAACCGAACAACGCAACCGTACGACCAAACGAACCGAAATCCGAGATATTTTTGAGCTTATTTCAAGTTCCCTATACTTTAACTTTATTTTAGAGCCTTGAAATGGGGTTAACGGGGCTTAAAAGTGCAAAAAAAAAAAACAAGTTTTACAAGTGCATGGACCATTTTTGAAATTTCTGGCAGATACATTGAACTTGGTCCGGTTTTGATGGTTTTAACCCAAGGTTTTGCACTCTACGGGCTGGAATTTGATGGTCTTAAGTATTCCCATGGTTTTGAAAACCATGTGCCCACTTGTAAGGTCAAGATCAAAGCACGATTTGCGAGAAACGATCCTAACGGTTCTCCGAAATCTATAAATACGCAAGCTCTCTTTCCATTTTCCTCACACATTGATCTAATTTTATGCTCTAAGTTGAAGCTTTATGCTTCATACCTGAGTATTTAGATCAAGTTCTTCTAGCTTGGACCCTTTGTAAGTATTCTTTCGTGTTTTTATGCGATTTAAGCGTAAAAGTCAAACAGTGTTTAACTTTCTGCTTTGACCAGTCAATGGTCAACACGAAGTTCGTTTGAACTTCGTAATGTGAGCATAATCACGATGGTTATAGTCTCTTGTGACTATACCTACTGATTACCACGTTGATTAGGTGTAGTGACGAGTCATAGTTTCGGTCAAAATGCGTATTCTTGCGTATTTTGCAACCAAACTATTCTTGGGTATCAAGACCCTTTGTCTTGATATCAAACTTGTTTTCTAACTTCATTAAACAAGTTTTAACATGTTTAAGTCGTCACTTTTAGATTAATTCTTATATAAGGTCGTAAGATAAGCGGTCTAAACAACCGCTTAAACTTTCAAACACGACCCGTTTGGTCAATCATTAGGATTCTACCAAACATATTTTGTGACCATAGTTGTATAGGGAATATCCTTTCGAGGTTATACATTATGGTCACTTCGTTTAAGTAGTTGTATGATAGGTAGTTTATATGCCTTAGGTAAATGACCAAAATGCCCTTTTTACGCATAAATTCATTTTAAGCATATGTAACATAAATTTTGACATCTAAACTGATTAGGCAACATTATTAGACTTGTTAAGGCATATAATACTTGTCATAAGACTAGTTAGGCAGTCCAAACTCGTTTTACGTGAACGGCGCGTTAAAGTAGCGTAAGCTACCTAAACGGGTCGTAATGGGTCGTAAGCACTTAGGTTAGGTTTTGATTTAGTTTGTAGGCTTTGTTAAACCATATTACATGAGTTTCCATACTCATTTGGTTTACGAAACCACATTCTATCCGATCTTCCGATTTATGTCCGATTTATTTACATAGTTACCTATATTAGGTGTCGTTTGATTCCGTGATCCCTCTAGCTTTGCTTGGTTGTTATTCAACACTTCTAAGCATCCTCAAGTGACTACATAGTCCCCTCTTTTACTGTTTTCAATGTTTTGGGGTGAAACATGTGTATCTATTTGTTATGTTCATGATTTCAAAGTATAAATTGATTATACGTGTTAATATTTATCTTTTGACAAAATGAATGATTATTTATGGTTTAAACACTAATTTTTCAAAGATTATAAAATTAATTGTTGGATTGTACTTATTTTATGTTCACCAGACCGATTGGTAGTTTGATATAGCGCTATAGGATTTGACACCCCATTCCTGTTGTTATGGAATCTTAGAAACCGATATTTTATCCAAATAGGGATTGCCTTTGTGGTATTTCTATAGTCTCAAAGGTGTATTTTGATACACTCAGGTCTGAATGAATTCTTAAATCACATTTTTATTGTATATTTTGTTATACTCCCGAAAATATAGTTTGATATGCTCTCATGTGTGATATGGTACAAAACAACATATATTTTGTTAATTACTAAAACATAGTCTAATATGTTATTTACAAAACCAAAGCATAGTTTAATATGTTATTAATAAAACTAAAGTATACTTTTGATATACTACTGAAAACTGTTATTTTGACGACTAAAGTGTATTTAATATACTATATGTTTGACTATTTTGGAACTGAAATATATTTGAATATATTACTTATTCAACTTTCTTAAAACCAAAGTATATTTTTATATATACTACAAACCTTTTTATCAAAATATTGTTTTTCAAACAACATATTTTATACAAACTCATTTTACTTAATTATTTATTTATGCATCTTTCTTTATATCATCTGTTTTCTCATCACTTATTATATGATTTATAAAAGAAAACATTATAAAAGTTCATGACTATTTTTGTTAAAACATTCTTTTAAACTTACAAGTCATGAATCCTATTTTCAATAAAACCTATGTAATTCACAGGCATTTTTATGCTGACGTACCTATTTTTACACATGTTTCAGGTGCTGCTATGTGATGGTTGTTGATACATGCTATACATAGGATGGACTCGTGCCTTAGCGACTTTAAAATTTGAAAGACAATATTTGTATTCATTTAATTTGTAATAAAACCATGAGTTCAATAATTCAATAAAACGAAATTATTTAATCCATGGTTGTGAAACAATGATTCTGTTACAACACTCCCCAACGTTTCCGCCACGTTTTGTTGTTTTACGTGGTCGGGGTGTGACAAAGGTTTATAGTTAAAAAGGAGGAGGATTGATAGCTTGGCAAGCATACGGTAGAAGTAAGTTCCATGCCGGTCTCGAGTGTTTCTCAAAAATACATCTTCGGCCGAGAGTGTTGAGTGATTTCCCGTGAGGTATGTGAACTTGTATATAAATGGAATTTTATAGAGGCATGTTATGCCTGAATAAGTAATTTCTCTTATGAAATGTTCCAAATGAATCATAACGAATAGGATTGTAAATAGAATAAAAAAACCCAATAACGATCTTGGATTCCCGACACTCAAGACAAGTCCAAAAACTTCTCTTCTACCCATTCTATTTGGGTGTGTAAGCCACATAATAAAGAGTTTTGCTTCAGGACAAGCAAAGATTCAAGTGTGGGGGTATTTGATATGTGTAAAATGCAACATATAAATTACATTAAATGAGGCATAAAACTAACCCTTTTTTAGTACTAATGTTGGAAAAAAGTGTGCTTTTGTCTTCCTTTTAAATTTACAGGACCAAATGAGCTTAAACGAGCAAAAGGAACAAATATACAGCAAAAACCAAGATAAATACGAAGAAAAGAAATAAACGTGACATGCCCGACCCCTCGGCAGCATCCCCAAAAACAAAAACAAGAGACAGAAGGCTGACCACGGCCCGTGACCGCTGGACACAGGGGCGTGGTCAGATGTCTGCAGAAAGGACAAAGCTGTGGAAGCTTCTACGCCTACCACGGGGGCGTGCCCTGCTCAGCACGGGGCGTGGTCAACGCTAAGATTTGCAGAATCTTACAAATCTTGGTAGTACAGATACACTTCTGCACACGTGGATGTGCCCAGCTAACACGGGTCGTATGGAGCACAATGGTGACAAATGCAATTATCGATGGAAAAGAAAACGGATGGCCATGGGGGCGTGTCCGCTGGACATGGTGCCATGGCCGGCCTTCTGTTCAGGCTAAAAATAGGGGAGCTTCATTCACTTCAAAGGCATCCCTTGGCAAACCACCTCTCTCCCACTTTGCCACCACTCCACCACCACTACAACACCCACATCCACCACCATCATCCATCATCCACCTTAGAGAGTGTGTAGTAGTCTCGGGATCCAAGATTGATAGTAAGAGTTCTTGTCAATCAAAGGCCATGTTTGGCTAAGTCTCTTACATCACTTGGTGAAGACAAGTCTTTAATGTATTACTTTTGATTTTTAATCTTTTCGCACTTTTTATTTGGTTTTGTATTATTGACTTTAATAACTAGTTTCTTATGTTGAAGGTGAAACTTCTTTATCATTTGTCTGTGGTGTCTTGGCTTTACTTTACTGTCTATGTAATGTAAAAGATTTTCACCATTCATATCTCTACGGTCTATATAGAGATATGTTGGCTACCTAGTCAGGGGTTAAGGGAATGGTTTAGTAAGGTTCTTTCCTTATTCAGTGTATAGATCCTGCAATAACCCGGGTCAAGTTTACTAGGACCTCCTTCAATACCCACTGGTATCGGATGGCGGGGGTGCGAATGACTTGATCCCCTCAAATGTAAACTACTATTAATACATTAAACCGGCTACTTAGGATTGTATCCCTGCTGACTCAAACCACTTAGCCGACGGTAACGTCACCTTCAAAAGAGGGGCCTACCACTTTTCGCATTAATAACTTAATTAATTATCTTTCAATATTCCGACCCTTTGGGATTGTATCCTTGCTAACTCAAACCACTGGGTTGAGGGTAACGTCACCTTCAAAAGAGGGGCATACTACTATAACTAAGATAATCTCTTAAAAAGTGAAAAAGTGCGGAAATCATCAAAGGATACATTAAAGGCGAGTCGGATCCAAGTGATTCATCTTGTCTATCTGTTTTTATTTTATTTTTATTTCTGCATTTTTAGTTTTTATTTTTCTTATTTAAATCTTTTATCAAAAATTTTAGTTTGATTAGACGTTGAGGATAAACCGGTACTAAAAGCTCTTGTGTCCTTGGACGACCTCGGTATCTTACCAACGCTATACTACGCTCACGACGGGTGCACTTGCCCAAGTGTGTGTTTAGTGATAGTAGAATATCGTGTTTTATAAATTTAAAACTTGACTAATGAGTAAAATGGGCTTAAAATGCCAATAAAATCATAACACACCTCGCACACACCAAGTTTTTGGCGTTGTTGCCGGGGACACAAGGATTTTAAGAAAGTTAGGAATCAACGGCCTAATCATTTTTCTTATTTTTTGATTTTTTTAAGATTTTTCTTAATTTTTCAGCATCTGTAGACTTCAGCATGGGGTCGTGCCCGCTGAACACGCCCCGTGCCCAATCTTTCTTACTGGCAATCCGGTTTTAAGTCAGACAGTAGCTGAACACGGGGCCGTGCCCACTAACACGCCCCCGTGTCCAAACATCAGTTACTGAAAATAGAACCGTAATATCCCAACGGTTGGTAATTTCTGACACAAACATGAGTGATATTGATTATTTTTACTTTCGCTCTTCTTATGGTGCGTGGTGTCAAATATGTGGTGGATCCCATAAAGATTTAAAATGTTATTTTTTTAATTACACTCCCCACTATATAGACCCATTGTTTCCCAGTAACCTTAAAATGGGCGAAAGTAAAAACAATCTCTATCTCTACCTCGAATGCTCTCAACCATTTCTTTTAGATGATATGATTCTCGAAGAATTATGTCAACTCAAAGAAATAATTCTCAAATTGATAAAAGAACTTGAGGTGGAAGCAAGCTATTCATCCCAAAAAGACGATCAGAGAGAATTATTGAGATCGCATTCGGATTCTAACAACATCGTCGTTACCAAAAACACCTCTAACTCTTTGGAGGACATGAGCGATAGTCGTTCCTATGTCGATTATGCCGTGAAGGACTCTCCATCCGTTTCCTCCGATGCATTCATAGACCTGAGCGATTCGACATATATCTTCTTTAACGAGAGCCCGGATAAGGGGAATAAAGGTTGGTTTCGCCCTCCGGTATTTAGTGTAGGTTTTACCCTTTCCGATAACCTCTTGCGTTCGTGTTTGAATCAAGAGCAATTTAGGTACCTGAGGCACTTCGGTGTTGTTCCGTCCAGTAAGGAACCGCCCGATCAGGACAAATTCCTTAAAATAAGACAAAACTTCATAAAATACTCTGACCACGGGGCTGTGTTCAGGTCAACACGCCCCGTGCCCACCTAAAAATTGACCACAGGGTCGTGTCCAGGCCAACATGCCCCGTGTTCAGAATACGAACAAAATATGTCAGAGTCTTGTCCGACCACGGGGCCGTGTCCAGCCGGCACGGGGCCATGGTTAGCGTGCTGTTGTTTTCTATAAAGTCAACATGATTCCTGCATGTTTGGACCCATTCCAAAGACAAAGATCTACTGGGATTTTCACATATACCCTATAAGGTATATTCCAAAGAAGGTTCCCAACAACCATCTTGTCTTAACCACTTTTGTCTTTTGCTTTCTTCTTCAAAAGCTCCTCAAAACCTCCATTAAAGCATGAAACCTCCATGTTTTCAAGCTTTATTGTGATATTTGCTAGGTTTTTAACAGGAATCTTATCAAAAATAAGTTTTATAACACTGTTTTAAGTTATTTCTGCTCAGAAATGTCTCAAAGTTCAGAAAAATAATTTAAAACCATAAGATTCCTGAGTTCAAACATCTGCAGAATGGTGGCCACGAGGCCGTGCTCAGTGAGCACTGGGCCGTGGCCGGAGTTACTGTTTCATTGTTTTGAGCTTTTCATCTTGTTTTAGCTCACTTGAAGAACAGTCGCAGAGAAAGGAGGCCATCGATTGAAGCAACCCTTGTGCGTTACGTGATGGCGCTAAGAGAAGCACTCGGTGAGATGACATCCATGGAGGAGGTCCTGATTGACCGTATCAATTATCTAACGGTGGGGTTAGAGAATAGCTTCCAAGAAATCAACCTTTTGCACCAAAGGTTGAATATTCTTTCAACGCCACCTATAGAACCAATCTTCCCTCAATAAGATTGGAACATGGCACAAGAAATTGTCAATCCCACCAGATGGGACGACATTCCCCCGGAACCTCCTCTAGACACCTTACAAGAGGTTCCGGTTGAGGTCACACCTCCTTCACATGAGGAAGACAATGAGCCTGCTTTCCTTCTCCCCGGGGAGATAGAGGAATGGCTTAACGATGTGTGAGGGGCACTCTCCGGAAAGAAGTTCTTAAGGCCATGTTCAACCGAATAATTCAATTTTCGGAATTTTGCTGCTCTTATAATAAAAACATATAGGCTAGAACTTCTTTGTGGTTTAAAAATTTCTTGCATTCTAGGACCTGCTTATCTATCTTAGTTTCTAGCTTTTACTTTTCGATTATTAGGAACTATGTGTCTTGGCACTCTTTAATGAATGATGGTTTTAATTATTGAATGGTGTTTGGATGATGTAATGTTTAAACACACTCGAAAAGGTGGAGGTTACCAAGGGAACTTTAAATCCACACCCCATGCACAAAAAAAGAGCCTCCCGACAATTTTCCAGCATTACAGCAGGTTCAGCACGGGGCTGTGCTCAGCTCAACACGCCCCGTGCCTCCTGACCCTTTGGGATTGTATCATTGCTGACTCAAACCACTGGGTTGAGGGTAAGGTCACCTTCAAAAGAGGGGCCTACTACTATAACTAAGATAATCTCTTAAAAAGTGTAAAAGTGTGGAAATCATCAAAGAATACATTAAAGGCGAGTCGGATCCAAGTGATTCATCTTGTCTATCTGCTTTTATTTTATTTTTATTTCTGCATTTTTAGTTTTAATTTTTCTTATTTAAATCTTTTCTCAAAAATTTTAGTTTGATTAGACGTTGAGGATAAACCGTTATTAAAAGCTCTTATGTCCTTGGATGACCTCGGTATCTTACCAACGCTATACTACGCTCACGATGGGTGCACTTGCCCAAGTGTGTGTTTAGTGTTAGTAGAATATCGTGTTTTATAAATTTAAAACTTGACTAATGCTTAAAATGGGCTTAAAATGTGAATAAAATCATAACACACCTCGCACACACCAGCTTTTCATCTTTATCTTTTAAAACCTTTTCATTTTCAATCATTTCTTTGCATTTATCTTTGAAAACTCTTTCAATTTTAGTAAATTTCATATCACTTGTTCTGAATTTTTCATCATTTTTCAGTACAAGCACTGCACGTTTCCATGCATTTCTTGCACTGTTTAACAGTTTTACTTAACATTTCAGAAGATTCCATTCGAGTAATTACCTCATGATTTGACACCTTGGCTTCTTTTGCCATCAGCTTCTGATCTGTTTCCTTCACCTGCTGTTCCTCAGCAACAGCTTCAGTAACTGGCTTCTCTAGCTTCTCATCAACTTTTGGTTTCCTCTCTAAGCTCTCATCATTCTGTTGTTTTTCGGCATCAGCCTTTTCTACTGCCTTCTGACTTTCTTTATCAGCCATTTCTTCTTTCTTCACCTCTTCATCTTTTTCTTCTTCACTGCCTTCTTCTGCAACCTTCTTCATTTTTTCTTCATCTCTTTGTTTCAAACTTGTTGTCATTACACCCTTGATTATCTTATCCAGCTTCTTGAGATAATCTTTATATGTTGCTTTCTTTGAATAAAATTCGCCATACAGAGGAATGACTGCAAGTACATCATCATACCGGATCTCCTTTTCGATTGATATGACATTCTCTTTTCTTGTCCCATCTTCTGCAGCTTCTAGCTTCTTCATACTCTTCTTGCATTTCTTGTATTCTGCAATCTGCAAAATGTCTTTCTCTGTACATTTTTTCTTGTAGAATTTCTTCTTTTGTTCTCTCTTTCACCTCAGTAATTAACGCTCTTTTTCATCCTTTATGTATTTACTCCAGTTAAACCTTTCGTCCCCATGAGTTATTGGGGGTCTATCATCTTGAACCAATAAAGCTTGTGTGTTTTCTTTGATGAACCCGCGATTTGCTTTAGATTTGATTTTGACGACTCCTGTTTTTATGATAGATGGCTGATGTGTGTAAAATGCAACATATAAATTACATCAAATGAGGCATAAAACTAACCTTTTTTTAGTACTAATGTTGGAAAAAGTGTGCTTTTGTCTTCCTTTTGTATTTTCAGGACCAAATGAGCTTAATTGAACAAAAGGAACAAATATGCAGCCAAATCTAACATAAATACAAAGAAAAGGAATAAACGTGGCATGCCTGACCCCTCGACAACATCTTCCCAAGCAAAAACAAGAGATCAGAAGGCTGACCACGGTACCGTGCCCAACGGACACGGGGGCGTGCCCAGCTCAACACGGGTCGTGGTCAACGCTAAGATTCGCAAAATCTTGCAAATCTTGATAGTACAGATACGCTTCTGCACACGGGGCCGTGCCCAGCGGACACGAGGGCGTGTGGAGCCTAATGAAGACAATTGTAATTAATGAAGAAAGTGAAAGTGGATGGCCACGGGGCCGTGTCACTACAAGAAAACTGGGTTTTTAGTACGCGCAAAAACGTCCTAAAATGCTATTTTATAGGACCTTTCATTTAATAGGACCAACAGTAAAAGCGTTTCATGTAAAGGGGTCGTAATAAGTCCCGAAACTAAAAAGCGTCCTAACATCTTAAATAAGATTATGAAACCAATATTATGGTCACGTAATATGTCTTTGAACAACCAAAATAGTGTCCTAATAAAAACATATTAGGACACTTTTATGATGTTCTAACATGTGCGTACATACTTTTAATCTTTTGATACACTTACAAGCGTCCTTAGAAATTAATTGATAGGACCCTTATGATTTAACATTATAGCTAATTTAGTACCAAGAAAAGGGTCCTAATATAACAAATAAGATCATGAAACCAATTTTATGGTCGCATAATATGTCTAGACAACTTGAATAGCGTCCTAAAAAGAACATATTAGGACACTTTTACAATCACTACAAAAAAAATTGCCATCTAGTGGCACACAAAAAAACAAAAAAATGCCACTAAAGACCATTGTTGGAATGGGCGCCACACAAAAAAAAGTGCCACTAGAAGCGGTGACGCTAAAGCCTTTTAGTGGCACTTTTTTGATCTGCCGCTACAAACGTTTGGGCTTTTAGTGGCACTTTTTTGTTTGCCACTATATAGTTTTGAACTTTTAGTTGTACAAATTAAATGCCACTATAGACATTTATCATATTAGTTTTGATTAATTAAAATCATTATTTATTTACAATATAAAATAAAAATAAAAGAATAAAAGTATAAAAGTATAAAATATAGAAAGCATAATATCATAACTTTGATTATCTTCCAAATGTCTAACAAGTGTCACATTAAGTCTAAATATCTAACATATAAAACAAAAACCTAACAAATATTTAAATAAAAACTCAAAATTTCAATGTGCTCATAAATAATATCCTCATCAATTGTGTCATGGTGGATGGTTATCACCAACTCCCATTATGCAAAGTTTCATATCCTATTCACCATTTGGTCCTTCACCCTCCTTACACTGGTTTACAACAGATGACATCCATCTTGCTAAGCCAACAGCTCCCTGATTGAAACATTGAAGACAAAAAGTATTATTTCTAAATTCCAGATGCACAAGTTAAACTTTTAAAAAGTTTAAAAGAAACTAATTAATAGCAACAAGCTTTTTCAAGTGAAATTTACCATGAGAAGAAGTAAGATCCTATAATCATTTGCCAATTGAAACAAAAGTGGAACTAAGATCAAGGATACATAGTAAACTTAAGCCATGGTAGTAGCCATTCCACCCTGTCATGTAAAATCGAAGACATAATTAGTTGCAAAGAGCAAAAATTTGACCATGTGAAAGTTGAAATTAGAGTCAGCCATTTTAGCCCATTTAATAAAGAACTAGCAAGTGCACCCGTGTATTGAGCTGGGCTCGTGCTATTTGTAAATTTCAAATCTATCTATGATTAGCCAACTTTGAGAATAAAGTAATGCTAACTATAACCATGACGACTCGGAACGGTACTAGTACTCTGGTTACTTTAACAGTAAATACCGGTACCGAACTGTAACCATGACGGTTATTTTTTATACCAAAAACAGTGAACATCAAGTTACCCAAAAATCATCTAACACCTTTACCATGTCAAGTTCTAATTTTCATATAAACATGTCTATGTTTTTAATACCATTGATTATTATAAAATCCTACCATTCTAGCATCACATCATCAGTTTCATCCCTAACTATTTTAAATCACATGTCATCAGATTTATTATCAAAACCACCACCACTTGCATCAAAACTACAATATATTAAAGATATCCATAATAATAACTTTAGATGTTATGCCACAATAATAATTTTAGATATTATGTAAGTTATATACAATTTGTATAACTTATACTCCTTCGTTTATTAGTCAACAACAAACATTTATTATTCCTTCCATTTGTTTCAACAGTTTAAAACATCTTTCTAGTCTTAATAAACAAACAAGCAGTACAGTTTTACAAGATCAGGAACACGAGGGTACAAGCATAAACCAAATACTGACCTATGGGCTACAAGGGGATGTACACTGCCACTATTATAGCTGTGAATCGAAGCTCCACCAGAAATACACCGGGCCCAAACCAGCAATACACGAAGAGAGTCACCGCTGCCGTTTATGGTACTACCATCGCTGGTGAGCTTCTCCACGGAGTCCGTTATCCGCCGGTAAAACAGGTTACTTCCTCCGTTGCTGAAACATGATAGGTGGTTTCAGATGTGACGACCGCCACCACCAAAACTCATCGGAGGGGAAGCCGCTCAGCCGCAAGTCGTCCTAGAGCACATCTATCCTGATATATACTTAACAGAAATAACTAACCAACGCATGTACATATGCTTGAGTCCAAAATGCCCTAAAACTAAAATGAATTCTAGTACGCTTTATCCCAGATTTTTGTTTCATTTTCGATAAATTTTGTACTCGGGTTAAAGAAACAACAATCACATTATCCCAAGGCTGGATCAATTTTTTGGTGGCCCAGAGCGAAAACAATACCAAGAGATGATATGCTCAGATAAGAGAGTTTAATAAACATACCCAACTGTGTTTGCTGAAGCTACAGTTTTAACTGCTTCATTCCCAGATAGATTAGTTCTTTCGTCTCCAATAAATGAAGATGATTTGGAATGCAATGGCTGGACATGTTATACTCAGATGAGAGAGTTAATAAACAATGCATTTACTGATACATATAATCCAAGAAACTACAAACTTGCCTGATTCAACCTGGTATCAGCATCAGAAACATTTTCGTCACGTACATGATCGTTTTCTATACCAACTTCTACAAACCTGAACAAACAAAATAAAAAATATCCCAATCAAATTAATAAACAAGTAAACACAAAAGCCAACCTCCACCATCCAGCCAACCAACACACACTTAACTTTTCTATACCCCAAACACTTCAGTTCTTTCAACATTAATCCAACACCAACAATATCACACTTAAAACTATAATATCACACTTTTTCTTTCCAAAATTCAATTTCTCTGTTTAATTTTTCAAATTCCGTAATAAACACAACACAGCTAAAATCCCAAAAAAAAACACAACAATTAAACCACAAATTATTACCAACAAACATACATTTACATCAAACAAGCCCTAATTTATTAAAAAACACACAAAACCTGAATCAAAATCACCACTTTTTGAGAAGACGAACGCGAGGCCCAACTTCTAGGGTTACAAATAGACGAACGAAGTCAACTAGCACCACGAGCCATTTTTCTTCTTTGTTTTGCTTTTGTTCTCTCAGCTCCGGGAATTATTCAACTCCTTTCTGCATCTCTTCCCCTTTTGAATCCTAAATCAACTTTGTATTTTGATAAATCTGTACTTTTGTTTAAAATCAAGTGAGTAACAAAGGATATGGCCAACGATCTATACCTTCACACATACATACATGCTTATCCACACTCCAATCGACAAACATGAGTATGAGCGGCGTTTGGATCTCAGAGCTTGAAATCATCTATCCAGATCCGGATCTCTTAAATTGAATGATCGAGACAGAGAGAGCGATGTTTGAAATCGATGGTTTTAGGTTTTGAGATCTGGTTGTTTGATAGCGAGACAAAGAGAGGGATGTTGGAGTGATGCTCAATTTAGGTTTTGCTGATCAAGGGGAATTTGGGTTTTTGAGATGATATGGAAAATTTGGGCGGGTGAATTTGGTAGGGGTGGGAAACATGAAAATTAAATGAAATTGAATTGAAACTGGAACAACAATTACCTACATATACATTTCCAAGTTAAAGGAATAGTGCCAGCTGCTTGCCTGACACTTCACTATTGGACCAACCCATTTTTAATTTAATTTTATTCCTAGTTTAAAATTACGCTTTCGTCCTTCGTTTAAAATTATGATTTTGCCCCCAGTTAAAAAATAAAATTATAATTTTCCCCTAGCTAAAATTACGTTTTCGCCTCCAACTCAAAATAAAATTATAATTTTGCCCTTAGCTCAAAATTACGGTTTTGCCCTCGATTCAAAAACTCATTTTTAATTTTGTTCCCAGTTTAAAATTACGGTTTCACCCTACGTTTAAAATTACATTTTTGCCCCCAGTTTAAAATAAAATGTTGTTTTTCCCTCTAGCTCAAAATTACGATTCTGCCCTTAGCTCAAAATTAGGTTTATGCCTCCGGTTCAAAATAAAATTATGTTTTCCCCCTAGCTAAAAATTATTAGCTGCTTGTCACTTCCCTATTGGACCAACTCATTTTTTATTTAATTTTCTTCCCAGTTTAAAATTACGCTTTCATCATTCGTTTAAAATTACGTTTTTGCCCCCAGCTCAAAATAAAATTATAATTTTGCCCTAGCTCAAAATACGCTTTTGCCCTCGATTCAAAAACTTTTTTTTAATTTTGTTACCAGTTTAAAATTACGGTTTCGCCCTTCGTTTAAAACTAAGTTTTTGCCCCCAGTTAAAAACAAAATGTTGTTTTTTTCCTCTAGCTCAAAATTACGATTCTGCCCTCAGCTCAAAATTACGTTTTTTCCCACAGTTCAAAATAAAATTATGTTTTCCCCCTAGCTCAAAATTATGATTTTGGTCTCAGTTTAAAATCATAATTTCGCCTCCTGTTCAAAATATAATTCCGACTTTGCCCTCTGTACAGACATACATGTTATGAGAGAGAAATATTTGCCTTATTACCCCGCAACGCTGGCGGGGCAAAAACTAGTTTACTATATTACATTCTCAAGATATGGGAACAGTGTTTTACAATGATTGGGTCAAATGGGCGGCTAGGCTAGAGCCATAGTGCCAGGCAGCTGCCTGGCACTTTCCTATTGGCCCAACAAATTTACGATTTTATCCCGCTTTAAAATTACGATTTTGCCCCCAATTTAAAATTACGCTTTCCTCCCAACTAAAAAAATATAATAACCCTTTTGCCAGCAGCTAAAATTACGATTTTGCCATCGGTTCTAAAATTACGATTTTACCCTCAGCTTTTTATTTTATAACCGTTTTAAAATTACGGTTTTGCCCCTAGTTCAAAATAAAATTATACTTTTGCTCCCAGCTCAAAATTATGATTTTTCCCTCGATTCAAAATTACGATTTCACTCTCAATTTAAATTACTTTTTTGCCCCCAGCTAAAAATAAAATTATGGTTTTCCCTACCTTAAAATTACGATTTTACCCTCGGTTCAAAATTATTTTTCCCGGTTCAAAATAAAAATATGACTTTACACCCAACTAAACCGAAAATACGATTTCGCCCTCGGTAAAAAAATTATGCTTTTACCCTCGGCCAAAATTACGTTTTCGCCCCAGTTCAAAATAAAATTTTGTTTTTCCCCCTGCTCAAAATTACGATTTTACACCAGTTTATTATTTTATACCCATTTTAAAATTACGGTTTTCCCCAGTTTAAAATTACGTTTTTGCCGCAGTTCACAATACAATTATGATTTTGCCCCCAGCTAAAATTTACGATTTTCCCCTCGGTTCAAAATTACGATATCACCCTCAATTCAAAATTACGTTTTTTTGCCCCCTGTGTAAAATAAAAATATGGTTTTCCCCTAGCTAAAAATTGGGATTTTACCCTCGGAAAAATATTTTGATTTTTCCCCAAGTAAAAATAAAAATATGACTTTGCCCGCAGCTAAAAATCATGTTAAGGAGCTGCCTAACACTCTTTTTACTTTTTTTTTCTAGCAAAACTATCGTACTGTTTTTTTAATTGGTTAAGAATTATTCGGCCATCGCCTAGCAATGCGGGCGGGGCAACACCTAGTTAGTAATATATAAACTAAAGAGTAAATTACAAATTTTCTCCTTTATCTATATATCAAATTGCAGGCGGTGTTATTTGGCGTCAAAACTTGACGAGCTATCTACTCAATGCTTCAAAACCTTGCACGTTATATCCTTTGGCCCTAACGCAGTTAAAGTTTTTGGTTAAATCAGGTCACTATGATCCATTAAGGCCCAATGTGATCCATTAAAACATAGGTTGTCTATTGTGATTGATGCGTGCGAAGTGTTACTTATTTTAGGTGTATATTTTAAGCCCTTTTTAACACTTATTTTAGCCAAGTTTTAAATTTATAAAACACGATATTTCACTAACACTAAACACACATATGGGCAAGTGCACCCATCGTTGAGTGTAGTATAGCGTTGGTAAGATACCGAGGTCGTCCAAGGACACAAGAGCTTTTAGTACCGGTTTATCCTCAACGTCTAACCAAAATAAAAGTTTAGAAAAATGTTTTAAACTAAGAAAATTAAAAACTAACTAAAATGCTGAAAATAAAAATAAAAGAAAAAAAACAGATAGACAAGATGAATCACTTGGTTCCGACTCGTATCTAGTATAACCTTTGATTATTTCCGCACTTTTGCACATAATTAAGAGATTATCTTAGTTATTGTAGTAGGCCCCTCTTTTGAAGGTGACGTTACCCTCACCCCAGTAGTTTGAGTCAGCAGGGATACAATCCTAAAAGGGTGGATTATTGGAAGATAATGAATTAAGTTATTAATGCAGTATTGTGGTAGGCCCGGCTTTTGGCGGTGACGTTACCCTCGGCTAAGTAGTCTGAGTCAGCAGGGATACAGTCCTAAATAGCCGGGTTATAGGATTAATAGTAGTTAACTTATGAGGGGATCAAAGAGTTTGGACCCCCGCCATCCAATACCGTGAAGTATTGAAGGAGGTCCTACTAAATTTGACCCAGGTCCATTGCAGGACCTCTAAACGCTGAACAATGGCAAGACCTTTACCAAACCGTTCCCTTAACCCCCGACCAGGTAGCCAACATATCTCCATATAGACCGTGGAGATATGAATGGTGAAAATCCTTTATTTTATATAGACAGTAAAATAATGCCAAGACACCACGGACAAACGATAAGGAAAGATCACCTTCAACATAAGTAACTAGTTATTAAAGTCATTAATACAAAACCAAATAAAAAGTGCAAAAGATTAGAAATAAAAAGTATTATACTAGACACTTTGTCTTCACCAAGTGATGTAAGAGACTTAGGCAAACATGGCCTTGATTGTCAAGAACTCTTACGATCAATCTTGGATCCCGAGACGACTCACACACTCTACGATGGACAATGGATGATGGTGGTGGATGATGGTGTTGTGATGGTGGTGGGTGGTGGATGAAGTGTGAGAGAGGTGGTGTGCCAAGGGATGAGATGAAATGAATCCAAGCACTCCTATTTATAGGCTGAACAGAGAGCTGGGCACGGCCCCGTGTCCGTCTGACAATCTCTCTCCTCATTAATTGTAATTCGCAATTACAATAAATGCGCCTGCTGTACTTTCGACACGCCCCCGTGTCCGCTGAGCACGGCCCGTGGTGGGCAATAGAAGCTTCTATAGGTTTGTCTTTTCTGCTGCTTCTTGGGCACGGCCCCGTGCTGGCTGAGCACGAGGCGTGTTCAGTCTTCTGATTTCTCTACTTTGCTTTGGAAGGTGCCGTTGAGGGGTCGGGCAGTCCACTAATATTCCTTTTCTTGTATTTATGTTGGATTTAGCTGTCTTTTTGCTTCATTTGCGTTTTTGAGCTCATTTAATCCTGAAAATACAAAAGGAAGACAAAAACACTCTTTTTCCAATATTAGTACTTAAAAAGGGTTAGTTTTATGCCTCATTTGATGTAATTTATATGTTGCATTTTACATACATCAAATACCCCCACACTTGAACTTTTGCTTATCCTCAAGCAAAACTCTTTAATATGTGGCTTACACTCCCAAATGGAATAGGTAGAAGAGAAGGTTTTGGGCTTGTCGTAGAGTGTCGGGATTTCCAAGATCTTTTTGGGTTTTATTTTTATTTATTTACACTCCTATTCGTAATGATTTATTTAGAACTTTTCATAAAAGAAATTACTTATTTGGGCATAACATGCCTTTTTAAAATTCTATTTATATACAAGTTCACATACCTCACGGGGAAATCACTCACACTCGGCCGAAGGTGTATTTTTAGTGAATCACTCGAGAGCGGCATGGAACTTATTCCTACCATAGGCTTGCCATGAAATCAATCCTCCTCCTTTTTAACTTTTATACCTTTGTAGATATCAAGAGGACTTTGTGGGTTAAGGGTTAGGCTAGGGTTAAAGGTAGGTGGTTGGGTTAGTGGTTAGTAGAAAAAGGGCTAAAAGCGTAACAAGTGTCGGTTTTTGTATTTTTGCAACTTTTTATTTTGATGAAGCTTTTATTCAAACTAAGTTATTTTTGATTAACTTGTTTGTTTATTTTCTTTTTGCTTCATCATTATCACATTTTTTTTTTTTTTTTTTTTTTACGAAGAACCGAACTTGTTACTAAAATAAAGGGTTAAAAATGAAAAAGGTTTTGGTGGGTAAAAGGGTTTTTTTTTTTTTTTTTTGGGTGATGAAACGAAAAGGTTTAGGCTCAAAGGGGCTAACTAGGGGGATTTTTGGGTAGGTGGTAAAAGAAAAAGAAAAATAATGGTGTAGAAATAAAAAGGGTTAGTCCTAATGCCTCCATCATTTACTTACTCGGGTTTAAGTTGATAAGGACCGGGAATGTATTGTCATGGCAAGTTCTAGAGTCGTAAGAACCAAGCGGCTATTCACACAAGAAACGAAAAATGAGCATTTAGTCAAATGATATGTAATTGTGTGCTCAATAAAGGCTCAAAACTCACTTTTGTGGGAATGGGTTTTTATGTGATCAAGTATATATAATCAAATTTTAAATAACTTTGCTATGCCTTTTCATAATTTTCTTATGTTGGTTCTTTTTATCACTACGCTATCGGTTGTAAATTTGTAAAAATATAACCTTTTTGAGAACTTAAATTTTCCGAATTAAACCTAGACAAGTAAAAAAAATGAAAATTTTTGAAAAAAAATTGGGGTGATTAGCGGTTCCAATAGAGTTTTGTGTAAGGCTTGTATTTAGGACTTGCAAAATTCAAGGTTTTAGCATCCCCCCCACACTTAAATTACACATTGTCCTCAATGTGTCCCAAAAATAAATTTTTAGGTTGATTAGATGTGTAAAATAGTGTTTAAAAAACAAAAATTTGTGTTACTGGGCACTGATCACGGCCCCGTGTTGTCCGGGCACGGCCCCGTGTTCAAGTGCCAGTAACAGAATTAAAACAAGAGAAACAGAAGCCTGGACACGGGGGCGTGTTGGGTGAACACGGCTCGTGTCCAGTTACCTGAACTGGGCGTTTTCTGCAGGGTGCTCAGCACGGGGCCGTGTTGGTTGGGCACGGCCCGTTTTGAACCTTCTGAAATGGTGAGAATTGTCGGGTTGCCTTGTTCTTGTGCATGGGTTCATTTTTCTCGTTCCCCTTTTCATCCTTTACCACCATGAGTGTGTTTTATTCATTACAAACCATCCAAACCTTAAAACCATCATTTCATTTTATCATAGAGAGAACTTACATAGTCCTAAATTAAGATAAAATTAAAACTTAACTAAATAGGTCAGCAGGTGCACGAGGTTATCATAAGAAGTTCTTCTTATTTTAAGAAAATTTCGAGAATAGTTTCCCGATATAGTAGGACTTTTTTTAGCCGAATGATTTCTTCCCTAAATGTTATTTAAAGCCATTCTTCGATTTCCCTAGGAAGGAAGAATGCGGCTTCATTTTCCTCCGCAGCTGGTGGTTGAGGGGGAACATTCACCGGGAATCCTTGCACCACTCTTTGCGGAGGTTCTTGGTGCATGGAGTACCATTCGGCTGGAATGACAACTTCGGGTACCATGTTCCACGCCCTTTGGGTTATTATAGGTACCAAAGGCGGGGAGGCGAGAAGGTTCAACCTCTGGTGCAAGAGGTTTACTTCATGGAGACAGCCCTCCAGCCCCACTGTAAGATGGTTGATACGGTCGACCAATGCTTCCTCCACTCCCGTCATTTCGTCAATAGCCTCTCTTAGAGCGTAAACATAGTTTACAAGAGAGTCTTCTGCTGTTGAAGATCTCCTCCCTTGTCGCTTGTTCTGCTTGCCATTTTCTGCGAAGGGAACCGAAGAAAGCTAAATTTTTACAAAACAGATCCTCGGACACGGCCCCGTGCTCACTGAGCACGGCCCCGTGTTCATTTGTCTGCAGGATTTTATGCTAGGGAGTCTTGGAGTTTTAAATTATTCTCATGATTTTTAGCTAGTTTTTAGGCTTAGATAATTTAAAATAAAGTTATACAACTAACTTTAAACAAGAATCCTTAGCAAATAATCTTACAAACTTCACATAGAGGGTTGGAATCAAGAGATTTCCAAGCTTCCATGGAGGAAATTTTGAAAAATTTTTAAAGAGGAGGAAATGAGTAAAAGTGGAAGGGACAAGAGGGTCTTTGGGAACCTTCTTTTAGCACTTACCTAGGATGGTATGAGTGAAAATCCCAGGAATCTCTGTCTTTTGAAGTGGTCAAAAATGAGCAGGATTCAGGCTGCATTTAAAGAAAACGACAGTGCACTGGACACGGCCCCGTGTTGACTGGACACGGCCCCGTGTGCAGAGGAATTCCTGACACATTTTGTCCGTATTCTGACCAAATCAGCAGAGAATCTCTTTGATGAGCACGGGGGAGTGTTGACCTGGACACGGCCCCATGTCTGGAGGTTGTTTTATGGAGTTTTGCTTCTTCTAAGGATTTCGTCGAAATCGGGTGGTTCCTTACTGGTTGGAACAACCCCAAAGTGCCTAAGATACCTTAATTGTTCTAGACTAAGGCGAGAACGCAAGAGGTTGTCGGTGAGGGTAATTCCTATTTTCATTCTAGGTGGACAAGTCCAACCCTTTCCCGGGCTCTTGTTAAAGAAGGTGTATGCCGAATCGCTCAGGTCTATGTATGCACCGAACGAAGTCGATGGAGAGTCCTTCACGGCACAATCGACACAGGGACGACTATCGTCCAAGTCTTTGCTAGGTACGAAGGTATTTTCGGGAGCAACGAGGTTGTCGGAATGCGGTTCCAACATTTCTTCATGGGTATCGTCTTGGGGTGGATCAATAAAATCCTTCCCAAGCTCTTCTAACCATTTCAGAATTAGCTCTTCTAGTTGAAATAACTCGTCAAGGAGCATTTCCCCTAGAATATCTGGCTGGGCGCATTCGAGGGAGAAATAGTGCTTATTTTTACTTTCGCCCCTCTTAAGGTTGTGAGAAGTTGGTGGGTCCATGTAGTGGGGCCTATAATTTAGGAAGTAGCATTTTACTTCTTCATGTTCGCCACCACATAATTGACACCACGTACCATAAGAGTGTCGAAAGTAAAAATAATTACTATCACTCATGTTTATGTCAGAAATTACCAACCGCCGGGATCTAACGGTTCTGTTTTCAGTAACTGAAACTTGGGCACGGGGGCGTGTTGAGTGGGCACGGCCCCGTGTTCAGCTTACTGTCTGATGTAAAACAGGATTGCCAGTTCCAATGATTGAGCACGGGGGCGTGTTCAGCGGGCACGACCCGTGCTGAGCTCTGCAGAAGTTGAAAAACTAAGAAAAAAAAACCTAAAAAAAATAAAAAATGATTAGGCCGTTGATTCCTAACTTTCTTAAAATCCTTGTGTCCCCGGCAGCGGCGCCAAAAACTTGATGCGTGCGAAGTGTTACTTATTTTAGGTGTATATTTTAAGCCCTTTTTAACACTTATTTTAGCCAAGTTTTAAATTTATAAAACACGATATTTCACTAACACTAAACACACATATGGGCAAGTGCACCCATCGTTGAGTGTAGTATAGCGTTGGTAAGATACCGAGGTCGTCCAAGGACACAAGAGCTTTTAGTACCGGTTTATCCTCAACGTCTAACCAAAATAAAAGTTTAGAAAAATGTTTTAAACTAAGAAAATTAAAAACTAACTAAAATGCTGAAAATAAAAATAAAAGAAAAAAAACAGATAGACAAGATGAATCACTTGGTTCCGACTCGTATCTAGTATAACCTTTGATTATTTCCGCACTTTTGCACATAATTAAGAGATTATCTTAGTTATTGTAGTAGGCCCCTCTTTTGAAGGTGACGTTACCCTCACCCCAGTAGTTTGAGTCAGCAGGGATACAATCCTAAAAGGGTGGATTATTGGAAGATAATGAATTAAGTTATTAATGCAGTATTGTGGTAGGCCCCGCTTTTGGCGGTGACGTTACCCTCGGCTAAGTAGTCTGAGTCAGCAGGGATACAATCCTAAATAGCCGGGTTATAGTATTAATAGTAGTTAACTTATGAGGGGATCAAAGAGTTTGGACCCCCGCCATCCAATACCGTGAAGTATTGAAGGAGGTCCTACTAAATTTGACCCAGGTCCATTGCAGGACCTCTAAACGCTGAACAATGGCAAGACCTTTACCAAACCGTTCCCTTAACCCCCGACCAGGTAGCCAACATATCTCCATATAGACCGTGGAGATATGAATGGTGAAAATCCTTTATTTTATATAGACAGTAAAATAATGCCAAGACACCACGGACAAACGATAAGGAAAGATCACCTTCAACATAAGTAACTAGTTATTAAAGTCATTAATACAAAACCAAATAAAAAGTGCAAAAGATTAGAAATAAAAAGTATTATACTAGACACTTTGTCTTCACCAAGTGATGTAAGAGACTTAGGCAAACATGGCCTTGATTGTCAAGAACTCTTACGATCAATCTTGGATCCCGAGACGACTCACACACTCTACGATGGACAATGGATGATGGTGGTGGATGATGGTGTTGTGATGGTGGTGGGTGGTGGATGAAGTGTGAGAGAGGTGGTGTGCCAAGGGATGAGATGAAATGAATCCAAGCACTCCTATTTATAGGCTGAACAGAGAGCTGGGCACGGCCCCGTGTCCGTCTGACAATCTCTCTCCTCATTAATTGTAATTCGCAATTACAATAAATGCGCCTGCTGTACTTTCGACACGCCCCCGTGTCCGCTGAGCACGGCCCGTGGTGGGCAATAGAAGCTTCTATAGGTTTGTCTTTTCTGCTGCTTCTTGGACACGGCCCCATGCTGGCTGAGCACGGGGCGTGTTCAGTCTTCTGATTTCTCTACTTTGCTTTGGAAGGTGCCGTTGAGGGGTCGGGCAGTCCACTAATATTCCTTTTCTTGTATTTATGTTGGATTTAGCTGTCTTTTTGCTTCTTTTGCGTTTTTGAGCTCATTTAATCCTGAAAATACAAAAGGAAGACAAAAACACTCTTTTTCCAATATTAGTACTTAAAAAGGGTTAGTTTTATGCCTCATTTGATGTAATTTATATGTTGCATTTTACATACATCAGTGATCCATTAAGGCCCAACATCGTCCATCAAGACATTTATGATCTACTATTCTTCATTGTGATCCATCAAGACCCAATATGGTCCACTAAGACGTATATTATCTACTATTCCCCATTGTGATCCATTAAGGCCAAATATGGTCCACTAGGACATATATGATCTATTATTGTCCTTCGTGGTCCATTAAAACCTAATATGGTCCATTAAGTCGCATATGATCTACTATTCCCCATTGCGATCCATTAAGGTCCAATATAGTTTATTAAAACGTATATCATCTATTGTTCCATATTGTGATCCATTAAGTCCCATTATGGTCCATTAAGACATATATGATCTACTATTCCCCATTGTGGTCCATTAAGCCATATATGATCTATTATTCTCCTTTGAGATCCAGTAAGACCCAATATGTTCCAATATGACATATATGATCTAGTAGTGTCCATTGTGATCCATTAAAGCCCAACATGGTCCATTAATACATGTACCATCTATTATTGTCCATTGTGATCCATTAAGGCCCAATATAGTCCATTGAGACGTATATGATCTACTAATGTCCTTTGTGATCCATTAAGGCCCAATATGGTCCATTAAGACATATACCATCTATTATTACCCATTATGATCCATTATGGCCTAAGAGGTCCATCAAGACATGTATGATCTAATATTGCCCGTTGTAATCCATTAAGGTCCATTAAGATACGTATGCTCTACTATTGTCCATTAGGATCCATTAAGGCCCAACATGGTGCATGAAGGCATGTATGATCTATTATTGTGCGTTGTGATCCATTAAGGCCTAATATAGTTCATTAAAACTTAGATGAACTATTATTGCTCCTTTTGATCCATTAAGGCCCAATATCATCCATTAAGACATATATGATCTGCTATTGTCCATTGTGATCCATTAAGGCCTAATATAGTTCATTAAGACATATATGATCTACTATTGTTTGTTGTGATCCATTAAGACCCAATACGATCCATTAAGACATATAGGACCTACTATTGTCCGTTGTGATCAATTAGGACGACATAAATGACCTACTATTGTTTATTATGATACATTAAGGCCTGATATTGTTAATTAAGATATATATGGCATTTTGTAGTTATATTTTTTGTATATTTATTTTAAATATTGTATGTTTTTTATTTGCGAGTATCATTTGAAGGGGAAGTTTTAGGATAGGAACCGAACTGAAATATATATAGCTTAAAAAAGAAGAGATTACATGTATTATCTCTGTCATTCAGAAAAAAAAACATGTATAATTTCTATGAATGTTTTGAAAACTACTCGAGATCGGCTTGGTTAAAAGCTCAAACGGGTCAAAATACGCCTAAACGGGTCAAAATACGCCCAAACGGGACAAAATAAACCAAATACGCCCAAACGAGTCAAAACACACCAACATATGCCCAAACGGGTCAATATAATGGTTTTGTCCTCCAAAAGAAATCCAACTTCTGATCTTCATTGGGAATGACATGTGAGTAACTCCTTTGTATGTTATGCACGTATGTTCAAGAGCATCGATTTCAGCCACACTTTCACCATAGTTATCAAAGGCGCTAGGCGGCGCAAGGCGCAAGAAAAGCGTGGGCCTTAGAAAAAAAAACACACAATGAAAAAAAAATTAAAATATCATATATATTAGAAAAATAATACTCAGTTCTTTAATTTAAATAAACAAAAGCTATTATATATTTTTCACTATCATCTAATTAGTACCAATGCATCATGTGGTGGCGTTGATAGCCGAAAGACAAGGGGTACATGCACTAATCGGCATTTGTCTCAATTGTTGAGTGTTATGTGCCTGATGTCCAAGGCTTGATACAAAACTACTATTGAGACGGGGGTCTCACTGGAAGCAACCTCTCTATTCCACCACCACCGGCCACCACCACTACTCACCACCACCACCACTCACCGGCCACCACCACCTCTCACCAGCAGCACCACCACCACCACTCACCGGCCACCACCACTACACACCACCACCACTACTCACCACCACCACTCACCACCACCACTCATCGGCCACCACCACTACTCACCACCGCCACCACTCACCGGCCACCACCACTACTCACCACCACCACCACCTCTCACCACCACCACCACCACCACCACTTACCACCACCATTCATCGGCTACCACCACCGCCTGCCACCACCACCGACCACCACCACCGCCGGCCACCAGTCAACCCCACCACTGGCCACCACCACTGCCGACCACCACCACCGCCGGCCACCACCACCACCACTCACTACCCCCGCTCACCACCACCACCACCGGCCACCACCACCGGCCACCACCCCCGGCCACCACCACCACCACTCACCACCACGGCACCACCACTCACAGGTCAATAACCTAGTGTTATTATAAAACTCTAAGGAATAAACGTCCTATAAAACTTATGTTTCACGACTCAAATATCAAGTGTCCTATTAAGTTATGTTATAATTGAACTCTAGCGAATAAGCATCCTATAAAACTGATGTTTTATGACTCAAATATCAGGTGTCCTATTACAGTGTATTATAATAACACCACAATGATTAAGCGTCCTATAAAGGTTAAATTTATAAGACCCAAGTGTCAAGTGTCTTTTTAAGTTATATTATAATAAAACTCTAGTGAATAAGCGTCCTATAAAACTAATGTTTTATGACTCAAATATCAAGTGTCCTATTACGGTGTATTATAGTAACACCACAATGATTAAGCGTCCTATAAAGTTTAAAGTTATAAGACCCAAGTGTCAAGTGTCCTATTAGGTTATGTTCTAATATGACTTCGACTAGAAATGGTCCTATAACGCTGAACATTTATGACTTAACTACAACGTGTCCTATAAAGTTATGTTATAATCGAACCCCCGATGATCAAGTGTCCTAATACAATACCACATAATGGGACACTAACAATTAAATGTCTTATAGAGTACCTTATTAGGATCTACATTTTTAGTGTCCTATTAAATTATATGATAATAGGACCCCAAAAAAGCATCCATCTTATTAAATAGTTTTTTAGGACACCGGTTTAGTAGAGTATATTATAAAAGGACCCCAAAAGTTCATTAGTCCTATTAAATAGTTTTTTAGGACCCTCTTTTACAAGTGTCCCACAGAAAAGGTCCTAAAAAGCCATTTTTGTTGTAGAAACGGGGCCGTGTCCGGGCTTCTGTACAGGCTATAAATAGGGGTGCTTGGTTCACTTCAAAGGAATCCTTTGGCAAACCACCTCTCTCCCACTTCACCCACACTCCACCACCACTACAACACCTACATCCACCACCATCATCCATCATCCACCTTAGAGTGTGTGTAGTAGTCTCGGGATCCAAGATTGATCGTAAGAGTTCTTGACAATCAAAGGCCATGTTTGCCTAAGTCTCTTACATCACTTGGTGAAGACAAGCATTTAATGTAATACTTTTGACTTTTAATCTTTTCGCACTTTTTATTTGGTTTTGTATTAATGACTTTAATAACTAGTTTCTTATGTTGGAAGGTGAAACTTCCTTATCATTTGTCCGTGGTTTCTTGGCGTTATTTTACTGTCTATATAAAATAAAAGATTTTCACCATTCATATCTCTACGGTCTATATAGAGATATGTTGGCTACCTGGTCGGGGGTTAAGGGAATGGTTTGGTAAGGTTCTTGCCTTGTTCAGTGTATAGATCCTGCAAGGACCTGGGTCAAGCTTACTAGGACCTCCTTCAATACCCACTGGTATTGGATGGCGGGGGTGCGAATGGCTTGATCCCCTCATATGTAAACTACTATTAATACATTAGCCCGGCTACTTGGGATTGTATCCCTGCTGACTCAAACCACTTAGCCGAGGGTAACGTCACCTTCAAAAGAGGGGCGTACCACATTACGCATTAATAACTTAATTAATTATCTTCCAATATTCCGACCATTTGGGATTGTATCCTTGCTGACTCAAACCACTGGGTTGAGTGTAACGTCACCTTCAAAAGAGGGGCCTACTACTATAACTAAGATAATCTCTTAAAAAGTACAAAAGTGCGGAAATCGTCAAAGGTTACATTAAAGGTGACTCGGATCCAAGTGATTCATCTTGCCTGTCTGTTTTATTTTATTTTTATTTTTCAGAATTTTAGTTTTTATTTTTCATGTTTAAACCTTTTTCTAAAACTTTTGATTTAATTAGACGTTGAGGATAAACCGGTATTAAATTATTTTTCATGTTTAAACCTTTTCTAAAACTTTTGATTTAATTAGACGTTGAGGATAAACCGGTATTAAAAGCTCTTGTGTCCTTGGACGACCTCGATATCTTACCAACGCTATACTACGCTCACGATGGGTGCACTTGCCCATGTGTGTGTTTAGTGTTAGTAGAATATCGTGTTTTATAATTTAAAACTTGACTAATGTGTTAAAAAGGGCTTAAAATATAAAGAAAAACATATCACACCTAACGCACACCAAATTTTTGGCGTCGTTACCGGGGACACGAGGATTTTAAGAAAGTTAGGAATCAACGGCCTAATCGTTTTTCTTATTTTTCTTTTTTTTTAGGATTTTTCTAAATTTTTCAGCTTCTGCAGAGCTCAGCACGGGGCCGTGCCTAATCGGATACGGGCCGTGCTCAGCATCCTTACTAGCACTTTTTGTTTTCTGAGTTACAGAAAGGTGAACACGGGGTCGTACCGGTGCAACACGGGGCCGTGCTGAACTTTCCAGTAACAGGGATCCAGAAAATAGATATTGTAACCATGACCACGGGGCTGTGTTCAGCCGACACGGAGCCATGGTCAGACTTCTGACCACCAATCTTTTCTCTTTTTATTGCAGGACTTGGGACCCAGGCGCAACACCTGAACTTCCTACGCAGTGCATGAGCTCCAGTTCCAATAAAGACATAAAAGAACCTCTAGACGAACCCGAACCCTTTCTAAGAAAAAGACTTAAAGCTAAAATCCAAGAGAAAGTTTCGGGGGATCTACTTCCAATGGCGGACCAACGTACCCTAATGGATTACCTCCGGCCCACGGTAGGTAATCTCGGCGCCGCTATCAATGCACCGAATGTAGATGCTAACAACTTCGAACTTCGGTCGCATTTGATACAAATGCTCCAAAACTCCGCAACTTTCCATGGGCTTGCGGACGAAGATCCTCATCTACATATTACCAACTTCTTGGAAATATGTGATACTTTTCGGATCAATGGGGCATCAAACGACGCCATCCGCCTTCGAATGTTCCCATTTTCACTAAAAGACCGACCTAAGGCTTGGCTTAACACCGTCCCAAGTGGTTCGGTAAACACTTGGGATGAACTCGCCCAAAAGTTTCTATATAAGTATTTCCCTCCTTCTAAAAAGGCTAAATTAATGACTGAAATTAACACATACTCACAAGAGGACGGGGAATCCTTATATGAAACTTGGAAAAGGTTCAAGGAGCTATTAAGAAAATGTCCTCATCATGGTCTCGTGATGTGGCAACAAGTATCCACTTTCTATAACGGGTTGTTGCCACACACAAGACAAACACTTGAATCTAGCTCCAGGGGACTTCTAGGTAATCGTTGCCCAAATGAAATATATAATCAAATTAAGGAAATTGCTCAAAATAATTTTCAGTGGCACACTCCCCGATGCACAAAATCTATTACCCCGGGCGCCCACAAGGTAGACGAAAGCACTTCTTTACAAGCCCAAATCGAGGCCCTTTATTCAAAAATAAAAAAATTAGAAATGGCAAAAACGGCCTCGGTTATGGCTTGCGAAGGGTGTGGCGGGGCCACATGAAAATTGGAGTTGTATGAAAGAAATGGATAATCAAACAGAAATGGTAAACTACATTTATAATAGACCTAGGCTGTCGGGTCCTCCAACGGGTACCTACAACCAAGGATGGCGTTACCACCCTAACCTCATTTGGAGAGAGCCCGGTAATAGTAGTAACCAACAAAACCAAAACCAACGAACAAACTTTCAACAACCAAGAAATAAGTCACAAAATTTCTCTCAACAATAACAAGGGGGACGAGAGAGGCTTGAAGATACTATCTCATGCCTCATCTCCGACACCGAAAAGAAAAACTCGGATCGATTCCAACAATTGGATTCGAACTTTAGAAATCAACAAGCTAGTATTCAAAACATTGAAAAACAACTAAATCAACTAGTTCAAAATTTCTCCGAGAGACCACAAGGCGCATTACCCAGCAATACCGAAACTAACCCAAAGGCGCAAGTACATCTCATCACGTTGAGAAACCGTACCGTAGGGCCCGAGGAGGCTCCGCTACCTCCAACCGACAAGAGTCCATCCAATCAAACCACAACTTCGCCAACACCCCAAAAGGAAACGACTCCTACACCTAATCACGAGCCTTCCAAGAATCCTCCGGTACCCTATCACGGACGGTTACTTCGCCAAAAGACCGATGAGAAATTCACAAAATTCATAAACTTACTAAAACAATTGCACGTCAATCTTCCATTTATGGAAGTCCTCACTCAAATGCCTAAATATTCAAAATTTATGAGAGACTTTCTCACTCACAAAAGAAAAATTGAAACATTGCAATTAGTTAATTTAAGTGAAGAATGCTCCGCCTTGCTACTCAACAAACTCCCACAAAAGAAAATCAACCCCGGAAGCTTCACCATCCCTTGTTCCATTGGGGGATCACCCATACGCAATGCGCTAGCCGATCTTGGGGCTAGCATCAATCTCATGCCCGCATCAATGTTTGACCGACTCGGACTAGGTAAAACAAGCCCCACAAAGATGAGCATACAACTCACCGATAGGTCTATCAAATATCCACAAGGTGTCACCGAAAATCTATTGGTTTAAGTTAGAGACTTTGTCTTCTCGGCCGACTTTGTCATACTAGATATGGAGGAAGATACCGAAGTACCACTCATTCTAGGAAGACCATTCTTAGCCACCGCTCACGCAATGGTAGACATGAATGGTGGGAAATTAACATTGAGGGTTGAGGACAAAGAGATGGAGTTCGGGGTTGGGAAAAGAGTAGAAGACGACGACCCGGTCAACTACATGAATGTCATAGACTCAAGCTTAGATGATGCTCTCCGACGGTGCAACATGGGATGCAAAACATCCCACTTGGGTAACATATGACTGACTTTGGGTCTAGCCAAAGACCATTATAAACGTGCCGCACCATGGAGGCATGAGATGCCAAACATCCCACTTGGGTAACATATGACTAACTTTGGGTCTAGCCAAAGACCCTTATAAACATGGCGCACCACAGAGGCATTCCGTGGAACTATCCTTAGTTTTAGTTTAGATTAGCTTTTATGTTTTCTAGTTTAGTTTTACTTTTCGGGAATAAAACACACTCTAAATGGTGGAGGTTACTAAGGGAAACTTGATCCCACACCCCATGCACAAAAACAGAGCCTCCCGATTTAGTTTTAGTTTAGATTAACTTTTATGTTTTCTAGTTTAGTTTTACTTTTCGGGAATAAAACACACTCTAAATGGTGGAGGTTACTAAGGGAAACTTGAACCCACACCCCATGCACAAAAACAGAGCCTCCCGATAATTTTTCTTCATTATAGCAATTTCAGCATGGGGCCGTGCTCACCCCAACACGCCCCCGTGCTCAAGGATCTGCAGGAAACACCTAGTTCAGGTAACTGGACACGGGGTAGTGCTCACTGAACACGCCCCCGTGCCCAGCCTTCTGTTAATTATGATACTGGCGGTCTGATCACGGGGCCGTGCCAGGACCAACACGGGCCCGTGTCCAGATGCCCAGTAACATCAAATTTCGTTTTTAAACACCTTTTTACACATTCAATCAACCTAAAAACTTATTTTTGGGGCACATTGAGGACAATGTGTAATTTAAGTGTGGGGGGGATGCTAAAACCTTGAATTTTGCATGTCCTAATAACAAGCCTTACACAAAACTCTATTGGAACCACTAATCACCCCAAATTTTTTCAAAAACTTTTCATTTTTTTTTCACTTGTCTTGGTTTAATTTGGGAGTAACAAGTTCTAAAACTGTTATATTTTTACAAATTTACAACTGATAGCATCGTGATAAAAAGAACCAACATAAGAAAATTATGAAACGGCATAAAAAATCTAGTTAAAATTTGATTATATATACTTGATCACGTTATAAACCCATTCCCACAAAAAGTGAGTTTTGAGCCTTTATTGAGCATACAAGCATACAAGCATACATCTTTAAATTAAATGCTCATTTTTCATTTCTTGTGTGAATAGCCGCTTGGTTTCTTACGACTCTAGAACTTGCCACGACAACACATTCCCGGTCCATACCAACTTAAACCCAAGTAAGTAAATGACGGAGGCATTAAGACTAACCCATTTTCTTTTCAACACCATTATTTTTCATTTTATTTTTCACCTACCCAAAATCCCCCTAGTTAACGCTTTTGAGCCTAAACCTTTTCATTTCTAAACCCACAAAACAAACACCCTTTACCCACCAAAACCCTTTTTTCATTTTAACCTTTTATTTTAGTAAAAAGCTCGGTTTTCTTGTGACGTTCCTTATAAAAAAATGAATTCTAGTAATAAACAAACAAGTTCCTCAAAGAAACTTTGTTTGAAAGTGCTTAGTTTAAATAAAAGTAACAAAAACAAACAGTTTTACGATGACCGACGCTTTTTTACGCTTTTAGCCCTTTTTACCACTAACCCAAAACCACCTACCTTTAACCCAAGCCTAACCCTTCCCCAAGTCCTCTTGATATTTACAATGGTTTATAGTTAAAAAGGAGGAGGATTGATTGTTTGGCAAGCATATGGTAGAAGTAAGTTCCATGCCGGTCTCGAGTGTTCCACAAAAATACATCTTCGGCCAAGTGTTGAGTGATCTCCCGCGAGGTATGTGAACTTGTATATAAATGGAATTTTAAAGAGGCATGTTATGCCCAAATAAGTAATTTCTCTTATGAAACGTTCTAAATAAATCATAACGCATAGGATTGTAAATAGCATAAAAATTAAACCCAATAAAGATCTTGGATTCCCGACACTCAAGACAAGCCCAAAACTTCTCTTCTACCCATTCCATTTGGGTGTGTAAGCCACATAATAAAGAGTTTTGCTTGAGGACAAGCAAAGATTCAAGTGTGGGGGTATTTGATGTGTGTAAAATGCAACATATAAATTACATCAAATGAGGCATAAAACTAACCCTTTTTTAGTACTAATGTTGGAAAAAGTGTGCTTTTGTCTTCCTTTTGTATTTTCAGGACCAAATGAGCTTAATTGAACAAAAGGAAAAAATATGCAGCCAAATTTAACATAAATACAAAGAAAAGGAATAAAGTGGCATGCCCGACCCCTCGACAGCATCTTCCTAAGAAAAAACAAGATATCAGAAGGCTGACTACGACCCCATGCCCAGCGGACACGGGGGCGTGGCCAGATGTCTGCAGAAAAGACAAAGTTGTAGAAGCTTCTATTCCCAGCACGGGGGCGTGCCCAGTTCAACACGGGCCGTGGTCAACGCTAAGATTCGCAAAATCTTGCAAATCTTGATAGTACAAATACGCTTCTGCACACGGGGCCGTGCCCAACGGACACGGGAGTGTGTGGAGCCTAATGCAGACAATTGTAATTAATGAAGAAAGAGAAAGTGGATTGCCACGGGGCCGTGTCCGGGATTCTGTACAGGCTATAAATAGGGGTGCTTGGTTCACTTCAAAGGCATCCATTGGCAAACCACCTCTCTCCCACTTCACCCACGCTCCACCACCACTACAACACCCACATCCACCACCATCATCCATCATCCACCTTAGAGTGTGTGTAGTAGTCTTGGGATCCAAGATTGATCGTAAGAGTTCTTGACAATCAAAGGCCATTTTTGCCTAAGTCTCTTACATCACTTGGTGAAGACAAGCATTTAATGTAATACTTTTGACTTTTAATCTTTTCACACTTTTTATTTGGTTTTGTATTAATGACTTTAAAAACTAGTTTCTTATGTTGAAGGTGAAACTTCCTTATCATTTGTCGTTGGTGTCTTGGTGTTATTTTACTGTCTATATAAAATAAAAGATTTTCACCATTCATATCTCTATGGTCTATATAGAGATATGTTGGCTACCTGGTCGGGGGTTAAGGGAATGGTTTGGTAAGGTTCTTACCTTGTTCAGTGTATAGATCCTGCAAGGACCTGGGTCAAGCTTACTAGGACCTCCTTCAATACCCACTGGTATTGGATGGCGGGGGTGCGAATGGCTTGATCTCCTCATATGTAAACTACTATATATTAATACATTAACCCGGCTACTTGGTATTGTATCCCTGCTGACTCAAACAACTTAGCCGAGGGTAACATCACCTTCAAAAGAGGGGCCTACCACATTACGCATTAATAACTTAATTAATTATCTTCCAATATTCCGACCTTTTGGGTTTGTATCCTTGCTGACTCAAACCACTGGGTTGAGGGTAACGTCACTTTTAAAAGAGGGGCCTACTACTATAACTAAGATAATCTCTTAAAAGGTGCAAAAGTGCGGAAATCATCAAAGGTTACATTAAAGGAGAGTCGGATCCAAGTGATTCATCTTGTCTATCTGTTTTTATTTTATTTTTATTTTTCTACATTTTAGTTTTTATTTTTCATGTTTAAACCTTTTCTAAAACTTTTGATTTGATTAGACGTTGAGGATAAACCGGTATTAAAAGCTCTTGTGTCCTTGGACGACCTCGGTATCTTACCAACGCTATACTGTGCTCACGATGGGTGCACTTACCCATGTGTGTGTTTAGTGTTAGTAGAATATCGTGTTTTATAAATTTAAAACTTGACTAATATGTTAAAACGGGCTTAAAATATAAAGAAAAACATATCACACCTAACGCACACCAATGGCCTTTTTGTAGTAGTCGTCATGGAATGGATTCCCATGTTCAGCTACTTCTCGATTAACACACTCTCTTTTAAAATGGCCCTTTTGTTTACACCGGAAACATGTGACTTTCGACTTGTCAAATCCTAACTTAGTGCTTATTAACCCTCCAAGATCCTGTCTATCTGTTATCTCCATAAAATGTTGTGCTCTTCGAATGTCGCTAGCCAAACACCATCTAATATCAATGAGCTCCATCTCCTCTGGATCTATCTGGTCATAATCTTCTTTTGTTAATTCGGGATTTCCGATTCTTCCTGCTACCAGACTCTCGTATGATTCCGGAATTGATGCTAAGAAACTCATTTGTTGTTTAGCAGCATTGATACTTAATGTAGGAGATTTTTTCAACTTCAAAGCATTGTTGCAATGAATCTCTTTGGGTTCTTCTGTATTTGATGTCGTTGAGGGGGAATGATAACCTGGATTATAACTTTATGAGCTACCATTCTGTTAATCCTTTGTCTTTTCGACACTAAAAGTTGTACCAGGTTTTAGTGACTGATTAGTTGAAGGTAAGCTTCCTTTGTAGTAAAGACCCACATTTTGCTGATAGGTAGAGCTGCTCATTTTGTTCTGTTTTTGCAACTCGAGCTCATGACTTTCAATCTTTTCTATCAATGTATCCAAAGTAATCTCATCAAACAATACATCATTTTTCAATATGAAGACAAATGTTTGCCAATGATCTGCACGTAGTAAGGCTTCGATAACTTTGTCAATAATTTCTTCTCGAGTTTTTGTTATCCCAAACCTATCAAGTTCAATTTTCAAATGACAAAATCCCTCAATAATTTGTCACACTGTTTCACCTTTTATATTATCAAACAAATCAAATTCCTTTTTAAGCAATGAAATTTTGTTCTTTTTAATTTGCTTTCCTCCCTTAGCTTTTACTCGCAACGCTTCCCACACAGACTTTGAAGACCCATCATGATTAAGTAATACAAAAATATCATCTCTGATCGATTGTTGAATTAATACAATCATCCTTTGTTCATGAGAAAATACTTTTCTGTCTTCAGTTTCTAAATCTCCAAGTTCAATTTCTTCACCTTTATCATTTTTGGCCTTTTATACCCAAATTCCATACAGAATCAACTTTCATGAGCATATGCTTTTACCCAGTTAAGAAATCTCTCTTTCCACCAAGTATAATCTTCAATGTTATCAAGTTTTGGTGGTTTAGAATGAGTTCCCTAAAAGTTTTCATGTTTTATATTATCATTTATAGCTTTAGAAATACTTTTCGATGCAACAATTGGTGTCTCGTTTGACTCGGAAGTGAACGCTTTGTAAAACGTGTTATAGAATTCTTCAGCCATGATTACCTGCAAAATTCAAAGAAGGTCAAACACGTTTAAAAACAATAAAAAATACTCTATTCGTCTGAATGGCTGTTATTCGGATGAACTGGTTCGGATGGGTTTTGGTCCGGATGGACTTTGATCCGGATGAACTATGGTCCGGATGGGCTTTGGTCCGGATGTACAAATCTCTGGATGAACAACTAACAACCCTATGCGTCCAGATGAACAATAAACATTGAACAATTTCAATTTTGAAAAGTCTATCCGTCCGGATGAACTGGTCTATCCATACGGATGGACAATGACGTCAGCAAACATAGTTTCGAAGTTCATGATTTTCACTGATTTTAATGAGTTTTAGTCCGAATATGATCTGAAACTTTGAAGGATTGTTCAAAAACGTTTTTCACACAACATATCCAAAATTTGGTCAATTTTAACCGTGGAAACGTTGTAGATCTGAATTTTTAAGTTCAAAAGAAAGTTTAGAAGATGAGTAGAAGAAGATATGAGATGGAGATGATGAATTCTACTCTGTTGTTGATAAATCAGTTTCAATCTTCGTGTCTTCAATCCGTGCAATCAAACACCCGCTCTGATACCACTTGTGGAATCCAATCCTGAATCGATTCCTTAACTGTTGAATGCGTACAAACAAGCGAGTTGTGAAGAATCCAATCACGTGTGTGGATTAGAACACGAAGAAGTAATTAACAATGAATTCTATTACTGATTTAACAGTTTGTACACCACGAAATCAAATGGACAGAGTTTCCTCACTCTAGTCTCCAAAAGTTATCAAATGATAAGACCTTACACTCCTATTTATAGGCAGTCTCTATCCGGGTGTATGAATCGGACGGATGGACTAAAACTGTAAGCTTTCCATATGAACATGATACATCCATCCAAATGGACCAGATGTCCATCCGTTCGGTTGAGCTTCAACACATATCAACTTTATCTTCTGTTCAGCACTAGTCTTGTATCATGTGATTAAGCTATGATACATGATTGACTGAAGTGATAGATATTATGCACTCACAAGGTCATTTGGGTTAGTGAAATCATCTTGTTTGAAATTTTCAAGCACAACACATTCATCGGACCATATGGGTTTGAATTCATATTTTGTTTTTCAGCCTAAACGGAACCTTGTGGTTTTTCTAGAGTGATATTTTTACCACTTGGTTCTGTGATCTTGATTTTCACCAATTGAGTTGGTTGGTATGATCTCAGCCATTTCAGAGTCAATGGAAGGGTTGGAGGGTTGCTCATTATCATGTTTTCTGAACCTAACTCCAAACTTCACAACGCTTTTGATTTGTTTTTCAAGAAGCATCTCATAACCATTACAAGATTTTACCCATTTTCACAAGCAATCTGAGTGGATTCCAACTTCTTTTTGCAACTTTGATATTTCTCTATCATAATTTGGTGTTGGTCCTTGGTTATGGTTGCTTCATGTTTGAGATTGCTGTCCTTTTCAGTTAGTCTTGTTTTAAAGTCTCTTTTTAGTTTTTCAAGAACAATTTCACTAACTTGGACCATCTCTTTAAGGTTTTCATTCACCTCTTTTATGTTTGCAAATGCTATGATGCATTTGTCTGAACACAATTCTTTGAGAATATGAGATGATACCTTAGAAGCAGTAGCTTGCACCAGATCAGCTTTGATGCATTCAATGGAACTTTTGGGCTACTTTTCTTCAGTCCTTTTTGCATGCCCTTTTTCACAAAAGATGTTTGTTCTAAGCTCTGAACAATTTCACAAATAGACCTTTCACCAACACTTGTATTCCTTTCTTGATCTGCTTCTCCTGAGGTACATTCAATTGCCATAAAACAAAATTTTGCATGTTCATCACTGTCATTTGCCATTAATGCAAAAATTTTATCAATTAAATTTTGTGACAAGCTGCTCTAATCAACATAGCCTTAGGTGAAAAATCTTTGTTGAATAGGCTCTGCATTTGTAGGAGCAACTTGGGGTGCTTGAATTTGTGCAACAGGCACTTGAACATATTGGACCTGAGGAAGAGGAGTTGTTTGAACATAATGCACAAGCAAAGGGTTTATGCTTTTTGCAAAATGGGCAGTGTTTTGTACAATTGATCCAGGGTAGTTTGGGTATTTTGATAAAACTGTTGTTGTGTTTTAGATTGAGGTATTTTGTTAGGATATGTGATCAATGGTGCAGAGTTATTTGATTGACTCCTGCACTCTCTTGCAATGTGACATAATCTATTGCACTTGAAACATTTGATTTTAGATTTATCTATCCCTACCTTTGACCTCCCATTTAACTCTGGATGTGTTCTACTAGTCCTTTTGTAAAAATTGTTTGCTTTAAGACAGAGTAGTGCCACTTGGTGTAGTGTATCCATTTCCTCAAGGTCAGTTGGGTCTATATGCTTCTGATCATCAAGGAGAAACGACAAACTATCAGGACCATGACCATCATCTTTTGCTGTGAATAGACAGTTTGAGGAATATTGATCAGAGTTGATTCCAATTGATATATCACTACATCAAAACTTGGCTTTAGCCACACTTTTCCCAAAACCAGTCTGTCACACATTTGAATAAATGTGTTGTTAAAGTTCGTTTATAATATTTTAAAACACTTTGAGCCACACATTTTATTATTAATGTGACCATTGTATAACATTTCAAAACCTTTAGCCACACATATCGAAAAATATGTGATACTTATTAGCCAGTTTAGCCACAACTCGAAAAGTGTGACCAAATGTGACAAACTGCCACAGTATTTGTTTAATTTTTTAATTTGTGTGACGAAAACACATCTTTTCGAAACCTTTAGTCATACTTTCAATAAAAAATGTGACAATCACTAGCCACCGTAAAAAAGTGTGGTCGGATATTACTAACTGTCACAATAAGATTTTAATGATGTGGCAGGTTGATAGATGACGATGTGAAAAAACAAGTTAGGGTGGACTTAGATACACACCTAAACAAATAAACTATTTTGTGTCTTATGTCATGTTTGCTACAATTTTGATTGTAATTGTTTGGAACAATGTGTTCATTTAGAATTTTTGCGATTGAATTTAATCTATCGTCGTAATTAGTGTTATGATGCAATGAGCAATCTCGTTTTCGTCTCACTCTGATGTTTCCGCCATCGGTTGGGGTGTGACAAATTGGTATCAGAGCCATAACTATAGGGAATTAGGAAAAGCTGCTATGCCTTTTACCTAGTCTGTAGTTTAGGAACATTTTCTTGTTTGTGTTTAAAAACTACATGCATTCTATCTTATTACTTCTATCTATTCTCTTTGGTCTTTAACATACATGCATTTTCTAAGGCTAACACAATACACACACTTGAAGACGTGATGAAGACACTCTTATTCCACAATCGAAACGACTCACCAAAATAGGGTTATTTCCACATTTGGCGATGACTTTCACTCCGCTTACTTGTTATTCTACACGAAATTTGCTATTAAGTCAGGAGTGAAATCCATACCTTGATAGGAATTTCCATTTCATATTCTAGTGGACCCTTATCGTTTGATAATTACCAACCACGCTAGGGTATGATGTTACCAAGCTAGGGGTGAAACCCGCATCTTGATAACTAGTCCCATTCTTCGATTTTCAATCTCGCCAAAGTTTCAATTTTGCAAATCGACTAGGGACGTGTAGTAACTGGAAGGACAAATATTGTACATCGCTTCTCAACGAGAGTATTTGTCTATTAGGCCAAAGCACGTTTCCCTAACTCGAAAGGATTTCGATTTACTTTGGAGTAGTCTCGGTTACGTTCTGTGACAATACAATTTTTACATTAATTCTCTTTTATGTCCTATCAATTTTAATGTGTTTTACATTAGATACGTTATTTCATTTCAAAGTTGGAGACACGAATCGCACTTTCCTCATAATCTCAAACATTAATAGTCTCTCGTGAATAAATTAAATTTACAATGCTTTCAATATTCTATGTGATACGATGTGAATTCTTGTTATGCTATGTGAAACTATTTGAAACATCATCATATGAAACAAACTAATTTTCTAAAACATTATGATCAATTCTCATCCATTCCGTTGTTTTTGAATCTCTAGATGTCTTCCAGTCGTCTTTCCAACTACATCAAGAGGTCCAAGACCAGGTCAAAGAAGAAGAAGTTCGCGTTTATGGTGACTCAAATGGCTTGTGCGATTCCTAATATTGTCAGCAAGATCAACACATCCTCTACCCCTAACTCCTCAGTTGACTCTAAGGTTGACTAACCCAAGCCTGTTTCCTTCAACTTCAAGCACTTCTCCGCCTATATCCTAAAACCTTTCACTGGAAACGATGGTGTGACAGCAATGCTTGAATGGTTTGACAGCATCGAGGTTATGTTCATCAACAGTGAATGCCCTGAAAACCTTAAGACCCGCAGTGCTACAAGTGTCTTCCAAGCCAGAGCCCTTGATTGGTGGACAAATGAGCGAAACATTCGTTCCAATGAGGAAGCTTATGCCCTTCCCTGGTCAGGTGTTAAGGAATTGATGATGACCGAGTTCTGCCCTCCTCACGAGCAACCGAAGGTCGAAGAAGAGTTTTGGACCCTTAAGGAGATTGGCAACGACAATCTTGGCTCTACCACCCGTTTTAAGTAGCTCAGCTTCATTGTACCTCACCTTGTGTCGACTTCTGAGCATACTTTTAGGAAGCACTGTAAGTCACCCGGCTATTCTGAGTTGGCACTGTACTGGTGTGACGCGTGTTATGATTATATATAGGCATTAAATTATTAAATATGATATTAAATTGAGGTATTAGAAAGTTTGACAAACTCAAACTTTGTTAAAAATTTCATTGGCAATAATAAGTTAAACGCTTATCGCGTAACAAACAAAATGTGAAACGAACATCGGTGGCTGACCGGTTAACGTTAAAATCCGAAAAATATTCCGTTATGATTAAAAACCTATTTTTAATCATATTCGTGAAGAAAAATTAGTTAGAACGCTTAAAAATCATGTTTTGCAAATTTAAGCGCGTACAGCGCAATACAGTGCGTATACTGCGAAACACGGACGACGCAGCCAGTCTAGGTGAACGAAATATTATTTAGTAATATTTTGATGAGATTATTTTTATAAGAATACTGAAAATAATTTTAAACACCTTAAAACGTTGATAAAACGTGAAATAAAATACCTGGTAATCAGTTGTAATACGTATGCATATGTGTGGTGGCTAGGGAGGCCACCTCTTCATCCAACATGCCAATGTTATGTGTGTGTAAGAAACAATGATTAAACTTTAACAACACACTTCACTTAAACACATACCAAGATCAACCTTTTCAAAAAAACTCATCTTCTTCCCCATACACACCTCATGGCCGAAACCCACCAAGAACACACCCGCTTTCATTTTTCAAACTTATTTCATGAAGATCATGGCCATTCCAAGCTAGTTTCGGGTTAGTTTGAAGATCTAAAGTTGATTTCAAGGTGATTTCGAAGAGGAACAAGCTTGTTTTCATCAAGATTCTCATCATAAAAACCCACTTTGTTCTTGAAAGGTATAAAGTTTTGTTTCTTTTAAAACTCACTTGATGATGATGAGCATGATTCTCGGATACTTGGATTTTCACTATTCTTGAAATCAAACCAAACAAATGATTTTTATAAAAATAAAAACATGAGGTTATGTTTATGTGATGTTGGCCGAAAGTTTGTATGTATGTATAGTGTTTGTGTTTTTAATTTTATTTGCAAAGATACTTGTAAGATGGTTTCTTGAATAAACAAGGTTATGTGAAAATGTGTTAGAAGTTTAAAGATGTAAATGAAAATTCATTGTTGATTTGAAATAATGTGAGCATATTAGTGTGCATATGGCCCAAAATTTCAAGTTTGTATGTGAGTTCATATGTTGTTGCATGTGTGATGATTTATGTATGATGGCTTAATGATTGAACAAGAATGTGATATAAATGTGTCAAATGTTATAATAAATGAAAGAATAAGGTTTATTAATCTTGGTTATGATTGTGACATAAATGTGCTTAAAATGCTTGTACACAGAGTTGTAGGATGCCAAAATGATAATCACAAAAGGGAATTGTTGTGATATGATAAACATCCACTCATATCAGTAAATAAACATGTAAAATAAAGTTATTTGATGTATATTAAAGTTATAAAAATTATGTCATAACTAGGTAGCTCTGCATGTTGTACTTAAGGCTTGAATAGTAGTAAATCGGGTGATATTTGCATGATTTTTGTGCTTTTCATGAGACCTGCATATATGTGAATAAAATTTTTGTTTTGATCAGTAGATAACATGTATTATGTTAAAATATCAAGTCATGATGATTTGGGATGGTTACGGTAAAGTTCAGTACGAAACTATGCGTTAAAAATGGTAAAAATCGGCTTTTTAAGTGATTTTTATAAAGCTGTTTTAAACTGATTTTAAACTGATGTCATACGATAAATATAAATTTTTTAACTTATATTGAATGATTTTGGTGTTTGGTTGGTCATACGTGTCACACCCCGAAATATCAGAGCTGGCGTGACTGGACTGGTATCTTCATTGCACAGTGGAAGCAAATAAAGTTAAGACTTCTAGAAAATGAACGCCCACTAAGTACTCGACTCCACATGGTTCTCCTATTCCAACCATTCCATAATTATGAAATACAACCTGAGAAAGAAACCTGCGAAAAATCAATACAAAGTTGAGCAAGTTTATAGTTTGTTTGTAATAGATTTGAAATAAATCTTTTTGAATAACCGGTTTTTGAAATATTGTTGAGAAACGAGTTAAAATCATTTTCTTTGGCATGTTATATGGAAACTTTGTATTCGTGAAACTTCTTATTTGTAACGCATTATGTTGGTAAAACCTTGTATTTGTAAACTCTTGTGTTTGTAAAATTTGTGTAACCGTCAATGTCCACCGTGACATTGACATCGTGCATTGCATAATCCTATGCGTTGTATTTGTATAAAACATGGTATGTAAGTGCAAGTTTGTAAATCATAAATTGTAAGTTTATGAGTTGTAAATGTAGGAATTTAAGATCGGTAATGTTTGGCTACGACATTAACATTTGTAACGACATAGGAAGCATCCAAACCATAGGCATTTTTTCCGTCGATTTACGACTCGAGACACAAAAGCACTCTAGGTAAAACGTGGCCAAGAGTGTGGCTGCCTGAAACCCATTAGATCTAACCTTTTGTTCCGCAGTCTAGGTATATAGTTGATTAATGGTGCTTAAGTCTCACCCTATTCGTGACTTGATCTATGTACCATTCCTTAGTTTTCTACATACCATTTCATGTGTATTTTCCTGAAGTTTAGAATACTAGAAAACGTTGTATGCACATTTCGAAAATACGCTTGTTTGAAAAACCGGTTTAGTTATGATAGACCTTTCGTAAACCATTTGTGTTTATTGACGTTTACAACCATTTGTGTTAGTTTAAACTTGTTTGTAAAATGGTTTAGAAATATGTAATTCATGTTTATCGAAAATCTTGTATGCTATGCAAAATGTGCATGTCTTTCCACCCCGAAAACATTTAGAAAAATGTAAAACCATAAAAAGGTGGGGTTATGAACTCACCTGGATATCCTTGTGCAAAGCTAGCTTAATATGACTTTGTGCTGTTGTTTCCAAGACGTGATTCGCTAGAATGCATTCTATAATATCCCTAACACGGAATATCTTATAAGTTTCTAAATAAAAGCGGTAACTAAACTACGTGTCACCGAGCTCTACCGAATCGTTAACCGAACGATTCGACGGTAAGATGTTAACTTAATGAAAACGATAAAGTTATACTTGCTTAGTTCGTTTATTGACAGCAATTAATAAGTCTTAGAAAGACTTAGTTCTCGAGAGATTTAAAATATATAAATATTTATATAAAAATATATTAATATAATGTTATAATCGTGTTAGTCGTCCTGAGAAGTCGTACGTGTGTGTAATGAATAATATATAACGAACTCGTATTATATATCGTGTCTCGTATGGTAATTATCAAAATATGGTATATGTCATTTAATACGTTTGAAATAAATATAAAAGTTATATTTATTTAATAAAAATAATCCGAGTTGTTCGGTGTTTGAAATAATTATATGACTATATTTATTTTTGTAAAATAATTCGTGTTATTTGATATTTGAAATAAATATATAAACTATGTTTATTTTTATAAAAGAATTCCAAAAATCTTGATGCTTAAACTAAACATAAAGAAGTGTATTTGTTTATAAAAGATGTCCGAATATTTGTTGTTTGAAATAAATATAACTAAATATAATTATTTTATAAAAGAATTCCCGAACTTTGACGTTTGAAATAAACATAAGTATTTATATATATTTTATAAAAAGGTTCCCAAGTTTTAAACGTTTAAAATAAATATAATTCATTATATGTATTTTTATAAAAACAGTTCGTGTTAACGTCGTTTCGTATGTTGTAACGTGTCGTCGAAGGTAATATACATTTGTGTTTGTTTTTACAATAGTCGTTTGAATTTGATAGTTTTCGTTTTACAATAAAAAACACCGTTAGTTTTAAGGATTTTTACGAAAAACGGGCAGAGTTTCCAACGTTTTTGTACGGCCCCGACTACACAAGTTGTCGTTATATTTTCAAAATTCAACAAGATTCAATTATAATATATCAAATTTGCTAAGTATTTCAAAAACATAAACTATAATCAATTCGAATCAGTTCGAGCTTGTTTGTTACGTAAGAACTAAAACTATAGAAATAACGATATATAAACTGCGTCGTGAAGTCTTTACTAATCTTCGCGTCGAGACGTCAACTGAGGTGACCTAGTCAACTGAGTTGACTCGCTAAGTTGACCAGGTTTGACCGAGTCGACCGAATCACTCTCTAGTCTGACCGAGTTGACCCAAACCCGTACCGGGACTGCTGACCTTTGACCAAGTTTGACCGAAACCCGAACCCTTGAATCTGACCCAAACCGTAACTGCTGAGGTTTGACCAGCTTTGACCGAACCCAAAGCTTTGACCCATAACTCGAACCCGCTGACCCATGGTTGACCGAACCAAACAAAATTCCGAGCCTGATGTTGGCTGCCCTGAATCTGAACCCTAACTTAAACCTGTGTAGAATCAACTTACCCGAAGCTAACCTGAGGCATCCCGAACCCGATTCTGACCCGAGAACAAAACCATCAGCCGATCAAGATCATCATCATCTTCAACATTCACGGAAGCTTGTCGAAAGGAAACCAGGACCGCCGCCGTGAGCGGTGGCACTACCGCCGTGTTTCGGCGCCTCCGGCCGTCACCGCCTCGACTTCATCAACATCACTCCGTCATCATCATCAATCATCACTCCGTCATCATCATCAATCATCTGCTTACAGGGTCGCCGGAAGCAGAACCTCGACCTCTCTCACTCTTCTGTTCTCTGCTTTTAGCCGCCGTGTGCCACCACCAGAGGGTGGTGGCCGGTTGTCTTCTCCGTCGGAACTGAGAGAGACGAGGGGGTGTGCTTTGCCAACGGAATGAACCACCGTAGAACAAGATGACCGGCAGCCGGCGGTGTGGCCACCGCTCAGACATCGAGAAGAAGAGGGAGATCGAGAGGTAATTGTGGTGTGGGTGTGGCTTCTTCTCATTTGTGTGAGGTTAGGTTGCAAAGAAGTAAGATATTTGGGAGGGAAAATGGGCAGAGATAAGGTTACGGCTGAAACAAATTGAAGGAACAAGGGTTTTACTACTATTAAATAGGTAGGTTTTTTTAAGGGGATTGGGCCTAAGGCCCACAAGCCCAATCCCTGTGTTTTGAGTGGCCCGCCAGTTCCTACAAACCCATTTCCAAACCTGAGCTCCGCGAAACGTAGTAAATTATAATTTTAGTATAAAAACGCATAAAACATGATCGGTAGACGTTGTTTGTACTCTCGGTCGTCAATTACGGTAAAAATCGCGTAAAGTTGCGTCATTGTTCGGTTATTAATATTTTATTATAAAGATAAATATATCGTAAAATTTAAGTTTTGAAGGTAACACACGTATTCGATGCTTCCATTTCGTTGCCGGTGCGTTCCTTCAGTCGCATTTTTCGTTCACGTTTGCGCTTGCGACGTTTGAAAGCACGATAATTTCATAAAACTAAATTTATAAGTATAAAATATTCGTATCAAATTCGTATTTGTCTGCGTTGTCAGTATTTTGTTCGGTTTCAATTTGTTATCGTTTAACGTTTAGCAGAATTTTCCGCAAATCACCATTTTCGCACTGTAAAGCCGAATAGGCGTTCTTAGGCATACTAAAGGCCCAATTAAGTTAATTTACGTCTAATTAAACTATATAAATCGTCCTAATGTTTGTTTTGTGCGTAATTAAGAGCCGTAAATTACCGGTTGTCACAATATGTGACTTTCGACGCCCAAAAACGGTACCGAAACGGTAAAATACGCATATTTCAACGTACACGAAAACGGGATGTTCAAGAGTGAACTTTGTGTATTTTAGTTTGATATGTAAATATGAGTATGTGTAATGTGATTTACTAAGTGAATTCATGATGATAGGAAATAACATATATTAAGTGTTTATATATATATATATATATATATATATATATATATATATATATATATATATATATATATATATATATATATATATATGTGTGAAATCGCATTATGTGTGAAATTTTGTGATTAACATGAGAAATATGTTTAAAATGATTTGATGAATTATTTAATATATATTAAGTGTTTAAACATGATATATATATATATATATATATATATATATATATATATATATGTGTGTGAAATAAGATGATATGTGAATTTCGATGAATATATTTTATAAATATATAAATATACCTAATATGTCCATACTTATACATATAAGTTACGAAGCACAACTCGTAGACATATATTGCGAATAAGTAGAAATGATAAAGAGTCACCAACAAAATCATTCGAATTGTAAAATCTTAATATGTATATGTATATGGAAATACATATATATAAATGTCAACATAATTAAAAACAAAGACTTTTCTTAAAAACTTAAAAGATATGTGAAAATCCTAAGTGACAGAGAAACTTGATTGTTTTAGAACAAACAGTTAATAGATTATTTCTATCTAAATTATGATATATGGATTGATCCGAGGGATTTCGATATTTAAAAATGCACCCAAAGGTGAGTGTCACAGAAACCCCACTTTTACTGTTTTATATATTGTTTTCGGGGTAAATAACACGTCTTTAATAAGAGTGAATATATGTTTTCGTATAAAACATGGTTTAAAATAAATGTATTTTAGTGAGAATTCACTAAAACGTCATTTTACTATCTTACATAAGGTTTTCAGAGAATAACATGTCATTAAGAGATAATTATATGTTTTCATATAAAATATGCTTTTAAATTATACAAAAATGTATTTTCATCGAGAATACGATTTTTAGATTATCATAATATGTTTATGAACCCAAACGATATATATCTTAAACTGTTTTCAAGAAGAAAAACGAGTTTAAAAAGTATCAAACTGGTTTTAGGGAGAAACTGGGTAAATTGGCGACGTTAGGGATATAGCGATCGTAAAGATTTAAAAACGAATTTTAAATCTAAGTTGGAACAAATTCAGTAGTCTCGAGAGTGTAAGTAACGGGATAGGCTTAAGTCACATGAGAGTGTAAGTAACGGAATAGGCTCATGTCACATGGAGACAACAGGGATTTGTACAACGCCAAATATTAAATTGTTATTCAGTAGGTTATATGTAACAGTGAATTGAGGACAGGCATTAGACGCATCATAGCTGATTTAATCTCTTAAGTAGAATACGCGTGGAATCGTTGATAGATCTATCGGGTTAAATACCCCGTCGTGATCGGTCGTTCCGATCTAAATAGAGGCGAATTTGAATTACCTTAATATTCTAGCATGGATTAAACCCTCGACCGTTTTATATAGCTCGTAATGTCTTGCAAACTTACAAAACCGAAGAAATAACAAAATTTAATATAAATAAAAATCATGAGTATCAGTTTTTGTGACATCTGTGTCTCTAGGACCATCAAACAAATACCAAATCAATGAAATATTGTGTTTCATACTTGGGATTTGTATAAATATGTGTATCATTTGCACATATCAATTCTCGTTCGATTTTGAGCTTTAAATCGCTTTCTCGAAAGTTATACGCGAACTGATGCGTAAACGTAATCAGTTTAACGCGAAAAACACTCCGGAATAGTGACATAGGCTTAATATACCTTAAAGAACCTTTACATAACTTAGAAATAAGTTTTGGAAGGTTTGGTGTGTCGAAATCAAGTTTATTCGATCGCAGGGACTATTTGCGTCAAACTGTGAAAGTACGCAGATTCGTATGGTATCGAACCTTCCGGAACTTGATCATAAGTTAAACATACCTTAAATATCATTTACATAGCTTAGAAATAGGCTTTGAGGGGTTCGGTATGCGAAAACAAACTTATTGGTCAATCAGGGACTAAAAGCGTCAAAAAGTGCACAAGTTTGCATTTACGCGCATATCTTACGTTCTGAATATATACGGACATCAAAAAATTTATTTAATCACTAAAATATTTTATTTTAGTGATTGTCATGATAAAATTCCATTCGTCGTGTAATTTGGATCGTTTTTCGCGTCTGTTCGTGTTTCGTCATAATTAACCGAACAACGCAACCGTACGAACAAACGAACCGACATCCGAGATGTTTTTGAGAATATTTCATGTTCCCTATGCTTAGGCATCATTGTAGAGCCTTGAAAATGGCTTAACGGGGTTTAAACGCATCGAAAATGGCTTAAAAGTGTAGCAGGGACCATTTCTGCCATTTTGGCAAACTTTATGGAATTGGGGACATGTGGCGTCGCGCCACAGCTTAGTGGTTGTGTGGTGGTGGCACGCCACCCCCTCATCTAGGCAGAAACATCATTTTTGACAACCAGGTTGATTTTCAGGGGCCTTTATGTAACTTTCTCAATATCGTGTGATGGTTTTGGGCACCCATAGTATTCCTAATCAGTGTGCCTTACATGTATGGTCCAAATCGAAGCTCAATTATCGAGGAACGATCCTAACGGTTGTCCAAAATCTATATAAACCCACCTCAATTCATTCCAAACCCACACATTTGATCTCAAATTCTTTCTCTAAGTTGAAGCTCTCCTTGTGAAGCTTCATACCTGAGAATTTTTGAGTTCAAATCTTCATTGATTGGACCCTTTGTAAGTTTCCTTCATGCTCGTTTATGTTTTTCAAGCATGAAAGTCAAACAGTGTTTGACTTCCTGCTTTGACCAGTCAATGGTCAACACGAAGTTCGTTTGAACTTCGCAACGTGAGCGTAATCACGATGGTCATAGTCCTTTGTGACTATACCTACTGATTACCACGTTATTTAGGCATAGTGACGAGTCATAGTTTCGGTCAAAATACGCGTTTATGCGTATTTTGCAACCAAACTATTCTTGGGTATCAAAACCCTTTGTTTTGATATCAAACTTGTTTTCTAACTTCATTAAACATGTTTTAACATGTTTAACTCGTCACTTTTAGTTTAGTGCTTATATAGGGTCGTAAGATAAGCGGTCTAAACAACCGCTTAGACTTTTGAACCCGACCCGTTTGGTCGATCATTAGGATCCGACCAAACATGTTTTGTGACCATAGTTGCATAGGAAA